>JBAIAA010000217.1:600000-1200000 GCA_037893245.1 Crossaster papposus | reverse complement strand
CTTTATATCTTTATATCCCCAACACTCGTGGGCTAAACTGCAACGAAGGTCAAGTAACCTGTACCAAGTAAAAGCTGGATGGTTTCCGGCGGCAACCAGTGACTTCCAGGCTGAATGCAGAAAAGCACATATAAAAAGTGCGCCCTCTCGGGGTCATAAATGAGCATCTGGTGTGATCCCCACACAAATTACCTCATTATTTTAAAAAGTGAACCTTTTAAGAAATTTCATAAGCGTTCAGAGATAATCCATGAACTGGAAAGCCCAAATAATTTAATCCTTGAGCGGGTTTACCACGCCCTTTAATGTTTCTGTTTGCCGGTAATTGAAACTCTAATCTTAAGATATTTCTCTGAACCCATCTTTAACTTAAATTTGATTTCACAATCTTTAAAATTACAATAGCCATCTGCAGTAAATTTGAATATTGACTTTCACTTGGGTTTGATTAAACTTACATAATGTCGTCATGCAATTTCATGCAACAATACGGATATATCCGTTTCAGCGGTTTAGAGAATACTTCTGACCATTGTATGGGGAGACTATGACCTTTTTGCTGGACTCTGAGCTTACCCCATTTGTTCTACTTATGTTAAAATGAAACTTTATAGATGTAGGTGCCATATTGCAGGTCTGAACTTTGTTTGGGTTACCGACAGTATGCTGTATTTTTTTTATTAATTGTTTTTTGCACACATTTCGGAAAGTACCGAATCCGGGATAATTTCCTCTGATGTTTTACTGTCCGAGTTTTGCTCGTCCAATCCAATCCAATCCAATCTGCATTTATAAAGCGCCAATCAATCTAGTTGCCTATTCCGAGGCGCTTGAGAAAAAAGGTGTGCAAACACACTATTCACGATGAGAAGATAACTCAGTGCAACTAATTAATTGTATGCAGAGTCAAACAGATGCGACTTCAGTTGGGTTTGAAAAGAATGCAAGGATTCAATTGCACGAAGATGCTGGGGGAGATGGTTCCATAAGTTGGGAGCTGAGGCAATAAAACTTCTATCACCATATGAAGAACGCGTTCTCGGAACTTTTAACAGGAGTTTGTTTGTAGACCTCAAATTTAAACCGGGAGTATAAGTGAATAGCATATTCCTGATATAAACTGGTGCCAAATCATGAATTGCCTTCCATGTTAACAGAAGGATTTTGTATTCAATCCTTTGTTTCATAGGTAACCAATGCAGTTCAATTAGGGTAGGGGTGATGTGATCGAATTTCCTGCCCCTGGAAAGAACACGTGCTGCGGCATTTTGGGCATGTTGAAGCTTCTTCACAAGATATTGGGAGATACCGAACAGCAAAGAGTTTCCATTATCCAACCGGGATGTGATCAGGGCATGTACTACCATCGAAGCTGCTCTGTCTGATAGAACTTTTCTAATACTTCTCACATTTCTGATTTGGAAATACACAGATTGACAAGTTTTCTTGACATGAGTATTCATAGATAATGTATTGTCAAACATGACTCCAAGGTTTCTAACAGATGTAGAGGCATTGATCCGAGTATTGGCAACATGTATTTCGTTCACATGGATTTTAGTTTGTTGATACTTTGAGGATAAAGTGATGAACTCTGTTTTCGTGTCGTTTAGTTTTAGCTTGTTAGCATCCATCCAAGATTTTATTTCAAGAATGCACACTTCGATGCGAGCTTTTGCTGATAGTTGATCTTGAGTATTGTTTATTTTGAAAGGTAGATAGAGTTGTGTGTCATCTGCATACATATGCAGATGTACTCCATGTCTCTGTGCAATCTTTGAGATGGGAGAAACATAAATGGTGAAACACTGTGGACCAAGAACAGAGCCTTGAGGGACTCCGAACCTAAGTGGTGTAAGGTCGGAAGATTGACCATTTATGCTGACAGATTGTGTTCTAAATTGAAGATAAGATGTAATCCACTGCAGAGCCTGTCCCTTAATTCCAAGAGATCTCAGACGGGAAATCATGATGTCGTGATCTATGGTATCAAAGGCGGATGACAAGTCTAATAAGACCAGGATTACACCTTGGTGATTGTCAAAAGCCTGCAATATATCATTTTGAACTTTTAATAAAGCAGTTTCAGTACCATGGTATTTCTTGTATGCGGACTGATGGTCGTCAAGAAGTTTGTTATCTTCTAAATAGGATGTTATCTGAGAAGCAATAACCTTTTCAAGGATTTTAGAGACAAACTTCAGGTTAGATACTGGACGATAGTTCTTAAGGTCGTCGGTATCTAGAGATGGTTTCTTTATCAGAGGTCTCACAATAGCATTTTTAAAACTAGCTGGGAAGATGGCCGTTTCAAGAGAAAGATTAATAATTTTAGTGATAACAGGAGCAATGATGTTAAGGTGTTCCTTGAGCATCCATGTTGGAATTGGATCCATTTCACAAGATTTTGAAACAGATACAGAAATCAGCTTGAAAACGTCCTCACAAGAAACTGGTGAAAAATGATCAAGAAAAGCAGAAGTTTCCTGATTAGATTCAACTGTCAACAGGTCAATACAAGGACCCATTGCATTCCGAATATGTGATATTTTGGAAACAAAATATTGACTAAATCTGTTGGCGAGATCCAGATCGTTAGTGTGAGATGGCAAACTGTTCTTGAGTTTCTGGTGTAACAACGAATCAACAATCTTAAACATTTGTTTTTGATCCTTGCATTGAGTTATATGATTTTCGTAATAAGTTGATTTGGCTTCGCTTATTAAATTAATAACATTGAGACGTTGTGCTTTGAAGTTATCTCTATCAGTGTCAAGTCTGGTGTTTCGCCACTTACGCTCAAGCCTCTTTCGTAGCCTTTTTGCTTCGGCTATTGCTGGGGAGTACCACGGACAACTGGGTCTAACAGTTATTAATCGAGATATGACAGGAGCATGATTATCAAGTATATCATGTAGACAGGAATCATACTGCATAACAAGACCATCAAGGTTAGATGAAGGATTAAGTACAAGGTCTGAGGCAGAGATATCTCGAGAAAAATCGTCACAGTTTACTGATTTGAATTTCCGATACCTAATCCATTGTTTTCGTGGATTACACTTACTCAGGTTAAGTTGACAATGAATAGCAAAATGATCACTTATCAAAGCCGTAACCTCAGTAGAATTAATTAAGTTATCAGATGTACGGGTTATGACATAATCAAGCGTATGACCGCTGGTGTGGGTTGGGTCAGAGATGTGCTGCGTGAGGTTCGCAGTTTCAAGAACGTCTCTGAGATTTTTAGTGTTTGGATTATCAGATTGGTTCCACTGAAAGTTGAAGTCTCCAACAATAAGAAGTTTGTTGGGGGAGGATACAAGTAATTCAAGATAATCAGCAAATTCATCCAGAAATACTTTAGGAGTACATCTGTTCTTCACGCTGTACGGGGGTCGATAAACAACCACAAGTCTGAGGGAAGAACAGTTCTGTTTTAATGAAAAATTGCAGCACAAACTCTCGAAACTCGTGCATTGGTGTGAAGAACTCTGAATCTTCTGGATATTATCTTTAAAAATCACAGCAAGTCCACCGCCTGGTCTATTTTCACGAGGAACATGCAGGAAATTATAGCCAGGTAAGGAGAGATCACCAATAACTCTCTTATGGGCGTCAGAATGAGAGAGCCACGTTTCCGTGATTGCTATAATGTCAAATTGATTTTCTATAAAATGATCGGTCAAAAGGTCAGTCTTGTTGCAGACAGACTGAGCGTTAATGACACACATATGAACAGAGTTTTTGATTATGGGTTTATCCATTTTGTGACAATCCATATACATGTATGTTTTATTCTCATCGAACTCCTCGGAGGGGGAGGTTTTCGTACCCGGTCCGGAAACTACAGACAAGCTTGTGATGGAATGCTTTACTTTACGCTTACCTGCTCGAACAGCTCTATGGGTCGGGGCTTTTGAATTTATGCCGAGGTCCTTCAAAATATCCCATGTGCATTTTGTGATGGAAAGTTGTGCTGACGGTGAAGGCATGCATTGTATCATTTCAGAGTGAGAATACCATGTACGTGTGCAATTAATATTCTCTTCATCAGCGGTGTGGAGTGGCCCAGGGTTAAGAGCAATATCTCCAGATAAGAGTAACTGAACTTGAAAGGTAGAACAAGAATTGGAATAGAATGGAATTCTTGTTCCAAGATATTTATGATGGTACAGCCCTTTCCTACTAGGTGAAATCAGTGTAGACCATGCTGAAGTTTCAAATTTGCACAGTTGATCCACATGCCCATTGAGTGCATGCATTAGCAATGCAGCAACAAACAGGCAACATGCTTTCATGATGAGATTATGAGATTATGTGGTTCCCAGCCCTCATTTGACTCTGAAAACGAATCATCAGCAACTATATTATTTGAAAGATCGGAAAACAATCTAAAATCGTCTTCGTCAACAAGAGAAGAATTGCTGGTTTCTTTTGAAGGACTTGTGTCAGATTTGTTCATGTCCATATGCAGGCTGGTGACGCTTTTGTCTGTTTTTTTCTTTTTGTATGACTTTTCTTATATAGATTCGTTTTGAAACTGGTCTGTGGAAACTTGTTCATCGGTTTCGCTATTTGAAGGACTTGTGCCAGGTTTGTTCTGGTTCGAAACTCTTCTTTTATTTTTTACGACTTGTCTTAGGTTTTAAGATTTTGGTCGGTAACACTTCCATCGGTTTTTTCTTGCTTACGACTTGTCTTATTTTCCCGATATTTTGTCCGTTTTAGTCTCACGGAGTATGGTGCTTTGTCGATTTTGCTTCTCTCTGATACGTGTTCAAATGAAAATTTATCAGAATTACAACCAGTTACTACACTTTATCCATGAAGGATTTGTCTTTGCGTGGGGGTTTAAAATTCATACACGTGTAACGGTACCATCAACCACATTGGTCGCAAGCAACCGTACTTTTGTTTGTGTCGTATGGCTCATTACAAATACAAAACATTACAAATCAGACTGGACACTTTGAGAGTTGCGTTCAGATCCGATATGCTACTAGAAGAGCCAGATTTTTGTTTTCGTTTTATCGTTCTTTTGGCATTTGAACCTTTGGCGTTAGAGGCAATTCTTTTTGCACGTTCACGTTTTTCAATGATTGAGCTGACTTTGCCCCTTAGGAACGGTTTGAAAAAGGTTTCCATTATGTGGACTCAAAACAGAATGTGTAAGTGTAATGTATTGGGAATGGAATGTTGCGGGGGGGGTGGGGGGGGGTGTTACATTAGAGTGCAGAATTGTGAGAGAGAGACTGTAAGATGGGTGGGGAGGGGGGGTAAATGTATGTATCCATTGTTGAAAGGTATACATGTATAAACTACGTACTTGTACACGTTTATGTTTCCCGATACACATTATAGTTAGTGGTAGTAATGTGTGTATTCGTATAGGGTAGAAATGACATAAACAGGAGGGTGATAACAAATTGTTTATGGTACAAATGTAGTTTACCTATGTATGTTTGTAGGGTATTTTGTGTCGCATTGCTTCGTTGGTCCCGCAAAAAAAAAAAATCGTCCCAGTTGAGCAAATTGGTTGATTTTGGGATTGTTTTCGACAATATAATTACTAACATTATTTTGGTTTTTTTTAACCTTAGATGTTGAATGCAGAGATTATATGAACTTGACCCCACTCTGTTGTAAAATATACTGGATGCGTTTGTTTTTTTAAAGATAATTGAAGGTATTGTTTGTTGCAGTCAAAATTGTGAGGGGTTTTCGAAGTGGTGATTTGAATGTGGCAGGTGTGACAAGGAATCTTACTTAAGTTGGTTTTGCGGTGAAATTTGATTATGGTTTTGTTTGGCTCGTCTGTTTTGCCATACTGGGGAATCTTGATGAATGTTCCCGGCACGAGTTTAGCTTCAAGCCTTTCTATGTCATCGAAGATCATAAGCTCAACAATTGTTTTCTTGGTTTTAATGGCATGAGCTATCATAGTTTTGCCACAAGGTGAAGGTGCTGAAATAACTTTGACAGCAATCTAAACAAAAATAATGCAAAATCATTCATCACGCCCTGTATACCTTGTTGTCTTTTAAAATTCAGCATAGCACACTTCGAACAAAACTGCGCGGCTTTTGTCTAGGTCTGACTCTTTAAGTTTAACATGCATGCCAAGGTACCTATCAAAGATACGGTTTGTATCAAAAATGGTTGGAAAGTGAGTAGCGATGTTTTGTCTCTACTGGCGGTAACGTTCCACTCGGCTCTACATTTCCCTAAATCTGTATCTATTATTTTGTCCAATGCCCTATCGAAATATCTGTCTACTTTCTCGGGTGTAGACAGCATCATGCAATCGTGATTTGTCTGCGTTACATCATCAACTATCGGCACTTGACATCCGAAACATGTCTCCTTGCAAATTTTGTGCACCTCATTTAAGAACTCACCTCTGCTTCTTCAACAGCCTCTGTGATGGCGAGCATCATTTCCACCAGCTTCTTCCTGTCGCTCCACTAGCATGACCGAGGTGCAGTGTTGGGAAAGGGGCGGTCACTGTTGGGGTGGGGGGGTTGACAGGCATTTTCGTCGGCGGGGCAAGAGTGGTTGCTGTTTGGGCAGGGGTGATTCCTTGCAGGGTAGACTGGCTGGCCGGCTGGCAGTGTAGTTTGGGCAACGGGTGAAAACGTGGGCCAGTGAGGGGTGCTTTCTTTTCTCCATTCCCGCATCCACCCCCAGATATCATTTACCTGGAGGACCATCTTGCACATCTAGTCGGTCATGGTTGGGATCGCTTGGGGAGGTCTTCTGCCTACTACTGGTGTACTTGTGTTTTGTTTCAAAACTGGCAAACTAGGAAAAAGGCCCTGTTTTCAGACACACACAAACAAAATATAAAAAGATTATTACATGCAACACATACATGTACTATTTTACGGCATACACAATGGAACTCTGGTAATAAAAGTACTGTTAATACAACAAGGAAAACAATAGGTTCCGAGTCTTTGTTTTTCTTTGGTAATTACTGATAACACGAGTACCTGCTATAACAAGGAAATTTGGAAAGTCTAAATGACCTTGTAGTAAAGGTGTTTGACGATAACATGGTTAGATGATGGTTTGTCAATTTCCAATACGGAGGGAAGCTTATACCGACTATTCACCAAAATAAACCATTGTATTCTGTGTACTATACCTAATACATATTTAGTTGTATTACTATTTCAGGAGTAGGAAAACACTGATTTACGTGTGCCACCATATTTTCTTGTGTATGAGTACAACACCCGTGCGCAAGTTCGATGATTACATTAGAAAGCGCATATTTAGTAGACTATCGTATGAAGAACCAGTGCGATAGTCTACTACGTACACATTTTTTCATGCAACAGAAGATAATATAGACGATGTGCCCTCTGACGTCACGTGTTTACATCTGTATTCAAATGTGCCCGGCAGTGTGATGCGCACCTATTGTGTTTTACATAAAAATTTGCTTAAAGAGTGACGTCGCAGGTCAGATCGCCTTTGAATTATGTGACCTCTAATATCTCTTAACCAAATTTATGTAAAACATGATGTGTGCGCATATTGACTAGCACATTTGAATACAGATGTAAACAGAGGCATATCGTCTATAGGTGGCTGGACTGTTTTACAGTATAAGTACAAACAAAAACAAGCAAATAAAATATAATTTCAATTCAGTAAATGTACTTACAGGTTTCGTGGTTGGCTGTTGATATCCGACAGAAAACTCATATCCGCCAAATCGGGTACCTGCATTAAAAAAAAATTGTTTGTATATTTAAAAATTGTAAAACATGTAAATCTATTTTTTTATTGAAGAATATCGAGTCATGGTGTTAATAAAACTTGTTGCGACACTTATTACAAATAAAATGTGGACTGACTACATTTAATAAACCTGGGGACAATCTTTGAAATACCAACGAGTGCCTAGCTACCGGCGATCGTTGGGAATGTGTAAACAAAAAACAACTTTTTTTACAGGATTCGTGAGACTCGTACAGTATTACTTACAGTGAGCAAGCTATTTCCTAATAATGCAGTAGTTACAATCAAAATCTTGAAGTTTGGGGGGATTTCAGGACAGCCCCCCCCCCCCCCCCCCCCCCCCCCTCATAGACACACACATGGAGACAGCAGCTAAAGGACCAACGCGTCTGATTCCTTAAACTTTAACTAAGGAAATGGAATTAACTTATTTTGTAGGAGGTATTAAACTAACGCAAACTCTGCAAACACGCAACGACTCGAACACGTAACATTACGCATAGTTTTCTGACCTGAAAATGCCAATACAGGTACACGTTAGGACCGAATGAATATTCATTCTGTCCGCTAAAAATTTTATGGTCAAACATTGTTCTCGTTACGGTTTCATATCCATTACGTAAAATGTCTTTTCAAATTACCAACCGCCGTGCTTTGTACTCTAAAGTTTTTAGGTCCACCACCGTCTCTCATTGTCCCCTAAAGATTTCGAGGTCCACCATTGTTTATCAAATGCAATTGGCCCATTACAAACGACTTGCTTCACTCCCATTGGCCTATTTTAACAAAGGGACGACCTTCACTTCCATTGGCCCATTTCAAACAATACCATTATGCTAATTAACCCCATTGTTATGTAAACTGAACACATTATTATGCTAATTGATGCCATTGTTCTTGTGCATCATGCATACAATTCTATAGAATTGTCCGTTAAAGAGAAACCACACTACTTACATCCTATATCGAGGAGATTTGTTTATGCCCATAGCAATGATAGGTTCTACAACTGGACCAAGTAGATTGAGTTGAGGCGTTTGTAGGTTGGGTCATCTCAGAGTACTTTCATTGCCTTAGTGAGGCGGTTCCAACCAAAGGTGTATAACTGCAACGTTCCAGGTGCTTCAATGTCAAATTCACGCCCAATCAGTAGCACAGGAAGCACTGTAGAACATGTGGCCGTCTCCTTTAAACCTTCTTAGATTTTGTCCTTTTGTTGGGTGTCAATCGCCCGAACAAGGATACTGTGCGGTCTCGATCTCGAAGGCAGTCTAGGGGCACATCATGTCGCTCGTACTCATCATCGTACAGCCGCTGTCTTTCCTGACCTTTGCCTAAAACGGTGCATATAGCAGGAGTTCTTCGATCATTGTTTCTGGAAAATAATTAAATAAATAAAAATATGAATAATGTGCATGACAAGAAAATATTTGTTCTTTTCTTTTTCTTGGGTTTAATTGGAGATAACAGACCCGCGTAAACATATGAATTGCACATGCTTTCCTGCACATGCTTATTTATCTTATGCTGGGTGGCCTAATTATCTTCATAAGGGAAGTTGTTCACCAGAAGATGTCCAATTTCCACTGCACGTTGTTTGAAGGTGCTGACATCCTCTGCATCACGTTGACGAGCACGGTACATGGTACGAAGATGTCAAAACATGCTCAAGACTTCTGCCACATATTTTTTTTTTTGTCTTTGTCGGAAATGAGCGCCAGGAAAGATTTAACTTTTGATACAATGAGATGATCATTGAACCTTTCGTCAGCAGCTTCGAGCAGTGGCTTCACATCCCTTGTAATATCCAAGCTTTGTAGCCTGGCAATCTCACAAATATTTTTAAAGTAGTTCCCAAATTGATATCTGCATGGGTGGCATCAATGAGTTTGTCCTTGAGGTTTGATTTTAGAATTTGATGGGATTTCACACTCCTAGCCACTTCTATAAGTTCCGAGGACTGGGCGCCTCGAACACATCATCTTCCCAGTGGCGTAGCAACCGGAGTGGGAGGGGGGGGGGGGGGGGGGGGGGTTTCCTCAGTCGGCAATTCGAGCCTGTCGGTAACTTGACCACAACAACTCAGTCGATAAAATGGGCCACCAAATTAATAATTTTGTGGCCCAGTTAATGTAATTGTTTAAAAAAAACTTTTCCATAGGTTTTGCACGCATTTTCGTTATCGAAGCCAATTTCAGAACTTGTAGTTATTCATATAACCTTTATAATTACAATATCCATTACCCATGATTTAAAGATGTAGCTGTAAAATGTCATCATCATGACGTCATCAATTTGAATGATTTAGTCCACATTTTGTTTGCAATCGGTCACACATCTGTGAAAAAGTGCAAGTCAATTAGTCCGCTTCCCTAACCTGACAATTCACAGACAACTATAAATTGCCGCTTCATTCAGTCTTTTAAGTAGAGTCAGGGAACAAGACTACAAGAAGAGTATTATTTTCAGTTTTTTTTTCACCATCTACAAACAAAAATCTATAAAAAGATCAGTGTAACAATTTTGTTTTAAATACTTAGCCCCCAATTCATTCCATTTGTGAAATTTACAGGAGAAGCAAATGTATTCTCTTTAAACAAATTGCCCATCATCCTCAAATGCCCTTGGCTTCACTGTGTAGTTCCTCTATCAATTGTGTCAAGTACATGTATACATCAACTTCCCTGTCCTTTTTGTTACTGCCTTCCACGTTATGATCTGGTGGTTTAAAAGTGGCAAGAAAATCCTTCGCAGAAGGGGGTTGAAGCCCTGGGCACATTATAATTTGTCCACGCTTGATGTCTTTTTTGAGGAGATCCATAACTCCATAGAGAGCGAGTCCCTGCTGGAATTGGGCCAACTCTGCATGGACTCCAACGATAGAATAGTGCAGTGCAACACTATTGCAGACTGCTGATCCAGAAAGATCTTGGGGCTAATAAACACCCCAGTGTCTCTAAGGACATCTGAAATGTGGCCCATTGAAACCACATTTCTTAGGGTGGCCTCATCAGATGCACGCAGTATCTGCACATTTAAAGAGAGAATTTTTACAATCGTTTGACTGATCCTTGCAGAGCTCAGCCCAAGATGAGTTGAATGATGGGGATTGATCTAAAAAAAGTGCCCAAATTGTTTAATACTCAGAAGATACTTGTAAATTGTTTGAGGTTGTTTCTTATCCTTTCTCAGCTGCACAAGTAACCTGTTTTAAAGGAAGAAAAACATATTGTTTAACTTGTAATTTCTTGATTGTTATTTTTAGTTGTCTGTTTAAGTTTATATTCAGTAAACATACTTTTGAGGAACACTTGGTGCAATGACGCTCTTCAGTTCAATGTTCATGAGGGACGTGATGCGCTGAAGTTGTTTCTGTGAATTTCGTGCATTCCTCCGGTTCTCTTTGGTTCCTCCATTAGATGCAAATGTGAAATCTTCAAAAATTGGACAGGATATCTGTAACAAAAATTACATTGGTCAAATGAATAAGAACTTGGATTTTCTGCGACATCCAATTTAGGAAATAATTTACAAACGTCTACATGTATGAATTTTGCTCAAGACATTTTCAAGCATTTGCTATAATAGTGTACTATCAATGCTGTAAACAAAGGGTGAGTATTTGCTTTTAGTTAAGTTTTACTCCAAAGTAAATGATTTTGCTTTATGATTGTGCTTCCTAGCTTTTGCCAGTTTATATTTCATACAACCTACTGTTTTATTACATTAAACATTTACATTGTGTGGGCATACGTGTAACTGGGGGCTGTGATGTTTTAGTTGAACAAGTGTTTTCTGGTATCCTGGTTGGATTTGGTGCCAATGGTTTTCCTGCATTTTTCGACCTCCCAAGAAGATATTTGTACATTCTTGATCCCCGCTAATTCAAAAACAAAGTGAGCCACAACTCTTAGTACTATTAATAATAATAATAACAATAATAAATGCATTCATTGCCTCATTTGAACATGTATGTATTTTTGATGTTTGTTTCGTTTTCTCACTGCTTTTTGGTACCCTGTGAATTAATCAATGAAATGAAATAAAACAACAATACGTGTGTGTCAAGAGAGAAAACACAGCTGTTTCAAAATGCTTTGTATCTTTTTGTTAATGTACAAAAGTATGTAAACACGTTCAACTGGCCTTTTGTCTCAATTGATAAAAATTCCATATTTATTATGATGTATCTTGATACTTAAAGGTAGTATACACCATTGGTAATTGCTTGAATTATCATGAATGGGTAGATTTGGGGGGTTGTATTTTATAGTAAATATCGTTTAACTGACCTGTCTGAAGTTTTACAATCATGGATGTCAAGAAAAGCACGAAAAACAGCGTTTGTTTTCAACCGGCGTCGAGCAGTTATTCTTATGTTATTTGTGTTTTTTCGCGATCGCCGTCCGGCGAGCGCAAATTTTTCTTTATAAAAATCAATTTTTCAGAATAATTACAGGATATCTAGCGCAATCATTTTGCTGGATGCCTAGAATCAGTATTTACTTTCATATGAGTAAGATATTTCTTAATAATTCGGTGGTAAATTGTTTCGATATCTGCAAATGGTGTATCCTACCTTTAATGACGTCTGTAAAACAAGAATTCACCTTGAATTTAGATTCTTTCCAAAATAAGAGGTGAAAAACACACAAAATTATATGAAATCACTTGATTACATCACGACATCGACCCAATTTATACATAATGATAACATCCCGGAATATCTGCATTTAACACTGCAAGTATAATGCATCTACAAGGCCAGCACCGGCAAAACAGTACTTTACATTTCATACAATTATACACACGATAATTATTAACCGTAACCCTGCCAGATCCTGCACAGTGCATCTGTGGTGACTGCTTGACCTTGGGCGGTCTTCACTGAACCAGTTCGTGATGTTAGAATTCACACCGTTAAAGATCAACTGAGCTGCGGGTTGTGCTTTATTAAAGTTGAACATGGAAAGCTTCACCTTTTTGAGAAAAAAAGGGAAGGTTATAGCATATATAGTTTCAGACTCGGAGCTCTATGTATAAGAGCTTCGAAGACATCAAAGACGTAAATGGTTTTCTTACCAGTTTTAGCTGGCTGCTGTTGTTGCGCCAAGCATCGTAGATAGACTTGTCGCGGTAATGGCCTTCAAGGGTAGAGTCCCAGCGATTGTCGGTCCATATCTCATATAGACTACGGTTAGACGTAGTTTGGCCTCCCAGCCCCTTGAACGCGAGTTGCCACTGCAAGCCTGCCGGAAATCAAAGTTATATGGTGACGGTTAATGGCATTCATGATTTACCTTTCTTCTGAATAAAAAACATACATATAGCAAACCCCTAGTACCCAAACCTGTTGTTTTCTGGTTTGTAAAGACCTCGATTTTCACAGATGTCTACACCAGGGTACATTACACTACAAAATACACAAATTATTCTCATAAACTAGTGTAGTATGGTCACTGCCGTGTAGTATTTTGTGGTATTATGTGACGTTATTATGTTCTTAGGCTGTACAACAACTATGACAACTACTAAAGCACGAAAATGGCTAGGTGTTTTTTAAAGAACACATTAAAGAATTGGCTACGCATTGCTGTTTTCAATTCTGTCCTTCCCCCAAATTGGAAAAATGTACTGATATGTACAATAGAAGGGCAGATAGGGGAAATATTTGGGAAAATTGTGCCTTTGATGATACAAGCACGAAATATGGCACACATTCAGAGTATGTCATGAAAAATATATTTTGCCATAGGGCCAAATATAAATAGAATAACAAGCAATGACAGCATTTAAAAGAGAAAAAGAAATATTGCTTAGACTTTTACCTATATTTGTTTCAAAGGAAAAATAGACAAATATCTTTCTCATGACATACTCTGACTGTGTGCACAAAATCCCATGCTTGTATCACCAAATGCACAACCCCATATCTATAGACTGGCATTACGTACGGGGCGATGCAGAGCATGTGCGGTTGGTAGAACAGCGTGTGTGCGTTAGCGGAGGTAGAAAGCCAAGGCTTCAATTTATGCGGAATGAGGCTCTCGTCTGCGTTCCCTTCTGCGTTGTACTAGTGTTCCTTCGTTTTGAACGTACGTACGACCGTACACCGTAAAGACCTCGCCATTGCCCAATGAGAAGCTCTGCACAACGGGCTCCGCCCAATTCAGACTGTTGTTGACTGAACATCATAAATATTCATGTTATACAGAAGAGCTTTTTCAAGAAAGGCAGTGCACACAGAAAATCCCGTATTGTACTTGTACATGTACATGTACAGTATATAATGTACAGTATAAGCGTGTAGCTATGTATTTCCCCTGTATCACACGTTGCTATGCGGACTATTAGTCCCCATAGCACCGTGCGGTACGGTACGAACAAAAACAAAACAAAAGCCACCTGTTAATAGGAATTAGGCACGTAAAATAATGTACGGTTATGTTGCGTGGCTCTTGACACGACTCTGTTTTTATTTGCATTTTATTAAGTTTCACCTAATAAATAATAATTTAAATAACAACCATCTTTTATGAACCAAATAGTAAAAATGCCTTATTGTGTAGATGTATTGACATTATTAATTGCAGGGGACCCCGTTATTTATGTACAGCATCATTTTGAATACCTAAAATGTTCTAGAATGTTTCAATCCTGGTATTTGTTACGTATTTAAATTTCAAAATTTAAAATTAAGAAAAATGTCCATGTCTCAAACAAGCACATTACTTATCGCATTACTCAGCTTTTCCATCAAGGTGTTGTCGAACTTTAATGTAAATACATACACTGGTAATGACATCCGAAATAAAACAATCAAAGTATTTATTTTAAATTCATCGTAATGAATTTATCAAAAACACGAGGGTTTAAAATAACATAGCAGAAGAGTGACATCTTTAAAATAAATAAAAACTATAATAGGCTAATTATAATAAGCAAAGTTAAATCTTACATGAAATGGACAGCCTATTCCTGTTTGTCGTTCGTCATCTTGCCGTGGTGGAGCCGGGTGCATCTCTCCTTGCAACGGGTCTGCTGTTCACATTTAAATGAGATTTCGTTTGGTCGTAATGCTATTCAGGTCTGCTGTTTACATTTAAATGAGATTTCGTTTGGTCGTAATGCTGTTCAGGTCTGCTGTTATGAGATTTCGTTTGGTCGTAATGCTGTTCAGGTCTGCTGTTCACATTCAAATGAGATTTCGTTTGGTCGTAATGCTGTTCAGGTCTGCTGTTATGAGATTTCGTTTGGTCGTAATGCTGTTCAGGTCTGCTGTTCACATTCAAATGAGATTTCGTTTGGTCGTAATGCTGTTCAGGCGTGCTGTTCACATTTAAATGAGATTTCGTTTGGTCGTAATGCTGTTCAGGTCTGCTGTTCACATTCAAATGAGATTTCGTTTGGTCGTAATGCTATTCAGGTCTGCTGTTCACATTCAAATGAGATTTCGTTCGGTCGCAGTGCTATACAGGTGTGCTGTTCACATTTAAATGAGATTTCGTTTGGTCGTAATGCTGTTCAGGTCTGCTGTTCACATTCAAATGAGATTTCGTTTGGTCGTAATGCTATTCAGGTCTGCTGTTCACATTCAAATGAGATTTCGTTCGGTCGCAGTGCTATACAGGTGTGCTGTTCACATTTAAATGAGATTTCGTTCGGTCGTAATTCTGTTCAGGTCTGCTGTTCACATTCAAATGAGATTTCGTTCGGTCGTAGTGCTATACAGGT
This sequence comes from Crossaster papposus, assembly GCA_037893245.1. Classification (NCBI taxonomy): domain Eukaryota; kingdom Metazoa; phylum Echinodermata; class Asteroidea; order Velatida; family Solasteridae; genus Crossaster; species Crossaster papposus. The sequence continues at coordinate 1,184,514 of JBAIAA010000217.1, read as the reverse complement.
CTGCTGTTCACATTTAAATGAGATTTCGTTTGGTCGTAATGCTGTTCAGGCGTGCTGTTCACATTTAAATGAGATTTCGTTCGGTCGTAATGCTATTGAGGTGTGCTGTTCACATTCAAATGCGATTTCGTTTGGTCGTAATGCTATTCAGGTTTGAATCATAGACCACACTGCTGTACCTTTGGTTACATTGCCGGACAACTGACCGGACAACCAAACCCTTGCTATGCTTGACCAGGGCCCCGTCCAACTCCCTGGTAAATACACACATTTATAAAGTACTCGTAACGACGGAAAATTACCTTTCTCTTACAAAGTTGTTTTTGTTTGCTTAAAGTTAGGGCCTGGTGTTTCAATCCTGGCAGGATCTTTCTTTTAAGATGAAAGTATATGTGAAACTTCTAGAAAGTGCCGGTGTGAACATTAACAAAAGGTAACCATATTTAGTTTCAATGTCCCCAAACTTGAAACACGAATTGGAGAATGAAAATCGCAACATGAAAATATTTCTGTCTGAAATACTCTCAAAGTCGAGAAAATAGCATTTTAAGCCCCAAATTTTGATTGTAACAATCGAAATTAAGGACAATGTCAGTGTTTACACGCTAAAAGTTTGCACGGATTTTTAATATTTTCTCCTGACTTAGATGAAGGATTAAGCCTACATTTTTACAGGTTTGTTTTATCATGTATATATTGAATCACACAAAGTAAAAACACTGCACTGTCAGCTTTACTAGTTCTATATTTAACATTTAAACAACCAACGGTATGCCTTTAATTTAAATCAATGAATATTGTCTGTTAATCTCAAATGTCGCTGGGCTAGGCAGGCGCAGAGTTCCGCGACAATGGGCATCAGCCATTTGGGATGTCGGTACACACCCTTCACTGCTCGGTATGTCTTGAAGAATCCTATAACGTGCTCAATTCTACATCTCGAATCTTCCTCATTGAACACACCCATGGCCATACGTTCATCAGCATCTGCCACATTTCGGATCTGATCTCGTATGTATCTTGTCATTACTGGATACCTGTTGGCGTAGCCGTTATCCCCAAGAAGACAACTGTCATCCGGAAAGTTCAAATCCAGGTCAGGGCCATACAATGTATGGCATCAGGTGATACTGGCCAACATCGTTCTGATGTCCAAGAAAGCCACTCTGAACATAGCGGATGTTCTTCCTGTTGTCGATGATTATCTGTGAAGAAAACAAATCTATGATTTTATTATGATGTTTTTCAAGGGATGATTGTGGTGTAATTAAAGAAATATGACAATTGAGAGACGTTAGTGAAAATGGAAGACGGTGAGGGGAAAATAATTAGAGTTGATCGTAAAATATGACGATGGGGAAGATGAGAGATGATAGATAGGAGATATGAGACGATGATGAGGGATCAGGTAATATCCTTCTTAATAAAAACCTTTCTCTTTTTATTTCTTTTCAAAAAAAAAATATCATCAGTTTGAGACCTTTAATACACGGAATTATGTTATAGAGATATATACAGAGTATAACCAAATAAATAAAACATGAGGCTTTGCATGGTGGGAGATACAAACTGAGGCAAATATAACTGGACTAGTGATCTTATATTGTAAAGTTCATTTCATGGCCCTAAGAGCACTTAATAATTTATGGCACCCCTTGTTAAGAATACACAAATTTCATTTCCATTGCACTGTCACGCGAAGGCGTTTTACAATAAAACCTAAAAACATTGCTGTGGTAATAATAGTAACCGGAGTGTGGTAACCTAGACAACAGTGATATATAGTGCTCGGTAAGAAGAGAGTTGAACGTAAACTCGAGTGAAACAAATGGCAATTGCAAAACTCTTACCTGTGTGCTCATACAGTGATATCGAGAATATATAATATCCGCTGTAAAAGTCCTCTTGGTTCTCTGACTGTGGTCTTTTGTATTTCATGTAGGGTGCCATCGATGGCCCCCACTGCAGTAGGAAATACATCCCACTTCTTTCTAATGGCGAACCATTTCTCCCTACTTGGCCAAGAAATGTTTGATTGGAAATAATACCAAAGTAAAGTTATGACAGAATAAATGTCTCTCGTGACAGCAGCCTCATTCATATTAAATAATGCAGCGGGTATATCATAAGTTGGGTGCTGTCGAAGCCATATCAAACTTTTATATTAATGGGGCGATGGAGATGTCTCCTTTTGGGTTCCTGGTTAGTGATAAAAGGCTGCAGATCAAGGGTGATCATCAGCATCGACTCTGGTGTTTCTCCTGTGAGACGAAAACAACCCTGGCGGGTCCCTCACCAGATCATAAAAGAGGTTTCTTGGATTGAGGTGAATGTCAACGACTAAATCAGGAAACATTTATAACTTCTTCGAATTTGTTAAAATGTTAACACATTTAAATTTCTGTTGAACATAGCATTTTTTTATTTATTATTTAATAGCGAAAACTGTTTGTATATTATTCTATCTTGCAATAGAAACAGGGTCTACTTTCAACTACGCAACACAACCTACTTTCAAATGAAATTCTTTTACGGGCATAATTCCTATCAACAGGTGGCATTCTTTTTATTGTTCGTACCGCACAGTGCATGCTATGGGGAATAGCAACGTGCGGTACACATGGAATAGGTGCATACAGTATGCAGCTTTGCGCTTAGATATCAACTTTGGACATGTACCTACTTTACAGGTACGGTACATATACGGGATTTTCTGTGTGCACTGCCTTTCTTTAAAAAGCTCTTCTGTATAACATGAATATTTATGTTTTTCAATCAATACAACGGTCTGAATTGGGCGGAGCCTGTTGTGCAGAGCTTCTCATTGGGCGATGGCGAGGTCTTGACGGTGTACGGTCGTACGTACGTTCAAAACGAAGGAACACTAGTAACACTCTTCGGGTAGCCAATAGCTACAAGGTGCCAACCTAGCGTGTCTCCCTTCAACGCCGATCAAGCCCCATTCGTCATCGGCAAAGCCTGCTTGTAGGCGTCATACAGCTGGGCTAACGTACATAGCTGCATGCCATACAGAGAGCAGGTGTATCTGACTACAGACAAGTAGTCACTAGTATGAGTTTTGAATTCCTCAGTGGTTCGGACAATATCGAAAACATCTTGGGAAAAGGAGACAAAAGTTTTACGTTATTTATACACAATATGAGAACGCTGCTAACTATACCTTGTTTGTATTTGGTACACCACCTTTGGAATTTTATAATTACAGTGCCACTCCACCCCCATGGCGGTTTCTATGTTTTCTGACAAGATTTAATTCTTCGTCCGAAATAGAACAGTCACAAAATGTTTCATTTAAACTAAATATGTCAAAAGGAGCTTTAGACATAATAATTTTTAACTGATCAAGCTTGTTGACCAAAAAATTCAAGTGGGCAAGTGAAAAAGCACTGGTAGTGGATTTGAAATGATACCGTCTCTGACAGTTACATTGGTCATTTGTTTTGGCGGTTGAGCAATTTATTGACTGATTGATGAACTGTGATCAGATACTGTTTCCATTCAAATCGCTGCTACGGGTTGTAGTGGCTTTTCGACACGGTTGCACTGGGCGCGTTGAGATTGTTCTACCGATTCTTCTGGTTGCCTAGCTAGGAAATCATTACAAGACATTATTTTGTTCAGCACCGCAGGCATAGCTCCACCATTCTTCTTCTTCTCAAATTTAACCTCAGGACTCGTTGCCATGGTTGTAATAGTCTTGGTTTCAAGACCTTCGCGATCACTGACAAAAACCACCGATGTTATAGAGGGCGCTATCTCCAGACGAACCGATCACCAGCGAACTGGGGTGCGTTCCACTTACGCGAACTGTTTGCGCGAACGTTCGCCTACGTTTTGAGTTTGCGTTAGTTGAAGTGGAACGATATTTAAAAAAATACGTTTTCAAAATGGCGGTGCCCAGTGACAGTGACATCGTTTGGTTGGCTGTTTTTTGTCCAACTCATTATTTTAATTAAGAAGACCGGTAACTGCTCAAAACGATCCACCGTTTATAACGAAAAGTATGAAATGTAAATCAAAACCGTAAAAAGAAAACTGTCGGCTGCTAACTTCTCCGCCATCTTTAAAATACGTCACTGGCCAACAGCGAACAGCTCGAAATGTCGTTCGCCGTTTTCGCTAACGTTTGCCAACATAATTGGCGCACATTGCGTTCCACTCAAGCGAACAACGCTAACGTTGGCCAACGTTGGCAACGTTCGCTTGAGTGGAACGCACCCCTGGCTTCACTCGAAGGTCTTGGATGAGTTTGCACATTGGAGGCGCGGTCAGACTATTGTAATCTATGCAGTATTAATATCACGTGATAACGGTTAAGCAAATACGTGTGAGGGTTATTGTGCTTACGCAAAACATGTCTAGACACGCCGCGATATATTGACCCGTATATAGGTACATGTACACCATTAGCATGTTTGTATCACTGTGGAGACATGGTGCGAAATACGGCACCCTCTGGAGACATGAACATAATGGGGACAATGGGAGTGAAAAGGTCTCCAAAGGGTAATTTATATAGATAAATAGGTCTCCATTAGGAATTTCACGAATTAGATTTTTGGATTGTACTTAAATTACTCAAAAACTAGGGTTAGAATGTGGGTTACAGGGTTAGTGTTTGGGTTAGGGTATAATATAGGGTATATTGGGTCGAAACTTCAACCCAGGAAAATAATTGTGGTTAAAATGGGAGAATTTTGAAAAACGTGCTCGACTTTCTAACCATTTTGTACACGAGAACAAAGCCACGTCTCCACAGTGATACAAAAACGCGAACCTGTGTACATGTACAATATACATGTACATTGACACAGCAAATCATGGCTGCCCCGGCGTTTATTTGTGATTGCGGGTACAGAGGGATTTCTATGGTGTTTAAATTTGTGATGGGTGAAACCATGGAGGAATAAGAAACCACCTTGCTCTATGGTGGTGAAAACCTACTAAACGAATGATAATTTATATGGTGGCCCTGGAAGGGCATAAAAAGTCGTGAATATTTTCGCGACTAGTGAACAAATTCGCGACAAGTCGTGAATTTTTTCACGAATAGTTTTTTGCGACTAGTCGTGAAATTATTCACGACTAGTCGTTAATATTTTTTCGCGACTAGTCGTAAATTTTTCACGACTAGTCGCAAACATATTTACGAGCAGTCGCGACTAAATTCACGACTAGTCGCAAATTTATTTGCGGCTGGTCGTGAAATTATTCACGACTTTTATGTCCCTTCAGGGCCACCATAAATTTCCCCTTTTATTTCAGGGAAACGTAGTTTTTGCAGGTAATTAACTGTTTGCCAAAATGACGCACTACCTCACTAGATTTGAGGCTAATACTGACATACGTTTACTGGAATAAACAAACCGTCCCCGCACCGCGGCACCTGTACCATAACATAACGATGATGTAGCAGGACTAAACCGGTACGGTGCGGCCGCGCCGGCTGGCTGTAGCTAGCTTGCACTGCCCCGGAAGATCAGCCACACAATTCTATTAAAAATGTCTGCACATTTTGAGCAATGCATGTGTGCGTTTGTATTGACCGGCAATCGTGGTCGTCGGACAAAAGAATTGGGAGTCAAACAATGGGTCCACGATTGACACAACGTCCACGATCTTTTCCCATGTACAAATCCTATGGCGATCATCAAAAAACGTTAGAGTATAAACAAAAGAGGGAAGACGGTCGGACAATACCCCGTCCACGATTGCCGGTCAAAACATAGCTGCGTGTGTGCACACACACACACAAGTGGGTAAATGCCGTCAATCGGGGACGGGGCATTGTCCGACCGTTTTACCTCTTTTGTTTGTACTCGGATTTCGGATGGTCGCCATAGGATTTGCACACGAGTCGGAATCGGGGACTTTGGCGAAATAGGGTCATATATTGTTATACGTCCCTATTTCAATCAAAAACAAACTCACAATCATACACACTTGTATACATACATATCTTTGTATTCGTGTATAATGAATAATGTATGATGAGGCTCAAACTCGGTCGCTGATTGGATCCCTCGAAAAAGCGAGGGAGAATTGTCGAAAACTAAGGTTAAAGTTAATAATTGCTTGCGAACTAATGCAAGACCCTTGTGGGAATCTAAAATCATGTACGTTTGTCAAACGCCGGCTCTGATGCGAAATGGGATCCAGCTGCATTTTGTAAACTACGCATGCGTGAGACCAGAACGCACACGAAGCCGGGATTTAAAAAAGTTGTCATGGTTTATATAAAAATACTTAAAGATATAATTGTCTCTGCTTCTCATCTGAACGTTCGCAATCGTCTTAAAACATCGTGGTTTTGGTTACTTTTGCATCAAAGATCCACTCTGCGAATAGACTGGTTCACGGACTCTACATTATCGACTCTGATTATATATACTGGACCCAGTCTACTTTGCGAGAACTCAATGTGCCCCAAACTAATTAAACATTTTGCGGAGAAAATATTTCGTATCCAAACGCCAAATTTTCGATGTCTAAAGTGAATAACCTTTATAATGTTACAACAAAACCAAATGAAATTTGACAATTCTTGTTTGGATGAAACACAAACATACCACGGACAGTATGTCTTTAATGAAGGACCTTCATCATTCGCAAAGGAAGTGTCATCCATTTGAATAACCGCGCAAGGACACGCAGCCTACACATCAATTTGTAATCATGCTGGCTAAACATATGCTCTATACAAATAAATTATGTATTCGTGACAGAGTATAATTATATGCAAAATGAGAAACGTACGGAAGGCCGTTAGGTCAAGGTACCTCCTTTTTCTTTCACGTAGATGTTTTTCTCATCACTGTGGTGCGTTTCTTTTTCTTCGTAGCTCAACTATCTTTCAAGAGTTTACAGTACCGTCGATTTTAAATTAGCTCTAAAGTCTCTGCAAGAGAATTTAAGTCGCGGCACCGAGTAACTAAGTAGCGGCCGCCACTTAATCACAATAAAAGAGAAATACACCCCTGTGAACAAAAATGAACTTTCCCCTTGAAATATAGAGACACACGTTCTGAAAGAGAGCTACGCTACCATAAAAGAGAAACGCACTACCGCGGATAAAAAACGCACTCCTGCGAAAGAGAAACGCACCCCCGCGAAAAAGACACGCACAACCGCCAAAGAGACACGCAAGGTCGCGAAAAAGAACCCTAACGAGAAAGGGGTACCTGTCCTAAACGGGCTTCCGTAGTAACGACGCCAAAACAATTTTATGAGGTTTTGTCTGGCCGGGGTTGTGTATTTATTTAAAAGAAAATATACAAAATGTAATCTTTAGGCCTTACACCGTTACAAAAAGTCAATACATTTCTAAAGTATCCACACTGCCAATCTACCACACGTACACTGCATTGTATACGTAGTGTACAAGTAAATTATATGACTTACGGACGATCAGTAGAAAGACTTCATAAATGCTCATTCATAAATACCTGGGACAGTTTAGGCATTCCTATTGGTCGAGAGCCCGTCACGTGGCCGGTTTTAAACGGACGATAAAGACATGGCTAGAAGTGTTTAAAACCAGTTGGCAACAAAAGTAGCCCCTGCACATGGACAACTCAATGGACATCCTTCTCCGGGCACTTCACTGCTGCGCAGACCATTGTTCTTATCTATTTTGAACCATTCGGGTGCAAAATCCTGTTTTCCTCCAAATATGACGAATTTAAGAAAAAAAGTCTTCCACTTTTTTAAAAAATTCCATAAGTCGTGCGCAAACGCGGTCGCGTCACGTTCGTTCTTTTCCCTTTGAAAAAAACACGCGCGCGTACGCCATTTAGACGCGGAGGCCTATCCAGTCTATATAATGGAGATCAATGGTAAATACGCTTTATTGCATGTATTGTGACGTAGAGCGACAGATCAGAGGCGGAAACATGTCATTTGACAGTGGCCCGTGAACATGGATAGGGTAAAACACACAGAATGGCGAAACACCGAAATTTACTTGCGACAATTTGCCGTGATTTTCGGGGCTTTTTTGGCTGAATTTTACAAAAAAGGTATTTATGAATTCGGCTCGGGTAATTATCAGCACCCAGACTCCAAGCGGTATTAAACAGAGTGGTTAAAACCTCCCGAACACACATTTATTCCCTTATTAAAAAACCGAACCCTAGGCCTATATACTTTGTTCTTTTTACGATTTGTTGTTATCCTATAGGAAGTCGCCTATCGAACAAAGGTTTAAAATAATTTTATACTTTTTATAGGCTTGCCTCTGCTATCTCATAGTCAAATTCAAACAAAATCGGCACAATTTGGGTGCAAAACTACTAACTAAAATACATGTACTGAAATACTCATTGTATTATTGTTTTTAAATGCAAATGTGCGTCTTTCCACAATCTTGCCTTTCACGCAGTTACTCTCGTTATGGTATATTTTTAAAGGATTATTATTATAAAAGATATTGTATATTTGTATGTGGAGAGAAATAAAATAATAATAAGAATAAATAAGAATAATGTAGGGCCTACATGTACACCCTTAACATCCAATTTGCAACATGCTGTAATAAGATGTTCATAAGCCATCTTTAATTCAAATGAGGACTGAGGGGAGAACATGATAACTTAATTCTCCTTCATTTAAATACCGAAACAACAGAAAGGACATTAAACAAATGACGTGGTTTTTTTTAATACGAGCTATTTGGTTACACTAATCATTTAGAACGTCTTGTACCAAATTTGACCTAACCCTGCGAGTAGTTTTTAGTGTTTAGTTTTTCAAATGCATTTGAAAGCACATTATTTGCTCTTTATTTTGTGAATCACTTAAGTTGACACCTTTAACCAGGCAGATGAATATCAAATATTTCTCACGGCGAAGGAAGAAAGTTGAAAATTGAGTTTTAAAGTTACGGAATTCAATCGGTGATTTGGCAGCCAATTTATTGTTGATTTTGTTATTATAATGAGATTTCCACGACATGTAATCGTAACTTAGGGCCTTTTCAGAACCTTTGATTCGTCTTCGTCTTCGGCTTCGCCTCCAAATTCCGAATCACTAAGAAGCAAAGAGAAATGGCAAATGAGAATATTTGATCCTTTGGGTCCACATCAATCGATTGAATGTTTCTGAAGCACAACGGGCATCAAAATGTGGCTGGAAATCTCGCAGTTGGGATTCTAAAATCGCCTTAAGCCAAAAACGAAAACAAAGGCAGGGATTGGAAAAAGGCACTTAGATCTATATAGTAGGCCTAACCGATCGCTTGCCAGGGGCAGATCTCGCGTTAAGGAAAGGGGGGGGGGGGGTGACATGAGGGAGGGGGAGCCTAAGGCGTGTCGAAGGCACGCTCCACCTAGGATAATTTCTCATGCATTTCAATAGGAAATTCGATAATCGGTCAAGGCAGAGGGCTGACGCAAACGGCCAAGGAGACGCTAAGGGCGAGTCCGCCCACCATTAGATTACGCACGACATGAAAAAAACGATAGCTGCACAAGCAGGCTCAACAAGCTCACAAAGTTATCATCAAAACACCGTTTACATATCATGTAAGTAAACGTTTTTGGCATCAATAATATTGTATAAACCCCAAGACATAAACAAAGATGGTTTTAGTGGTTATTGTCATTTAGAAGATAATAGACTTGCCAAAATAATTATGCAGTTATGAACTCGGTTTACTGTGTTGATGGTGCGTACGACGTGGTAAAACACAAGATGAGCTCTTGGGGCACGTTCGCCCTGTATAGAGTGGGACAGGTTCGCCCTGTGGCGGACTCACCCTATAGACGGTACGTGGTGGGCAAACTTGTCCCATCAAATTTATATGCCTATTATTTATTTAAGCAAGCTAGATATATATATATTTGAAGGTGAAATTAACATCTATAGAGAGATAGCCTTATATTTAATAATGTCACCTTACAAAACTAGCACTCTCTCCCATGCTAAGATGTTATATGAAACCAGAATACTTTGATAATGTTGTACTTTACAATCACTAACTAAACTGTTGACTAGACACAAATTACCCTCAAATATTAGATAAATCACAAGATGTGATTTACAACTATTCAGTTTATAGCATTTTCTTTTAATATTCAACAGTTTAATGAGACAAAACTGTTGCTCAGAAATCACAAGTTGAGGTTCATAACCATTTGGTTTGCTTATATTTATTTATTTTAACAGACTGAACTTTCGATACAAAAACCACAAGCTATTATTCAGATATAGGGTAAAGAGTCTTAAATAAACAATTCTAAGAACAGTTATATGCAATTATATAATAGTTTTTGCATTGTTTTTTTTATTTATGTTTTAATACAGCGAACTTGCCCCACCATGTGGACGAACCTGCCCCAACAGGATGGGTGTGGGGTAAGTCAGCCCACTTGTGTTGATGGTTACTCCTGCTGTTACTGTAAGACCTGTCGTTCAAACAAACGTGATGATATTTAGCCAAGACATAGTGCTTTCAAATGTAAAAAGTATGGCTTTCTAGTCTGCAAATTTACACGTCTAGGCCAATGAGAAAGAACATAGGGCGGACTAGCCCTGCTCTATACTTAATAATAAACAAAATACTTTAAAGGTGTATTATTTTCAAGAATGTTATTCAAAACAGAAAATGGAAAATGTATCTGTTGTATTTCAGTAGACCTACATCAGGACCAACTAAGATTGCATACAAAAACCTGTGAGTTCCAGCTGATAACTGTTCTTTTAAATATTAAAAACTATAACGTTTCTGTTTTCAAATGATTTTACCATTCAGTTTGTCCGTAAAACACGCGCGTCAAGGCTATAGACTCACGAATGCGTGGGGCGGGGGTCGTGGGGATTTGGGTTGCAATTATCGTCTTGTAAAACTGGATTAAAGCTTTACAAAAATTACATAGGTTAATAGTACATGTACTATTTAATTTGTACAAATCCATAATCCATTTTTGGAAGACTGGCTAATCGCAATTCGTTTTGTGCTTCAATAGGTACGGCACACCCTTTCCACAAACAAAAAAACTCTGTCTGATGGGCTCGGTGTGGATGCTAAGCCAAATCAAGCACTGTTATAAAAGCTGGGCAAAAGAGTACTGGGTAAACTCCATCAGCCAATTGTTGGTGAATTGTTGTTCAACTATTAAGTCAATTTGGTAGATGGGTAAGCAAACAAATCGACAAGGTAGTTAGTCATGTTAACTGGGCAAACATTACCCAACTATTTTGTATTATTATTTTCCGTGATCCAATCACGAATTGTTGGGTAGAATTGTGAACTAACAATCTCAACAAATGGCATTACGGCATGATGTTAAATGGTTGGGAGTGTTATCATCGTGCGCACGTGCCACCACTCCGGGGCACATTAAGGGGACGTCGTGATGGCGTCAGCGGGTGTCACGTGACGTCACATTAAATGTGTAGTTTTTAGGACCCTCTATCTTTTGAAGTACAGGTCTGATTAGGGTCAAACTTGGTATGCAAGTATTCCAGGATAGACGAAAATTAAGGTGGCGTTATTTGGTGCCATGTTAAGTTTTTCCCAGATAGATTTTGTACATGTTTTTTTCAACCAATACACTTTGGCACTTTGGTACATCCGATCGACTTCATTCTTGGCACACCCTTACTGTAGACCATAACCCACATATTGAACGTTATTTTACCGAGCCAAAGTACAAGTCCGATTGAGGTCAAACTTGGCATGCAAGTATTCTAGGGTGTGTTATAGGTATAAATTGAGGTGACGTCATAATGACGTCATCGGTTGTCATGTGACGTCACATTGGATGTGCAGTTTTTAAGACCCTCTATCTCAGGGGGGGGGGGGGGGGGGGGGGGCGGAGGGGGGCCCTTCGAGACTGTGATTGCGAAACGCTGATGTACCGTCCATTCTAAAAAAAGGGGGGGGAACAATTTTCTCACGCGAAAAATTAAGAGTTTTTGGCATCCAATCTTAACATCTTGTCATTTGTAGTTGTAAAAGGTTGTTATTTACCTTAATTGTTATCATCCAATGACAAAAATTGTATTAAAAATGAAAAAAGCAGTCGACAAAAAATTAAGCGTTGACGTACCGTTGATGCGCGTGGAGATTGTTCACAATTACTCAAACGACGTTAACAAATACCTCCCCTAAAAAGGGCAATAATAATCGATAAATTGTGAAAAATCGTGCTTCGAACCCACAAATGTTTGTCCATGGATACGTTAAAAAAGGATGTAGCAGTGATATACTGAATTTTTTTAAAAATCTGCCTGTGAACACCTTTTATCGTGTTGTTTTCGAACGAAAATGGCAGAAAATGACATCGCCCCAAAAAAAATTCGTGTAGATCGTGCCTGTGTACCTGGCTTTGCGGACGTTGTATAAATCACTGAATTCGGGGAGCGAGCACGGAGCAAATTGTACGTGTTTCAATGGTGCGCTTCGCGGTAGCGATCTATACGTATTTACTGTGTGAGATGTGTGGCTCATGAGCGTGGAAGAATGAATGAGATACATTTCAACGTTGGTGGTGCACTTTGTTGGGCCCCCCCTCCGCCCCCCCCCCCCCCCTGCTCTATCTTATGAAGTACAAGTCTGATTGTGGTCAAATTTGGTGGGCAAGTATTTCGCGATGTGTTATATGTATAAATTGAGATGACGTAATGATGACGTCATTGGGTGTCGTATGACGTCACATTAAAGGTGCAGTATTTCAGACCCTTTTTCTCTGGAAGTACAAGCCCGATTGGGGTCAAACTTGGTATTCCAGTATTCCAGTATGTGTTATAGACACAAATTAAGATGACCTAATAATGACGTCACCGGGTGTCATGTGGCGTCACAATAAAGGTCCTGGTTTTTTTAGGGCCCTCCATTTCTGGAAGTACAAGTCTGATTGGGGTCAGACTTGGTTTGCAAGTATTTAGGAATGTGTTATAGGTATATATTGAGGTAACGTCGTGATGACGTAATCGGGTGTAATAGCTTTAGATCAATGTCACGTTTGTTATCAATGAAGAAATGTTGACATGGTGTCATGTTGTCAGATAATCATTTAAAACTGCCGAAACAGCTAGTGTTTGTCCACAAACATCTCTACGGTTTTCACTTGTAGTCCTCAAATGCGTGCCAATACATGCGCATTCCAACAACGTCGAGCCCAAGCATGGATTTATGTTAATTCAACACGACAAAGTAGCACGACAGAGTAAATTTAAATAAACGATGTGCGCCAAACTTCGTGCTGACTGTCGCACTACCGTCGTGTTTATTTCTTCTGAGTTTACGCGTTTTAACTTGGTTAATTAATAAATTAGGTTTTGGCAGAGCCATGACATTGAGCCGAGTCATTGAAGTGAAAATTGCTGCTTTTCATTAATGTTTTACCATACAATACCATTAAGCGCTCGAATTGTTTTAAACACTACACTTGAAGGCTTAAGTCGTGTTGTAATATTAATTACGTGTGCAGCATTTAAATAAATAAATGACAGCGAGAAATAGAAACCGGTCCATACTTAGTCTTGGTTCCAAGACCATGGTGTTTGCGCGCGCGTACACACGACCAATGTTCAGATTTATCTATACGTACGTGCATGCATGTACATGTACATGTACGTGTGTACGTACCATACACGGCCGGAAAACTATCTGTACACGCTTGCATTAATAAACATAGAGGGCGCTGTGACTAGTATTGTTTTCCCCACCGACTTTCGGATCCCACCAAGTAGTACAGACGGTCTCTACTTCCCGCCAAATGCACACAGGCAGTATACAGTTACATGTATTATAAATCGTCGCATGTCATACGCTGGCTGCATTAAACTTGTACTACTACATGTACTTGACTAATTATTCATGACCCAAGTCAAACGCGGTCTCTGATTGGCTTCCCCCAAAAGTTGGGGGAGATTTGCAGAAAAACAATGTTAAGACCCGTCGTTGCAAAAGTCCAAGACCTTGGTGAGACCTGGGAAACAAAATTACAAAGCGCCCTCTATGAAACCTGGGGAACAAAATTACAAAGCGCCCTCTATGCGTGAGACCCGGGGAACAAAGTTACAACGCATAATACTAGATCTGAACGTTGGTTGTTGTGTGTGCGCGCAAACACCATGGTCTTGGAACCAAGACTAGTCCATACTCTGCGCGAGGGACAAGTTTTCGCGAATTTTCAAAGGTTTAACAGATTCAACTCTGGCGTATTTTGCAGGAAATGCTTCATGACGTTAAATTCGCATTGCATTTAAAAAAGAAAAAACACCTTGGTGTAGAAATTGGTATTTGTTTCTTGTCATTCGTTTTAATTCTTTGGTCACTTAAATTCATGTTCTAACCACAACGTTTCAGAGTAAACGGAAGGAAATTAACTGCTTCAAATTGAAGGATGAAAAAAAATACAAACATCGAATCTGCTTTATAGGTTCAACACCGATCGTCACATAAGACGAATTTCATGAACTTAGCACGAATTGAAATGAAATTCATTGGTAACTTTTTTTAATTGAGAAAGGAGCTCGGCCGGATATGATCGGAGACAAAAAATAGCTATTCGTATTTGCACTTCCTCATATCATCGGGAGCACTCTGCACCTTTACATCAGGCTACATATCCCTTCTCACTCCTAAATCTATTTCACACTGAGATATTTATGTACAAATGTACACTTACATACAATCTTGTCCCTAACAGTTTTCCTCATCATCCGTCCAGATCCCGACACAATATGCTCCATTCACCCGCACCGTGTATTCTGCTTCGATATTGTGTATTCTGTATTCTGTTTATATAGTCCTCGTTTATGGAACTCCAAAACTCTGTGTGTCTCTGAAAGTACAAGTCCGATTGGGGTCAAACCGTATGCAAGTATCCCAGGATGTGTTATAGACGAACAATAAAATGGCGTCATTATTAAGATATCGGGGGTCATGTGGCATCACATTTCCCCCATTTTCCTCACAGTATTCGCACATTTCATTTCAACCAATAGGCCTATATCTTTGGCCCTTTGTCAAGTCCGATCGACTTCAGACTTAAATTTGAAATTCATTTTGCTGGATGCCTGCAATCATTATTTACTTTTGAATATAAGTAAGATATTTATTATTATTTTTAGTAGTACACAATTTTGATGTCTGCAAATGGTGTATCCTACCTTTATCAAGAGGCTAGACTGTGTCTAGTAAATCAAAGTACTCTTTGTGGATTGGTCTTTGAAAATTAAGTTACTTTGATGCACTTACGGTAGTAAGCTTGGAAATTTCCTTGAAAATGCACACTTGCCTGTCACACTAAAAACAGCCTAGGAATGCCAACTACAGCTATAGTGATTTGACCAATACAAATAACGTACACACTTGCTTTAACAAACATGAGGACATGGGGCATTTTGTAAACAATTTGTGGTTATACTATGTCGCCTTAAATCTCGGTTAATAAACCCAGTTATATTCGTATCTTTGGATAACCAAAACGATAATCTTAAACTAATCTGCCCTCCCACCCCTGGTTCCGGCGTGGAAATGGACCAAGACCTGATGCTTTTTAGTGACGATGAAATTACTTGTTGGTATTGTCAGCTCCCTCCTCCACCCCGTCGAAGAAACCAACAAGAAACAAATAAATCATCATGCTCGAACCTCGCGCCAGAAACGTAATCGGCCGCACCAAGCCAGATGTCGTCCGCCTGGTCGGCCTAAAAAATCGAGTCCGGAGACAGGCAAGCCCGTTAGAAGAAAGTCTCAGCCGCGGTGAAGTTCCCAATTGGCTCAGAGTTAGAAAAACACCTCCATCATCTTTGGAGAGCATGAGGAGATACCCAAAAGAAGGATCATCTCATGGAATAAAGTAGCGGAGTTCTCCTTGGAGTTGGGATAAATAACTCTGAGACGTTACAAATCGGAGCTCGCCTCAGTTGAGACTCGGCTGACAAAAGCAAAAACGGCGGGTTTAAGCTTGATAGAAGCTGATCTACACGACAGGGTGGAGAGAGGGCGAGCCCAACAAGTTCTACAAATTATCGTCGACGCTGCTGAACAGAAGATGGGCATCTACCTAATAGTCTGACACAAACAATTGTAACCCAACGTTACACCATAGACATGGAGGTTTTTTTTATCTATGTCTATGGTTACACGTCCCTTAAGATTTCCATTGCATGTGACCCAGAATCTTAAATAAACACTTTAATAAAAAAAATATATTAACGTATAACTTATCGATGAATTAATCTGTATTGTAAATGTTACAATTCATGAAACAAAATTATATTGCTTTTCAAGTACAAAATTTAATTTAGAGTTGGCTAAAAACGTTAAATTCAATAAACATTGTTGTACATGTCGGTGTATAGCCTTGGTCAAGGCGTTTATCGTTACCCGTCTGTACGTACAGCGCAGCGGTAATCGGAGCTCAAACAACGACCTCACGCGGCCACTATTAATATATGCAAACTAACTGAGGATACTCGAACGCCTTGGATCATTAGGTTTTGGGGGCGGTGCTCATTATGCTAATAGATTAAGCTGACCTTTATAGTCGTTTTCTTATTGGTCGATCGTTGCGTAGAAACTGCATAATTTGAGCTAGCGGTGAAAGGTCATAGCTTGCTCGCAAGTGTTTACGAACACCGCCATCGTTGACATATTTTATCGGAGAAAGTTGAGTGATTTTTACGAAGGCTTGTAGGAATTACACATGAAGATTTGAACTGTCTTGCTTTATTGGTGAGGGTCGCAGTTATTTTGCTCGTTTTGCTGGGTATTTTCTTGAATGTTGACAATGTTAAACTAGTTGTGTTTAGCTCAGCTGCACGGTTTTGAGTTTTCAACCGCGGTGACTGGAGAAGGCCGCGACTCTATTGAAACGTGTCGAACTCGGCCCTACATTATATCACACGCATCTAATCCAGCTGATCTGAAAACCGTGGCTCGGAAAAACGCGGAACTCTGATAATTAAATGCCCTGCCGGCTGAATTTTGCCAAAAAAATTATCTGAGAAGTTATTGAGGATATACAATGTAAGACACTTATCCCTGTTTAAATTACGATATTGCGATCACTTTGAAGGTTGGTCCTGCAGCCGTAAACATGCCCCCTCCCGGCCACAGCGTTGGACCATGCTTGGACCATACAATGTGGCGATAACGCACAGACCAGCATGCCTGGGTTAATGCCGATTATGCGGCGATAAGAAACTGACCGAACACGCTGAAAACTGACGCTGAGTACCTGGCCGTACGTGCGAGCTCCGAGCAAAATGGGGCTCAGGCTGCCTGAAAAATTTGCCCGGTCTACATCACTCTACTTACCTGTAGAGCCACTACATTATGCATAGTCCTAGCCGGCAGGCGTCAACGCTAAGATTTTTCTCACAATAGCGCCCTCTGTTGACCCTTCCCACAGTGCCCCGCGGTATGAGCGCCATGTTGGCATCCTCTTTTCTCTTAGCGGCCGTGCAGTCAACACGTACTTTTGGACAGCTCCGTCTAAGTGTTTTCTTCACGAGTCGACGTTAAGGTTTTTTCGTGTATTATTAAAAGATTATTGTAGAGTACGATCTTCATTGTGGAATTTTGTTTTTTGGAGTGGTTATGAAGAAACGTTTGGCGAGGAACGAGTCAGTCCATAACGGGGAAAAATTCTTTTCCCCGGGACGGCCCGTTTCCTCGGGGGATCGTACCGGTGGCGTTGAATCGTCTCACCGTGACGGCTCCCCCAGCCAGCACTCGGAGCTGCAGGAGGCTCCGAGTGCTGCCCGTCCCGTTGACCGGGCCGAGGACACTATCCAGTCCCCGGCCCCGGCCAATACACCCGGGACTAGCCAACGTAAAGGGTCCCGCCCCGGCAAGGTTATTTCTAAAAAATCTTCCTTTGCCGGTGCGGGCCCGAAGAAGGGCCGTCAGCCGAAGCTGACAACGGCTCCACTGTTATCGGACAATGTCCGTTCCGATTCAGTGGTTACCGGGCCCTCGGGCTTCCCCGGCCCTATGGCCCCGGCCACGGGGCTGCGTGACGGCCTGCTGAAGCAGACCGATCACGCTTCATCGCCCGGTAGTACAGTGCTAACAGAATCTCACTGTACTACTCGAGCACAAGCGGGACAGCTGTCTCTCGCTCCGTCCTTCGGGTCGGATTTTGGGCCCTATTCGGGCGTACCAGCCCTACCGGTTCTTCAGTCGTCCCCGGGAACTTCTCTGAAATCTTCCCGGGCCGGACCCAAGAAGAAATCAAAGAAGAGCCGACAGACATCGAGCTCTTCTTCGGAGGGCTCACACCAGGACAAACGGCATCGTCCCCACGACGCCGTCTCTTCGGCTGACTTCATGCAGGCCTTTCAGTCTATCAGTGCCTCGCTGTCAGCTATTGCCTCGGCTCATCGACAGCCAGCCCCACCCGGTCTCGGGGAACGGGCTGGTGGAGCACAGGACGGCCACGACATCCCGCATACAGTGAGTCGTGCCCCATCCTCCCCTCCGGCTATAAGCATCCATCCTTCGATGACCTTACTGCCGGAACCGGGGGAAACTACTCTCGCTCCGTCGGGTCCGGCCCACGCTACCGATCTGCGTGATGACCCGGCCCGCTCCCCGTGTTCGCCTCGCCCGTCCCATTCCGGGGATTCGGCCGAGGACGAGGACGAATGGGCTCAGCTTCAGCGTCTTTCTATCTCCGAGACTGAGTTGCGCCTCGTCCAACGCGACATGGTTCGCGTCTTGAAGCTCCCGCAGCCTGAAGAGCCCGCCGCCGTAGAACGCAGATCTTTCAAGCGCTGGACGGGCTCATCGGAGTCCCGCCATACTCCAGTTTTTTCGGAGTTACCACTGGATCAGGTGTGCGTGGAACGCTTCAATGCTATAGCGGGGGAACCCACTTGGAAACCCTATCGTAAGCGTGCGTTGGCTTACTATCGTTTCCCTCCGGCGGACTTTGGACAATTCTTTAGTCCGCCTGCCTTGCCGGACTCTGCCAGAGACAAACTGGCAGCGGATGGCGGTTCTTCGACATCGAAATCCCCTTTTTCGGATCGATCTCGAAACAAGCTAGAGGATATCTTAAGAAAATTAGATACAGCCTCTCGCTTCGGATCGCGGACATCTTCATTCCTCCTCCTTCTCACGGAGTACCTTGTCTCCGGCTGTGAGGAGGATTCCTCCATACCTACGGATTTGTTGGCGGCGGCTTTCCATTGCCTTGACTTTGGTTTACGCACAGTTCTCGAGCAGTTCACTCGGATCTCGACTCTGGCGACTTCTTCCCGTCGGGCTAACGTTTTGGACGCGCTCTTCCTTCCATCGGAGGGCGCTCGCAAACGCCTTGAGACCCTACCCCTTTGGGGTAATGACCTCTTCGCCGGGAAATTTCAAGAATCAATGGAAGCCGAAGCAAAGCGGATCGAGGCTACCGATAAGATTAATCTGAAGAAGCCAGACGCTCCGCCCGCCAAATTTGCCCAAAGGCCCAAGCCTACAACGGTTTTCCGCATCCCGCGCCGTCAGCCCCTGAAGTCAGTTCGGGGCGGCCCGCGGGGTCGAGGTGGCTACCGGGGTCGAGGTGGCAACCAGATGGGTTCGCGTTTTACTCGCCCCCAGTCTGCCGTTGGTCGCCAGACCCAACAAGGATCGCGCGGCACCCATGCACCGGCCCCCCGTTTCTCCGGGGGCTGGCGTAAATGACGCGATCGCGCCGAAGCGGCCCCCCTCCGACGGACCCGTGGGCGGCCGCCTCCAATATTTCGTAGGGTCCTGGGCTCAAGTTTCGTCCGATCGATGGGTACTCGAAACCATCAGACACGGTTACGTGTTGGAATTTACGAGTCCCCCTCCGTCGGACACATTCGTCTTCCAGACTCGAGTTCCATCAGAGCTGGCGAAACGTCGCGCTCTGGAGGAAGAGATCAAGTCTCTTCTTTCCAAGCGTGCGCTACGCGTGGTCCCGTACGGAGCCACGCCATCGGGTTTCATGTCAACCCTTTTCCTCGTCCCGAAAAAGGGATCCGACACCTGGCGCCCAATTCTAAACTTGAAGCCCCTCAACAAGTTTATCAAACCGCGTCGGTTCCGAATGGAAACACTCAAGTCCATCTTCGAGTCCATCGATTCCCTGACGTGGGCGGCGAGCCTCGACCTAAAGGACGCCTACCTCCACGTGCCCATTCATCCCGATCATTACAGGTTTCTCCGTTTCATGTACAAAAGCGTCTTGTACCAATTCACGGCGCTCCCCTTCGGGCTTTCAACTTCCCCACGCGTGTTTACGCGGGTGGTAAGAGAAATCGGCGCGGCGCTTCGCAAACGCGGTCTAGTGATATTTCAGTACCTCGACGACTGGATCGTTTTCGGCAGATCTCACGAAATCACGGCCAACGCGGTCCGCGAGACCTGGGACCTGACGGAGAGCTTGGGGTTCATCATAAACTCAGCCAAGTCTCATCCTCTTCCATCACAGTCTCCAACTTTTCTGGGCGCGAGACTAGATCTCCGCGCGCGATTGGCCCGCCCGACGGACGAGCGTGTGGCCAATCTGTTCCAGTGTGTCAGTCTTTTTCTGTCTGTTCCACTGGCCCCAGCACGTGCGTGGCTGAAATTGCTGGGTCTTATGGCCAGTATGATAGACTTGGTGGATTTTTGCAGGCTTCTAATGCGCCCGATTCAGCTCCACCTCCTCACGTTCTATCAACCCAGTCGACACCATATCGACCATATGGTACCGACTTCACTATGGTTAGTCCCTCACCTTCGTTGGTGGACAGTTCCCACCAACCTTACGCGAGGACGCAGATTCAGTCAGCCTCGACCATCGGTCACCGTCACGACCGACGCTTCACTGTCGGGCTGGGGGGCTACGTTGCCCCCCTGTCAAGTAGCGAGGCTCTGGGATGCCGAACACCGCACATTCCACATCAACACTCTGGAATTGATTGCGGTGTCCAGGGCTCTGGAACACTTCCTACCCTCGATCTCCGGTCGGGCAGTTCGCGTTCGTTGCGACAACATGACTGTGGTAGCGTACATAAATCGCCAAGGGGGCACCAGATCAGCTCGCCTTTGCGCACTGACCTGGGAACTCCTTCATTGGTGCATGCGACACAAGATTGTCCTGTCAGCGACCCATCTCCCGGGCGTGGAGAATGGCACCGCCGACGCCTTGTCCCGGGGTCATATCATTCCGACGGAATGGTCTCTGCTCCCTCCGGTGGTTCGGTCGATCTTCACTCTGATCGACCGGCCTCACGTCGATCTTTTTGCGACGTCCCTCAACAATCAACTGCCGGTTTATTGCTCGAGGTTTCCCGACCCCAACGCCTGGCGGACAGACGCTCTAGCAATTCATTGGGACGGGCTGTTCGCTTACGCCTTCCCGCCCCTATCCCTCATCGCCCGGGTCTTGTCCAAGATCGAACAGGAGAATTGCAAGATCCTTCTGGTGGCCCCGTTTTGGCCTCGCCAACCGTGGTTTGCCAGGCTAATCAGGCTCCTCGTGTTCAGACCCGTGATTCTTCCACGGCGTCCGGACATCCTGTTTCAGCCCCAGTCGGGTCTTCTTCATCCGGCACCGGAAGGTCTTCACCTGACGTGCTGGATGTTATCCAACGATCCCTCCGCTCAGCGGGCCTTTCAGATCGGGCTGCAGTCGTTGCGGCACACAGTCGCAGGCCATCAACCCGATCCGTATATAACAGCAGACTACGTCATTTTTATAAATGGTGCCGGCGTCACTCTCACTGTCCCACCGATTCTTCTGTAGAAACAGTGGGTGACTTCCTTTTGTACCTATTTGAGAGTGGCCTATCTACGGCCACAATCAAGAATTACCGTTCAGCCATCTCGGCGATCCATAAAGGTTTCCCGGACGGTTCCTCGATCTCTGACAACCAGGCATTGGGTCATCTTGTTCGGGGCATGTTCGTTGATCGCCCCCCGACACGTAAACTCGTCCCTTCCTGGGACCTATTCCAGGTGCTCTCGGTCTTGTCTAGAGCACCATTCGAGCCCCTGGCCAATGCCTCGTTATTACAGCTATCGCTTAAGGTTGCCTTTCTGTTAGCTGTTGCTACCTCCAGGCGCCGTAGTGAGCTACATTCTCTTTCATTAGAGCCAGGGCACATCCGTTGGGAACCTGCCGGTGTCCGTCTGATTCCTAGGACGGGTTTCCTCTCAAAGAATCAGTCCGCTTCTTTCCTCCCGCCTGATATCTTTGTTCCAGACATTAAGTCTTTCTCATCGATCTCGTCCGACAAGCTTTGGTGCCCGGTCCGGGCTCTCAAATGGTACGTCGAACGAACTCGACCGTGTAGGGGTGACCTCAAGCAATTGTTCATTACTACGGTCCCACCTTACCGACCAGCGTCCCGTGACACCATCTCTCGATGGCTTGTGACGGCTATCCGTTCGGCCCTCTCTGATTGGCCGAACGAACCTGGGTCTTCTGTCCGGGCTCACGATGTAAGATCAACATCAACCTCGTGGGCCTTCTTCAAGGGCGTTCCCATCGCAGACATCGTCAAGGCTGCTTCATGGAAATCTGCTAGCACCTTCACGGAATGTTACCTGAAGGATGTCTTACAATCTGAGGGCATTGCTGGCAGAACCGTCCTGAAGGCTGCTGCAGCCTCATCTCGGCGTCATTAGTCGCTTCGCCTCTCCTCGTTTTTCGGTGAGTACGACATTGCTCTTCCTCAGATTAACAGATTAGTGATATGGTTTATTCACATGTGCTCGCTTTAACGATTCACGTGTATATCTACCTATTTATCACTTGCCCCAGTGACTTTTTTCCTCAGGACGGTCTATACATATCATCCGTGCTGATGATCTCTATGTCCTCGGGCTGACGAATTTTGGGTTTTCCGCATCCTCCTTTCGATGCTCCAGCCCGTTTGTTTCCAAGGGTTCTACTGGTGGTTGATTAAATAAGATACATTTTGTCTTGATACTTATTTACTCCAGACTAAGCCTACTGGTTGTAGGACTTTTTCGGAGGTTGCACATACAACCTCTGAAACAGAGTTTGGAACCGCTTTAGTTAGCACGTCTTATTGCGACCGTGCAGTTCAGGACCCTTATTCACAGTAGCATCTCGCATACCCTCCACCGGTCTACGGTGCCATATCATGCATAATGTAGTGGCTCTACAGGTAAGTAGAGTGATGTAGACTCCCCCCCCACAGTAGTGTGGTAGGGGTCTACGAACGAATACTTACCTGTAGAGCTCCCCCCCGCCTCCCCACTTATTCTCGATCTTGTGGTTGTGCTTTAGCACGCACGAGAAAAGAGGATGCCAACATGGCGCTCATACCGCGGGGCACTGTGGGAAGGGTCAACAGAGGGCGCTATTGTGAGAAAAATCTTAGCGTTGACGCCTGCCGGCTAGGACTATGCATAATGTAGTGGCTCTACAGGTAAGTATTCGTTCGTAGACCCCTACCACACTACTGTGGGGGGGGATTTCATTGGAATGGGGCGACTTGAATGGAGACTTTTATAACTTTTTTCTAAGTACATGTATAAGACCCTTTCTAGATGAGATTATTAACCAATAATTTGGGTTACCGGTAATAGAAAAAGGTATAAAAGTCGTGTATACGAAAAACTAGGGGCTGTCTACAATTAACTAGGGACTGTATCCATTAATTTTGGTGAATTATGGCTGTCAACGTACTTGGTCTTTATACGTTCCGCGCGTATAAAAATCGATTCGTATTGAAGCGCGCGCTCTGGTCTCCATTCAAGTCGCCCCATTTAAATGAAACGGGCAAATTGACGCGTTAGTGGTACGAAGAAAAAAAATCGCGCACGGGGCGCCTGACGGCGATCGCGAAAAAACAAAGATAACATAAGAATAACTGCTCGACGCCGGTTGAAAACAAACGCTGTTTTTCGTGCTTTTCTCGACATTCATGATTGTAAAACTTCGAACAGGTGAGTTAAACGATATTTACTATCAAATACAACCCCCCAAATCCACCTATTCATGATTATTTAAGCAATTACCAATGGTGTATCCTACCTTTAAGGGAAAACAGGTGTTTCTCATCTTATTTGGCCTCAAATTTTAACAAACATTTAGATAATCAATTTTGACCCACTCTGCCAAAAATGAGTCTGATGTGTTAAAAATGTTAAAATTGTTATAGTTGGTCAGAAAAAGCAGGAAATAAGCTTTCTTTTGATTATGGCACAACTCTGTAGTGTAATGCATTGGTTCTTCTGTTATTATCAAAATGTCTTTAATTGTAGTTCTTCATCAGATGCAATGGTAAGAGAATGAAAAGACCTGTATTAAATTAAGTTTAGGGATCAAAACTATTTTCAGATCCGATCGATTGAAAGGATATGGGTGTTGGAGAAACCAAAATGCCTAAAAAATATTATTTGCTGAAAACAATCACATTCGAGACGATAAACAGCCCTTTACGTAAAAATGTATTTTGGGACATCAGACTCATTTTTGCAGAGTGGGTCACAATTAGTTTTTGTTTGCCCAAGTGGCTTGGTAAACAAAATATTACTGTTTCATTGAAGACAAAACTGGTCATTTTGGTTTAAGCTGTGAAAAGTTGTTGTAAAAGCTTAAAATAAATGACTAAGCACTGAAATAACTTTAGACATTTATAACAAGTTTATTGATGTAAACCTAACTGAAATACATTTATAACTTTGAAAGACGAATAGTAAATACATTGAATAATGTAATTAAGAACCAGAATTTTAGGTTTTTTGTGGTTTCCTTGTGAATATTAAATTTTATGATCACAAAAATCCGATAACCTACAACTCATTTGAATAACTTGTTTTTTAAATATTGCGTAATCTAAACCTTAAATATTAGTTCCGAGGATATTTTTTCCAGAGAGGCCTCTGGCCTGGTGGTCTAGCTTGCTGACGCCAGGCCCGTGAATCCCGGGTTCCAATCCTGGCCCGGGAACAACAGCGGAGAATATTTCTTCAGTGCAGTGGTAAAATTGTATATAAAACAGTATCATAGTTGAGACTTGAACCACGCACCCCTAGCATAGCAGTCCTACTCTTTCGCACTATGCTATGGCACTTTGTTGTAAAACTATCCGGTTTTTGTATTTAAAAAACGTAGGTTGTTTGTACTTGAAATCTGGTTAGAGCTGGAATTATTTAGAGAAGGCAAGGGTTACCCATGGCAATATTTATTAAAGCTTAGTGTCTGAGACTGGGAGGTTTGATAAATTGGAAGCTGAAGGGGTTTGGAGTCGGGAGGGCAGGCTTGAGGACTTTGATCTTGCTGGGTGATAGGTTTATAGAGGGGACTGGGAGATGGGTCTTGAGAGATTGGTGGACTTCTGGATTTGGGAACTGTTACTTGACTGAAGGTCTGGGACCTTATTCACGAAGCATCCGCTATTACCGGGTCCGTAACAGCTTTTGTGGGTAGACTAACGGATACATTAGAATTGCGCTACGCCGTATTCACGAAAGGTTCCGTTAGGTATATGTAAAGTTGCGGAGCTCCGCTAATAATGGGGGTGTCGTTCAACGAGCTGTACGGGTGAATGAAGCGCCTGTGTGATTTTGTAACAATTCGTAAGAGCGTAAAATAGAAATGTAGTCGAATTTTTATAAATCCAAAATACATATGGTAGCTGATTGCGGACTACATTTCAAATTATTGGCGAAAAAAAAATGAATTTCCACAGTGCACTGGTTATTTTCTAAAACTAAAGAACGATTTCGTAAACTTATTCTGTGAAAGGCATCATACCAATCTATTCCTTTTTTGGTAAAAAAATATGTGAAATTAAGAAGTTGACAAAAAACATAATCTGATGATAAACAGCATTTTACGGGAAGGGCGGTATAATGAACAACCAATTATATTTAGCAAAACCACATCAATTGATTTCTTGCCAACGCGGAGCAATTCATATTTTACCTAGACTGTATATACCATGGCCTATTGTCAAACAGATTTCAAAGGCAGTTTTTTTTCGGGCAATAGTAAATAACCATGAGCTTTATTTGTTACGATACTTTCACTGACGTCGACCACATTATTTCGTATGTGCATTACAGAAGGTGGTTCTCAGTGAATTCTAAAGTACTTGAAACTCTGTCAAGAGACAAGGCTACTTTCTGGATGACAGCACCATTTCACAAGTGTAGAGTTGCATCCAAAAAGATGCGTTAAGTAGAATCCGCCACATCCCAAAAAGCAGTCTGCATACTTTGGTTAAAAGTTTTTGTAATACCGAGTTTGGACTATTGCTGTACGGTTTCGGGAGGCAGATATACAATGCACAGAGTAACTTGCTCAACCGACTGTTAAAAAGAGCCGCCAGATTAATCCATATCTAACTGCTTCGACTGATATGTTTAATGAGCTGAATTGGTTACCTTTTGCCGAGAGAATTTTTTTTAAAAATATCCTTGTGTACAAATGCATACATGGGTCAATGCCCAGAGTACATGGCAAACTTTTCCTTTCATTTTACAAATAGCGGTACAAGGCAAAATGACAATCTTACTCTGAGGGTTCCCATGGCAAGAAAGAAAGCCCCTGCTCAAGTTTTGCTATTTCTGGCGCCAAAATATGGAATGATCTGTCTAACCATGTGAGAAAAATTGAATCCATGTCTGTTTTTTTAAAACTAAGCTATTTGAACTCTTAATCGCTTAATTTATATTTTAAACTTCCTTTTTCGGTTTATTGTATAATTTCTTGCAGTTTTTATGCATTTTATACATTTGTACCAATACTGCTTTTAAATCAAAGCTGTTTTATTCTTATCCTTATTCCTATTTTTACTGTTTTATCAGCATTTTAAACGTTGTATTGTTTTTTATTTAACGGGTTTACATAGTTATATCACTGTCGTTGTTCTATATTGTTAATACATCTATTATATACACTTTTTAAGTAATGTATTAAATGGAAACCAGTCTTGCTACTGATTTGGCTTACCCTGGGTAAATAAAGGAAATAAATAAATCAATCAATAAATGGCTCCTGGATGGCAGAGTTCACATATACATACCGTCACCGACACCACGAAGTAGCACTCGACCATACTTCCATGCAGTAAAAAAAAAAGGAAAACAAAGTGCATTACGGCGCTCTACGGTCATTATTGAAAACGACGTTGCATTCAAGGATTGCACGGTTTTCACGAAGTAGCACTGATGCTTGTGTGCGCGCACTGTACGGATTTCCTGCAGATTTCGTTTCCACGAAGTAGCACTGAGTGGTTTGTGCGCACTGTACGGTTTTCCTGCAGTTTTCGTTTTCACGAAGTAGCACTGATAATAGAGAGGTTTCGTTAGCCAACGTTTGCACTACAATTAGTTCCAAACTGGACGCGCCACGCACAACTATCTGTAGACGGCTAACGCACTGCACTGCGTCTCGTGTTCATACTGCGCAGAAACTGATGACGTAACGAGAACTAAACGTAGTCGTTTCTCTAACCGTGCGCGACCGAAACCTCTCTAATATCTTTGTGTACGCGCACTGTACGGATTTTCTGCAGATTTCGTTTTCACGAAGTAACACTCTTCTTAAATCTTTAATTACTTCGTAATTAATTAACCCATGGAAACATAAGTAACACATTCACGACGTTTTAATGTAGTACTTTATATAAATCCCAAATAGGTTTTCAATTCACATTTTATTTGCGGGATAATAACTTGCAAACATTCAAACGCGTTTATCTTCAAATCAAAACTATTCGCTGTGTGTACATGAGTGCTACTTCGTGGTGTCGGTGACGATACACTTGTAGGCCTTCTTCTGACACCGTAAACAGCTACCTTCGCTATGCATGCACTGCCACCTCATTTTCCATCTGCCAAATTGAAAAGTTCCCTCGATGTTCTGTCGGGTTCTTCGGTGATGAATGTTGTACCGACGTTCTGCATCATCATCATCAGGTTGTGGTACTAGCAGCCATGATCGAAGGCCGGGGGTACGCAGAATCGCCCAGAAGGTGACCATCGTTTGCAAGACCATTGGCTAGTTGGTGGTTGAGGCTTGAGTGAGTCCACATAAACGAATCATGGGTCGAGCCAGGACATTTAATCTGGACAAGTGATCCATCAAGGCATCCCAAAACGTTTGAAATCCGACGATGACGTTCATCGTAAACAATTCTGACTGGCTATGTTTCTCGGAAATTAACTTATTTGTGGCGAAATTCTTTGAAGGACAGTTGCGACCCGGGTAACAATTCGAGAAGTTGACGGCTGACTAATTTCACTTAAATCTCCATTTGTTAATTGAAAAGAACCTTCGGCGAAAAATCGGAGGGATGTTATGATCTGCGTGGCGGGTATTGCATGCGACCTCTGTGTCGGATTGGGTGTATTAATACTGTAACCTATGTTTTATATCATATAAGTACTTTTTATTTTCTATTTCTGTGATCCTTTAAACGCGATTTTACCTGTGTTGGGTACCCAGAAAATGGCAACTTACAGCGCCCTCATGCGACCAGGAATACGGCGCATTACAGACGTCCGAATACGAACGCACACGTTGCAAAATAAATATTCACCACCGATTATGTCCCGTCCGGGCCACCGTATATCCATAAACATTTGGTGTCACTTTTGAAGATGGCGCAACGTACAGTGCACATACCCAAAGCTGCTCTAGATCTACTTCTTACCAAGTAAGTTTTTATTGCCATTAATTTTTGGAGTAATTACTAAACATATATACGATCACTTTAAAAACACATGTAACTCAAACTACACCCAAACGGGATGAGCCTTTACGACTTTGAAACAATTATCCAAGGGGCGAGCTGGTCAGGGGGCGATTTGACCTGCCACCCCATGCATGATCCTGCCTGGCAGTAGGAGTTCTTGCACTGCAGGGCAAACCATAGAAAAAGGTGGGCAAACAAAGAGACCAATTACTCCCAGCTTATCTCTCTGGTATGGGTAGACACAATAGATACAGTTTGTGTCGAAGTTTATGTTTAGGTACAGTTTATGTCAAAGACTTAGTTGTGTTTCTATTGTACACCATGCTGGCTCTCTGGAGTTAATCCCCCAGGGTAGTTGGCCAGGCTAGATGACCTCTCACAGTCACACCAATATTCACAACATAGAGGCTCATTTGAGAATTATCTATGGCTCATCCTTTTAAAAATGCTCAGACACCTGAAAACTGCTGGTTATATACCTGCCAGTTACCATAAGTACGGAAATCTTTGACTGTCCACCAACTTTCAAATTCCTTCCAATTACTAGGCCTATCTTGACTTGTACATTTAAACATTTTTTTTATGACTTTTCAGCTTACGGAAGCCAGTTTTCATGGCCGAGTTCGGGCGGTCTGTTCTTGACACGCGAACTCGCGGTTCTCATTTGAACGGCAGAAATGCGACTCATGAACATTGCACGGAACAAGTAGAACACACACCTACTATCCATGAGGGTTTTGCAATAACAAATTACTTGTGTCAAGAACAGACCGCCCGAACCCAACCTAGATGTCTACTATAATCGGGCTTGGACGTCATCCAATATGAAACTTGAAGAGGTGTACCCAACAGATTGATGGTGATAGGCGGGATTGCTGACTGCTGTGTTTAAGGTAAGAAATGTACAACTTAAGAATATTTAAAAAAATCACAGAAATTTGTCCACAGGTTTTAGATGATAAACCTTGCTCCAAGTGAATTTAGGAGTGCCCCAAATAACCTGTGAAAATATTCGGCCAAAAAAGACTTTAACAAAAATGGCACACGAATACTTGTTTAGACCCCCCAAATATGAGTAAAGAATCTAGTAATAAAATTAACGTGTTATTTTGTATGCTTCTAGAGATTTTGAGCATCTTGTTGCTTTAACCAGTTCGCGCCGAGATTATTTTAACATCACCGAGCCGAGGGGTGGGATTATTTTTAACGTAACTCGTTCCGATAGGCCGATAGTGCCGGGAAGCACACCCACGCATTTCCGGCCTTGCTCACTGCTGACAGACATTTCCGAACTTGAACTTGGCGTGTGTATGCGTCATTCGTTGTGAATTTGGGGAAAACTTTGCGTTTATATACGTCATCCGGCCCGAACTGGTTAAATAAAAGAAAATCTTAAGGAGTTCTATGACCATCTAATTGACAGACTCCCGTCTCCAGATAATCATGTAAGGCCATTTTTCTCTCACTGATTTGGTTGCATTCATGTATCATTGCACCATGACCATCTAGAACTTGAGGAAAGAATAATACTTCTTTGGTTGTGTAAAGCATATCATTGAGATTTAAATGTATTTTCAAAGAATCTTCTGACAAAGTTGCAAATATTTCCCACTCCCAGATTCCCTTTTTTTTTTAAAGACTTGCCACCCAAAAAATATATAACAAAGTAGCCTTTTTTTAAAGGGAGGGAGCTTCTTTAACAAAAAATCTTGATTAGATTGAGGGACAGATAATGGGGTCGCCCTATAATGGGGTCGTTCCTTATTTTCCTATTGAGTCTGTCTGCAATTGTATTAGCTTGCCTTGAATCCCATTGCTGTATGCCTCTTCAATTACTTCATATATAGATCCATCTATTGAAATTGGAAAACTCAAAATAACCTTGGTGGACAGAACTTTTCAACACTCTCTTCCTTTTTTGCCAGTGAGCTCCCTCATTGTGCTTGCATAATGTTGTGGTTTTCTAAGGAATTCTTTTTAGGGGGTTGTTAGGTAACAACCCATATCTTGCTGGGTACAGAAGCCACACCTGGTGCATAGCCATTGTCTTTTAATGAGCTCATTGTTGCATATTGTTGGGCTGTTTTCTCATTGATAGGACTGTGTTGGGTTAAGCTTTGTGAAGATTAGCATAGTGTTGTACATGTACATGTACATGTATACATACAATGCTTTGGGTGTGGGATTCTTCAGGCAGAAACCCACAAGACACCAGGGAGTTAGGATGCAGTTGGGACAGTCTCTGAGCACTGGATCAGTTTATAGCAGTCTTCATGATGAAGCACATTAAACTTCATATGGGAGACTGGAGAGCCAAGTTGTGACGATTCGGTCCCAATTTCCTTTAATAATGGTGCAGTTTTGAATCAAGCAAAATTAGCTATAAAGAACAAAATGGTGAGTTTGAAAGGAAAAAGATTTTATTTTTTTTAGTTTCTTTTTTTAATGTTTTAGATTTTTTTTTGGAATTCTGTATGAAGCATGTTTGAAGCAACATAATTTGCACGGTGCATTTTATAAGGTTTTTAACTTGGTGTACTTGCGTACTAAATGAAATTCCAGAATTTTGGAATTTACAAAAATGTTGGTACTTTTTGAGGCAGTAACAAGCCCAACCTTAACTATGAGCAAGTTTTTTTCATTTAGGTGACGGTCTAAATTTCCCCGTTTGTCCTATGTGTTTTTTTACCGTTTTCGGCAACCTTATCAGTTTATATTTTAAACAGTTCGTCCCGTGATTATTTTAACATCATTGAGCCGACGCGCAGGATTATTTTTAACGAAACTCGATCCGAGGCGGTTCAGGCCGATAGTACTGGGAAGGAATTTGGGTCATCTCGTACCCGAGTCAACTCGTACCCGAGTCATCTCGTACCCGAGTCAACTCGTACCCGAGTCAACTTGTACCCGAGTTGACTCGTACCCGAGTCATCTCGTACCCGAGTCAACTCGTACCCCACGTTTTTCATGGCGTATCTAATCATGTAAAAACATCACTTGCCTCTCTCCACTCAGGAGTACTAAATTATGGCTTCTCTAATATTTCTGTATTTGTTTTTGTTCAAAGGAATGGATTTGAAGAGTGCCGGTCGTCAACAACATGAATTTCATACTGCATCGATGAATATGAAGATTTTATTACGTCGAAATGGTCATTTTACGACACGGAACATTTATTTTATTTTAAAGCCTGTAACTAGGGGCGGATTAAAACAAAATTTGAAATTGTGAGGTTTTGATGGACTCATTGTTGTCCGGACAAATATTTTCTGTCTTAGTTTAAATTTATTACAAAATAGAATACATTTTATAATTTATTATTGTATTTTTGGGAAGGGGAACAGACTGAATGTCAAGGAATGTTTGTTTTGGTTTTATATTTTTGGTTGAGTTTTAGGCCCGGTAAAAGTTTTGCACTAAAGAAAAAAACCCAATTTATTTAGTTTTTGGTACACCCTAGTACTTTTTTTTCCTTTGAATTTCTTTAGATTTGTGTTTGTATTTTTTTTTTATATGATTTTAATTCCTTTTTTTTCTTTGGGGAGGAAGAGAATAAACTGCATGGTATCGAATCTCTTTTTTGAAGATGTGTGGCTCTGAAAAGAGCCGTTTGGTTTATTCATACTGCTGGGCCGGTGAGATGTCTGCATGCCGAAAGGAAGCTTGATGTCTGCATTCCTCCAAACTGGTACCGGTCCCACAGCTTGAAGAGCTTGCCCTGCATGGACCGCACCTGGCGCCGCTGGCATCGCTGGATTTTGGATTCCCTCATCAGCTTCACGTTGATGTTTACCAGGGATGCCTCTTGGTGAAGAAGTCTTATCACGGTGTATAACTGTACACTGTGACGGCCGGCTCTGCCGTTCAGGCGGCGGTGCCACCCCTCGGTGTCGTTGTTGGTTCTAATACTGCGGAGAAATACGGACCAGTCAGCAGGGCACCAGAAGCCCTCCACCCACGTCGCCTTGATGTACTGGCAAAGGGCCTGCAGTGCTGGGTTGTCCGTCTTGCTTGTCATCTTGGTCAGCGCCTCGGAGATGTGTTCGTGGGGAAGGAAAGGCAGAGATAGAAGCTTCCGGGTGTACTCGTTGACAGCAGGTTCCGACGTGTACGGCACTTGAAGGCCAAGTTCTTGACATTTCCGCCACACCGCTTGGGTCCAATGGTAGTAGCAGCCGACGATCTTGACATCGAAGAGCGACCGGATGGCCGACCATAGACCAACTTCAAAGTCGATCACCATCTCGCTGACGTTGATACCCCTCGACGGCAGCTTTTTCTTGAGAGCCTTGAGAACCTTCCTGTAGTCTCGCTTGGTTCGCCTAGACATCATTACAATGCCAAGGGCAATTGCTTCAGCTCGCCGGTGTCACCCTTGATGAATGCATGGACGGAGAACAGTTGGACAAACGGGCGTTTCACCAGCTTGAACGTACCGTCGAGGTACCAGGTCTTGGATTTGTCCAGCAGGGTCAACTGGTCATCTGTAAAGAACAGCAGGTGCCTGGCTTCACCCACGCGGATATCTCGTCGCAGAAAGCCAGCAGGGAGAAAGTCAGGTGTCATTTCGAAGTTGAGATCAGCAGGCTCTTGGGGACGTTGGGCTTGACGGGTCCGGTTTGCAGTACGTCTCAAGAGGGATGGATTGGGACAGCTGGAGGCTCCTGGTGCGACCTTCTCACTCATAACCTGGTCGACAATCACACCAGCAGAACGGAACATATCAAGTCTGGCGTTCTGCTTCACAGATGATGTTATCTCTACTGCTGCATCGGGACGGGCAGGGTGGGTGTGTGTGCGATGTAGTCCAAAGGTGAACTCCGCTCCATCCTGGCAGACGAAAACCGCACATCTCTTGGTCTTGCTGCGCACACTGCACAGCCAAGTGATGCGGGATGATGATGTTGCCGAGCTCTTCCATTTCTTGTTATACGCGTAACCGATGCTGTCCACAAGAATGGGCTTACCCCGCTGAGACGCTCCTTCGATGATCTTGAACGTCACCACTTCATCCTCCCCCAGGCCTGCAAGGTCATCGGGGATGACAGGTTCCGGGAGAGGATCTTCCTCAGGCGGTACGGGAATCGCGAAGTCGACCCCGATGTTGAAGTCATCTTCGTCCATGGGCTCTTCTTGTTGGTCGGGGATGAGAGGTGATGTTGGCGTGGAGTGGTCTGCACAGAGTACACAGAGCCATGTCGCCAGAAGAGCTGGGTCATTCACGACTCTGGTATATTCCTCTGGTGAGAAACCAGAGTCACATTGCCTGTGCTGCCACATCTCACAGCGGTCGCACTTGAAGGCTTGTTGGTTTGCACGGACGTTGTTTCCGCAAACTACACAGGGGAATCTTGACGGCATCTTGACTTGAAGGAATCTTGCTTGAAATTGAAGGTCTGGAATCTCGACTTGAACAGGTCTCGTCTTGAAACAGAGTGACGAGTATGTGCCCACTAGGGTCCTTATATTGGCTTTTGGGGGATTCAGGGAGATTGATCCATAGCCGACCGCAGTGTCCCGTCAGGCGGCGTGATCTACCACCGACCGCAGCGCCGCGTCGCGGCGGCTTGATCAAATGGGAAGGCCCTAATGATGGACTATTCAGTCAATCTATTCTATTCAAATGCTCATGCGGCGTCAGGCGGCTTGATCAAATGGGAAGGCCCTAATGATAGACTATTCAGTCAATCTATTCTATTTAAATGCTGATGCTGATCAGGCGGCTTGATCAAATGGAAAGGCCCTAATGATGGACTATTCAGTCTATCTATTCTATTCAAATGCTGATGCTGATCAGGCTGATCATTGCATGCACACACCATGAATGATTACGTAACTGGAATGAATTACCCTTTAATGAAAAGATGCAAAAAGTTGAAATCTTAAAAAATTATCCTACACGTACAGTACAACCATGGAGGAACAATCTAGATCACTTTGTTGAAATCTTACAAAATTATACAGTCAGTACAACAATCTATAGATCACTTTGTTGAAATCTTACAAAATTATACAGTCAGTACAACAATCTAGATAACTTTAACACAACCAATTAAGTTCGTTTTCACACAGACTCAACTTAAAAAAAGTTAAAAGAAACTGTCACACGCGGGCATTATACATTCTTTACGAAAAACATGTGGGTACGAGTTGACTCGGGTACGAGTTGACCCGGGTACGAGATGACCTGGGTCTGATTTTTTGGGTACGAGATGACTCGGGTACGAGTTGACTCGGGTACGAGTTGACCCGTTTCCCTGAGAAGCACACCCATGCATTTCTGGCCTTCGCTGCTGACAGACATTTTCAGCCTTGTGTTTATGCGTGTTTATGCTCATCCGTTTCGAGTCTGGGGAAAACTTTGCGTTTATATACTTCATCCGGCGCGAACTGGTTAAAAGTGTACATGTCTTATTTTGTCTCTTTTGGTTGTATTTCTACAGTTCTGATTGATATTGCTGCATTACAAGTTCCAGCACCCAGTTCCTGTTGTAATGAAGCAGCCTTCTCACCCTAAAGACTCTCTTCAGGTTTGGTACCATGACTCTCTCAACCCCCTACCCCTGTGTAGTTGTCCTTGCTTCGAGGCAGGTAAGTCTGGTTTTGATCTTTCATGGACCAGGATCTTCAAAAATAGCAAATTTAGCAGTTGCCATGGCGTTTTACAGTCACTTCGCCCATTTACCACTTCGCCCATGCATAGCGCGCACCCGTGTTAATTCGACAGGGAGTTGCGTGCTTGAGGCACGGGGGACTGTCCAGTAACCTGGCTTGCCCTAACCATGTAGATACATTTGGGAATGACCAAGACGCGCGGTGCCTGTTTCAATAAAAGACATTACAGGGTTATTACTTTTCTCTTTAAGTCCAACTAAAATAAAGGCCTTGCAGCATACAGCACAAAAAAAACGTACTCGCCGGGATTATTTTAACATCACCGAGCCGACGGGCAGGATTATTTTTAACGAAACTCTATCCGAAGCGGGTTCAGGCCGATAGTGCCGGGAAGCACACCCACGCATTTCCGGCCTTGCTCACTGCTGACAGACATTTCCGAACTTGAACTTTGCGTGTTATCCGAAATGTTGTGATTTATTTGTTTCTCCGTACAGCCAGGATACGCTTTCTTCATGGCTTCTGAAATAAAGATAAGACAAAAAAAAATTGTAGCCCATCCAGAAAAGCCTGTGATGAAAACACTATACCAGCAACAATACTTTCCATCTGGTATTAGAATTGGCTATAAACAGGCTAACCTGAAATACGACTCTCGTTAAAGGGTGGAATATTTGTCAGTTGTGCGTTTTTATCTTTTAAAGCAGGAACAAAAAAAATTAAGATTTTGATTTTATTTCAACATTTGCCGAGTCACAATTCGAATTTCAACTACAATCTGCGTTGATGTCGCGTTCTTATACCGCTGATTGTAGGTACTCGTGTGTCACGTACCAACAGACTAGTAATAGCGCCCACGCTCATGTGTACGTCGTTCGAATGCCGTGCAAGCACCATTGGTGACAATTTTTTAAAAGTGCATCTCCGAGATGCACTACAACCGTATTTTGGTTAGTCACTTTTTGGATAGCTACAAAAGATATACCACCCCTAATACAGAAAACAGTCATATAAACAACTTGCGCTCATCTGCTCATGGAGGGAGCTCCCTGACCTTACGCTCAGCACAGGAAAATGACACGAAAACAGAGCCCTCATTGCAAACTTTTGTCAGTAAAAAGAAAGTACGTCTATGTTTCTCACCAACTCGCTACACATTTCAAAGTAAAGAGTATTACCTGTAGTTTGGTTATTTTTAATAAATATATGATGCACGGGGAAAAGGGGCTTTTTTTTTCACTCAAAAAACGGGTGTAAAACCTCAA
This sequence comes from Crossaster papposus, assembly GCA_037893245.1. Taxonomy (NCBI): domain Eukaryota; kingdom Metazoa; phylum Echinodermata; class Asteroidea; order Velatida; family Solasteridae; genus Crossaster; species Crossaster papposus. The sequence goes on along the minus strand of JBAIAA010000217.1, from coordinate 1,147,969 downwards.
AATCGGCAAAGTCAATGGAGGTCAACATGATTATTGATCATTTTCCGGTGGGTTGTCTCACTAAATTGAACGGCACAGTCGTTCTCTTTGTCCCACAGATTCAACTCGCACTTCTGAATAAACTACATACAATTTTCGTCTCACTCATATAAGAATCGTTTTGATTGGAGGACCACGCGTGTATTGGTAAGTTGAACGGGAAACAAGGTCAAGCCACGCATTTGTCTCGCTGACATATAAGTACGTTGGAAAACTGTTCGCTGTGTCCTCTTGATAGTTAATTTTTAACCAATTCAACGCCCTGAAACTACATTTTTCAGTGCATGAATATACATTCATACCATAGGTTTTCTGTTATTTTCATAATATTCTCTGAATATCGACAAATCGAGTCTTGTTTGCAGTTGATGCTGGTCGGACCATAGCATTAATCCAGTAGAGGGGTGTGTTTGTGCGATGCCTCGCCTAGACTAGTGCGTGCCTACAGACATGTCCGATACTAATTAAATCTTGTTTTCAAACCATTTTTAATGTACTGAAAAAAATATGAGTACTTATAAAATAAAACTTTATTTAGCTGAACAGTTTTTAACCCCAAAATCTTGTATTGTGTACAGCAGCTAGAATCCCCCCCTTTTGTGTGAAATGGTCCAGTCCATTTGACCTGTTTCGCAAAGAATGTGTGTGCTATATACACAAGGTCAGTGCTCCACGCGCTATATCGCTTTACAGAGGGTCCGTGATTTGTTGCACAAAATCAGGGCAAAGTTGTTCATATGTATAACCGGAATTTGTATTAAGCAGTTGGCACCTGATGACGTATACACGCAAAGTTTTTCCGGGGTTCAAAAAAGATGACGCATAAACACGTCACGAGCAAGGCTGAATATATTGCATGGGTGTGCTGAACCCACTTCAGATCGAGTTCCGTGAAAAATAATCACGCGTCTCGGCTCAGTAAATGTTAAAATAATTAAGGCGCAAACCGTTTAACAAACAGTGTTTTAATGAGAGTGGAATGCAATAACCAGTTTGCGCTGTTTTTTTTTATATCAAATGCCCACGCGATGCTAGCTGCGAGCCGTTTGATATTAAACAGATTTTTATGGCCTCGCTTTGAGTTGCTGTGGAGGTTTATCAGTACTGCGTTTTAAATTTTGGGAAAAATGTTCTCCGGCACAAACTAGTTAAAACTGGTTAAAACTCTGTGGAGATTCGGCAAGTCATGCATCAGGGAGAGTCTATCAGTATACACTTGACCAGGGACCCGGTTGCTGTACATCAGGTTAACCTTCACCTGCACAACAGGCTCCATGATATCCTGAATCATAGCTATAACGATGGCCCTGGCTGTCGCTGCGTCTTTACCGAATTGGGTGAGATGTCGCACCTAGAAGAGAAGGAAAAAATTAACTTGTACTCTCAACCCATATCCCTGCCTGTGCATGGCAGGTATACTCAGAAGTGTGAATAAAACGTGTTGAATATAGGAACAAATGTACGGTACATGGCACGTATGACCGATCAGAACAAGTTTCCCCGTTGTCGCACGACTAAAAGCAAGCACTTACACGTCACTTCTGGCAGGTTTAATTGCTTGTAAACAATGATTGCATGTAAAGTAGCACAGGTACCCACAAACTGCTTATGTGTCTCCACATTGCTCAAGTCCTGCTCTATTGCCTTCAACTCCTCAACGCTAGTTGCCGTTGTGAAGTTGTTGTCTTCCGATGTGTCACCGACATTGATTCTGCGCTCGATTATTTTTAGCCTTTCCGAAATAGTCGCCAATTGCCGCAGAACAATCTTTTGGAACGCTTACATAACAAACAAAAACAATACATGTTCAGGGCAACAAAAAAAAACCACCTAATTGGTGAAAAGCCTGTTCAGCTTAGGCATAAAAAAAAAAATGTTATGTTGGCGTAACGGGCCCAAAAAAATAGGGTAGGTAGGTGTTTTTTTTTTTTTTTTTTTTTTTTTTTTTTTTTTGTTTTTTTTTCCAGCATTGAAAATGATATGTTTTCTAATTGTTTCAGCCGGTAGTAATACACGATAGCGTGTCCAGGTTCAATATATACACAATACACACACACAACAATGAGAAACGGTCAGAAATGGTTTCAAACGTATTTATAACTAGATTTATATAGATTTTAATCATTAAATTTTGTCCCTTGAACAAAAAAATATCCAGGGTCGGCCGTATTTTTAGGGTCGGTCGGGTTACGCCAACATAACATTTTTTTTGTTTATGCCTTAGTGCAGGACACCTCCACAAATCCTGCTCACGTCTGGAAGAAAACCCTTCCAGTGAAATGTTTAAATAACATTATCAATCAACTATTTAGAGATTCAACTTTTACAGGCCATGTTTAGATTGTAAATCAATTACAACCTAACCCTAAATGTAACCACAACATTTTAACCCGCATGTACAGTGTATCAAACCACCAAGCTAGCTTTAGTTGAAATCGGTCATTTTTCTCAAGATCAAACGTTCATAGGGGTTCTAAATGTTCATACAAAATAATGCATTTCCAGAGCATTATGCTCAAGACTGGTATGTTCCCAGATGAACTTGCACACAAGACTTTAACATTGAAAAACACATGTGTACTAATTACTTCCAGCGTTTAACGGATACTCCAAGTTCTCTGGGTTTCAATCTGCTTTCTGTGGACGTTGACACAGTCTTTTCTTGCAGCACGGTAAACAGCCTACACACCGCCAACAATTGCTGGGATCGTACATGTACACGGCTTTAATTTGGGCCATACAAATTAAGGTACAGATGCCGCATCGTGGAAGGCCTCCATCATTTACTTGGATTGTTGGGGTACATCTGCCTTGTGTAGTTGGTAATTTGAAGCATCTCTTAGGTTTCCTAGCAAATCAGATACTAAGGAAACTATATATGGCCTTCTACCTTTTAGGATATATTTCAATTCGTTGCCAGTTTTTCTTGAAGAGCTTGACCGACCCCAATGGCACCGGTCAGACGTGTTGAAACCCTCGCCCCTAATTTTCAAGATGCTCCTCTTATTGGCAAAGAAATCTTCTAGTTTGAAAAGTTGTGCTGCGGTGTTAGTTTTACCCCCTCTTGGACATTTCATATGTACAAAGTGGATGAAGATGTTTTGATTCTTCCAAACAACCCTTTCAGCAGAGGTAATAAAACGATACTACTCACATGTATACCAAAAAAGCCCTCGGCTGAAAACTGCACTTTGTAATCCATACAGTGATATGTCATTGGCCACAATGATTTTGAGGGCTTTCAGGCTTTGCGTATAGAATAGGAAAAATTTCCCACTCCCAGATTTATATCTTTAACTTTCTTTGTTTTTTCCTTGTCCGAGAAGTTTTTATGTACATCTGTAACCGGTTTCTGAGTCCCGACATTATTGGTAGAGTATTCGGTTCTAATGCACACTCCTAATACCCGAACATCTTTTCAAAAAATATTTAACACTTTTGCAAAGCACTGCAAATTCCTAATGAAGTTAAGCATGCATTTTCAACTTCAAAAAAATTGTTACTGTTATGCAGACTGCTTACGTTTGAAATAAATAGAAGTTTACATATTATTTTTCTAGCGCCAAAGAAAAGATAAATTTGTTTTCTTACCAAAGATGTCATTCATTTTCTCTTTATTTAATTGTTGCTTTGCCCCAACTGCTCCATTAGCATTGGAGCAGGTACCAGTCAGTGAGTGTGTCGCCATCTCTGCTCTGGTAAGTCTCTTCGTCATCAGGTCTTGTAGATATTTTGGCGCACTCCAGTTGTCTCCAAGACGTATATTGTCCAAACGTTGTTCGAATGTTCTTGCATCGAGTTGCGTATTACAGCTAGCTCACTTCGAAATGACACTATGTTAAGTGCAGATGGGTCGTTATTGCTAGCACTTGCTAACAGTGTTAATCAATGTATCCGACTTCAAGGAAAGGGTCATACACTACTGTCATTTACATTTGCATCGTAATTCATTTTCTGTAAATTGTTCTCTCTCTTTCTCCAGTTTTCACGGTGTTATTTGGGTGATGAATCAACAATAAATTACTAAAATCATCAGTCAGAAATCGTCTCGTCGTCCATTTAAATCACGTTTTACAGACCAGCCCCCTTCGAGCACTTAAGTGCATTATAGTGTATACTATCTATAAAGGTTTTATGCAGTGGCTGTATTATGCCTTAAAAAGAAATACAGTGAGGGAGAGAAGCTGAATACACCAGGACAGCTAGTTGCGTCTGGTGGAGGAGGAAGGCCGGCCCTTCATTGGAATAGTGCAAAATGTGAGACACCGAGGGTGTGTAAAACTTGTACTGAAATTCATGGATTCAGCGCTGTTAACGGGTTTACGCAGTGACTTAGATTTATCACTGGTTGTAGGCAGCTTCATCGAGTTCACTGTATTTATTTGTAAGGCGTTTGACTGTCGACGGCTGCAGGTACCCGTCCTCTAAATAAAATCCATACAATATGGTGGCCTGCAGGGGAAGGACATCTACATATGGCCTTTTCTTTTGTTCTTTACCTGTAAAACAGGGAGACCATTTTCTTTCCCATGATCCTTTTAGCCACAGGATCCTTACCCCATCATGGGTCACATCCTGCAATCGCCCAATGAAGGGCCGGTCTTGATCTTCAACCAGATGGACTGCTACCAGCTGTCCTTTGGTATAGTCAGCTTCCTCCTAAAGTGGACAGATTGAAATAAGGTTAACCCCAAGACAATTATATTGTATACATGTGTACCTTTCTTTTAAAATCCCAGTCAACTAAAAATAATAATGAAAAAGGGGGTAAAATACAGTGTGCTTACACATATTTATAGCATGATAGAGGCCTTTCACACATGTTTTCAATCAAAGCTGTGAAATGTGCAGTCTGAAATTGCCCACGGTTGTGTCTACCTATTTGGTTTGAGCGTTCTTATTTTGTTACCAGCTTGCAGAAAAGAAAAAAAGCCGTATAAAGCTTTTTTGCAGCCAGAGTTTTCATTCTTGTTATGCATTACATTGTGGGATTTTAATGCAATAACATATGCAACATAATGCCTCTTCAATTACTTCATTGATCCATCTATTATAATTCAAAATTAACCTCTTGACGGGCAGAACTTTCCAACACTCTCTGCCGTCTTGCCAGAGATCACAGCTGTCCTTTCTATACACTGCCTTCTGTCCTTTTCTCTACATTGCCTTCTGAAGTTGCTTCATCGTTCTTGGTTTTAAAATTGCACAACCACTTTTACACTTAGAGTCATTCTTTGTACAAATTACAAATCCAAATACACGCACATGTCGTTTTTGGTACAGGTATGTAAATGCCGTATTGATCATCCACGATAGTAGAGGATAAAGAGAACAAGACGGACTCGGTGCTTTATCCTACCCTATGATATAGCACAAACTCCTTGGCGGAGGTAATGGAACAATACTACCACATACTGTTGGCCAATACTACTCAAAGGTATACCAAGAAAGCCCTTGGCTTGAAAATGCGCTTTGTAATCCATACAGTAATATGCCATTGGCCACAACGATCTTGAGGGCTTTCAGGCTTTGCGTGTAGAATAGGAAATATTTCCCACTCCCAGATTTATATCTTTTCAACTTTTTTATAGATACTTTCCATCAAGAAAATATATGATAACCAAAAAAAGGGGGGGGGGGGGGGGTGGGGGGTTGGGGGTTAAGCCATTTTTTAAACTAAGGGATAAATTAAGGGACAGATAATGGGGCTGCTATACAATGGGGTCGCTTCCTTTTTTCTTATCGAGTCTGCATGCAATTTTATTAGCTTGCCTTTAATCCAAGCTCTGTAATGCTTCTTCAATTACTTCCTTGGCAGAGGTAATGAAACAATACTACCACGTACTGCTAGCCAAGAATACTTACAGGTATACCAAGAAAGCCCTCGGCTAAAAACTGTTACCTTTGTAAAAAGCTCAGGAGTTGTTGAGCGGTGGGATGATCTTAACCCTGGAAGTCTTGAGCAAGCTTTTCTTGGGCTGAGCGTCTGGCGTTGGTCAGCTGGGCCTGGGTGATAGGTAGTTGATGCTCGTATTCCTCCAGCGTAAAGTGTGAAGAGCAGCGATGTTCTTTTCTGGAGATTGCTCCAGCGATCCTGGAGATTGCTCCAGCGATCCTGGAATGACCTCTGGAATTTTAGAGATCGGTGTGGAAGTGGTAGCCGTATTTTTACCTCGATATACGGTAAGGTGGTGGTGTGCTAGTCTCGATTTACCGGGAAAGGAGCTGTATTTGGTGGGTGATGTGCTCCTTTGCAGATGTCAAAAAAATAAAAAATAAAATAAAATGTTGACGTCGACTGCCAGGAGTTTCACCAGTTTAAATTTTTCCTCGGATAATTTGTGTGAGACAGTGGTTTGTGTGGACGGGCCAGAGTCTAGTTGTTTGGGGATCGTTGTCCGCAAGGGATGCTAGATGAAATGGAGCTAAATGGAGATGGTGGCGGCTGGCTGGACTTGCACTGTGAGGCCTCTTTTCTTTGGTCGGGTGTGGGTTGGAAACATTGGGGGATAAGTAAAAGAAACCGGTCGAGTAAGCCTTGACCTTCGTCCATCAGTGCTATAAATTTAGCCAGCGGTTGTAGTTCAGTGGAGCCCAAGATTGAGAAGGGAGTGCCTGGTAACATTTTGCATTCATTGTGGGTGGCAAGTGTGAGCGAGGCACCCTCTCCTGAGAATAGTTCGCACAGCAGTGAAATGTCTACCTGGGAGTTATCGTCGGATTTGCAGAGTCTGTATAATACATTGTAGATCTCGGGAGATATAAGGAAACCCTTCTTATCTTCAAAAACTTTCTTGAACAGGCCCGATGGGGTGGCTTGCTCAATAATGAACGAAATCATGTCCTTGTCCTTAATTAGTTGAAGGAGGCTAGAGGAAGCGCCAACCTTAATCGCTTGGGATTAGTTGATTAGGTTTGGCACAATATGGATTCCATTGAAGGTCGTGAGTTTTGACGACAGACTTAGGATGAATATAGTGGTCGTGAGCAAAGCAGCAACAAGATAGCCAGTGTTGCTGTTGATGGATGCAGCCAAGTTGACTACGAACTGCTGGGCTGGATCAAAAAACCTACCTTCGTACTCAAAAGGCGTATTTATTAGACGGCAGTGAAGTTGGGCCCATGCTCTCAAATGTTGCTTGGATATCTTCGTAAATTTCGACATGGTGGCATGGACGTGTTGCAGCGGAATGGTCAACTTGTTTTAATAATTATAGTGCGCATGTGTGTACATTGTACACGGAGACTTCGGTGTATTTGGAGAAGTCGAAGAACACAAAACATTTAGATGCATTTAAGTTTGAGGGAGGTTTATACGCATTACTGGACAGCGGTGACCGACGTGTCCAAAAGGGTGGCTTTATGTGTCTATTTTGGCGTAAAGGCGGCAGTTTGAATATTATAATCATAAGTATACGCCTGAAACTTAGCTATACGTTTTTCTTGGACACTTCTGGTGCAGAGCCTGATGCATCATGCGCTGTGGTTCTTCTTGGCGTTGAATATCCCCGTCTAGATCTACATCGGCGAATTGAATATCATCTTCATCCAAATCGCACTGGAAAAAACATTTTTTGTACATTATACAAAGACAAGTCTCAATTATTTTTAAGATAAATTTTAAGACAAATACAAAAATGTACACGTATCAAAATTATATTTAAAGTTTTGGAACTGTAACTAAATTCAATGACCATGACGCGCGGTGCCTGTTTCAATAAAAGACATGACAGGATTTTTACTTTTCTGCAATGTATTCACTAAAGGTTTTTAAAATGTGTTTTCTTGGAAACCAACCAAGTAGGCCTACAGTAACGCATTTTGGCAGCCAAATTCATGAATACGAATTTCCCATTTTTTGGAACGAATTTTAATGCAAGTTCAGATCAACATCGTTAAATAATTAAACGGTCCGTTTTAAATATAAAAGCATGTGAATACACTTTTCAACAATGCATTTTAAATGCATTAAAAAAACCAAAAACATTGGGTCATTTAAATTCAGTAGTTCACTTAATTCACGGCACCCGACATTTTCATTATACGGATTAAATTTTGACTAAAAATAGTATGAAATATACCCGTAAAATAAGTTTAAAATTACCAATCGTTACAAAAGTTGGCATATGATATCGCACAATGGTTGTTTGTGCTTAGCAGATTTCAGACAATTCCACAAAATTTTACACAAACAATTTAGAATTTTTTTTTAATTACATAAGAAATATATGGCAGCAAATAAAATGATATATTTTTGTCCATGTGAGATAATCTGAATACAATGTACATTAATGATTAAAAATAAAATATATATTTCATAAAAAAAACCAAATAATTATCTTATTTTGTTGCCCTGATACTGACATATATATATATATAAAACAAAAAACAGGTGCTAATTTTACTAAGGGCTTACAAATTTCTTGACATCAAACGCTTTTCTAGTCTTCTTTCGTTCGAAAGCTCGGTTCGAGCCGCCTCCTTCAGATATTTTGTCTCGATAGACGTAAATCGCTGCTGGACCTTGGCTATAAATGAAAAAAACAAAAATACGAATGTATGTTGGAAATTAAATACAACAGTAACAAAGTTGGAAAAGAATGACAAACAGAAAAAGTCAACATATTGCAGAGACATATTAAACGGTGAAATGGTTTTCTGTCGCTGCCAAACGGCATATCTAAGAACAATCCAAATGTACGCAGCCCAAGCAAGGTGGTGTTTAAAAACTTACTGGTAGTACAAAAACTAGGTACCCGATTTAAATAAATTATAAACCCAAAATTTAGACATGCTGCTCTGTTGTATAAAATGTCAGTATTTCAAAGACACTAAAACTGTATTCAAGCATGCAACAAGATGTTGGTGGTTGTAGAAGTGTTCGTTGCAGAACAGGTTTTTTCACAGTTGTTTTTTCCTTGTCCGAGAAGTTTCTATGTACATCTGTAACAGGTTTCCGAGTCCCGACATTATTGGTAGAGTATTCGGTTCTAATGCACAATACACGAACATCTTTTCAAAGTATTTAACACTTTTGCAAAGCACTGCAAAATCCTAATGAAGTTAAGCATGCATTTTCAACTTCAAACAATTGCTACTGTTATGCAGACTGCTTACGTTTGAAATAAATAACAGTTTACATATTATTTTTCTAGCGCCAAAGAAAAGTTAAATTTGTTTTCTCACCAAAAATGTTATTCATTTTCTCTTTATTTAATTGTGGCTTTGCCCTAACTGCTCCATTAGCATTGGAGCAGGTACCAGTCAGTGAGTGTGTCGCCATCTCTGCTCTGGTAAATCCCTTCGTCATCAGGTCTTGTAGATATTTTGGCGCAATCCAGTTGTCTCCAGGACGTATATTGTACGTTGTTCGAATGTTCTTGCATCGAGTTGCGTATTACAGCTACATGTAGCTCACTTCGAAATGACACTATGTGAAGTGCAGATGGGTCGTTATTGCTAGCACTTGCTAACAGTGTTAATCAATGTATCCGACTTCAAGGAAAGGGTCATACACTACTGTCATTCACATTTGCATCGTAATTCATTTTCTGTAAATTGTTCTCTCTCTTTCTCCAGTTTTCACGGTGTTATTTGGGTGATGAATCAACAATAAATTACTCAAATCATCAGTCAGAATTCGTCTCGTCGTCCATTTAAATCAAGTTTTACAGACCAGCCTCCTTCGAGCACTTAAGTGCATTATAGTGTATACTATCTATAAAGGTTTTATGCAGTGGCTGTATTATGCCTTAAAAAGAAATACAGTGAGGGAGAGAAGCTGAATACACCATGACAGCTAGTTGCGTCTGGTGGAGGAGGAAGGCCGGCCCTTCATTGGAATAGTGCAAAATGTGAGACACCGAGAGTGTGTAAAACTTGTACTGAAATTCATGGATTCAGCCCTTTTAACGGGTTTACGCAGTGACTAATATATTTATCACTGGTTGTATGCAGCTTCATCGAGTTCACTGTATTTATTTTTAAGGCGTTTGACTGTCGTCGGCTGCAGGTACCCGTCCTCTAAATAAAATCCATACAATATGGTGGCCTGCAGGGGAAGGACATCTACATATGGCCTTTTCTTTTGTTCTTTACCTGTAAAACAGGGAGACCATTTTCTTTCCCATGATCCTTTTAGCCACTGGATCCTTACCCCATCATGGGTCACATCCTGCAATCGCCCAATGAAGGGCCGGTCTTGATCTTCAACCAGATGGACTGCTACCAGCTGTCCTTTGGTATAGTCAGCTTCCTCCTAAAGTGGACAGATTGAAATAAGGTTAACCCCAAGACAATTATATTGTATACATGTGTACCTTTCTTTTAAAATCCCAGTCAACTAAAAATAATAATGAAAAAGGGGGTAAAATACAGTGTGCTTACACATATTTATAACATAATAGAGGCCTTTCACACATGTTTTCAATCAAAGCTGTGAAATGTGCAGTCTGAAATTGCCCACGGTTGTGTCTACCTATTTGGTTTGAGCGTTCTTATTTTGTTACCAGCTTGCAGAAAAGAAAAAAAGCCGTATAAAGCTTTTTTGCAGCCAGAGTTTTCATTCTTGTTATGCATTACATTGTGGGATTATAACATGCAACATAATAACATAATGTCTCTTCAATTACTTCATTGATCCATCTATTAAAATTGCAAAACTCAAATTAACCTCTCGACGACGGGCAAAACTTTCCAACACTCTCTGCCGTCTTGCCAGAGATCACAGCTGTCCTTTCTATACACTGCCTTCTGTCCTTTTCTCTACATTGCCTTAGTTCTGAAGTTGCTTCATCGTTCTAGGTTTTCAAATTGCACAACCACTTTTACACTTAGAGTCATTCTTTGTACAAATTACAAATCCAAATACACGCACATGTCGTTTTTGGTACAGGTATGTAAATGTCGTATTGATCATCCACGATAGTAGAGGATAAAGAGAACAAGACGGACTCGGTGCTTTATCCTACCCTATGATATAGCACAAACTCCTTGGCGGAGGTAATGGAACAATACTACCACATACTGTTGGCCAATACTACTCAAAGGTATACCAAGAAAGCCCTTGGCTTGAAAATGCGCTTTGTAATCCATACAGTAATATGCCATTGGCCACAACGATCTTGAGGGCTTTCAGGCTTTGCGTGTAGAATAGGAAATATTTCCCACTCCCAGATTTATATCTTTTCAACTTTTTTATAGATACTTTCCATCAAGAAAATATATGATAACCAAAAAAAGGGGGGGGGGGGGGGGGGTGGGGGGTTGGGGGTTAAGCCATTTTTTAAACAAAGTAACTCTTGAATAAATTAAGGGACAGATAATGGGGCTGCTATACAATGGGGTCGCTTCCTTTTTTCTTATCGAGTCTGCATGCAATTTTATTAGCTTGCCTTTAATCCAAGCTCTGTAATGCTTCTTCAATTACTTCCTTGGCAGAGGTAATGAAACAATACTACCACGTACTGCTAGCCAAGAATACTTACAGGTATACCAAGAAAGCCCTCGGCTAAAAACTGTTACCTTTGTAAAAAGCTCAGGAGTTGTTGAGCGGTGGGATGATCTTAACCCTGGAAGTCTTGAGCAAGCTTTTCTTGGGCTGAGCGTCTGGCGTTGGTCAGCTGGGCCTGGGTGATAGGTAGTTGATGCTCGTATTCCTCCAGCGTAAAGTGTGAAGAGCAGCGATGTTCTTTTCTGGAGATTGCTCCAGCGATCCTGGAGATTGCTCCAGCGATCCTGGAATGACCTCTGGAATTTTAGAGATCGGTGTGGAAGTGGTAGCCGTATTTTTACCTCGATATACGGTAAGGTGGTGGTGTGCTAGTCTCGATTTACCGGGAAAGGAGCTGTATTTGGTGGGTGATGTGCTCCTTTGCAGATGTCAAAAAAATAAAAAATAAAATAAAATGTTGACGTCGACTGCCAGGAGTTTCACCAGTTTGAATTTTTCCTCGGATAATTTGTGTGAGACAGTGGTTTGTGTGGACGGGCCAGAGTCTAGTTGTTTGGGGATCGTTGTCCGCAAGGGATGCTAGATGAAATGGAGCTAAATGGAGATGGTGGCGGCTGGCTGGACTTGCACTGTGAGGCCTCTTTTCTTTGGTCGGGTGTGGGTTGGAAACATTGGGGGATAAGTAAAAGAAACCGGTCGAGTAAGCCTTGACCTTCGTCCATCAGTGCTATAAATTTAGCCAGCGGTTGTAGTTCAGTGGAGCCCAAGATTGAGAAGGGAGTGCCTGGTAACATTTTGCATTCATTGTGGGTGGCAAGTGTGAGCGAGGCACCCTCTCCTGAGAATAGTTCGCACAGCAGTGAAATGTCTACCTGGGAGTTATCGTCGGATTTGCAGAGTCTGTATAATACATTGTAGATCTCGGGAGATATAAGGAAACCCTTCTTATCTTCAAAAAATTTCTTGAACAGGCCCGATGGGGTGGCTTGCTCAATAATGAACGAAATCATGTCCTTGTCCTTAATTAGTTGAAGGAGGCTAGAGGAAGCGCCAACCTTAATCGCTTGGGATTAGTTGATTAGGTTTGGCACAATATGGATTCCATTGAAGGTCGTGAGTTTTGACGACAGACTTAGGATGAATATAGTGGTCGTGAGCAAAGCAGCAACAAGATAGCCAGTGTTGCTGTTGATGGATGCAGCCAAGTTGACTACGAACTGCTGGGCTGGATCAAAAAACCTACCTTCGTACTCAAAAGGCGTATTTATTAGACGGCAGTGAAGTTGGGCCCATGCTCTCAAATGTTGCTTGGATATCTTCGTAAATTTCGACATGGTGGCATGGACGTGTTGCAGCGGAATGGTCAACTTGTTTTAATAATTATAGTGCGCATGTGTGTACATTGTACACGGAGACTTCGGTGTATTTGGAGAAGTCGAAGAACACAAAACATTTAGATGCATTTAAGTTTGAGGGAGGTTTATACGCATTACTGGACAGCGGTGACCGACGTGTCCAAAAGGGTGGCTTTATGTGTCTATTTTGGCGCAAAGGCGGCAGTTTGAATATTATAATCATAAGTATACGCCTGAAACTTAGCTATACGTTTTTCTTGGACACTTCTGGTGCAGAGCCTGATGCATCATGCGCTGTGGTTCTTCTTGGCGTTGAATATCCCCGTCTAGATCTACATCGGCGAATTGAATATCATCTTCATCCAAATCGCACTGGAAAAAACATTTTTTGTACATTATACAAAGACAAGTCTCAATTATTTTTAAGATAAATTTTAAGACAAATACAAAAATGTACACGTATCAAAATTATATTTAAAGTTTTGGAACTGTAACTAAATTCAATGACCATGACGCGCGGTGCCTGTTTCAATAAAAGACATGACAGGATTTTTACTTTTCTGCAATGTATTCACTAAAGGTTTTTAAAATGTGTTTTCTTGGAAACCAACCAAGTAGGCCTACAGTAACGCATTTTGGCAGCCAAATTCATGAATACGAATTTCCCATTTTTTGGAACGAATTTTAATGCAAGTTCAGATCAACATCGTTAAATAATTAAACGGTCCGTTTTAAATATAAAAGCATGTGAATACACTTTTCAACAATGCATTTTAAATGCATTAAAAAAAACCAAAAACATTGGGTCATTTAAATTCAGTAGTTCACTTAATTCACGGCACCCGACATTTTCATTATACGGATTAAATTTTGACTAAAAATAGTATGAAATATACCCGTAAAATAAGTTTAAAATTACCAATCGTTACAAAAGTTGGCATATGATATCGCACAATGGTTGTTTGTGCTTAAGTAGCAGATTTCAGACAATTCCACAAAATTTTACACAAACAATTTAGAATTTTTTTTTAATTACATAAGAAATATATGGCAGCAAATAAAATGATATATTTTTGTCCATGTGAGATAATCTGAATACAATGTACATTAATGATTAAAAATAAAATATATATTTCATAAAAAAACCCAAATAATTATCTTATTTTGTTGCCCTGATACTGACATATATATATATATATAAAACAAAAAACAGGTGCTAATTTTACTAAGGGCTTACAAATTTCTTGACATCAAACGCTTTTCTAGTCTTCTTTCGTTCGAAAGCTCGGTTCGAGCCGCCTCCTTCAGATATTTTGTCTCGATAGACGTAAATCGCTGCTGGACCTTGGCTATAAATGAAAAAAACAAAAATACGAATGTATGTTGGAAATTAAATACAACAGTAACAAAGTTGGAAAAGAATGACAAACAGAAAAAGTCAACATATTGCAGAGACATATTAAACGGTGAAATGGTTTTCTGTCGCTGCCAAACGGCATATCTAAGAACAATCCAAATGTACGCAGCCCAAGCAAGGTGGTGTTTAAAAACTTACTGGTAGTACAAAAACTAGGTACCCGATTTAAATAAATTATAAACCCAAAATTTAGACATGCTGCTCTGTTGTATAAAATGTCAGTATTTCAAAGACACTAAAACTGTATTCAAGCATGCAACAAGATGTTGGTGGTTGTAGAAGTGTTCGTTGCAGAACAGGTTTTTTCACAGTTGTTTTTTCCTTGTCCGAGAAGTTTCTATGTACATCTGTAACAGGTTTCCGAGTCCCGACATTATTGGTAGAGTATTCGGTTCTAATGCACAATACACGAACATCTTTTCAAAGTATTTAACACTTTTGCAAAGCACTGCAAAATCCTAATGAAGTTAAGCATGCATTTTCAACTTCAAACAATTGCTACTGTTATGCAGACTGCTTACGTTTGAAATAAATAACAGTTTACATATTATTTTTCTAGCGCCAAAGAAAAGTTAAATTTGTTTTCTCACCAAAAATGTTATTCATTTTCTCTTTATTTAATTGTGGCTTTGCCCTAACTGCTCCATTAGCATTGGAGCAGGTACCAGTCAGTGAGTGTGTCGCCATCTCTGCTCTGGTAAATCCCTTCGTCATCAGGTCTTGTAGATATTTTGGCGCAATCCAGTTGTCTCCAGGACGTATATTGTACGTTGTTCGAATGTTCTTGCATCGAGTTGCGTATTACAGCTACATGTAGCTCACTTCGAAATGACACTATGTGAAGTGCAGATGGGTCGTTATTGCTAGCACTTGCTAACAGTGTTAATCAATGTATCCGACTTCAAGGAAAGGGTCATACACTACTGTCATTCACATTTGCATCGTAATTCATTTTCTGTAAATTGTTCTCTCTCTTTCTCCAGTTTTCACGGTGTTATTTGGGTGATGAATCAACAATAAATTACTCAAATCATCAGTCAGAATTCGTCTCGTCGTCCATTTAAATCAAGTTTTACAGACCAGCCTCCTTCGAGCACTTAAGTGCATTATAGTGTATACTATCTATAAAGGTTTTATGCAGTGGCTGTATTATGCCTTAAAAAGAAATACAGTGAGGGAGAGAAGCTGAATACACCATGACAGCTAGTTGCGTCTGGTGGAGGAGGAAGGCCGGCCCTTCATTGGAATAGTGCAAAATGTGAGACACCGAGAGTGTGTAAAACTTGTACTGAAATTCATGGATTCAGCCCTTTTAACGGGTTTACGCAGTGACTAATATATTTATCACTGGTTGTATGCAGCTTCATCGAGTTCACTGTATTTATTTTTAAGGCGTTTGACTGTCGTCGGCTGCAGGTACCCGTCCTCTAAATAAAATCCATACAATATGGTGGCCTGCAGGGGAAGGACATCTACATATGGCCTTTTCTTTTGTTCTTTACCTGTAAAACAGGGAGACCATTTTCTTTCCCATGATCCTTTTAGCCACTGGATCCTTACCCCATCATGGGTCACATCCTGCAATCGCCCAATGAAGGGCCGGTCTTGATCTTCAACCAGATGGACTGCTACCAGCTGTCCTTTTGTATAGTCAGCTTCCTCCTAAAGTGGACAGATTGAAATAAGGTTAACCCCAAGACAATTATATTGTATACATGTGTACCTTTCTTTTAAAATCCCAGTCAACTAAAAATAATAATGAAAAAGGGGGTAAAATACAGTGTGCTTACACATATTTATAACATAATAGAGGCCTTTCACACATGTTTTCAATCAAAGCTGTGAAATGTGCAGTCTGAAATTGCCCACGGTTGTGTCTACCTATTTGGTTTGAGCGTTCTTATTTTGTTACCAGCTTGCAGAAAAGAAAAAAAGCCGTATAAAGCTTTTTTGCAGCCAGAGTTTTCATTCTTGTTATGCATTACATTGTGGGATTATAACATGCAACATAATAACATAATGTCTCTTCAATTACTTCATTGATCCATCTATTAAAATTGCAAAACTCAAATTAACCTCTCGACGACGGGCAAAACTTTCCAACACTCTCTGCCGTCTTGCCAGAGATCACAGCTGTCCTTTCTATACACTGCCTTCTGTCCTTTTCTCTACATTGCCTTAGTTCTGAAGTTGCTTCATCGTTCTTGGTTTTCAAATTGCACAACCACTTTTACACTTAGAGTCATTCTTTGTACAAATTACAAATCCAAATACACGCACATGTCGTTTTTGGTACAGGTATGTAAATGTCGTATTGATCATCCACGATAGTAGAAGATAAAGAGAACAAGACGGACTCGGTGCTTTATCCTACCCTATGATATAGCACAAACTCCTTGGCGGAGGTAATGGAACAATACTACCACATACTGTTGGCCAATACTACTCAAAGGTATACCAAGAAAGCCCTTGGCTTGAAAATGCGCTTTGTAATCCATACAGTAATATGCCATTGGCCACAACGATCTTGAGGGCTTTCAGGCTTTGCGTGTAGAATAGGAAATATTTCCCACTCCCAGATTTATATCTTTTCAACTTTTTTATAGATACTTTCCATCAAGAAAATATATGATAACCAAAAAAAGGGGGGGGGGGGGGGTGGGGGGTTGGGGGTTAAGCCATTTTTTAAACAAAGTAACTCTTGAATAAATTAAGGGACAGATAATGGGGCTGCTATACAATGGGGTCGCTTCCTTTTTTCTTATCGAGTCTGCATGCAATTTTATTAGCTTGCCTTTAATCCAAGCTCTGTAATGCTTCTTCAATTACTTCCTTGGCAGAGGTAATGAAACAATACTACCACGTACTGCTAGCCAAGAATACTTACAGGTATACCAAGAAAGCCCTCGGCTAAAAACTGTTACCTTTGTAAAAAGCTCAGGAGTTGTTGAGCGGTGGGATGATCTTAACCCTGGAAGTCTTGAGCAAGCTTTTCTTGGGCTGAGCGTCTGGCGTTGGTCAGCTGGGCCTGGGTGATAGGTAGTTGATGCTCGTATTCCTCCAGCGTAAAGTGTGAAGAGCAGCGATGTTCTTTTCTGGAGATTGCTCCAGCGATCCTGGAGATTGCTCCAGCGATCCTGGAATGACCTCTGGAATTTTAGAGATCGGTGTGGAAGTGGTAGCCGTATTTTTACCTCGATATACGGTAAGGTGGTGGTGTGCTAGTCTCGATTTACCGGGAAAGGAGCTGTATTTGGTGGGTGATGTGCTCCTTTGCAGATGTCAAAAAAATAAAAAATAAAATAAAATGTTGACGTCGACTGCCAGGAGTTTCACCAGTTTGAATTTTTCCTCGGATAATTTGTGTGAGACAGTGGTTTGTGTGGACGGGCCAGAGTCTAGTTGTTTGGGGATCGTTGTCCGCAAGGGATGCTAGATGAAATGGAGCTAAATGGAGATGGTGGCAGCTGGCTGGACTTGCACTGTGAGGCCTCTTTTCTTTGGTCGGGTGTGGGTTGGAAACATTGGGGGATAAGTAAAAGAAACCGGTCGAGTAAGCCTTGACCTTCGTCCATCAGTGCTATAAATTTAGCCAGCGGTTGTAGTTCAGTGGAGCCCAAGATTGAGAAGGGAGTGCCTGGTAACATTTTGCATTCATTGTGGGTGGCAAGTGTGAGCGAGGCACCCTCTCCTGAGAATAGTTCGCACAGCAGTGAAATGTCTACCTGGGAGTTATCGTCGGATTTGCAGAGTCTGTATAATACATTGTAGATCTCGGGAGATATAAGGAAACCCTTCTTATCTTCAAAAAATTTCTTGAACAGGCCCGATGGGGTGGCTTGCTCAATAATGAACGAAATCATGTCCTTGTCCTTAATTAGTTGAAGGAGGCTAGAGGAAGCGCCAACCTTAATCGCTTGGGATTAGTTGATTAGGTTTGGCACAATATGGATTCCATTGAAGGTCGTGAGTTTTGACGACAGACTTAGGATGAATATAGTGGTCGTGAGCAAAGCAGCAACAAGATAGCCAGTGTTGCTGTTGATGGATGCAGCCAAGTTGACTACGAACTGCTGGGCTGGATCAAAAAACCTACCTTCGTACTCAAAAGGCGTATTTATTAGACGGCAGTGAAGTTGGGCCCATGCTCTCAAATGTTGCTTGGATATCTTCGTAAATTTCGACATGGTGGCATGGACGTGTTGCAGCGGAATGGTCAACTTGTTTTAATAATTATAGTGCGCATGTGTGTACATTGTACACGGAGACTTCGGTGTATTTGGAGAAGTCGAAGAACACAAAACATTTAGATGCATTTAAGTTTGAGGGAGGTTTATACGCATTACTGGACAGCGGTGACCGACGTGTCCAAAAGGGTGGCTTTATGTGTCTATTTTGGCGCAAAGGCGGCAGTTTGAATATTATAATCATAAGTATACGCCTGAAACTTAGCTATACGTTTTTCTTGGACACTTCTGGTGCAGAGCCTGATGCATCATGCGCTGTGGTTCTTCTTGGCGTTGAATATCCCCGTCTAGATCTACATCGGCGAATTGAATATCATCTTCATCCAAATCGCACTGGAAAAAACATTTTTTGTACATTATACAAAGACAAGTCTCAATTATTTTTAAGATAAATTTTAAGACAAATACAAAAATGTACACGTATCAAAATTATATTTAAAGTTTTGGAACTGTAACTAAATTCAATGCCATTCTTTGTGCAAATTACAAATTCACATATGTAGTTAAACACCCGTCTTCAAACACCATTTGTTTTTGGTACATGTATGAAAATGCTGTCTTGGTCTGTTCATAAGTAAACATATCCCCACCCCTCATGTAAAATCCCTGATTGACTCGGGAACCTGTTTTTTGTGTAAACAGCAAATTTAGGTATTTGTCGTTAGTAATTTTGTTGGTTCTTTTGTTAAGAACCTTGTAATTGACCTTGCTGCTTTCTCCAAAACAAAATATGTCTTGCTACACAGAACAACTATTCCCTCGCCCTCTCGCTCGACTTTACAACAGCCCAGGAGTCCGCTTATCGTACGCGTGGTGAGCCGTGGTGTCGTCCCGCGGAAACCACTGGTGCTTCTCTCTTGCGTAGTACTTCTTTATGTCCTCCTTGATGACTGATTCTTGTGTTTCTTCCGAGAAAGCGAGATATGCAGAATCAGTGTCCATCTCGCACATCTCAAAATCTTAAAGATGGACAGACTTTACTGGGAAATCAAAATATTTAGATTACGCGCAGTTTCGCATACTGATACACAAAATATCTGATCTGAATCGGCAAGTTTAATCTGATGGATTTCTTTGTCAATTCCACCTCGCGTACCCCCTTCCCAATATCATGCAGTGCTCTAAAATGTTTGTTGTTTACAAATTAATCTTGGTACACTTCTTTCACTGGCTATTTAAATGTTCATGTTTATCTTTGTTTATTTTAATGTTTCTCTTTGAGATAAGTTTTCACCCGTTGACCCTCGGGTTGATGTCTTGTGGGATTTAGAAGTCCGTCTTTTCACTGTACATTTTCCAGTAGCTACTCCCAAATCTTGACAAAGCTTCTGCTACTGTTAGTTTTCCACTTTCTTTACTTTTTCACGTTCCAATTTTATTTCGTCTTCAAAACTTATTTGCTTACAAACATTCTTCATTTTACACTTTTAGTCATACCTTCAACCTTGTCTTACATGTACCTTTGCCACTCTGTCTTGAGGCGATTGAGAAATTGATCCTTCAACTTATGTCAAATTGCTCAATTCTTTTTAGCATTCAGTTGTCTAAAGATATTTGCAATGTAGTTAGCTCATTCGCGACATTGCATTCTTTGCAATGTACATTTGTATAGTTGGCTCATTTGCAACATTGCCAGTTTTATACTAAAGTAATCTCTGAATCAATGAAGCGGCGGCCAATCTCTGGAATTTCAAATTTGTCTTTTATTAGCGACATTAAAATGAACAGATGGCAGACTCAATGGAAATGCTCAAGTTTTAAGAAGATGGAATGTGTCTCACACAGTTCATTTGCTTTAACATACATGTGTACTTTGTTCAATATTTTGTATTGCCTCATTTTTTTTTTCACACGTTTCTGCATCATACTCGTACTTAATTCAGCGTGGCACCCAAAACTTGTGGTGATAAAAATACATGTGGTATCTGAACACCCATATCTTTTGGCCCTTTTTTCATAATTTTTTTATTTCAACACCCAACAAGAGAAATTCTACAGTTAGTACTGCTTGTGTTGTGTATTCATGATCAATTATACAACATTTGTAGATATATCGCACATTTTGTACTACCGAATTATTAAGAAATATTTTATTTGAAAGTACAGTAGATATTGATTCTAGGCATCTAGCAAAATGATTGCGCTAGATATCTAGTAATTGTTCCGAAAAATCAAATAAAAAAAAATAATATTCCCAATCGCCGGACGGCGATCTCAAAAAAAGAACATGCAACTTGAACCACTTGCTGCGCCTGTTGAAAACAAACGCCGTTTTCTTCTGCTTTTTTCAGCATCTATGATTGTACAGGTCAGTTAAAAAATATTTAATATAAAAAATAACTTACCAAATCCACCCATTCCTGATAATTCAAACAATTACCAAAGGTGTATCCTACTCAAAGGTAGTATACACTATGCTTTTTCTATAATTCTTTTCAAAATGATGTGTTAGAGGGTTTATTTAATAGACATTAGGAAACCAGACTAGTTGTTTGCTCTGCGTATGATTCTGAAAAGATTTTCTGCTATTTTGTATTTTTGTGCCTAGTGTACACAATATTTTTATTTTTTTTGGTTGGCTCCAAATGTCAAGTTCGTGAAGTAGTTATTATCTCACTGAACGTTTTTATCTTTTTCTGATCTTTTCTGAAAAATAGTAGTTTACTTTTTTTTAAATGTAACGTTTTTCAAAGTGAAACTACTGCAATTGCTGCAGTATTCAATGTCGGTATGGCTTGCAAATGTATGTTTTGGTAAAGTCTTCACTATAGGTTACAAATTGAAGAAAAAAATGCATTTGGCAGTATTATTATAACGTACCACAAAAGTCCATTCATTATTTAAAAATAATGAACACAGTGTGCTAAGCACTACCAGTAACTACTGTAACTTGGAGAAATTAGCCTCCCCTGCTGAACCATGAAGTATTCTAATTTCCAACAGCTTTGCCAGAGGGAAATAGCGGTACAATATACAATTGTTGCCTGCTGTGACATGGTCCATGGCGTTTTGTACACCCGAGGGGGCAAATGGCACCCGAGGCGAAGCCGAGGGTGCCATTTGCCCCTCGAGGGTGTACAAAACGCCATGGACCATGTCACAGCAGGCAACAATTGTTTTGTTATACCACGGTAATAGATTACAGCAGGCAAGAATTGTTTGTTATTAAACCATGGATTATGTTCCGTGTTTTTCTTCGTACTGGCGCTGTCTTGCTCGAAAATCAAATTTCTGATCTCCTCTTTTAAACGAGACAGAAATGGAGGTGACTTAATGCTGTCGTCTGCCGACATTACGGAGAAAATAAGGCAAAATTGGAACAGAAAAAAAGCAGACGAACAGCATAAACGAAAGCCGGTGTAAACAACAATGGCGGTCGTCAGTCGTTGCCGAAAGTGCTAACTTCACTGTTCCCTGCTAGCGTGTAAAAAAAAAGTTCATGTACCCCGTGGGGTACATGAACTCATGTACCACGCGTACTCAGCGTACATCACTCATACCATGCTCATACATCGGCACACTCGGATACATGCGTTTTTGTGGCATGTCACGTGAACGCTTCTCGACCAATAAAAATTCACAATCTATTGCCGTGGTATAACAATGCTCCATGGATCACCTCCGGAAGTTAGTTTAACTTTTAAATAAAACTGAAAGGGAGTTTTTTCATAATTAATTTGGGGTACAGTACACTGTGCTAAAGAATACTAAATTGCCAGTGTAGTAGGAGTACTGCATAGTGCAGTTTGCTCAAGTATTGTGTACGTTACGGTAACACTTTCAGTGTTTAGTAGTAAATACTACTGAATACTTATTGCTTTGTGGAGTGCTGTGGCCTTGTGGTCTGGAGCATTCAATTCGCTGTCTGTGGGTAAAGCTGCAGGTTGTGGGTTTGAGTCCAGCCACTGACTATGCTGCGTGTGCCCTCGGGTATAAGGCACTTTGTCACTCATTGCTTCTCTCCACCCATGAGTAAATGGGTACCTGTGAGGGCAGAGATGGTTATTAGCTGCTTTGCGCTAAAAACCTGCAGCATTGAGCACTCCCCAGGCAGCTTAGATGGTGTTTGAAATGTTTCATAGGCCCAATGAGCAGAGATAATGAAAGCGCCTTGAGTACCAGTCTTGGTAGATACATGTGCTAGATAAAAACAGCTAAAACTCCCTTTCAGTTGACATTTGGCACTTCACATACATTGGTTGAATGACAAGGTTAGGAAAAAGTTTGTATCCAGCCACCAAATACAATGTACAGTATACAGTATTGTACCAGTACACTTCCTTAAGTTAAGCCATATTTTGGGCACACAAATTATTTAGATGTCCAATGGGGCGAACAACCACGTTAATTACTTCACCTGTAGGAGTATACATCATACAAATAACATGTACATGCTGTTTAAAATTTATATGGTAGTTGGATATGGATTTTCTCAAGGAAACTTAAAACCAAAACATTGAAAGTTTTAATTTTTTTAAGAAGTTTTATTTAATTGTTTTGATGTATTTTTATGTCCTGAGGGCCCCAAATGATCAGCTTCTGCTGGATGGGCTACCCTCGTTAAAGATGGTTGTAAATAAATATATTTTCAAGGAACCATATTTTCTGGAACTTTTCCTAACAAATTACAGGAATGCGGGCTCAAAGGGTTGCTGTCAACTTGGTGCCAAATAGCAATTAGTGATTCTCTCAAATGGTGGCTATCCATGGAAACCTGTGATAAGATGGCGACATTTTATGACATCCAGTAACATAACCAGGAGCCAATGGAGGCTTGTTACTTTGTTTGTCATTTTTGTTCATCAAGTAAAAAGAAAAAAAACTGACAAATTGTCACATATTTTCACCAAGTCTACCAATGACACATGACAGTGGAGACATGTGACAATCTATTATTGGCTTCACCTAGCTGCTGTGGGACTGTGACTTAGTGTCACATTAACATCTCAAGTACAATGTACATGTATGTCAATAACGGGTCTTGACAACACCAGTGACTAATGATAATTTATGTGGAGTGCCGTGGCCTCGTGGTCTGGAGCGTTGAATTTGTAATCTGTAGGTAAAGCTACAGGTTGTGGGTTCGAGTCCGGCCTGGGACTATAGTCCGTGTGCCCTTGATCAAGGCACTTTGTCACTCATTGCTTCTCTTCACCCAGGAGTAAAAATGGGTACCTGTAGGGCAGAGATGGTAATTGTGGTCGATTTAGCTGCTTTGTGCCCAAATGGCAGCATTGAGCTGTATTCCCCCTAGGGAGCTGAGATGGTATTTGGAATGTTTCATTGGCTGAATGACCGGGGTAATAATGTTGCGCGCTTTGAGACTTTGGTGATAAAGTGCCATATAAGCATCTCACATTATTAATTCACCATACGCTTCTTACAGCAAGCTGTAAATAAAGATAGTGAGTAATGCATAAATTTATGCAAATCATGAAATATAATGCAGTTAAACTGAATTGTTTTAGTTTGTATTATGAAATAGACAAACTTTTCACTAATGGAACACAAGTTTGTACTGTGCAAACAATTCACACGTATTATTAATGTGAAGAACCTTGTCACCAAGTATGTCGAGTTCTTGACAACGCCACTCAGTTTTGGAGGAAGATATTGTCTTTTTAGAAGATATTGTCTTTACATTCAGCAGCAAATGGACACTTTGACACGCAACACTAGTTGACCCAGCAGAAAATTGCTAATAATAAACAGCAGAAAATAAACACGATGGCCTCCACGATGACATGCACACAGTATCAACCGTTGTACTAAAGAATGTTTCCCATCAATGTTCAAACTTTTGTTTTGGTTTACATAGAACTAAGGAAAATATGGTTCCTTTAATTCCTAATTAAAGTAAATTATGTAGGTGTCATGTATGTAAGCTGCTTTTTTTTACCACTTGTAATAGCTACGCAAAGATTGGGGTCGGAGGCTGAACAACGGATTTGATTTCAGTTTCTATTTGGCTAAAGGGGAAAGTGTACTTATGCACTGGCTCCCCGGACTGGCCTCACTTCAGGGTGTCAGTTAATGACTAGTCTCTCACTGACGGAGACAGTGTACCATACACTTTACCCCAGTGAACATTTCATTGTCATTAGGCCTTGACCTTGACTACATGTAAGATACCTACAAATGATGTGCACAAAAAGTGCCCCTCCAATTATTTTTTTAAAATATATTTATAAATATATTTATAACTAACCTCCATGTACACCTCCATGTACACCTACTGTTTTCCAGCGAGGTTGGGAAAGTCTACGTTAACACTTCTGCGTCAACCCTAAACTTAGAATCATAACGTATTTTAAAGAATAATGCCAAACACAAAAAAGTGTGTTTACGGTATTTACTTATACTGAAACGCAAAAGAAACTTACCACTTGTTTAAAATGTCATGAAATTGTAACAGTTGAAAATAAAACAAACCAACAATTGCTAATTGAAACATTGGCATTTTATTGATGACATGTCACGTTTGTGACCAAGATACACCATCTCATCAGTTTGTTCTACAGTAAAGAACAGAAGAGGGTGCATTGTCAGTCCCCTTTCAATAGCGTATGTGGTCACCATTGATTTGGATACAGGCAGTGCATCGTAGGCGCATACTGCCTACATGTACCAGTCTTTGAATGGATTGCTGCTGGATTCTGTCCCACTCGGTCCTCAATGTCTGAAGCAGCTCTGCCCGTGTCCTGGCCCTGCCAACTACGCGTCTCCCAAGCTCATCCCACAGGTGCTCTACGGGATTTAGGTCGACAGAGAGCGAAGGCCACTGCATGGTGTTGATGTTCGCGCCTTGGAAAATGGAGTGGTAAAGCGAGCAGCATGGGGACGAGCGTTGTCATGCTGAAAGGTTCTCAGTTCTTGGTGGTCTAGCAGGTATGGCAACAGATGAGGTCGCAGGATGTTATCCACATACCGCTGGGCGTTAAGATTCCCATCCACAACCACCAGTGGCGTCCGTTACCGGCCTGATATAGCAGCCCACACCATGACACTTAGGCCACCCCACATGTCGGTTTGCCGCACGCAACAATCGGCATATCGCCCGCCAGTTCTTCTCCAGACACACTCGCGCCCATCAGGATGATCCAGTACGCCAAAGTCCACCGCGGATGCTGCTGGCACTATCTGTCGGTTTAGGCGATGAACTGGCGTCAACACGGGACTTCTGGCAATAAGACCATAGTGATGCAGTCGTCTTCGTGTAGTATTAGAGATTAGTGGATTTGCACGCCCCGGAGTTTCTGCTGCAGTCCTGGATGCTGGACGGAATCGATCCCGCAGGTGAATTGGAACATCTGCCTGTCCTGCCTTGCAGTGATGACTATATTGGCCTCTCTGATCGAGGTCTGTCATATGCAGAGTTGTGGAGGGTTTCTCTGCCCACCAGGGCCGATATTGTCTGGTGTCAACAGCCAAGATGACGTGCGACCTCACGGTAGCTCAGTCCGCCTTGCAGCATGCCCAGGGCAATCGTTGCATGTTGCTTGAAATACCCATTTTGCACTGGCCTTTTTAAAACCAACATCAAGACATTCCGTGCCGCTCATTACAATCATCCCATACCCTTTGGACAATCACTGACTGTCAAAACAGCTGTTAAACAGCTGTGCCATGAAGCGACCATTGAAGGTTCAAGTGACCATCAGACACCGTTTGGTCTGACAGTGAGGACACTATTGTCCACAAATAAGTTCACACATTACTACACGCAATGTTATTGTTGCTATATATAAAGGTTTAAAAGGTGGTAAGTTTCTTTTGCGTTTCAGTATATACATGTATGAATTGTTTTATTTGTGTTTATGTGCATTCACAATTATCAGTTTACAATTTGGCCAGGTCTCTTGGGTTACCGTAAACACACCATTTTGTTTTGTTACTATTTTCATTTAAAGTTAGAATACACCATTAATAATTGCTTGAATTATTATAAATAGGTGGATTTAGGAGGTTGTATTTTTATAGTACATTTTGTTTAACCCACTTGTCCGAAGTTTTAAAATCATTAACAGCAAAAATAACGGAGTTCGTTTGCAACCGGCGTCGGGCAGTAATTCTTATCTTGTTTTTTTGTGTTTGTGTGTGTCATATACCGGTATTACATGATACATGTATCTACCGGTAGCTCAATCATTTTGCTGGCTGTCTACAATCATTTTTTACTTTCAAATATACAAGATATTTCTTACTAATTTGGAAGTACATGTAACATTTGTTGATATCTGCAATATACACGTACATGCAACACCAAGCAGAATTTATTTTCTAATTGATTACAATTTTTTTATATAGTCACAACTTCAACTAAGGCCCAGGAGAATGACAAACTTACATAATTCCCTAAATGTATCTAAACTACAATAATCATCCAGAGTCTGCCACTTTCCTTGGCATTGCAGAAATTAGAAGGTTATTGATTGTTTTTTGATATGATCGTTGGGATCTTTCTGGCATATCATGCAGAGATTACTCTAGTTAATAAAAAAAACTGGCATGAATCGTTGACATAGCCAATAGATAGCCAGCGAGCAATACTATCTTTAAACATACTAGGTTCGTCTGGTCACCTGAATATAACCAAAGCAATTTTCCATGTAAAGAACAATAAGTCCAACTTCCTAGCGCATTTTATGATTCTCCATTCCCAGTTTTACTTCCCTGATCTTAGGCCAGATGTATCTGCTTCCGGTTTTTTCTCTATTGTTACTTGAGTATTCCACTCTTCGTCACTGATCTCTTCCACAGTTTCAGCCTCGGGAAAAAATAATTCTTTATTTTGGGGCTCATATCATAAAGAGTTGGGAAATGAGAAACAATTGCGAAAGTTTTTACTGATGCATATCTTGAACTTGCATTTGTACATGTAACGGGGGTTAATTACCTTCCAAGTTAGGAACACATTAGGTGTTGGTTCTTCTCTTGCATTCCTCATACTAATTATTCCTTGGGCAGCTGTGTTGAGTTTGAGACAGGTGGTCCACCACGCACCCGTAACAATTGGATATGACATAGAATTCAAATACAATTCTAATCCATAAACGCAAATGGGAAAACATGTTCCTCCTTGCCTCGGCTTCAGTGTCCAGTGATATTCGCCCAACTCGGCGTTGTGCTATTTGATAGGTCTGTGAATGGCTGCTTCGGTTGTATGTTCAGGAAACTGTTGGTCTGATTATTGAATCTTTTTCTTTTTGGTCTCTTTAAAAGAAAATATTTGTAAACTGCTTCTGCAGTTTTGACGCTGTTCTGTTTACTGAAATGTTTTAAATAAGGGGGGGGGGGGGGGGGGTGGGGTGGGGTATGGAGAGGAACATGGATCAGGAGTGCCTCGTCTCCAAGCACTGCCATTTACTCATCAGAATCAAGGGACAGCATAGAATCGTCATCTTGGCTGTCCTCTTCTACCTAGTTATGCCAACCTGCAGATGTGATGCCACTTCTTTCTGTATCTGTCTCATGGCTTTACCTCTTGCCACAACCACGACATTTCTGCCACATTTAGGGTGGGCTGTACGGCGGTTGATGGGCTCGGGGCCCAAGGAATGGTCGCCTCAAACACATCTTTTAGATCTTTAGAGGACAAAGCACAGTGGTTGGAATTTTGAAAAGACATTTTTTTTGTTTTGGATATGAAACCGTAACAAGAACAAGAACAATGGTTGACCCTAATATAACAATTATACGATTGAAAGGTTATTTAACACCTACAGGCGCGGTAACTGTAAAGATAGTTTTCAATTTATATATATATATATATAGCCCTGAAAAGGACTGATTGATGGGCAGTACTTGCATTATTTTTGTGTGAAAATGGGGTGCCTCTGAAAGGAACCGATTGGGTTGATGGGGGATTAATACAAATAACCCGTCCTGACAAGCCGTCGAAGAGGTGCAGGTAGCGGCAGGTTGTCAATGGTAGGCTCGACGGGTGCGAACGTAGTTTCCTGCGGGAGTCCAATTGACTCGCGAATCAAGGACACACACAAATATTGAAGGGTCATTGTATGCCCCTCGTATTGCGTGTGTCCCTTCTTCTTTGACACCTGCCACGAGTCGTACTGTCCGATGGGGATGGCTGTATCGGGCATAAAATCCCATTTCTTGTCAGTAAATGGATTGTTGTTTTTCCATCTTGGGTATTCTGAAGAGATGGCTTTGTTGTGTTCAACCCTCAGCTGCTCAAGCTGACCGGGCGTCTTCGATTTATCTTGAACCGCATCTTCCCACTGCGCCGTGAAGTCAGATCTAGTAGGCTGGTGCCAAGTAGGATAATTTGTCCAAAAGTTCTTTCTTGCTTTGCCCCATTCACGATCAGTGGCGGGGCAATCTTCAAAATCCCAGTCAGAGCTCTCATCTGAAAAAAATGTCATGATTTAATTCGTCCTCCTCTGATTCGTAATTTACGTCTGGTTCAGGGAAGATTAAATCTACATAGGAAACTAGTGAAGTTTCTCTGGGCCAAGCGGGTGATACTCTTCAGTGTCCTTGCGGTTGACAGCTTGCCGAGACCCACAGGCATTTCCGCGGGCAAGCTGTTCCTCTCCAAAGACACCGACCAAGAGGCTATACAGTAAACTCTCCTTGCACTTGCCCTTGTTGAAGGCTAGCCTCTTGGCCCTCTCAGTTATCACTGGAAATTGGTGAAAGCTGTGGGTAAAATTCAAAAACATCAACTTGAGAAAATAATGATTAGTATGCATACATTGTTAAAATATATTGCTTTGTGTTGATTTTTTTTTAAATTTTATTTACTCACTACATGTAGCTTCTAAATTTCCAATGTGGGATCCAATCCAATGAAGTCTTATCAATACGATTCAGTAGTACATTGTGTGGATATGTAAACCACAGAGTAATTTGTACAATTTATTATACTAGATTTAATTTGGTGATATGTTGTTGGGTGTGTTAATGTTTAAGATGACAATTTCCAACAATTTCCGTCTAAGATGCTGATAGGAAAGCCTTATGTATTCTTTATAAAATAAAATTAATTTTCAGCATAAAAAAAGACTTTACAAAAGGTAATACCATATTGGACAAGGCAGGAAAACTTGGGCTGGCAGACACTGGTGGTGGCTGTGCAGCTACCACTGGGGTTGCTGAAGCTATCCTTGGTGGCAGCGGTGCTGTCTGTGGTAGTGGCGGTGATGTCCTTGTGGGTGGCAGTGCTGTTCTTGGAGGTGGCGGCAGCGGGCGGTGCTTTCTTTGTAGGTGGTGGTGATGTCCTTGTAGGTGGCAGTGCTGTTTGTGGTGGCAGTGATGATGTCCTTTGAGGTGGCGGTGCTGTCCTTGTGGTGGTGGCGGTGCTGTCTGTGGCTGTGGTGATGGTGGGGGTGGTGCTGCTGTTGCTTCTATTATACTGGTCAACTCTTTCATCAGTCTTATTTTCTTAGGAGTGATGTCTGCACAACAAAATACAGAAGACAATAACTGATTGTAATTGTAAAACTTTAATTAATTTCGAGATATTTTCTAAATACATAGCATTGAAGAAATAACAAATGATATAAAACGTGATCGATTACCATGGGCTGTGGCATACAACCGTGTACATTTTGTACCTCACAGGTTCATTTGCTACAAATGTCCACAATTAAGAATGTACAATTTCACTTTATTTATGTACATTTGTATGTATGACCAACCGTTGGTTATACAAGCACAAACAGAATAAAAACTTAGAATAAATCTTACCAACGCTGAAAGGATGCCCAGAATGAGCAGTTGCTTGATCTGTCTTGCATAATCATATGATCTTTTTCACGCAATTGGCTCTCAAACTCCCTTACTCTTAGGTTTGTTAAGATTTTGGTCGTTATTTTCTTGCTTACGACTTTTTGTCCATTTTGGTCTCACGGAGTATGGTGCTTTGTCGATTTTGCTTCTCGCTGATACGTGTTCAAACAAAAATTTACCAGAATTACAACCATTTACTCCACAATACAATTTCACTTTATCCATGGAGGATTTGTTTTTGCGTGGGGGTTTCAAATATATACACGTGTAATGGTACCATCCACCACATTGGTCGCAAGCAACCATGCTTTTGTTGGGGTCGTATGGCTCATTACAAATACCCTAACCCTAACCCTAACCCTTATGTTTTTCATTGTGTTTTTTTTGTCCGGAAACTGGACCAAAAAATGAGTTATATGTTTTATTAAATTTGGTGTCCAAAACTATACTGATATGTTTCATTGTTTTTGGTGTCCAATACATATCTTATGTGTTACATTAAATTAAGTTTGTCCGCAAACTGGCCTTTTTCGAATAAAAGTCACTAGAGATACCAATTACTATACGTTATAGAGCATGCTGATCAATTTGAAGTAGGTCACAAAAATGGTAAAATGGATTCGTAAGTTTTTATTTTTATTTATTTTTTAACAATTAAACAAAACAATAAATACTTTATAGAACTCTTATAAAACACTGAGAAACAATAAATACTTGATAAAAAACTTATAAAACTCTGAGGAACAATAAATACTTTATAAAACTCTGAGGAACAATAAATACTTTATAAAACAATGAGGAACAATAAATACTTGATAAAACTCTTATAAAACTATACTATAAATCAAGGGTAAATTAAACAAACAATTTCAGAAATTACAGGTGGCAATGATTAGGCAGTGATTGTTAACCAGTTCGCGCCGGATGACGAATATAAACGCAAAAATTTCCCCAAATTCAAAACGGATGACGAATATATACGCCAAGTTCAAGTTCGGAAATATATGTCAGCAGCGCGCAAGGCCGGAAATGCGTGGGTGTGCTACCCAGCACTATAGGCCTGAACACGCTTCGGATCGAGTTTCGTTAAAAATAATCCCGCCCGTCGGCTCGGCGATGTTAAAATAATCCCGGCGCGAACTGGTTAATTAAGAGTCCAGTGATTGTTCGTGGATCTCACAGTTCGGCTTCACACCAAGCCCCTCCGTGAAAGCGACTTGTAACGGTCTTTGATCTGCGCGTCCGTGAAGTGGACTCGGGGGTTGCGGGCACGAAAGCGGCGTAGGACTAAGGCCCAACTTATTCTCCTTTGTCCCCCAGCTCTCCTGTACAGGTTGCAGAGACTAATCAGGCATTCGTCGGAGTCGAGTGGTGGAGGGCGAGGACGCGGGCCAGGCACTCGCTGCGCTGGCTGCTCTGGTTCATCTGGACGCATTGCTGGATCTGGTAAAGCTGCAGGCAGTAGCAGAAATCGAACACGGCGTCGAGGTACCACTGGCGGGGCTGGTCGAGCAGCGGCAACTGGATGTATTAGTGGAACTCCCACAGGCTGGGCTGGTCGAGCAGCGGCAACTGGCTGTACTAGTGGAACTCCCACTGGCGGCACTCGTCTAGCTCGTCGAACTGGCATGACTTGTGGAGGTTGAAGCCTTGGAGGAGCAACCGGCAAAGGAGGCATGACTTGTGGAGGTTGAAGCATTGGAGGAGCAACCGGCAATGGAGGGAGTGCTGGAGCTGCAGGTGCTGGAGCTGCAGGTGCTGGAGCTGCAGGTGCTGGAGCTGCAGGTGCTGGAGCTGCTGGAGCTGCAGGTGCTGGAGCTGCAGGTGCTGGAGCTGCAGGTGCTGGAGCTGCAGGTGCTGGAGCTGCAGGTGCTGGAGCTGCAGGTGCTGGAGCTGCAGGTGCTGGAGCTGCAGGTGCTGGAGCTGCAGGTGCTGGAGCTGCAGGTGCTGGAGCTGCAGGTGCTGGAGCTGCAGCCGCTGGTGGATCAGCAGGCAAGGGCCTGACACGTGGAGCGAGGGGCGCCACTGGTAGTGCTGCTCCTCCCTCGTCTCCAGGCTCGTCCAAGTCCATGGCATCTGGAGCAGGATCAGGCAGGTGAAGTCTCCACCACGAGTCCGGATCGATGGGGTCTGTCTTATATCCTCGGTGTGTGGTGTAGCCGAGTAGAGACTTCAAGTCCCCGAAGATTTTCTTGGAGTCAATTTGGAGTGGGCGAAAGCGTGCATGTTGGTCTATGACCCCTGCTAGGCGCAGTACAGCTGCAGCTGCGCGGATGAGGCGGCCGGTTGACTTGAGGTAGTGGTCGATGGTGATGGCTCGTTTAACCACAACAGCCGGTCCGACGAGCTGGTCTACGTCCTGTGGCCTCCGTAGTAGGAACAGCTGCACGGCTTCTTCAAACGTGGTGGTCATCAATGTCGCCTCGAACCGAAGCCCGCCCAGAAGGTGCGGGTGGGCGAGCATCAGCTGGTAAATCTTGCGCAGATGACGAAGCTTCCGGGCTCCCGCCCGGCTGTCACCAGGAACCGTCGCCATCTCAAAACTGTGCGATGTGCGGAGGAAATGGTATGACTCGTTGTATATCTTCACCGTGGGCATGACTTCATCATCGAGGTGTACAGTGAGTGAACCACCGTGGTTGGCAAGAGGCGCTGGTCGTCGATCGAGTGGAGTGAACAATGGGTAGCTGTCCAAGATAACACCGGGGGGGCAGCCTGAACCGTTGATCCACTTTCAGCACGTAGAGAAGTGTGTCATAACATGTGTAAGCCACATCGTAGCGGTTGTGGGGGTACCCTTCCGCTGTTGTGGCGGCGCATCTTCTGACAGCATCTGCGAAGGCAGGGAAGGTTGGAATGGCAGCCTTCATCCCGAAGTTGGTGAGTCGGAGATAGCTGATGTTGGCTGCTCGTATTGCATCTAAGAAGGTGGGTGTGGGCACGCCAATGCCCTGTCCACGGATCAGGTAGTCGGTCTCCTCGTCGGCGGGTACGCAGTAGTGCCGCCTGTCAAACAGGGCCTCGCAAAACTCACGTTTCAGGTGCGGGGTCTTCCTCGTTTCTACGATGCACTGGTAGTAACTCAGGCATACCATCTCCAAGCCGTCGGGGTAATAGTCCTTGCGAAACTGACGCGTCTTCTGGGTTGACAGTTGTACAGTATGTCCCAGCAGCGATGTGACTAGATATGCTACTACAAGTAGAAGAGCCAGATTTTTGTTTTCGTTTTCTCGTTCTTTTGGCATTTGAACCTTTGGCATTAGAGGCAATTCTTTTTGCACGTTCACGTTTTTCAATGATTGAGCGGACTTTGCCCCTTAGGAACGGTTTTAAAAAGGTTTCCATTATGTGGACTCAAAACAGACACGATTTATCTCTTTTTATCCATCGAATACCTGTTCGTATTAAACTTAGACAGTTACTTGGTAGAGTGCTTTCATCCAATTGTTGGAGAGTAGCACAGTTACCTATCAATGCAGCCAATTGATCGCATTTCTCCTTTGAAGTGGTCCTAGATTTGCCGCCACCAACGTCAAGTTTCGCTGTATCGTCATCTGAGGTTGTCCGAGAGTAAAAAAGGGAGTGACAATGAAACTGAAAAAATTGCAAAAACAATTGAACAAGGTATAATAGTGTCCATATAACCAAAGTGGGCCTAAATATTAATTTGGCTCTGCCATTTCGTTATTGAATGTGATGCGATATTACGCAAGAACATGTTTATTTTTACTTGTTTAATTACGAACAAGACTCGTTTAGCCTATGCGTTTCATTCCCTGTTACGCCGTTTACAATTACTGTCACGACGTGAATTTCAATCATAAATTACTAAATTACAAAATGTTGACATATTTGTTAAACCAGAAACTATATAAACATTATTTATTTCGGAGAATTTAGGTTTCTTTAGTCTGACGCAAATAGGAGTAAAACTATTTATTGGTTCACGGTCAAACCAATAAACTATTATTATGCTAAATAATTACTTTCATGGGCATTCCCTTTGTTTAAATGTCTTCGTCATTCGAGGAATGTCTTTCTTTTACAATTGTAACCCGTGGTTCACATTCCAAAATAACAGGAACCAAATTTATATTAATTTAACTCCCTTTTGGTAAAAAAACTCTTGACTTCACACAATTCAGGATTTGCATACACAAAAAAAAATGTTTTATTTCAAGAAGAAAATAATTCCAGGCAATAGAAATACAAATGCAAATGCAATGGGTTAGATGATTTACATAAAACTCTAGATCATGAATGATTTAAAATACAAAATTTGAGCTCAAATAAAAAAAGGGCGCCAAAACCTAAAAGACAGTTTACGCTCGCGATTCGTCCATCCTCGGTAGATCCGAGTTATGGGGTAGTAGGAGTTGAAGAATATGTATAACGAGATGATGAAGTAGAGCACTTGAAGAAGTGTTCAATCAAAGATAGGAGTAGAAATGACAACTCTCGTCATTTATTGCTACATGTACATGTTAAACCAAAGTAAGATACTTGCGGGGTCTTGAACAAAACGAAAAGATGAAGTGGCTTTGTTTAGGACGATGCTGGGTTGTTCTTGGGTGCCTGGATCGCTCGAACATCTTGCGTTGGGTGTCGAAGATAGGCTTGGCGTACTGGATGTACTGGAGCACAGAATGCCTGGAGGGCAGGTCGGGAACACGCAGACGGCCCGGTCTAAGTTACCCTTCAAATGGCACGGTCCAGTCGTTTTAGTCTAAAACAGAGAGTTGCATAGTGGTCTATGCCAAATTACTAAATCCATCTAATTACTACAGAGTCAGGTCAAAATGGCTGACTTTTCTACATATGCATTTAACACACTTCATAACTATCCATCATGTGGAAGGCTTTTAAAATTTAACAACAGCAACCTAGCTAAATGTACACGATATTGACATGTATTGCATGAACTTCTTTATCATAGAAAAATATATAAAAGAAATCAATTTGTTGTCTAGTACTTCTCAGAAATACTCAAAGGTATTTCCTTGGATCAACTTTAAAACTAAATATGATAACAAAAAAAGACTACATTTCTCAGTCTCATACGTGAGACACAAATCAAAAATAGAAACTCCAAATCTTAACGAACTGTTCAAATGCAGGAATGGCAAGTTCCAAAACTTGATCATGAGAGAACAATTTGTATCTCTAAGTTTCGATCTATAACAGAATAATATACGAACGGCACTAAAAACCGGAATCTACGAATAAATAAATACAGAATATGCATCTTTTCGCATACAGCCTAAAACTCTAACACAAGACAACAGTTTGTGTCTTTAAGCTTGGGTTAATCAAAACCACAAGAAAATGTCCGCCAAACACTTTAACAAGTAAATCATAACTGCGGAATAGAAATTCAATAAAAATAGCCAATCATCCCATAATTTGGGACCATAGTCAGTTGATCACCCTGACTTCATAAAAACACAAAAATTCTATATACAATGCTGAATAAAATCTGGAGCATTACCTATTCTTGGTTTGACTTTAAACCACTTGCATGCTTTATGCAAGAGTAAAGAAAATGCGCAAATCCAACTTACTACACACTTATCTTGCTAAAACACTTTACCTAAAGTTAATATAAAAAATGCAAAATCATGAGAGTATCCTTTTTGGATCTCTCAGCACATTATCAAACTTGACAATATAATTTTAATCGCCAAGGTCTTTTACTTCACCAATATGTCTGGACTCTCTCAATTTCCTGAAGTCCAGACTTCATAGAAATACAACTCAGAAAAATCTCTTTATAATTTACGAAAAGTCAGGATGAACACAGTGAAATGTCAATGACTAAAAATCTGAGCAAACATATAATAATCTAAACACAATATAAATAGTAAATCAAACTCACCTAAAACAGAGAGCCAACATTCGTGTAAAAGGAGGAAACTTGGGATCAGGGTCCTCCAATCGAAAACAACAATTTGCTCAAAACAGCAGATGAAAATGGCAGACATGCAGTCAGCACGATAGCAGAATCGGTTATGCCAAGTCTTGCTAAAATTTGGGGCAAGCTGGCACCCAAAGCATGCCCTGACCACATGACCAACCCAGGCTCTCATTGGTCAAACTTCAAATTGTCACACATGACTCTAAACTGATTGGTCATTTAGGGCCAAATATAAATAGAATAACAACTTAACGAGCAATGACAGCATTTAAAAGAGAAAAAGAAATATTGCTTAGACTTTTACCTATATTTGTTTCAAAGAAAAAATAGCCAAATATCTTTCTCATGACATACTCTGACTGTGTGCACAAAATCCTATGCTTGTATCATCAAATGCACAACCCCATATCTA
This sequence comes from Crossaster papposus, assembly GCA_037893245.1. Taxonomy (NCBI): domain Eukaryota; kingdom Metazoa; phylum Echinodermata; class Asteroidea; order Velatida; family Solasteridae; genus Crossaster; species Crossaster papposus. The sequence goes on along the minus strand of JBAIAA010000217.1, from coordinate 1,111,379 downwards.
TAGACTGGCATTACGTACGGGGCGATGCAGAGAATGTGCGGTTGGTAGAACAGCAAAGGGCGTTAGCGGAGGTAGAAAGCCAAGGCTTATGCGGGATGAGGCTCTCGTCTGCGCTCCCTTCTGCGTTGTAGTAACACTCTTCGGGTAGCCAATAGCTACAAGGTGCCAACCTAGCGTGTCTCCCTTCAACGTCGATCAAGCCCTATTCGTCATCGGCAAAGCCTGCTTGGTAGGCGTCATACAGCTGGGCTAACGTACATAGCTGCATGCCATACAGAGAGCAGGTGTGTCTGACTACAGACAATTCACTAGTATGAGTTTTGAATTCCTCAGAGGTTCGGATGATATCGAAAACATCTTGGGAAAAGGAGACAAAAGTTTTACGTTATTTATACACAATATGAGAACGCTGCTAACTATACCTTGTTCGTATTTGGTACACCACCTTTGGATGATGTTCTTGGGGGTTAAAATTTTATAATATTTAATAGAGGGTGACAACGACATAACAAAAAATAATCTTGTGAATTTATTCGAAAAAGTATTCCTTGGTTGTACATTTTTTATTTGCGATCTGCATCCCCCTGTTCGTGAAAAGATATCATGGTAGATTCACCAGTCACCACCATTAGCCCCAATACTTTTGTTTTTATGATAACTTCCATTATACAAAACCACTTGAGGGTTGTGTACCTAATGTGCAATTAGCTAAAAAAAGTTGAAAAAACACTCATCATTGGTGTCCAATAATATTGGTCATTTTAACCAAAATAACCAATATCAAGATCAAAATAACAAATATCATTGGTTATTTTGACCAATATGACTAATCAACGATGTCGGTTATTTTGACCAATATTTGGGTTAAAATGGCCAATGTCATAGCTGGACATATTTTTCCCAATCAAATGGTTATTTTCAGCCAATCTGTTTTTACATTGATAATTAGCAGAAACTTGTGGCTATTGTGGGTGTGCAGGTTCCTCATCCGACTCCGAGCAGTTCATCACCTCGTCGTCGTCGTCTTTGCTGGTGGTATTAAATACACACAACCAAAGAAAAACGATTAAATTTCATTGTGGCAAATTTCTGATTAAAGTAATAGCCCTATACCGGTATGACCATTAAGGGTTGACCAATGACAGGTACTGCTTCTTGTTTGGTGTACTGAAGATTATGATGTGAAAAATAAAGTTTTGCAGCCTTTCCCAATGATATATCTGAACTTTGAGAACAATACAAAATAGTGTGTCCTGACATTCCAAACTTAACAAGTTCTTTTTGAGAGCCTAAAACTATTTGCATTTTAACCTCTGAAAAACAAAAATTACTTTAATTGCTACATTTAAGTTCTTTATACAATTCAACAGTCTCATTTCGTTGACTACCCCATGGAGCTATAACTGCCCCAGCTTCATCATGTCAATTACTGACAGACTCTTCGGATATTCCTTTTGTTCAGCCCTGCTACTAGTGGTTAATTACTTATTAACAGGCTCATCCTGGCACGACATACAGTACCATCGTAAACAAGCAAAAATTCCATTTTTGTTTTAAGTGACCCCATGAAGGGAAGTCCAAAGAAAAATTTATAAGTGCCCCGACAAAATCCATGCACTAGAAAGTCTAGCCCAACTAATTTAATCCACGGAAGTTGATCGCCACACGCACCGAATTAGTTTCAGGGAAATCCCTCTTTTTAAACGATTTTTGTACCATCGTAGATGTAAATTTAATGATAATTCACGACACTTCAAGCAATTACCAATGGTATATCATACCCTTTAAGTTTGAATATTTGGTTTTGGAATGATATACCATTATACATGTACCTAAGGGAAGCGACGCTCAGTAGCAGCGTCCCTCTGGTTGGAAGGGCTGTAAAGCTCAATCCGGGGTAGAGGGCGTGTGCCCTTGCGGTAAGAAGATTCCACACTCGGACAACTGCTTAGTCGGTGATTATTTTATTAATATACATGTATCTTTATATCCCCAACACTCGTGGGCTAAACTGCAACGAAGGTCAAGTAACCTGTACCAAGTAAAAGCTGAATGGTTTCCGGCGGCAACCTGTGACTTCCAGGCTGAATGCAGAAAAGCACATATAAAAAGTGCGCCCTCTCGGGGTCATAAATGAGCATCTGGTGTGATCCCCACACAAATTACCTCATTATTTTAAAAAGTGAACCTTTTAAGAAATTTCATAAGCGTTCAGACATAATCCATGAACTGGAAAGCCCAAATAATTTAATCCTTGAGCGGGTTTACCACGCACTTTAATGTTTCTGTTTGCCGGTAATTGAAACTCTAATCTTAAGATTTTTCTCTGAACCCATCTTTAACTTAAATTTGATTTCACAATCTTTAAAATTACAATAGCCATCTGCAGTAAATTTGAATATTGACTTTCGCTTGGGTTTGATTAAACTTACGTAATGTCGTCATGCAATTTCATGCAACAATAGGGATATATCCGTTTCAGCGGTTTAGAGAATACTTCTGACCATTGTAAGGGGAGACTATGACCTTTTTGCTGGACTCTCAGCTTACCCCATTTGTTCTACTTATGTTAAAATGAAACTTTTTAGATGTAGGTGACATTTTGCAGGTCTTTGTTTGGGTTACCGACAGTATGCTGTATTTTTTTTATTAATTGTTTTTTGCACACATTTCGGAAAGTACCGAATCCGGGATAATTTCCTCTGATGTTTTACTGTTCGAGTTTTGCTCGTGTGGTTCCCATGCATGCAGCCCTCATTTGACTCTGAAAACGAATCATCAGCAACTATATTATTTGAAAGATCGGAAAACAATCTAAAATCGTCTTCGTCAACAAGAGAAGAATCGCTGGTTTCTTTTGAAGAACTTGTGTCAGATTTGTTCATGTCAATATGCAGGCTGGTGACGCTTTCGTCTGTTTTTTTCTTTTTGTATGACTTTTTTAATATAGATTCGTTTTGAAACTGGTCTGTGGAAACTTGTTCATCGGTTTCGCTATTTGAAGGACTTGTGCCAGGTTTGTTCTGGTTCGAAACTCTTTTTTTTGTTTACGACTTGTCTTAGGTTTGTTAAGATTTTGGTCGGTAACACTTCCATTGGTTTTTTCTTGCTTACGACTTGTCTTTTTTTTATTGATATTTTGTCCGTTTTGGTCTCACGGAGTATGGTGCCTTGTCGATTTTGCTTCTCTCTGATACGTGTTCAAATGAAAATTTACCAGAATTACAACCAGTTACTACACTTTATCCATGAAGGATTTGTCTTTGCGTGGGGGTTTCAAATTCATACACGTGTAACGGTACCATCCACCACATTGGTCGCAAGCAACCGTACTTTTGTTTGTGTCGTATGGCTCATTACAAATACAGTACAAATCAGACTGGACACTTTGAGAGTTGCGTTCAGATCCGATATGCTACTAGAAGAGCCAGATTTTTGTTTTCGTTTTATCGTTCTTTTGGCAATTGAACCTTTGGCATTAGAGGCAATTCTTTTTGCACGTTCACGTTTTTCAATGATTGAGCTGACTTTGCCCCTTAGGAACGGTTTAAAAAAGGTTTCCATTATGTGGACTCAAAACAGAATGTGTAAGTGTAATGTATTGGGAATGGAACGTTGGGGGGGGGGGGGGGGTGTTGCATTAGAGTGCAGAATTGTGAGAGAGACTGTAAGCTGGGTGGGGGGGGGGGGGGGGGGGGGGGTAAATGTATGTATCCATTGTTGAAAGGTATACATGTATAAACTACGTACTTGTACACGTTTATGTTGCCCGATACACATTATAGTTAGTGGTAGTAATGTGTGTACATGTATTCGTATAGGGTAGAAATGACATAAACAGGAGGGTGATAACAAATTGTTTATGGTACAAATGTAGTTTACCTATGTATGTTTGTAGGGTATTTTGTGTCACATTGCTTCGTTGGTCCCGCAAAGACAATAAATCGTCCCAGTTGAGCAAATTGGTTGATTTTGGGATTGTTTTCGACAATATAATTACTAACATTATTTTGGTTTTTTTTAACCTTAGATGTTGAATGCGGAGATTATATGAACTTGACCCCACTCTGTTGTAAAATATACTGGATGCGTTTGTTTTTTTTAAAGATAATTGAAGGTATTGTTTGTTGCAGTCAAAATTGTGAGGGGTTTTCGAAGTGGTGATTTGAATGTGGCAGGTGTGACAAGGAATCTTACTTAAGTTGGTTTTGCGGTGAAATTTGATTATGGTTTTGTTTGGCTCGTCTGTTTTGCCATACTGGAGAATCTTGATGAATGTTCCCGGCACGAGTTTAGCTTCAAGCCTTTCTATGTCATCGAAGATCATAAGCTCAACAATTGTGTTCTTGGTTTTAATGGCATGAGCTATCATAGTTTTGCCACGAGGTGAAGGTGATGAAATAACTTTGACAGCAATCTAAACAAAAATAATGCAAAATCATTCATCACGTCCTGTATACCTTGTTGTCTTTTAAAATTCAGCATAGCACACTTCGAACAAAACTGCGCGGCTTTTCTCTAGGTCTGACTCTCTAAGTTTAACATGCATGCCAAGGTACCTATCAAAGATACGGTTTGTATCAAAAATGGTTGGAAAGTGAGTAGCGATGTTTTTGTCTCTACTGGCGGTAACGTTCCACTCGGCTCTACATTTCCCTAAATCTGTATCGATTATTTTGTCCAATGCGCTATCGAAATATCTGTCTACTTTCTCGGGTGTAGACAGCATCATGCAATCGTGATTTGTCTGCGTTACATTGGTCTGATTCAAAAGAACAAAGAGTCCATTTACATGGAGCAAATAAGTCGGTTTGTCGAATACTGTAAACGTAACTTCCTTGTACTGAATCTCATAAAGACGAAAGAAATGTTAGTTGACTTCCGCAAAGCTTATAAGCTGGTGCCGGATCCAGTTATAATTGATGGACATGAAATAGAACGTGTTGCCGAGTATAAATATCTTGGAGTTGTTTTTGATGATACATGTAGGTTAGACTGGAGCAACCATGTGAGTCATGTAGGTAAAAGACTGAACTCAAGAATGTACTGTTTGAGGAAGCTGAACTTATTTGATGTCAGGAAGGAAATCAAGACAATATTCTATAACTCGGTTATTTGTAGTGTATGGACTTATTGTTTTCTTCTTTGTCATTTTGCCTCTTCTTTTTCATTCTCTGCTTATTTCGGTGGTTATAGTGGGCCCTCCGTTGGTCATTCTAATAAGAGCCTGTATCTCACTTTCCCTAGAATTTGAAAGTAGATTTCCCTCACTGCTGAGTTGATAAAGTACCCCCTTATTCGGTGCATCGTCACGACAACCTGACAGAAAAACTTCGTCATCCAGAGTCTTCAGATTGTCCAGATGCTCGCGTCTTAATTTTTTTGGTATTTTAAAACCTTTTTCAGTGCCTCTCGTTTGGTATTTCTGACAAATCTTGCTCGTCTTTCATTTTTTTGATGCTTTACTTTACCTTTAAAAGTTACATTCACTTTTAAATTGATTTCACTTTGCATGAATAATTTAAATTTGACGGTACAATCACAAACTACAATAGCCATTTGCACGAAAAGCACATTTGGTGCATTGTCTAAACGAATTAGAAACGTAATGACGTCTAAATTGAAAAGAACAGTGGGTGTAATAGTTTAATGAATGTATGTATCCAATATTTTGGGAATGTGTTCTTTGATTGCTGTGATTTCAACCTTTTCCACTCTGACCTATCAACGTGGCGAGGATTTTTATTGGCGGTGGTAATTCGACGGTCCAAAATTTACAACACTGATCGGTGTATTCTTCATTTTCCACACACATATTTTTTCTCACATCCAATTACTTTGTGAATTTCGTCTGTAAAACTCGCAGTATCGGGCATTGATTCATTTTCACGTGAAATGATTGAATTTTCAAAATCAACTTTGCGTGCTCCTTTCGACAAATCAACTGCTTCGGAAGAGCAGTGCTCAACGGATAGGAAACTGAGCTTTAGGTGCGGATGCAACTTGTGGAATTAAAGCTTGTTGTAATGTCCTGAGGAAAGAAAAAAAACGCGGTGAACTCCGCGCTCATCCCCCAAATTCAAAACATTTTCCTTCCCTCAACCCCCTCTAAAACTGAAAATATTCTTTCTGTATCATCAGTGGAAACGTACTGCGAGTAACCGCCGCAAATCCTCTCAAAATCTCGCCTGGTCTTCAGCAGAAGTGTCCAGCAGACGCGGCTTCTTTTTGGACGACGATCCTCCGCCTCATGTGACTCTTTTGCCTCTGACTGGCACGAACTTTTCCCACTCGTAATTGTCGCTAATTAAGAGAACAATGAATAGGTTTCATAATGCATTATGATCACATGCGTGATACAAAGTTGTGATTCATAAGTCTAAATGTGATGTTATCTTCGAAAACCCTCCACATGGTAAAAACAAAGTGTGTACCTTTCAAAATAATTGTATGCAGCGCATCTGAAACGCTAATGCGGCTTAGCTCAACATTATTTTTGTACAAGAAATGCACAGCATTTTGGGGATGCGTATCGTAACCTTTCTAATTATGTAGCGCATCTGAGCCGCGGAATTGATGACAACAAACAATTTTACCAAGTAAATGGTTTTCCCAGATAACATCCCAAATTATGATGGTTTCTAGTATCGATTAGTGATGTATTCGAATTGTGGTCGCAAGGCTACGCGACCCCTGGCGTGTTCATATAGCCGTCATAAGCATGCTAAAGGCCAACGGCTATAGGCAGTGTTTATTATGGTTTTCGTAAATCTATGGCATAATCATGAGAATTCCACGCAAAAGTAGACATTGCTGAAAAGTTAACAACATTATTATGAACAATTCAAGACTGCAATCATTTTAACAACAGGTGACACATTACACGGTACGAAGATGTCTTTTATTTGGGTTGTGTGCCAATTAGATAACAATATTTTTGGTTTGATCGATTGTATATAAAAAAAGAAATTTGGACCAAAATCGTAAATGAAAGTTTGCCCAACAAACTGCCCCATAAACGTCTTTTAGAGCACTGAATGAGACTTGAAGTAAAATACACTCTTATTCAGCTCATTTAGACTCAACATTTGAATGGAAAAAAATGTAACAATTACCAGATTTCCTTGGCGGCGTAGCAACTACTTCGGGTGCCTTTGGTGGAAGCGGTGCAGCGGTCATTATCTTGTTTATTGCTTGATGCACAAGCTCCACAAGCAATGGTGCCCCATAATCATCGCTGAGATGAACACAATCTCCGTGCACCATAGCCAGTCGTGCCCCTCCTCAAATCTTTCATTGACGTCAACATAGTGTACACATTTCTGCTCGCACAATGTGCAGCATGTAATTGTACCGACCTACTGACTGGCCAAACTTTTCAAGTCTTGGAAGGATCGATAATACGGCGATCTATAATTTAGAAAAACAAGAAAATAATGCTCATTTGCTCGTGCCCACCGCCCATATTTGGCGCTGAGAAACGCTAATCGAGCTTCGCAGATTTATGAGAAGGAAGTCATGACCTGACCTTTCGAATTGCATTGCGTAATCACCTTTGTCAAAACGGCCCCAGTGTTGAACATTGACAAAAGCCCTGTGATTGGTCCGCGCTATACGATCAGCTGTTCTATTTAATTTCGTTGTCCGCCACCTTACTTTGTATAACTGAGTGAATGCGGAACGGAGATTGTTTTTAACTTTTTAAAGAAATTGGAAGGGATTCGACCGATTTTCCTGTTGGCAGCGCGAGGGTCTGTAACACCCGCAAGTGATCCAAGAGCCCCATAGTTCTTTTTATAAATTCAGCCGACACAATCATATGAGCTGCCACGATTGAACGTTGTGCTGATGCGGGACTGGTGACTTCTGCACGTCATGGGTCAAATTTCTTCTTATCGTGTCTACAGATGAGTTTCATGCTCTGATTTGATAGGTCTTATTTCATCAGTTTTCCCCATACAGCGTCTAGTATGGGTGGTGGCCTGGTGGGCACCATCGAATAATGATCGATGGCGGCGCTACGTTGAATTGCATTTGTCTACGCAACTTAAATTCCCCGCTGACTCAAACGGGCGCGATACAACTTACAAGCCATAGAAATTGAACAAAGATGACAAATTCCACGGCTATATAGATGAGCACATTGTTGTTATAACAACCGCCGAACAAAATCCTTTAATTGAAATAAATTAATTCATGCTGAATATGTAACATGTACCATGTGATTAAACAATGTAATTAAATTAAATGATGTAATATTATTAGTCATTTTAAAGGATTACTGTGTCAGAGTTGGATCTAATGGGTCTATACAATACAGTGTCATCTGCATATTGTCCAAGACTGGATTGAACACAGAATGGGAGATCAAAAACAAAGATATTGAAAAGCAAGTGACCAAGAACAGAGCCTTGCGGTACACCTGATAAAACTCTTAACTGCTCTGATTGGGTACCTTGAAAGATTACTCTTTGTGATCTGTTGCTAAAGATAAGAATTAAACCATGATATAACTGAGCCACAAATACCATATTTATGCAATTTATCTAATAACATGCTGTGGCTAACTTTCTCGAAAGCTTTAGAACAGTCTAGAAAGATTACATCGATCAATGACTTCAGCCCACTCATGATAAAGAGTTGTCAACTGGGTTACACATGAACGCTTTAGGGAAAAACCCATGTTGAGCATCACTAACTATGCCTTGTCTACAAATTTGATTTACAAGGTGATTGCTTACGATTTTTTCTAATGTCTTACCAACTACGGAGCAAAGAGAAATCGGTCTGTAATTACACATGTTACGTGGATCAACAGATTTGAAGAGAGGTACAACATGAGCAAGTTTCCACTCATTATTCATCAAACAAGATACAACAATTGAACAAGATACGATTATAAAAAAAAACCGCTAAGAAAGGGGGTATTAAACATAAGAGTAAACATTATACAAGTAGATTATATGTATCTCCTTTAAAAAACGTGGTTAACTGTTATTAATGTTCCTATTTACAAGTAAACAATGGCCCAGCACTCACCAGTGCATCAACTGCAGACAGACCAAGTGCGGGAAACCGCAGAGAGCCTGCCCGCAGGGAATACAAAGAGCGAATACTGCTGGTCAACAAACTGTAAACTTTAAGCAAGACAATGTAAACAGTGGAACAGCATTTAACCAGTGGGTCAACCGCAGACAGACTCAGGGCGAGAAACCGCAAAGTGTCTGTCCACGGCGAACACAAAGAGATGAGTGCTGGCCAAGATAACGGTAAACGGCAAAATATAAAAGTGTTACTAAACAGTTGTGGTTCGCAACCACCCATTGAGTTGCCCGGGGCCCGGGAGACACTTGGAAAGTAAAACCGCAGAGGGTCTCTCCCCGGAAAACACAAAGGAGCGATTACTGATGTCAAAATAAAATGAAAACAGGGGGCCGTCAACTGGCTGGAACACAAAACCGCAACATGACCCGGATGTAAACAAAACCAGAGCGCCGTCCATATAATTTAAACCAAGGTAGACAAACTCATTGGAGGAATAAATCCATGGGCAACGCTCAGGGAATGTCACAAGGAGCCACGTCACGGCACGTGAGCCAGCAGCCGACAGCCGATGAGAAGGTTGAATTAAGTGTTCAAGTTCAAGTGAAGTCTAGAGTTCAATGTTAAAGATTTGAAGGCCCCTAGAGTTCTTGAGAAAACCCAAACAAATCCAAGCAAAAACAGTATAATTAGGTAGAGTTGAAATCCTAGAGTTCAATGTTCTATTGATCCTGGTGGTAGGCGGCGATTACTGGCATACCAGTGTAGTGGTGGTTTAAGTCGCTGGTAGGGGAAATTGTCACTGCTCGGCATACTGGCGGTGTCCACACATGTGCTCGATGTACACGTCCCGGGATCCCTTGGTGGCGTCGATGCATAGAAGTTTCCGCATCAGGCCCCGGTAGCGCTTGGCGATTCGAAGACGCCCAAGTGCTCGTTCGTTGGTGGGCAACCAAGAACCCAGGGCTCCGATTGCGAATCCGAACACCTCGACGTCTTTGCCCGCAGCCACCAGCGTCTGCTTCAGGTCAGCATACTTGGTCTCCTTAGAGGCTGCGGCGATCTTCAGGGCATCGCGGCCGTTGTGGAAGGGGCAGCATACATCGATGATGGTGAATTTGTTGCCTTCTACGACCGTGATGTCTGGGCGCTCTCGGGGGTGGGGATCCTCCGGTACATGTTGGTCTACGAACACCAGCAGCCGATTTCACAAAGTGCGTAGCTTGCGCCATTTTCAAAAGTGGCGTAAGGCTTACGCAACAAAAATGTTGAGTAGCTGCGCCATTTCCTTACGGAGCATTTCACGAAACTTGGCGTAGCTGCGCAACGTTTTAAACAGCGTTTACGACGACTGTTTGCTTATTATTGTGTTCTTTCACGAAATCGTCGTTGTATCACCTTCGCCCACCATTTTGAAAAACAGTTTTGTCCGACTTTCCGCGAAATCGTGTGGCAACATTAACAATTCTGTCACGGGTAAAATAGTGATTCTTTTACTTCGATCATGAAACTGTGAGCGTCTTTTATCAAGCTTAACAGTTGAGCAATGACGGGCTCCACGTCAATTACGATTTGCTGGTAATACATGTATTATGAAATACCTTACTTGACTGTTATTAACAGTGTCGAGCATCCTGTGAAATGACCGTTCTATGTATTTGCTGTGGTTTTAACGAAAAGTTAAGTTTCTGCAACCAGAGAAGAATTTGTTATTACTTAATGATTTTAAATTATCTAAATAATCTCTCCCTGGTTTTGTATATCTTAACCTCTTCTTAAACTCGTGCACGTGTTCTTTTTTTGCGTGTTTCTGTTTGCCGGTAATTGAAACTCTAATCTTAAGATTCTTCTCAGAACCCATCTTTAACTTAAATTTGATTTCACAATCTTTAAAATTACAATAGCCATCTGCAGTAAATTTGAATATTGACTTTCGCTTGGGTTTAATTAAACTTACATAATGTCGTCTAAATTGCATGCAACAATAGGGATATATATGTTTTAGCATAATACTTCTGACCATTGTAAGGGGAGACTATGACCTTTTTGCTGGACTCTCAGCCTACCCCATTTGTTCTACTTGTGTTAAAATGAAAATTTTTAGATGAAGGTGCCATTGCAGGTCTGAACTTTGTTTGGGTTACCGGCAGTATTTTTTTATATTTTTTTTTGCACACATTTCGGAAAGTACAGAATCCGGGATAATTCCCTCTGATATTTTACTGTCCGAGTTTTGCTCGTGTGGTTCCCAGCCCTCATCTCTGAAAACGAATCATTAGCAACTATTTTATTTGAATGATCGGGAAAACAATCTAAAATCGTCTTCGTCAACAAGAGAAGAATCGCTGGTTTCTTTTGAACGACTTGTGTCATATTTGTTCATGTCCAGACTGGTGACACTTTCGTCTGTTTTTTCTTTTTCTATAACTTTTTTTTATATAGATTCGTTTTGAAACTGGTCTGTGGAAACATGTTCATCGGTTTCGCTATTTGAATTGAAGGACTTGTGCCATGTTTGTTCTGGTTCGAAACTCTTCTTTCTTTTTTACGACTTGTCTTAGATTTGTTAAGATTTTGGTTGGAAACACTTCCATCGGTTTTTTTCTTGCTTACGACTTGTCTTATTTTCCCGATATTTTGTCCGTTTTGGTCTCACGGAGTATGGTGCTTTGTCGATTTTGCTTTTCTCTGATACGTGTTCAAACGAAAATTTACCAGAATTACAACCATTTACTCCACAATACAATTTTACTTTATCCATGAAAGATTTGTCTTTGCGTGTGGGTTTCAAATTCATACACGTGTAATGGTACCATCCACCACATTGGTCGCAAGCAACCATGCTTTTGTTGGGGTCGTATGGCTCATTACAAATACTAGAAGTAGAAGAGCCAGATTTTTGTTTTCGTTTTCTCGTTCTTTTAACATTTGAACATTTGGCATTAGAGGCAATTCTTTTTGCACGTTCACGTTTTTCAATGATTGAGCGGACTTTGCCCCTTAGGAACGGTTTGAAAAAGGTTTCCATTATGTGGACTCAAAACAGACACGATTTATCTCTTTTTATCCATCAAATACCTGTTCGTATTAAACGTAGACAGTTACTTGGTAGAGTGCTTTCATCCAGTTGTTGAAGAGTAACACAGTTACCTATCAATGCAGCCAATTGATCGCATTTCTCCTCTGAAGTGGTCCTAGATTTGTCGCCACCAACGTCAAGTTTCGCTGTATCGTCATCTGAGGTTGTCCGAGAGTAAAAAAGGGAGTGACGATGAAACTGAAAAAATTGCAAAAACAATTGAACAAGTTATAATTGTGTTCATATAACCAAAGTGGGCCTAAATATTAATTTCGCTCTGCCATTTCGCTATTGAATGTGATGCGATATTACGCAAGAAATGATGTCTATTTTTACTTGTTTAATTACAAACAAGACTCGTTTAGCCTATGCGTTTCATTCCCTTTTACGCCGTTTACAATTACTGTCACGACGTGAATTCCAATCATATTTGCGTCAGACTAAAGAAACCTAAATTCTCCGAAATAAATAATAGATTCTGGTTTAACAAATGTAAACATTTTGTAATTTAGTAATTTTATGAGTAAAACGATTTATTGGTTCACGGTCAAACCAATAAACTATTATTATGCTAAATAATTGTCTTTGTCATTCGAGGAATGCCTTTCTTTTACGATTATTAAGGTGTCTGAAATAATAAATCAAGATCTCTTGGAATTTATTGACGCAGCGTCACAGGAGAGAGGCCACACTGCCAAAGCTGGTAACCGCCGGCCTTGGTCACCTAATATGCAATGGGGATATTTTTCTATAAAATTACTAAATGCTTCTTACGCAGTCTTTATCTTTTTAATTGGGCCAATGGTCACTAATGCTCAGTTGGGGTCAGAATTTGGCCATTGGTCACCGAATGGTCAGTTAGGTCATTTTCTTCAACATTACAAAAATGTTTCTTCTCCCACACCTGGGATCCAATTATTTTTGTTACAGGTCATCTATTGGCCATAATTAGTGATTAACATCCCAACCAATCAAGATTCTGATAATACACGATTTACACGGAGCAGGAGTTACGTCAATGAAACAGCTGCAGCTTCTAGGCCCAGCGAACTTTACTGGGCTAGCTGGGTAGCCTAGTTCTTAAAAGATCACACCTATGCCATGCACGCTAGGTACGATTCCTAAATTGTCAGATAAATAGAAAAACCAAAATTTGTTTTACGCTACCGGTGTGTTCAGCTTATCACGGGCACTCAACCACCGCCGGGGACGATGCCTTGCATGGAAATGGTTCAAAAACCCAAAGTCTCCAGGACACAGCACACCACACTCAAAACAGACTACTTCATTCTTTGGCTGTCGTTGATTTCTCGATGAAACAGATGTTGTTTTCTTTGATTCTACCTTTGACATTAAAATTGCCGTCTGTCTTTTCTTCTGAATAGCTAAAACAAGGCAAGACACTACAAACATTATTGTCAACAGTGATAACTATAAAATACGTCGGTGAATATCATACCCAATTCGAACGCGCACTAAATACAGGGCCGGATCTAGCTTCTTTTTTTTTGGGGGGGGGGGGGGGGGGGTGAACCATTTACCTATCAAACTTGACTACCGCGAGAACGGGCTTCCAGAAGAAGGTACCCAAACTCCTCAAGTTTTGAGCCGTCTCTTGGTGGAATTTTTGGAAACTGTTCCAATCTCTTTAACAAATCCTGTTCGATTGCTTCTGGTAAGCCATGCTTCTCATCCAAGTCGGAGGAGGAGAGCTCGATGACTAGTGCTGCGCGCGGCCGGCGGCCCACTTGCCACCATGCGTTCCGATCAATCGGATCAGTCTTATACCCGCGATGGGTGGTATAACCCAGTAGCGACTTCAGGTCGCCCATCAGCTTCTTCTCAGCGAGGTGGATCGGGCGTCGCTGTTGGTTGACATCAACAACTCCTGAGTGGGCCAGTAGAGCGGCAAACTGGTCGATTAGGATGCCGGTGCGTGTGATGTACTCATCTGTGCTCAGCCCACGCTTGGCGCCCACGCATGGCCGAAGGAGCTGGTCGACATCTAGGGGTCTTCGTAGCATGAAGTAGTCGACTGCTCGAGGTAGGGTCTGAGCCACGATGGTCGCTTCAAATCTGATGCCTCCAAGTTCTTTGGGGAACTCACACATCCGGCTGTAGATGTCCCTGACGTTTCGGATCTTCCAAGCAGCGGACCTCGTGTCGATGGGCCCGGTCAAGTAGTAAGCCCATATCCTTTGAAGACTGTTTCCCAAAATACTTGTCTTAGTTATTGTTGTTTTCCAAGCCTGCTCGGACGTTTTTTCCTCGACCATGATATTGAGTGGTGCCCATTTGCGAGTGTATGTCCCTGTATACCATTGGATGTCCACCGTTTCATCTTGCACACTCAGAATCTCACCAATTTGTGGCAATTCATTGGTGTACTCACGGAGGTGTGTTGCCACCATACGACCTTCACAAAGTTGGGGTGTTTCCTTTGTGGTAGCTGACTTTTTGCCCAGTCGCACCTTTAGAGATATGAAAACATTCAAAATACAAGCAGATTTAATTACAAATCCCTGTTATAGACCGTGTAAGTCTCGCCAGTTCAAGTTCACTTGTTCTGTGTGGCTCGGTCCAAAAGACTGACTAGTCCCTCATACAACTTTACACTGACATAATGGACACTTACCTGGCGAGGTTGAAGATTATCATGAGACACGTTGACAACTTCGGTTGCCCTTTGCACCGCTGAAGTATCATCACTCTTCTGCACAACATTTTCCAGTATAAAGTGCAAGGGGAAGTCAACCGTGGTGTCTTCTAGTGCATGAATCAATTCGAATAATAAGATTTGACCGGTTAACCATTTGTGTTTTACTGACATATGTCATTAATGCATATGCATTAAAATTATTCACCCAACAAATCCACTTTTAGAACCATACACAAGAAGAATTGACATACCTGACTTGCTCTCCTCATCCATTTGACAGAAAAGGTTACTCCATTCAAGTAACTCTGCTTTACTCAAATATCTAGTTGTCTTGTTGACGTCCTTTTTCAGCGTGTCTAACTTGAGTGCAGATAAGTCCTTTTCAACTGCTTGAGGCTGACCATCTGGATGTCGAATGATCGAGTATGGAGAAACACCTACTATCACTAGGCATGCAGTCCAAGGTTCTCCTGTACTGCCCAACAATTGTGTTCTTGCTTTTAATGGCATGAGCTATCATAGTTTTGCCACGAGGTGAAGGTGCTGAAATAACTTGTGACAGCAATCTAAAAAAAAAAAATGCAAAATCATTCATCACGTCCTGTATACTTTGTTGTCTTTTAAAATTCAGCATAGCACACTTCGAACAAAACTGCGCGGCTTTTGTCTAGGTCTGACTGACTGACTCTCTAAGTTTAACATGCATGTCAAGGTACCTATCAAAGATACGGTTTGTATCAAAAATGGTTGGAAAGTGAGTAGCGATGTTTTTGTCTCTACTGGCGGTAACGTTCCACTCGGCTCTACATTTTCCTAAATCTGTATCGATTATTTTGTCCAATGCCCTATCGAAATATCTGTCTACTTTCTCGGGTGTAGACAGCATCATGCATTCGTGATTTGTCTGCGCTACATCATCAACTATCGGCACTTGACATCCGAAACATGTCTCCCTGCAAATTTCGTGCACCTCATTTAAAATGCGCGGAACAAATATTGCCTGAATTAAATTAAAACAAAGTTCCTCACAAACGTCTTTTCCCTTGCTGCTTCCTGATGGCTGTTTGTTGCGGTTCGGTGACAGGTTGATCCCCTCTTCGTACCTCTCCGAATCGATCACGAGGTCTGGATCTGCAAGTAGGGCTGGCGTAGTCGAACTAGGCTCATCAGTGGCACGTCGCATCTCTTTATTCTGATTTTCGAGGTTTTCATGATGATTTTTGATGTAAAATCACATACGTTACAACCAAAACTACACCTCGTGATACAACCAATCTCAATCTTCTCGTTTTTCTTTTCAGAACTCACTTCTGCTTCTTCAACAGCCTCGGTGATGGCGGGCATCATTTCCACTAGCTTCTTCCTGTCGCTCCACTAGCATGACCGAGGTGCAGTGTTGGGAAAGGGGCGGTCACTGTTGGGGTGGGGGGGTTGACAGGCATTTTCGTCGGCGGGGCAAGAGTGGTTGCTGTTTGGGCAGGGGTGATTCCTTGCAGGGTAGAATGGCTGGCTGGCAGTGTAGTTTGGGCAACGGGTGAAAACGTGGGCCAGTGAGGGGTGCTCTCTTTTCTCCATTCCCGCATCCACCCCCAGATATCATTTACCTGGAGGACCATCTTGCACATCTAGTCGGTCATGGTTGGGATCGCTTGGGGAGGTCTTCTGCCTACTACTGGTGTACTTGTGTTTTGTTTCAAAACTGGCAAACTAGGAAAAGGGCCCTGTTTTCAGACAAACACAAACAAAATATAAAAAGATTATTACATGCAACACATACATGTACTATTTTACGGCATACACAATGGAACACTGGTAATAAAAGTACTGTTAATACAACAAGGAAAACAATAGGTTCCGAGTCTTTGTTTTTCTTTGGTAATTACTGATAACACGAGTACCTGCTATAACAAGGACATTTGGAAAGTCTAAATGACCTTGTAGTAAAGGTGTTTGACGATAACGTGGTTAGATGATGGTTAGTCAATATTAGTTTCAGAGGTTTGTCAACTTCCAATACGGAGGGGAGCTAATACCGACTATTCACCAAAATAAACCATTGTATTCTGTGTACTATACCTAATACATATTTAGTTGTATTACTATTTCAGGAGTAGGAAAACACTGATTTACGTGTGCCACCATATTTTCTTGTGTATATGTGCACAACACCCGTGCGCAAGTTCGATGATTACATTAGAAAGCGCATATTTAGTAGACTATCGTATGAAGAACCAGTGCGATAGTCTACTACGTACACATTTTTTCATGCAACAGAAGATAATATAGACGATGTGCCCTCTGACGTCACGTGTTTACATCTGTATTCAAATGTGCCCGGCAGTGTGATGCGCACCTATCGTGTTTTACATAAAAAAATTGCTTAAAGAGTGACGTCGCAGGTCAGATCGCCTTTGAATTATGTGACCTCTGGTATCTCTTAACCAAATTTATGTAAAACATGATGTGTGCGCATATTGACTAGCACATTTGAATACAGATGTAAACAGAGGCACATTGTCTATAGGTGGCTGGACTGTTTTACAAACAAAAACAAGCAAATAAAATATAATTTCAATTCAGTAAATGTACTTACAGGTTTCGTGGTTGGGCTGTTGATATCCGACAGAAAACTCATATCCGCCAAATCGGGTACCTGCATTAGAAAAAAAATTGTTTGTATATTTAAAAATTGTAAAACATGTAAATCTATTTTTTATTGAAAAATATCGAGTCATGGTGTTAATAAAACTTGTTGCATTCAATTCTCTTTTTTTTAATTTTTTTATACTCCAGTTTAGCAATGTTAGCATTGAATGTTTCAATTCAAAGACAAGTATGGTGGCAAAAGGACGTAATATCTTAACTCACCACCCCCCCCCCCCCCCCCCCAATCTGATTGTATTGAAAATTTTAAAACCTGTATTGTATAAAAGACGGCACAGATTATTACATTGTACAACTACCCAAATGTGTCATAAATTACTTACATCTTCTGGGCAACGGCTGGTGTCCATTGACATGAAACTCACATCGGAAAAAAATGGTAACTATAGTTGGAATGAAGCAAAACAAAGATAGGAATATGTGCAGTACTCAAAAAGAAACAATACTTGTACACCAATCCAGTAGGCCACGCCTGCCATATCAACTGTCTTATAGCGCGACTCATACCCGGCCAATCACCGGCAACAGTGCATTACAACCTAGTGTAATTACTTACACGTCTTTGATTTTATAGCCTTTGTTTTTTTCGCACATACATTTGTACACAAGTTTTTAGGCAACAACTTTTACTGTGTTGTAACATTTTAAATATTGTATTTAATGCTCTTTACCCGTACTGGTTCATACTGTCTTGATTTTTCCGAGTCGGCCGGATCCTCCATGGGTGTGGGTTTCTTGTTGATACTGGGTCCCTGCAAGGAATAGGGATATTTGTATGAACTTTTACAATCATTGCATTTAAACGTTGCATGTGTTGACCAACAACACATGAAATCAAGTTACTAAAAACAATGCTTTCCTTTAAACCGATTTTTTTTTCAAAAGCATTTAAATATTAAATGACAATATGGTTTTCCTAGACTCTCGCTGAAAATTAGTGGTTTTTTTGGTCTTTGTGTGTAATTGGCCGATCACCCTCACGTAATTAAGGAGCTTCAATATTTAAAAATAAATAAAAGATAACATCAGAGGGTGTTAACAATGTTTGGACACCCATGGTGTGACATCCCTGCTGATACTCGGCCCCTAAAAGAACAAAAGTGGTTACTAAAACGAAACAATACGTGGGTGTGAGTTCGTATCTGCATTCAAAAAGGGGACATAGAAGTTAGAACAAGAGTGGACAATAGGTGGTCCACGATGAAAGGTTTGTATATGTGTGTAAGAATATGTACTGTAACAACTGGCAATCGTGGACTAAGGACAAAATGGGGTTAGTGTTAAAACAAAAGGTTCACGATTGACCAACTGTTCAAAATTGACAAATCATGTACACAATTTATGGGAGGCTTTCAAAAAAAAGTTGCATCAATTGCCAGTCCACGATTGCCAATAAATCGTTATATCGTCATACCTGTTGCAGACCACTAGGCTGAATTAATTTGGTCTGGCTATCTATACCTGCCTTGTCATTGATGGCAGGTATCTGCGGAAGTGGATCATTCATTTCATCTTCGCAAAACCGTCCAATCACTGTAGCGAGTTTTTTCCCCTGCAGAATGAGCATAAACATTAATGGTGACATCATATTGGATTTCACAAACGATCTGCGCACGACACATGTACGTGCTCAGTTGTTAAAACACTCATTGTACAACTGTCCTGCAAAACCACAACACCTGTGGTTTAGGCGAATAGAAAAAACTATTTAGTCGTTGTACAATTCAAAAGGTTTTATCTTTTACTGTTTTTTTTTTCCTTATTCAGAACTTCAGTTTGTACGTACTTTTGCCATTTTCTTTGGAGCAGGCCCCTTTGTTCCTTTTGATTTCGGCCCCTTGGTTGAAGTGTTGCTGCCATCCTTTGACTTCGACTTCTTGCTCGAAGTGGTGCTGGCATTCTGAAATTGCAATTGCATATTGATCATAAAAAACTTGCTTCATTATTTTACTGATTTTATTTTAACCAACAATATTACCAATTTGAAAAATGTTGGGTATATTTTACACCACTTTCGTAAATTTATGTGCTTATACTTGTTTAGAGGTCCGGCTAATTAGTCAGAATTATGCAGATCCCGATTTCAAAAACCTAACGAGTCAATATATTATACAGTTTGAGTAAACAAAAGCGCAACCCAAAAAATATATATATATTTAATAAAATTTAAAAACAAAAATTTATATATATATAGACACACAATACATGTTTCTTTTAGATAAACCATAGAGCCCTTGCTCGATGGATAAACAGTATGATTTATATAAAATATTTTAGGGGGGCCGACGTACCTTTGCTGTTTCCTTTAGAGCAAGCCCATTTTTCTGTCTTTATTTTGACTTCTTGGTTGAAGTTTTGCTGGCATCTGGTGATTTCGACCTCTTGGTGGAAGTCGTGCTGGCATCCTGAAATTGCAATGTGAAAGGTTGATCATGAAACACTTGCTCTGTTCTTAATGATTTTATGTTGTAAGACTTAATATTATACAACCTCCAGTTGGTAAAAATGGTAACAAACATTGTGTAAATGTTTTGCCAATTTGACAAATGTTGGGTATATTTTACCAAACCTTTGGAGATTTAAGTGTGTACAGTTCGGAGGTAAGGAAATGGAATGCAGACTAATTAGTCGAATTTCGCAGACCCCGATTTCAAAAACTAACAAGCCAAATTAAACAATATTTTAGTTTCGAGGGTTTCTTAAACATGTACAGATGCCAATGATAACACCAATATCATTTCAATTTGTAAGAATCAGGTGAGAAATCGTAATTTGAACAGTTGTATACACAAATTAATACATGTACTGTACTTGTAAAATATTGACCTTTGTATAACCAATGTTACATATTGGTTTCAAGAATTGAGAAAAAATATTTTCATTCACAGCGTACCTGCGATTTTGCATTGGAAGACGACAGATTTTCTTGCCGTTGTTTGACGGGCTCCACATGCAGTACTTGTGTGTTGAGTCGTCTGCAAGTAAAGAAGAAATGGTTCCATATTACAAATAGTTAAATGAAAAAAATCGAATTGAAAGGTTTAGGCCTATAATAAAAAATACAAATAATGTATATATGTATACAAATAAGTTGAAATGTGCATTACACTAGATTAAACATCAAAATGAAATAAACGAACATTTAAAAAGATTTTTCAATTGACAATATTGCTTGTTGTAATTATAGGGGAAAAATTTAAAAAAAACAACGAATTTTTACACAGTTCAACATACAACTTTAAGTTGTACTAAGGACCCACACCAAAAGCATAATGCCACAGGCAGTACATGTACAAAGTACGCAAGATATTATAGAATAAGAAACACGTTCCCATCGAAATTGATACAGTTTTCAGGCAAACTTTATTTACCTTGCCGTTTAATGCAACTGTTGATGGCATTGGTCGTTGTAGTGCCCGTTGAAGGAACAACAAATCCGAGTGGTCATCTGAAAATTAAACAATTAAAATTACGGTAATGTACTTGCGCTCAACAATAGTAGAAGCAGGAGAATCCCATAATGAACAAATTACTGGAAAATGCTTCCCTATCTGCCAACCGCAGCCGGTTGCATTGTCAAAATGCCTGTGGGACAACATTTAAAAACTATATCAAAATAATAAGCCAAAACCTGAACTTTTAAATGTTCATACTGTCAAGAAATTAAGCGAGTAGCTCTACAGGGAATGGGCCAACTCGTACCTCAGTTACTGACACGTACCTCGGTTAACTCGTACACAACAGTACAACATTATAATTAATTTCATAATAATTAGGTTTGAAAAAAGCTAATAAACAATAAACCTTGTTCTGCGTATAGGAATCATATTAAAGTAATTTCACGTTAAGAAACTATTGACAAGACCAGGGACCGGTTGTTCATAGTTACCCTCTAATGTTTTTAGAACACGTTTTATTGACGGTCGGTTGTTATCGTTAACAATAACATTCGCAATGTTTTAATTTTTCCTAATGGTGGTTGTACAGTAGGTGAACCATGGAGGAATATTCTTTCATATGTAAACGTTAACAAAATAAAACCCATCGAATCGAATCGATCCAGATTCACTGTTTTTCTAAAATTTAAACTCGCATTGGCAAATATCAACACAAGAC
This sequence comes from Crossaster papposus, assembly GCA_037893245.1. Taxonomy (NCBI): domain Eukaryota; kingdom Metazoa; phylum Echinodermata; class Asteroidea; order Velatida; family Solasteridae; genus Crossaster; species Crossaster papposus. Next base: position 1,089,819 of record JBAIAA010000217.1, on the reverse strand, counting down.
GAAATGAAGGTGTTGTGCCTATTTGGAAAAAAAATGTAATTTGACAACACAATTATTGATGTATATAATTATCTGGTTATAGATTATAGATCTAAAACTTTGAACGTTGTTTACAATGCTTACCAGAAAGTCGAAGGATTTTGCAGGGAAGCAGGCTCCCTTCCCACGTCACTTCGACCAAGTCTTCACTTTTCAGGCCGGGTCGAACGCCCTTAATCAGCTTAGATGGGATGATGCTAGTTGTATTATCGTTGAACGACACTAGAACTTCGCGTTCTATCTTGCACATACGTCTTAAAGACATTTTTGCTTAGTTTTAAAAGTTTAAGCTTGGTAAAACAACTAGCTGTCGTACTGTTTCGTTTATAGCCTCTAGGCCCGCGCCTATTGGTAACGCGGCTTCGATTTTTGGCACGGATTGTTCCATTTCGTTCGTGTAGGGGTGGTCAATTTCTTCTGTGGAGTGCCACCTGACATGGATTACGTCACACGTTGTTTATACCTGGGCTGTCTTCTGATGGTTTCTTATACTCGCATGGAAAAGCGTACACGTAAACAAAACTTGACGGTATTATTGTCTCAGGTGATGCTATTATTATTTAAACAGCATTTAAACTTAAGCCCCCAATCTTTACATTTTCGAAAATGGCAGACAAAATTAATTGTGTATGCTACCTTGTTATTATATTAAATATTGCGACACTGACATATTTTTCTAGTTTTACGTTTGTAGATGCTGGAAAAACCAGGATTTAAATTGTTGCGGTCTTTTTGATAGATTTATTGAATTTATAGATGTCCGTAAAATGGCCAAGAAACCAGACCAGTTGGCCGGCACCCATTTATGCATTCACCGATGTGTAACCGTATTACAAATAAAATGTCGACTGACTACATTTAATAAACCTGGGGACAATCTTTGAAATACCAACGAGTGCCTACCGGCGATCGTTGGGAATGTGTAAACAAAAACCAACTTTTCTTACAGGATTCGTGAGACTCATACACTAGTATTACTTACAGTGAGCAAGCTATTTCCTAATAATGCAGTAGTTTAGGTTGATGTTCGCGAATGGTGTAAACTAACTTTAGCTGCTGTGAGGCTCAGTGTGTGTGTCTGTGAGGGGGGGGGGGGGGGGTGTCCTGAAATCCCCCCAAACTTCAAGATTTTGATAGTTTAGTTATCCTATATTTTGTGTGTGGTTGTCCTAAAGGACCAACGCGTCCGATTCCTTAAACTTTAACTAAGGAAATGGAATTAACTGATTCTGTAGGAGGTATTAAACTAACGCAAACTCTGCAAACACGCACGCGACTCGAACACGCACGCGACTCGAACACGCACGCGACTCGAACACGCACGCGACTCGAACACGCACGCGACTCGAACACGCACGCGACTCGAACACGCACGCGACTCGAACACGCACGCGACTCGAACACGCACGCGACTCGAACACGCACGCGACTCGAACACGCACGCGACTCGAACACGCACGCGACTCGAACACGCACGCGACTCGAACACGCACGCGACTCGAACACGCACGCGACTCGAACACGCACGCGACTCGAACACGCACGCGACTCGAACACGCACGCGACTCGAACACGCACGCGACTCGAACACGCACGCGACTCGAACACGCACGCGACTCGAACACGCACGCGACTCGAACACGCACGCGACTCGAACACGCACGCGACTCGAACACGCAACATTACGCATAGTTTTTCTGACCTGAAAATGCCAATACAGGTACACGTTAGGACCGAATGAATATTCATTCTGTCCGCTAAAGATTTTATGGTCAAACATTGTTCTCGTTACGGTTTCATATCCATTACGTAAAATGTCTTTTCAAATTACCAACCGCCGTGCTTTTTAGGTCCACCACCGTCTCTCATTGTCCCCTAAAGATTTCGAGGTCCACCATTGTTTATCAAATGCAATTAGCCCATTACAAACGACTTGCTTCACTCCCATTGGCCCATTTTAACAAAGGGACGACCTTCACTTCCATTGGCCCATTTCAAACAATACCATATGCTAATTAACCCCATTGTTATGTAAACTGAACCCATTATTATGCTAATTGATGCCATTGTTCTTGTGCATCATGCATACAATTCTATAGAATTGTCCGTTAAAGAGCAACCACACTACTTACATCCTATATCGAGGAGATTTGTTTACGCCCATAGCAATGATAGGTTCTACAACTGGACCAAGTAGATTGAGTTGAGGCGTTTAAGGTTGGGTCATCTCAGAGTACTTCCATTGCCTTAGTGAGGTGGTTCCAACCAAAGGTGTATAACTGCAACGTTCCAGGTGCTTCAATGTCAAACTCGCACCCAATCAGTAGCACAGGAAGCACTGTAGAACATGTGGCCGTCTCCTTTGACACCCAACAAAAGGACAAAATCAAAGAAGGTTTAATCGCCCGAACAAGGATATGCTGTGGGGTCTCTTGAAGGCAGTCTAGGAGCACATCATGTCGCTCGTACTCATCATCGTACAGCCGCTGTCTTTCCTGAACTTTTGCTGTGCACCGTTTTAGGCAGAGTTCTTCGATCCTTTTTTCTGGAAAATAATTAAATAAATAAAAATATGAATAATGTGCGTGACAAGAAAATATTTTTTCTTTTCTTTTTCTTGGGTTTAATTGGAGATAACAGACCTTTAGAAGTTGGTCACCAGAAGATGTCCTATTTCCACTGCACGTTGTTTGAAGGTGCTGACATCCTCTGCATCACGTTGACGAGCACGGTACATGGTACGAAGATGTCAAAACATGCTCAAGACTTCTGCCACATTCTTCTTCTTTTTTGTCTTTGTCGGGAAAGATTTAACTTTTGTTAGATAAAAAGATCACGGGCATCATGGGTTTTGGTACAATGAGATGATCATTGAACCTTTCGTCAGCAGCTTCGAGCAGTGGCTTCACATCCCTTGTAATATCCAAGCTTTGTAGCCTGGCAATCTCACAAATATTTTTAAAGTAGTTCCCAAATTGATATCTGCATGGGTGGCATCAATGAGTTTGTCCTTGGGGTTTGATTTTAGAATTTGATGGGATTTCACACTCCTAGCCACTTCTATAAGTTCTGAGGACTGGGCGCCTCGTACACATCATCTTCCCAGGGGCGTAGCGACCGAAGAGGGGGTGGTTGGGGGGGGGGGGATTTTCCTCAGTCGGCAATTCGAGCCTGTCGGTAACTTGACCACAACAACTCAGTCGATAAAATGGGCCACCAAATTAATAATTTGGTGGCCCAGTTATTGTAATTGTTTAAATAAAACTTTTCCATAGGTTTTCGCACGCATTTTCGTTATCGAAAACTTCATACCTTCATACTCCCTCTCCTGCAGTGCCTTCATTATTATGTCGAATGTAGACATATTGGTTCGTCACATGAAACATGCTCCCATTATTCATCAGATCATGAAGGACAAGGGAGACAAATTCCCTGCTGGGGCCTCCATCATCAACAGCTGCCTCTCCAGTGAAGACCACCGAGAGGCGTTGGTGAAAATCAAACAATGTATACGCTTAAGAGCCCGTACTGTGTCGTTCCAAATATGCTTTCGGCGGACTCTCAGGAATTGTGCATCATCGGTGTCGTTGATCAAGATGTTGCTGGCTTTCAGGCTAATTAACTCGTCTTTCATAGTCTCTCCCATCACCGTGGTTTCAGCAGCACTGTAGTAATGAAACGGGAATATAATACAGAAACAAAACACAAAATTATAATCCAATACAATAATTTGCACAAAAGGTGAATTGATTTCCAACAAATTCAAAATACATGTGCATGTTACTGGCATGCAGGCATTTTCAAAAGTGTCTCAAAAGTGTCTTTTATGAGAGTGTCTCACAAACAACAATAAGCATACACGTAAAACGTGTATCCTGAGGCAATCTTGTCAGTGTTTTTTTATAAATAAATATAGTAATTGAACTCTAAACAAACAGTTAATACAATTAGACACAAATTTATACGGGTTTGCTTTTCTGAATTTGATGATTTTTGTCTTCGTTTTCTTTCATCTTTGCCGTAGCCCAATAACTTTTGACTCGCCAGCCGGGCTACTTATAGGAATAGTTTAAATAGCCCACACTGTTTTGACTAGCATTTAGCTAGCGGGTGACCACTAAAGTAGAACCCAGATGTATGTGAAATTTTGAAGCAATTTTATTTCTGTAGCTAGAAACAATTTGTAATTGTCTCAAATGTCATTGAATACATGTATCCACAAGGTAAAACTTCATACACATGTAACAGAGGTATTTCAGTGTTCAAACCCACTGGTGTTAAATTCCCAGTCCCATTACTAGTATTGAGTGCGTGCCCAGGTACAAGTCTGTCATAAACAAAGTAAATATGTGCCAAAATAATGGGGCGGCAATTTCAGTACGCTTGTTGGACGAGTAGTTGTGATCATTCTTTACCTGGTCATTTGACGTACTGTCATCATCCGTAAATTCCGAAACTGAATCATCTGTAATGATGTCTGCTACTTCGGGCCTCGTTGGGTATTCGTAAGCGCTACTACTTTCACTGTCTTCACTTTCACTACTATGATCTGCTAAGACTGTACAGTCAGCAGCCGTGATCTTTCTATACATTAATAGATATCCATATATATATAATAATGATCTACCAACTGACTGAATCGTTGTTGACTAACCTCGTGTACACGTTTATCATTATATTGTAAGATCTTATTGGTTTTACTGTCAATTACAAATGTGACGTCCGCTTTCCACGCTATCCCCAAAATGTGCTACGACACACACAAGATAATATATAGCTCGTATACTCGGGTCTGAAAGGTAATTAGTCAATTCCACAATCTTATCGACGTGGATTTTGTTTGTAACTTTTACTGCCTTTTGGTTTTGTATTTTGAACCGCAACACTTGAATAAATAATATACCTGGCACTAAATATATTCGTGTAGAGGTTTTCTTTATGGCTTTTACAACCTGACATTTATTACAATCCAAACCGAAACAAACTTCACTCCTGAAGTATTCGAAACAACAATCTCGTAATTTTTTTTGTTTACGGCTGGAATCGGCAGCTCCGAGGTAGTTGAGACTTCGAGGCACTCCTTATTTTTGCAGTGCAAGCACTGGTTATCGCGAGTAATTCCAACCTCTACATTTAATTTCAAATCATTCATCAAATCACGTATGAAATTGGACGCCAGAAATTCGGACGCATCTTGTTGACGATATAATTGTGGTTCATTTTCAATTGTTTCGCGCACGCTTTCTCAGTGTTAGCAATAGTAGCATACTTTATTACTTTAGTGGTACAAGCACTTCTCCCACAAAGAGTCCTGTAACTTGTTGTAGTTTTCCCAGACAAGCGGTGTTATTTCGTATTATTACGGATCCCTTACAAAAACATTTCTATATAATTCTATAGAACTTCTATAGAATTCTATAGGACTTCTATAGGAATTATATAGAAATGTTAAAATTGCGCATGACAAAGTAAGGCTTAACGTCCCAATCGAAGTGCTGCCAACCATTCTGGCTGCAGAGTATTCCGCCAGCGTCATGTTGGTGATCACGCCGGCTCTGGCCCCGTTCTTCAGGAGCAGTGACAAAATGAGATGGTTACGAAAGAACAATGCCAAATTTTCGGCTAAGGAGTTCCCACTCCTCACCATTCCTATAATATTATAGAGAACGTAATATTATATAATTATATTATACAAATATATAATCCATGTCTCCTTAATGTACCTCTGAACCAAAACTGATCTAATACACTGTGGCTGGATGGAATGGGCATAACATATTAAATATAATGCACAATAAGAGAGTACTTACTCTCAATTGCAGCCACGTACCAGCAGCCTTCTGGTGATACACGTCGATTTCAGCCGTGCTAAGGGTTTGAGCCGAGATCTCGACGCAAGGAGATGATTTCCTCTTCGCGATATCGATCCTTGGCGGACGCACTCCTGAGAGTCACGCAGGCTATTGGGAGCTATGCGAAGCATCTTGCGCTGTGCAGGATTCATCAGCAAGAAGGCGACAAACCTGTGCCCAGAATGCACATAGTGCCGCAAGGTGCCAGGCTGGAGTTGACCTCCCCGTAGAACCCGCATGGTCCTATGAATAAAATTGGATTATAAAGTCAAGAGCCAGTACTTCGATGTGGTTTGGAAGGAAGAAGCAGGATCTACGATAAAAATACAAGCAGGTGTACAGGGTTTGGGTAAAGGATTGAGACAGATAGCCGACTATTTCTAATTGGAAAATTCTAGTGGATGGAAAGTGCATGACAGCACTGACTGTAAAGCAGCAACCTGAGATAGGGCCAGATTTACTACACCCTAGGTAACGCTGAAGTGTCAAATTTTATGTTGATGCATAATCTGTAGTATAAAGCAAGCCGGCTTGAGCTTTCACAAGAGACAGGCACCGTCATCTGCAAGGTCTGTAAATAAAATTAGAACATCGCCTAAATTGTGTGTACCAGCAAGAGATAGTCATTTCCTGAAAATGATGATATTTTGAATATTATAAAAATAATTATGGATATTTATATTACTGAAAAGAGTTCTCATCATTGAATATGTCGTGCAAAAGCAGCATTGTTTTTTTTTTTTTATTGAAGACATGCTTGAAGGGCCAATCTTTCAAAACATAATTGTAAATATTATGTGACCATTTGCAGATCGACGATTTCCTGAGGGGGAGAGGTTTTGCATTCCCCTTCATTCTTCTTTTTTTTGATTTGTTGTCCCTCCCTGTCTTTCCAGGTTTTCGTTTTTGTCCCCAAAGAAACGGGGATAGTATGTCCTTCCCAAAGACCCCTTCACCTGCCACTTATTTTCCAGGCTGAAATGCTATTGCTAATGGTTACTATTGGTTACAAAAACGTAATACTATTTTTTAATTTTGCTACAGTCAATTTCTTTTCTGTGGTGATTGTGTTGGGAAGGGACAATATAAATATGTGTCACAAATGTTAGAAATTAGCAAATGTTGAGTCAAAGACAATTTCGAAAATGGACAAATAAATAGCAGTATTATTAAATTGTTTGAGACGAGCTTTGAAACACAAGCAATAAAGGGTTTAACATTTTGGATGTGTTAATTGCTAAAACTACTGCCAAGTATTATTAATTTATCAACATAACACAATAGATTTATCATCAACCTACCTTCGTTAGTGCAAGTAGTGGTCTGCTCATCTCCACTAACACTGTCAGCCTGCATGACAACATCCGACTTCAGATCACTCTTCCAAGTCCCGCTATGGTGCCTTCCTCCCCTCTTTCATAGTTTTCTTCTGTCAGGGATGTGATTAAGCACATTATACAAAAACTGAGAGTGACCAAACAGCATCTTCAAAAAGCCGAAAATGACCAATCTCTTATACTTTGGCACACAGATATGCAGAAAAAGAAAAAACAAAAACAGCAGAAAACAGCTGAAAAAAGCTTAGATTTCACATGCTGTCCTGTACAATGAGGAAATGGTATATATTCACAATCGCAATTAGGAATACATTCAGGGCTTGATTTCGAACTTGGAATCAAATCATGTTGCCTTAAGAGGCTGACCGTCATAGGGTAGATTTCAGGAGAGATAGGGAGTTGTAATCCCCAAAAATTACACCCCCCCCCCTCTCCTCGGAAAAGTACGCCAATGCTGACCGTCCTCTATTGTATCTTGTTGATTGCACAGCGTGCCATTTAAAAAATAAATGTATACAAAAATGTTAACAATGGTTCAAAGAAGCTATTTATTTCCGACATTACCCTGTATCTTGTATCCAATTTATGAAAGCCTTAAATAAAGCAGAACAGCCCACACAATAATTTTCTGCTAGAAATCTATATAATGGCACACTTTAAAGAGCTCTAGAGAAAAGTGTACTTTCTATAGAAACCTCCTGAATCTTCTATAGAATATATTAATGTTCAATAGAAATGTGCAGAACTTATATAGAACTTGAAGAGTTCAATAGAAATTCTAAAGAAAATGGGCTAAAATTTGATATAAGTTATTTAGAATTTATATGTACATTCCATAGGATTGTTTATAGAATTCTATAGACATTTTGAGTGTTTTGCAACATGCGATACTCTGGTTTAATAATTAAAACTTATAATAATGCTCGTCATAAAACTGTTACCTTCTTTATCTCGCATTCCATCCAATACATCGTCTTGAATGAGCACTGCAAAAAGAAAACAAACGGGTTTTTATTGCAATTTTACTACAATCATCAATGGTATGCACAGTTTATTTTGTGGGAATTAATTAATATATAAAAAAAGGTTAAATTAACATTGAGAAATAATTCACACACTTCAGAATCAATTTCACATTCGGTGCCAATTGTATGGTAAATGTAAAAGAGAAGCTAAATCCAAACACATTTACAATATATGCAGTCATAGACATTACAGTAAATTTGATGAGAGTTATATTTAATACTGGAAAAAACATTCATCATTACCTTTGGCACTGGTTTGTCTTGCTTGTATCTTGAATACTGGTAACAAAAAAACCAACATGTACATTAGTATTTGGTAACTGATATGAACATGGAAAACATGATCAATCAGCAGTGGGTGAGACAATTGACAGGTAATACACATGCATGGAGGGAGCTGTAAATTTATGACTAGGCCTATGCGACAGAGCCATGTAAAAGTGCCATTGACGTTTTTGTCCAAGTGCCGTGGCCTAGTGGCTTTGAATTCGTGGTCTGTGGGTAGTTCTGCAGGTTGGGGGTTCAAGCCCAGCCGGAGCTACGACACTTTCACACATAATATGGGTAGAGACATAAATAATGCAATTGCTGTGGACAAGTTATACCCATCCCAACCCTATTAATAACATGAAGATATCATATTGTCTTGTCTTGTTTCTTGTCTGCAGCCCTCACCTATACATACAGAGATAAAGATCGCCTCTCTGTCTGTGAACTTTGTTAGACAACTATGTATGAGTGTTTGCCTCACCAAATTCGATATCTGCCTGTTGCATCTGGTTAAATCTTGAATAGGGCATCCATACACCCCTTTTGTTCCTTGCACCCGTTGGGTTGTTCCCACCTCTAGTAATGTTTTCGTGGTTTTTCTCAACATTCACGAAGACCTGCACCCCTGTCATTAAAGGGTCTGAAGTGATCGCTCTGCGACAGACATCCTTGGTGGGGTGCACAACTCCATGTATTGACAACAACTCCAGTAATTTTTTGAGATGGAACGCTAGGCCAATTGTGCCTCCAAACTCTACTCTGGGGTTTATTGCAGTCAGCAGCTAAATAAATTCAAATCATGTAAATATAGAGCACATTAAACAAATACATTGGTATAGCATGTGCTTCAGTGCAATCTGTACTGCTCAATGAATCGCTTTCCTCATCGAATGACATGGAAAAAACATTCAGGGTACCAACATTAGTTTGCAAAATCAAGTTTTTTTAATTAGTTAATTAACTTGAATTTAATTAAAATATTCAAACAAGGAATGAATTTGTTACGAACATGTACACTCACACTGGCATTATTTATCAGGAAGTACTATTACTTATTACCATAAATGCTGTACAACGTACCCTGTTCAATAATATGGCAATTGCTACATGATGTAATTAACAGTCAAACTGTATTACAATTAGGGTCAAATAATAGCTAGAGGCTTGTGTTTGTTGTTTTGAAGTAAGTTTTGTACGCAAAGCTCTCGATAAAGAAAAAGAGCATTAACCTGACAAACTAATCACCTGTCATGCCTCAAACGATGCTCTGAGAATTAGTGAGATTATCACATGGTAACTGTATGGTTTTGTGGTTGCCTCGATCATGCTGAACTATTTCTTATGAGCTGACAAGCAATCTTTATTATATGTTAGACACATTACCTCGCCGATGTCCGATGCTTGAGTACCCTCTACGATAATACGGGCCACATCTGCAATGGAATTGGTGGGGGATGGCAGGCCATGAATTTTGGCATTCCCAATTTGGAATTGTTCAATTCCATACTGAAGAATGGTGGTACGAAGGAATGTTTCTGCCAGCTCTGGTGGAAATGCAGGGATGTCTGCTTTTGTTAGCAGCTTAGAAAAAAAAGAGGGTATTTCACTTTAACTTCTATCGATTGCACAATGAAAATTATATCATGGTCTATAATATACTTAAATTTGTAATAAGCAGATGCACATGTAAAAAATAAATAAAAATAAAACACTGCTGACAGCATTGACAGCAGTATTGAAGGTGACATACCATAAAAAGCTAGTACAAAAACATGCAATATATGTTGTATTTGTTTAAGTTTGTGTTATCTCATTAGACCATTGGATAATCGCTTATAAATGTATACAATTGTGGTGCCCATTTTTGCCAAACACTCAATGCTAACTAAATTTCTTGGATTTCAAATTGAACAATTTATGATCATCTTATGGTCTACAAAGAGTATGCCTCAATTATAAATCAAAAGAGTGTACTATGAATTGAAACATGCCATATACAGATTTACATGTACATGTTAGTTTTCATATCACAAGTAATGACAGTTGAGACCTTGTGTAATTTTCCAAATAATTTGCGGTTAAGATCAAAATGGCTATAAGTTTTAATTTGTTATTTGACCTTAATTATTTGGCTTAAAGCGGGTGAGAAATTTTGTTGTGCTCTTGTTTTGGGTGACCGAAGAAATTAAATACAAAACTATTATCACTCTAGTTTAGTTATAGCTTGAGTGTTGGAAATACTTACAAACTGTGTGACAAACAGGAGGATCCCATAAGTGAGGTGGAGCCTGTCATCTGCATCACTAAGATGAGACAGGCTTTTCGCCACCAACACCCTGCACTGTTGGACGATGTGTTGTTTCTCTTTCCTCAGCTCCGCCCCCACAGAAATAAGAAGAGGCAGGCAGTGGACAGCGGAATCTTCTAGTTCGTGGCGTCTGCTCTCGGCCTGGAATTGATCCTCATTACTCCGTCTATGAGTCTTCAAGAATGGAACAATGACTGCCCGAGTCATGTCCCTGAAAGTAAAACAATAATGTGATAAAAAGGTCAAATTTTCTTCAGTAACGCAAGAAAGCTCTGTTGGACACTGATAATGAACATCATGCAAATATTGAATCAATACACTGAATTCTATCCACACTGTTGCATGCCAATGAAAAAGACAGTATTAGTTACTATAGGAGTAATAAAGTGATTGACAAGTTCTACAGGTATATTTTCATTGCCTGCATCGATGTACTCAAAAATTAGGCTCATGGGTAGTCCTTTTTCATTTCAGTTGTTTGCAGGGGTAGGTCCAAAATGAGGTCAAGGATGCCTGCCTTTTACCACCCCCCTTACACACACAACAAAGAAGACAAATTAAACAACCCCCAAAAAGCAAGATATATAGAAAGGGAGAGAGACTCGCAAAAAGAAGAAAAATGGTGGCATGCACCCCTTCAGGAAATCCTGGATCTGCCCTTAGCTTAAAACAGAATAAAGAAAACTTGACACAGTTTACATTTCAATCTCATTTCAATAGCCAACTTCTATTTCACTGCTTTTCAAATTCCTTACTACCAAAGAGGATTAACAAGCCAAACTAACCGCTCACTTCCAGCCAGTTTTGAAAGTGCAAACCAGTTTGCGCTGATGATAGGGCAGCACCTCGGTGTTGACTCAACTGAACAAGTGGCATCCACCCCGCCATTGAAGTACTTGGTCATAAGACCACGGATGCCACTTGGTTCAGCATCGTCCAGAATGACTGGGATGGAGGATCAAGAGGTCGCTTTCGGGATAAACCGCTTCCTTTGGTGCCAAGAATAATCTTCTAGGCTACACGTCATTTTAGCTGCCATACGACATGATGTTGTTTTACCTATTGAAACAAAACAAAACAAATCTGTTTAATGTTTGTGACAGATGGAAACAGCTCTCCAAGTCTGGAGATGGATTTCATTTAAGTTTCCCTTCATGATCAGTGGCTGCATGTGCGTAGCCAGCACAGAGCACTGTGAAAAACGTTGTCAACAACAGAAGCCAGTGGCTAGTTTAAGACCATTTATATTTGTGACCCACTCCACAAAAAGGGTAATAAGTCGTAACAAATAAAATTAAGTTATATACATGGTTATAAAGCCCATAACATAATCTTTAATTTGGTATATTACATAGCCTCTAAAAAACGTATTTCTTACTTAATCTACCCAAATTGTTTTTTTATTTATTGTTGAATCTATATACCCCTGCCACAAAAACAAAAATTGTTAAAAGAAGCAACCGTTCTTTTATTGACATTTTGTTTGTACTGGCTCATAGTATTAGTAGAGTTCATAGCACTACCAAACCTGTGTTGATGTCGCCGATTATAATTGGAACTGGACAACACTTGAACAACTCCAGAACCGTCTCATACTGCAGTGACATACACACAGATGCTGTAACCAAGATTATAAATTCATACCATTCAAGCAGGGGCGGATCCTACAATGTGCCCAACAATCCGAATATATTTATTATATTCATATACAATTTCCGCATAGGAAAACCATGGCAAGAAATAAACCGAAAAAAGGTAACAATGAGATCCCTTATAGCCAACAAATATCAAACCTCTTCTCTGGCAAATGCGAACGCAAAAACGCCAATTCCAATCAGCAACCAAGCCATAAACCACCGGACCGTAACAATTAAAACACCAAGCAGTAAACAAACACAGTTGAAACCCAACATACTGCTCTCTATACAAGAGAAATAATACGGACCCAAAATAAATAATATGGCTAAGTTCCAAATACCTGGAATTCACGTTCATTGATTGTAACCACAAAAAACCCACACACCTTGCGAGTTAGAACCGATTCCTTACCATGGAATCACCTACCTGCAACTGACGAGTGTCATAACAGTAAAGACACGAAAGCATTGCTATTGCTAACACAAGAGAATTTGCGATTACAATTCTCCCCTCGCACCCAAAATCACATTTGATTTATCTTATACCATACGGTCATCTAGTCTTTCGTGTTCGCCCACTCCATTTATTTCGGACATAACGGGCCTAGACTAATTCGTGCTTAATTAAGCCATTACAAGTCACAGAGAGAGAAATGTCACTGGATGGGAAAGCGCCATCATTCTCTTAACCAATTCAACATGGTGTTCCTCGCTGCCCATAGTGTATAGGGATACAGCTCTGAATAAGCAGTTGCCATCACCATAGCAAACAATCGGTCGTAAATCTTTCTCCAAGATTTTGGGAAGTAGAAGTGATGCAACTGTGTCAGTCTTAAAGACATCCTGATTAAAATCGCTGTTTATAGTCTCAGTCACAGGATACTTGCTCAGTAGAGGCCAGTACGTACTGTGTTACAGTGAATGTCAATGCTTCCCACGACCCTGTTGCGGCTGCAATACACAACTTGTCATGAGCCTTGGAAAACTCTACTATTCGATCCATGGTTGCTCATACTCAGACATATGCCTGTGAAAGAAACAGAACATAGCATATACACTAATAATCTGTTTCATTTAGTTCCTGACTGGTATCAGCGATGTACCGGTACCTTTATCTTCGTCTCTGGAATACAATAGTGCAATAATGAATGCAAGAGTGCAGCAGACACAAGCACTCTACAGGGCTGGGGACGGGGCAAAACACCAAAACCACCGAAACACACCCACAATCCGAGCAGCAGTAAAATACCGAAATGGCAATGCACAAACTAGCATATTAACACACCATACGACTAACCACAACAGGCCAGCAAACACCGCACGAAGCAACAACAAAGCATACCACAGACAAACATTGACTGAAACATTGGGGGTCCAAAGAGAATAGCCTATGCAAATGATTTTTAAAAAACCAGAAAACTCAAGGGGGGGGGGGGTTAAACCCCCCAAAACCCCCCCTGGATCCGCCACTGATTCAAGTTTACTTATGGATTTTGCATATCAATATAAACGCTGAAATTAGCCTGTCTATCATTAAAAATCAGTAATATTTATCATAAATATTTATGTCATACCTTTTAATACCAAATCGAAACCATGGTCAATACATTTAAAGATGGCGGTAGTAGTTCATTTGGGATCTCGATGTAATTCTCGAATAATCAGAAACTAGAGCACCGAAAAGTAGCGACACGAAGCAACTTTGAACGGGTACTTTAAACGGGGTACTAATATATGTCCATGAATTGAAGAGTGAATGATTTCAAACTTATAATGCCCATAACATGAACTAAACTCTAACATTAACTAACAATATACATGCTTCTGAGAAATATTTGTAGCCTTATCCAAGTTGCTTCACGCTGCTACTTGTTATGCTCTCCTGATTAAAAACTTCTATAAAACCAAATGTTATGTCAGAAAAAACGCTTGCATTCCACCATCTCCAAATGAACCACTTTAAATGCACCAATTAAAAAAGATGATGAGGTGTAGTCAATATTAAGTGTTTTATTGATTTTTTGACTTTAAATTATTTTTTTAGCTGATGAGTTCATACTGATATCAGTAAAATGTTCCATCAAGAATTTTGTTGAAGTAACTACAGTTACTGCGGCTCTGAAAAGAAGGGGGTAATAGAGTATTTGTGTGATGACTAAATCTATATTGTTAAATCAGAAATCAGGTCTTGAGAGAGAAAACAAAATCGAAGGAAGTTTGTGCTGTTGAAATAATGACAATTACAATCACACTTTTAATTCTGGAAAGAATAACTGAAAATACAAACCTATGGTGAATATTGTTGCAATAGCATTTTCATGCAAGGTGTCTGCAAGTGCCAAAAACACATCTCTTAATATGTCTTTAGGCTTGAAGGCATCAAACTTTCTTGGGACCTCCAGCTGACTAGTCACAGACACAGGTAGCAGCTTGTCAACCAAATAGAATGTCTGCTGGTCAGTTGGGATGTCAACTCCTTGGCCATCAAGCTGTATACTTGGTGACAGAACCCACACATCTTGCTTGGGCTGCTTCACGATGCACACAGCTGCTGACATGGTTGTTGGCGAACCATCATCCTTACATTGCCTGTATAATTTAGTTTACTTCATTTTTATTTACAATTTCTCATTTTTAAATATATCAGTAAAGTGTCAACCTGCTATGTACTTGTTAACCAAAAGGAACCAAACATTTGGTTAGGAAATCAAACGGGATAAATTTATAAATGTATCAAAATGCCTTTTTAAAATTTTGTGATATTTTAGATAGTCTAAAGTTATTTTCCAAATGCCTTACTTAACCAGACTGTCTCATTGATAATGATATCAATATTTTTGTGGGACGTTACTAATTGCCAAAAAAAAGTTTCTTACAGATTTAATACCCACCTGTAGAATTTCTCTACTTCACGCAAAAAAAACTCCTTCAGTTCACTCTTGGTGAATGTGTGCAAAAGCCCGCCGCATCCAGCTCCATCCAGTCCAAATGACTGAGACAGCTCAGTAGTGAACTTATCCAAGTTCGATTGGATTGACGACTGTGTTACGAAGCAGGTTCTGTACATGCATTGTGGTTGACAGATAACATATATCATACTAATCAGTAATCATGCATATTTTTTCACCGTTTAAAACCATTGGGTAAATTAATCATGATCTGTATGTGAACGAGTGAATTTTAAAGAGCAGCCATTGGCTATAGTCTAAAAATAATTGAAAGAAAGAAATATTGTCAGGATCCAGCACAATTATTTCGCTAGATATCTTGTAATATTTCAAAAAATCTCATTTTAAAGCATAAAACAAATGCAATGCTAGTAAATGGTCAATTCAATTTAATCCTAATATTTTACGCGACGTGCACAATCAAATATCGAATACAGTCGGCTTTGGCAAAGATGTTTCACCGCGCGTCCGCCCTGGCCTGGTAATATGTCAGAGCTAAACGAACGACACAGGGTTACCCGAGTCGAATCATGTGAGCTAAACGAACACACCCATTGGTACCAAATTTATATTTCAACATGAAAAATTACCTTGTGGTATTCATCAGAGCACTGCACACTTCGACTAGTAGCCCACCGCTTTGTGATTTGTGGCCGGCGTTTATGATTCTCTGGGCCTTCATGGTGAACGAAGCTACTTCCTTTCTGCTGGTGGTCTTATTTTCGTCATTCCTCCTCACCCTCCAAATCCTGTTGTCATCCATTTCAAAGGATTCTATTTTGAAACATACAAACCATGTTCACAATTATTACTATTCTTACACCGTGCCTTTGATTTGTCAAATGCCATGGTCCAAGTTTGCAATTCAGCTTATAATTCCCGAAAGAAAGATTTCATCCCTCCCCCCCCCAAAAAAAAAAAAAAAATTAATAGATTATTATTTATCTCACGAAAACAGTGTCCAAAAAAAATCTGAAACTGCATTTTTATAGGTGTTATAATTCAGTTTGCGCTATGGGGGGAGGGGGGAGGAGGAGGGGGGAAAGAAAAAGGATTGGGCAAATACTATTGGACGGAGTGAAAAGAAAATAAAAAAAATCCTGGCAACACAGAGGTCAGAGGAGAAACTAAATATAAAATAATCATAAGTCAGTATATGTCGTGAGACCAAAAATGCCATTAAAAGTTATTTCTACGGTCATCAATCAACTGTCGACAACAATAAACTAAACACCCCCGTCGGGCCGTCGGCAGGCTTCATCCTGGCCCCTTTCCTTGCGGTATACCCCTTCCGTTTTTGTTCCCCACCCAGGGGTTTTGTTCATACCCACTGTCTTGTTGGTAGTTGTACTCGGTTATTTCATGTACACGTATACACATGTGTACACAGACTGTTTTTTCAAAAGGAGATGCCTCCTTTGATTACAAAAGAGGGGGCGCATGTGGTTCCCATCGCTTTACATAAGAAAGTTATAGGCCAATTACCGGTACGACGACTTGTGGATAATGTAAAGAAAGGGTTTTCTCACGCACGCGGCAATCAAAGTAAACCGCTTCCAAATTTAAGCATGTACCCTATTTCGCACCTCATAAAAAAAAGTCTGTCAGCATAACTTAACAGACAATGGCCTCAACAAGAATCCATTAAGCGTGTACCCCACAAAATGTATGTTGTTGTAATCCATACGATCCATACCACGTGCAGGGAACTATAGGGCAGGGGGGAGGGGGGGCCCTTCGAGGCTGTGATTGCGAAACGCTGTGGTACCGTCCATTCTCAAAATAGGGGGGAACAATTTTCTCACTCGAAAAATAAAGAGTTTTTGGCATCCAATCTTAACATCTTGTCTTTTGTAGTTGTACAAGGTTGTTATTTACCTTAATGTTTATCATCCAATGACAAAAATTGTATTGAAAATGAAAAAAGAAGTCGAAAAAATTAAGCGTTGACGTACTGTTGATGCGCGTGGAGATTGTGCACAAATACTCAAACGACGTTAACAAATACCTCCCCTAAAAAGGGCAATAATAATCGATAAATTGTGAAAAATCGTGCTTCGACCCCACTCATTTTTTTCCATGGATACATTAAAAAAGGATGTAGCAGTGATATACTGAATTTTTAAAAAAAATCTGCCTGTGACCCCCTTGCGTTTTATCGTGTTGTTTTCGAACGAAACTAGCAGAAAATGACATCGCCCCAAAAAAATTCGTGTAGATCGTGCCTGTGTACCTGGCTTTGCGGACGTTATATGAATCACTGAATTCGGGGAACGAGCACGGAGCAAATTTGTACGTGTTTCAATGGTGCGCTTCGAGGTAGCGATCTATACGTATTTACTGTGTGAGATGTGTGGCTCATGAGCGTGGAAGAATGAATGAGATACATTTCAACGTTGGTGGCGCACTTTGTTGGGCCCCCCCACTGATCTCTACAAACTGGATAGGTCGAGCGGCTCTGCACGTGAAGCCATTGGCGGCCATATTGGGATATTCAAAATATTGCAGGCGTACACACGTTTAGCGCACGACCGAGAAAACTCATTTAATATCACAGGAAACGAAGTTAACGTCGCAAAAACGATCCAGTTTGATTAGGAAAATTAAGTTAAACATAATAACACCCAATAATGAGATGTTTGTTTTAACATTTCCAACATCATAACCTTATGCACAAACCATAGGAAAATGAAAAACGAGGTTTTTTGGATCAAGGAAATTCTTAAACTTTGGGGTTTAATTTTATATCCAGACACTAAAAAGTGCCAGTTTTATAATAAAAAAATTTAGAAAATGTTAGTGCGCGCACGTGCGATCACTGCATTGTATTGAATATCCCAACATGGCCGCCGGTGACTTCACGGCTCGCTATCCCATCAATGTACGATCGACCTATCCAGTTTGTAGAGATCAGTGGGCCCCCCCCCCCCCCCCCCCCTCCGCCCCCCCCCCCCCCCCTGCTATAGGGTATGTACATGTACATGTACATTGTAATGTACTACCAGATTCTATAAACTGATTGTCCTTCGCATTGAGTTCAGTGTTGCCACTGCTTAAAAGATCTTGAACCCACCTTGAACAATTTTTTTTTTTAATCTGAAAAAGCCACAAATCTTAAAAGATTTCCCAAAAGTGAAAAAATATTAAAATTTCATGCACAAATTTAAAACATTTTCCAATAAACTGGACCTTTTTTACGGTTGTTTGATTTTTATTTTCAACCTATCATTTTAATTTAGCGATGGGGCGCCATACTTACGGTCATATCCCGTCCCTGTGTACACCAACGATTTAGAGCGCCACGAGGTACCCAACTTACTTTGCCTTACAATGTGCAAGTCCGTGCATAAAATGGCGCCAGTTTACTGTACAGCTTTATGTAGCATATTAAATGGTGCTGCTTATACATATTTGTACATACTTATAAAATGTACATGTATTTTATTAAGTTTACACTAGGTTGTGTACTGATTTACATAGGCTTGAAAGATCTTGAACGATTTTGGATGCTGATCTTGAAAGAAATGAAAATAATGAGTGGTCACGCTGATTGAGTTAAGGCAGTTTGAGTGGGGAGTTCATGATCACTATGGCGAATTTTCGCACGCGTTCATGTTACTTTTTGCTTTCTTCGCCGGCGGGCAGGCGAGTGGGAACTCACTTTTGGTCATTTAACTGTTGCGTCGGCCGGGGATGGGGGAGGGGGAGGGGGGGGGGGGGGGGGGGGATGGTTGACAAGTATGACAAATCCCTTATTTCACACCTCATAAAACAAGATTACCGGCACAAACTCTTCCCACCAAGAGACGCCAATCAATTGAGCCATTGAGGTATTGAACAATCTTATTCCAGTGTTTAACTACATGTCGTCACCGTTTCCACGAAGAGGCGAATTGAGCCTTTCACGGTCTGAACAAACTTTCGAGAAAACCGCTTGTAAAGTTCGTCCTTTTTATCGTTTGGCAGTTTGAACATAAATATCCATACAAGATTAAGGTATCATGGGAAAGAAGAGATTTCAATCTTCTTATATAACAAACGTTCAGAAAAATAGGTGATTAGTTTTGCAGAATTAATCAATTAATATAATTGCCTATTCGTGAAAACGAAAAAAACGATACATTAGCAAATTCAACCTTGGCTGTGAGAGTCAGAATGTATACATTTTCCCATTGCGCCCCAAATTTGCCTCTTCGTGAAAACGCTAAAAGCAATTAGTACGCACCGAATTCGCCCAATTTGCCTCTTCGTGAAAACGCTAAAGTCAATACGCGCACCAAAGTGCCCCTTCATAAACACGTTGAAGTCAACGCTATTTCGAATTCGCCTCTTCGTGAAAACGCAAAAGGGCACTTGAGGACCAATTCGCCCATTTGTTAATTATGGTAATCAGTATTTTAATGATTTTTTTGAGGTATAACTTCACCAGGTTGTAGAAATTGCAATATTTAATCGTTTTCATACAAAAACAATTCGATAAATAGACGATTTTTCATGAAATTCGCCCCTTTGTGAAAAGGGTGACGATGTACATGTATACTGCACTCGTGCTCCCCGAACTATGCCTGCCTGCCGCGTCTCAATAAACATATAAAGTATACCAGCGAACCCGATATACAATTTAAATGTATATACAGTGCGACACCATTGATTGTAATGTGCATGCTAGGTGACCAATTATTATAACTTTTAATGTTCATATCAAATAAGTTAAGAGGGCCTAATATTTCGATCTTAACAAGATCTTCTTCAGAGACTAAATGACAAACATATAGAACAACATACAGCATATTCATATTTGAATTGACTGAAAATTGAAAAAATAAAATAATAAATACCAATGTTTTGAAATGTTGACAATAACTTATCTGGTTTGCATATAAACTTAGCTAAAGCAAAGTGGGTTATCACAGGTCATATAAAAGAATAAGGAAACACATCAAGATAATACGTAAATATTTGTACTGTTTTGGTGTCAGGCAAACGGAATATAGGCCGAAACATTATAAATACCAACAATTACAGGAATGTTTCAATGGTATTTGCACTTTTTTCTTTTGAATTATATTAGTATATAAAAAATAAGGTAGGTTCTTACCGCGTCGTGTCATTTTCCCGACAATGTATCAAGCACACTAACAGTAACAGTAACACCGTCAAATCTCCGAGCGCAGTTCCCGAGTTAACTCGTACCCAGGTTAACTCGTACCCGAGTAAACTCGTACCCGAGTAAACTCGTACCCAGGTTAACTCGTACCCGAGTAAACTCGTACCCGAGTAAACTCGTACCCGAGTAAACTCGTACCCGAGTAAACTCGTACCCAGGTTAACTCGTACCCAGGTTAACTCGTACCCGAGTTAACTCGTACCCGAGTTAACTCGTACCCGAGTTAACTCGTACCCCATTTCGACACACCGTTTGTGGCCGAATAACTTGTGTGAAATGCGATGTTTCGTTGCCATGCAAAGCGGCGAAATACGCTAGCGGCCGGTGCCGTTGACGATACTGCCTGCCTATGGTCGTACTTGACGTGCTCGCAAGTTCCAGCATGCGTGAAAAAAATTGCATCATCCTGTTCAAATACTAGCGACTATTTAATACATTGTGTTCTATATTTCGATAAATAGTTAGGGTACGTGTAGGTAATATGGGACTGTAGGTAATATGGGACGCATAAATTTAATTTGTCGCTTATTTAACTATAAAGCTTCAGAGACAAGAAATAGCGCTCTCAATAGTTGCGATAACCCATCGCTGCCAACATGGCTAAATTGTTCGGGAACGGAGATCTCGGTGAAGAAATAATCAAAATTTGACGAGGTATGTTAAGTTGACAGTATTTTTTTGCTCTGATCTAAAAATAGATATTTCATGGAATGTACTGATATTAAAAACTGACCATAGGGTGAGCTGAATTCTTGACATATTTAGGATGCTTATGAAGTGTTTTGATTGTATTGAAGGTGTGGGGTCCTGTGTATAATTGTTTTAGGATTTATTATGCGTTGAACGGGAGCTCCGGTAGCGCAACAAGGTGCAGGTAACATGGGACGCGATAGATGTGATAGAGCGGAATGAAATTGCATTTGAAAATTATATTATCATATACCATACGTCCCATATTACCTGCACTGCAGGTAATATGGGAATTTTGGGGATGACGTCATAATTTGAATGTAACTGTCATAAATGGTTTAAATTATATCACCAAAAGGAAGGGTAGTTGTTACTGATTCCAATAACCAATGTTTCTTTAGAATGATTATATCTATCTTTATGCAAATTATGCAAATGAGCTTAATGGTCCCATATTACCTGCACCTACCCTACTTGAACTAGGTCAGCGCTTTGAAATGTCATTGCTATGTTTATTGCGCTTTATAAAAAATTGCTTATTATTATTATTATTAATGATTATCCTTTTTTTTTTCCCAGACGCTGGATCTGATGTTTAAGCAAGAGCTACTTCCAACTTTGTGCCGATCTTTTTGTGGTCAATTATTTTTTAGTCTTTGTGATAAAATTGCTTTTCTTGTCTAAATTAATAATACAATTTTCATGATCTTTTCATGATGGTTAATGTCATTATTTGTGCTCTAAATCATATTTATTTATTTGCCAACTGATGCAGGTCTATTTTTAGAATAGTGTCTATTTTTTGAATAGTTTCCCAATGATTCACCTCTTTCCGGTAATCGATTTTGGATTACTTTTCAAAGATGCACATTTTTATTTATTAATAATGCAATGATGTCCCAAATTGTTGTGTCCCAAATCGTATTTATTTCTTTGCCAAATTATTTGCAATGATTCCCCTTTATAATTTAATTTTAGAAAACAAATCAATTGTGACACTGAATCTCTTTTTTGAAGATGTGTTGGCTCTGAAAAGAGCCGGTTGGTTTTTGGTTTTTCTGCACTTCTACAATGCCGGGCCTGTCAGGTGCTTGCAGGCAGCAAGCAAGCTTGATCATCTTGAGGTCACCCTTATCGTACCGCTCCCACAGCTTGAAGGCTCGCCCTTGAAAGGTCTTGACCCTCTTCTGCTGGTATTAATAATTATCGTATCCGTGAAAAAGAATGACAATTGACGAGAGCAAACATCATTAATCATTTAAAATAATAAATAAACACTCTCTCGGTAAAACAACGTTACAAAACAAAATTAAAAAAAATATATATATAAAATATGTATAAAATATAAAACAAACATATCCCTTAAAAAATAAGACGTAAATGCCTGTCAGTAAATCATTAAATCTGCTGTTTAAATTAAAACGGCATGAAAAGACAGCCACCGTCACAGTCCTTCAGAGAGCTAGAGCGCGCACACCTTTTTAAATAGCGGGGTACGACTTAACCTGGGTACGAGTTAACCTGGGTACGAGTTAACTTGGGTACGAGTTGACTTGGGTACCAGTTCACTTGGGTACGAGTTC
Organism: Crossaster papposus; assembly: GCA_037893245.1. Classification (NCBI taxonomy): domain Eukaryota; kingdom Metazoa; phylum Echinodermata; class Asteroidea; order Velatida; family Solasteridae; genus Crossaster; species Crossaster papposus. The sequence continues at coordinate 1,066,963 of JBAIAA010000217.1, read as the reverse complement.
ACTAGGGTACGAGTTAACTTGGGTGTAAATTTTGGGGTACGAGCTAACTCGGGTATTACTCGGGTACGAGTTGACCCAATTCGGTTGGAACGATGTGGAACGCACTGTTTGCTATGTAGTTTGTAAACATGAACTAAAAAGCCGAGCGCGTGTGGTCTCGATTTAAAAATGGAAATACGCGTCCTCTAAATGATTACATAATACCGCCTGTGGATTGGTTCCACACAGCTTAGGTTGTCACCGCTTCCCCTGAAATTAGACCGCGTATGAATCTCTTGGCTATGGCTATTGTCTAGGTGTTCGCCCAATAAAACTACGCATGAGCAGGCTGACAGTATAAAGAAAGCCGCAGTTCTGGAAGCCCGTTTCGTTTCGGACACGGCGGTAATCTGGAACAAGCGGGCACGTCAAATAATTTACGTAACCATCCAACTAAGAAAAAGAAAAAAACATCGCGCACCGTGTGCAGCAACATGATGACAAGTTGTGTATGGGCGGGTGGCGATTTTTAATTCCCAAACGGTTCTGGGTTTCCCATCTTCTGAACGGTCCATTACGTGCATATACCCACAACAAAAAGCCAAGATAATTTACGTCTTGACTTGTAATGACTCGAGTCCACGACTCGACTCGAACTCGACTCGAATCACGATTGTTGTCGACTCCCAGTATATTACTACCGATCTTACTTCTCACGTTCAATGCTATTCATGGTCTTTCCCTACCATACATCTCTGAACTGGTTTCCCCGTACGTACCGAGTAGAGTTCTTGCGTTTTAGACCGTCAATAACCGTCGTACGCAAGCCTAGCCAATCAGCACTTGCGAGTGTTCATGAGGTCAGCGGTGCTTGCGTTCCATCCAATGAACTGTCGGGACTGTACCTTAGCTTGTTGTTATTCGTAATAAGGCCTGGCATACGATATACATGATTATTTTAATTATTAGTATATACACGCCCTCCTCCCGCTGGTGACTGACATGCCAGATGTGTACAATGGCGCTTACAATGACGCCCGGCCCGCTTCTATTGTTAAAAGGTTCAATGGGATACGTACATGTACTGTACATGGCGGGAATTTCAATGAGGTATTTTCAACATGCCGGTTTTAATTGTGAGGATCAAACCACTTTAAATGCAGGGAACACATAGACCTGGTAATTACTTACACCAAGTATAGAGTATATAAACCAGCTTCCCGAGGGGATGTTTGTCCCTAATGATTATTAGTGCCGTCCACGCAAAAACTCTTTTTTTTTAATTACCGTCAGACGTACCAAAACGCGGACGCCTTAACTGGTGTATTCCATTTCCACCCCAGAGATAGAAAAGGGGTATATTAACTCTCACATCAGAACCCATAAACGTGCACCCCACCCCCAAACATACCGTAAAATGGGGCAACTTTGTCATGCTGGGTAACTTTGGCCACTACATGCAAAAAACAATATTTTGTTGATGATTTTACTTGTATTTTTGGACATTTGGTTTTTATTATTTATGTAAATTATCTAGAAAAAGTTGAAAAATAACATCAAACTGGATTTTATGTGATATTTTAGAAATGTTTTTTTCCCAAACGATCTGACCAAAGTTGCCCTAATAATAGTCAGGTTCATAGGGTACATATTGAAAGTTTCGTTCACTTATTTTGTAGATTTGCTAAACTGTACATTTTGTGAAACGTTAGGATTTACTCAACATGAAAACCAATGTTTACATTTATTTTCAGGTTCTTTTAAAAAAACTGACCTTTAATGTGACGTGGCACATGAAAAGTCATTGGGTGTCACATTTTGTTCAATGTCCTATATATCTGGAAGTATCAGTCCGATTAAGTTCAAACTTGGTATGCAGATATGGCGGGATGTGTTATAGATATACATTGAAGCGACATCATGATGACGTCACGTGTGATTTTTTTTATGATTTTGTTTCATTTTTGGACTTTTAAGCCATATCTCATCAACAAAACATAATAATTTAAAAATTCTGTTTGTAATATGTGTATTGGGTCATCGTCATCATGACGTCATCCAAATGCCATTAAAAAAATCCAAGATGGCCGCCATAAAGAACCTGAAAACAAATGTAAACATTGGTTTTCATGTTAAGTATATCCTAGCGTTTCCAAAAATGTAGGAGTTTAGCAAATCTACCCAAAAAAGTGAACGAAAATACATAAGAAACCTGACTATAACCCTGAATTTCTTTCAATGAGTATAAAACGTACAATACGCCTCCGGAAACTTATTCAACTCATTGTGTTTATAGATGGCAATCGTCAATTTTAGCTTTTCAGAAAATTTTGGGGTGTTTGAGGAATCAAATCGATTTTTATTTGTAGTTTTTTTGTGTGCAAACGGATTCTGTTTACGGTCGAAAAATGTTTGTTGGCTCAAACCCAACTCTATTGTAAAACATAACACGGAAAATATAACATTATTGTTTAATATGCAGAAATATATTGTAAATTGTCTGAAAATATTGACCAAGTTTTCCCATTTTACGGTACATCGTCCACCACACTGACACTGCGTGAGCAACGAGCAGCCGTTTGTGTTCCCTGCATTTAAAATGGTTTGATCCTGACAACCTGCATGTTGAAAACCATTGAAATTCCCGCCACGTACGTATCCCATTGTACCTAGCCTTGTAACAATAGAAGCAGGAATCAGTTCTTGCAAACGCATATGAAGCGCGATATGTGGCAGAGAAACACCCCCCCCCCCCCCTCTTTTGTGTTGACCATTGTGTTCCCGGAATCTCAGGAATTCCTTTTAGGTTTCAAGGGGGGGTGGGTTAGGTTACAATAGTGTTGAGTGCGTATAAAGTATAGTGATAAGAGGGGGGTACCCCTCTGCCACATATCGTGCTGGGTATATGCAAACGCCATTGTACATGTACATATCTGGCGTGTCAGTCACGCGACCAGCGGGGGAGGGTGTGTATACTAACGATTATAATAATCATGTAGATCGTATGCCAGACCTTATTATGAATAACAATAAGCTACTGTACAGTCCCAATAGCTCATTGGATGGAACGCAAGCACCGCTGACCTTACGAACACTCGCATGTGCTGATTGGCTAGTCTTGCGTACAACGGTAATTTACGGTCTAAAACGCACGAACTCTAGTAGAACGCTCAGATCGTCCACCCAACATTTTCTGCAAGTACCTTCACGGAGAACGAAGAGCTATATATGGCGAAAGAATGTTCGCTTACAGTGGACCCACTGTGTGGAATTCTCTCCCCTGTGTTATTCGTTCCCTAACAAGCCCTGAACTTTTTAAGAAACAACTAAAAACACACCTGTTCCGGGCAGCGTATACGTAATCGTATAAAATTTTGTTAAGCTACATGTATTATTATTGATTGTAAAGGAAGTCATTGTAATCTTGTAATCTTTAATTTGTGTATAACAGATGTTTGAATACCTCCAAATGGGCACTTTGGGAGACAATCCCATAGAGTCGTGCACAATCTTTATTGTAACCTAACCCGTTTTTACCTGGAGCTTTTTCCACGAAATTTCATATTTATGCTATTTAGACCCAAATCTGTCTTCTCCGAGCAAAAATAACTCCCAAATATCGTTTTGTGGGGTAGCTAGACACTTAGGGAGACACTGAAATGTCTCCCTAAGTGCCACTGTCTCCCAAGTGAATCAAAACTATCGCTAATTTGTCTCCCAAAGTGCCTATTTGGAAGAATTATTATTATTATTATTATTATTATATGTAAATTACTCGAGTCGAATGTCCAAGATTCAATGCAGGCAACATGACTCGAATGGACTCGAGTTCCTTAGACTGACTCGACTCAAGTAAAGGCGAAAAAGACTTGAGTAAAAAAAAACCCAGCAAATCTGTTCGAAAAATATTACATGAGTCTATGCATAATCGTAGTGGATGTAGCCACTGTCGGACGCAAGTTAATTCGGACACGGCCTGTTTCGTTTTTGCACATGCAACGTACAAAGAGCGCCCTCTTTTTATTTTGTCGGATCACGTTTAAAACAAAATAGCAGGCGAGTGTGTATTAAAGTCTAGGCCCAAGCTTGTCAATAAAAAACAGTGCTTTGACCTGCCAATTCAAACAAATATCAATTTATTCCTTTAGAGTGCACGGTCTTCCTTCGAAATTCGGTCTGAAGAGAAAATTCGAAATCTTGAAAACACGGGCACACCAACAAGATTGTTCGATTTCAGTCTAAACTTAAAGCATGCAACAACATTCTACATCAACTCCGTTTCAACAATTAAACATTTTATTTAGTTATTCGAATTCACTCATACTTCCAGTGAAGTTGCGCCAGTTGGTCCATTGAAATTAACTATCAGGCAAGCATCTATGTGTTGTAAGTAAATGATTTAGAAAATGGTTTGGGCCGTTTGGCGTTATTCATCATTGAATGTTATAGTTTTTCAGTGTCTAATTCTGACCAAACTCTGCCACAACGGAGCAAGCACCGACCAATTACTGCGTTTTTTTGCACTTCAAAATGAAAAATCTTATAATGAAAAGAAGCATGAAAAGTGAGATATAACAATACCTATAACAAAAACAAATTAGGTTTTGCATGTTTTTTTCAATTCGAATGCCACTCTTTAATTTTTCTACAGGCCCAACAAGACTGTGCATTCGCATGCTCATGAATCTAAATGTAATTATTATTTATGCTCTTTGAATACTTTTGCAGATCTTCAATGAATTTCATGCTAAATTGAACAAACATAATGAATTGCTATTGTTTCAATATTAGCCCATGAAGTTGGACGGGAAAACATAAACACTCATTTGATGACATCATGCTTTTTTAAAGAAATTGTTTATATAGGAGTCCCGATTAGTTTAATACTAATAGATTTGACAGCCAAATTGATGACAAATCTTCCGGACACGAATTTGGATGCACGTTTTCCACTTAAACATTCAAACTAATCATTAAAGGCCGGACCTACTGAGATTTTTGAAAATTGATTTGAGTTATATTGAACCATTAACCTCTAAATATCACACACCAACAGGTGCTGTTTTAAAATCGGCTGCGAGTGTTTTCAAACTCTAAGCAGACCGCCGGTAATTTTCAACAAAATCTACCAATAATTTGTTTCTTTTTGTATTCCAACTCAAAAGATTCCATTTACTCAAGCCTGGTAATTTTCAATCATTTTTACGCATAGTTTCTAATCGTTTGTAAAACTGCGATTTTTTACGGTTTCGGTGATTTCTGATCTTCACCTAAAGCTTGACATTAGCGTGTAACTTTGGCTATCAATCAAGAAATTGCTGTCAAGTGGATTCTTCACAACAAAAACAAAACAAAAAAACTTAAAACGAGGAATTGCACAATCTTTGAAGTATATTTTAAATATGGCAACCAGTAGCCATCTTGGATTTTCACCTTTATAAGGGCTATTTGCAGCTCGTTCACAAACCTTTATATTGACCTATACAATCATAAGAAAGATGTCAGAAAAGAATTTCACCTACCTAAAAACCCACAACACTATAGGTGTTAAAATACTTCTAATGCTGTAGCTTGAAATTTTGTTTGGCAATATAGCTGTCGGCGGCCATTCTTTGTTTCTTTTGAAGCAGGGTCTTGACTGAGCTACACTGTTAGAACGTTGGGCAAAAAATTGCCCAACTTATTGCCCAACGTTGGTACAATAGTCAACATGTACATCTATTGGGCAATTATTACCCAATGGTCGTTGAGCAACGTCTTTACTAAATAATTAGGCAAACGACTTACTCAACAGTTGGTTATTTACTTCTGCCCAACCATTGGTTAGGATAGTATGTCCAAGGGTTGGTAATTATAGGTTTCCCATTTATTTGACAGTAACAGTTACCCAATTGTTGACTAATTTTGTTCTCATTTGTTGGGCAAAAGTTCGGAACGGCTACTCAGCAGTTGAGATCTGGCTATACAATAATTGGGCTAATTATGACCACTTGTTGGTAAATCTCGTTCATTTCTATGATTTGTTGGGCACAAATCCATTGCAAAAGCTCAATTGTTGGGACTGGATCTAACCATAAAATGGGAATTTTTTTCCCCAACGGTTGAGTAATAAACGACTTCAGAAAAAAAGTTTTGTTTCTCCCTCTTTTTTATTAACATAAAACAAATAATGTTGCACTTCCAGTTAAACAAAATTAACTAAAATTTACAAATGGCACATTTGTGTTCTTCTATATTGCTTTTTCTACTTGTCATCAAAACATTTACATGTTCTTGCAAATAAAGAGAAAACAAAGAGAAAAGTGAAAAGAACTCAGAAGATAGCATGTTTTCAAACAAACACGGTTGCTTTGAAACAAAGCTGTAACATATATTTCTCCTCGACTTGCAAAGTTTCTTACAAAGTGAAAAAAACCAACAGGAAAAGCATATTTGTTTTCCCCCCAAAATAGCAAAATCTCCATCTCGTAAAAACCTTAATAACTTCTTAAACAGAACAGAACTTTGCTTTGAAACAAATACGCTATTTTCTGTGTCAGTTTGTTATATTTGTAGGAAATTAAAAAAATTCTTCAGAAGTATCACTTTTCCTAACAAAATTGAAAAATATACTTCTTGTCAAGACATTTAAAGGTTTTTTTAATGGAAAAAAACACACCAGAAAATAGCATGTGTTACAAAATTGCAACTGCAATGGGGTTACTTGTTTGGTATCCTTAGTTTAGATATACATGTATTCTTATGCAGTATAGTTTAGCAAAAGAATACAGACACACTGCACAACTGCTGCAGTATCTAAAGAACATTTCTGTGGGCAAGGTAAGCCCGTAAGCCTCTCAGGGAAGCACTGTCTCTTGTTTTCACACCTTTTTGTTGGTATACGCACTTCTCAAAGAAGGTCCAAACCCCTTGGCACTGCTGTTGGTACTCACAATCAAGAACATAGTGAGCCTTGTAGCACTCATCAACTGCTTTCATGATAGATGGCTGTGGTATCGCTTGCTTTTCTATGATAACAAATGCATTGTTTGATTCGAAATGAGTCGTACTACTCAATGACAGAACAAACGGCTGGGGATGTGTCTTCGCATCAACTTCTTTCAGGTACTGCGGCATGTTTATGATATCCTGCATCGTGAAAAGATAGTAAAACAGAACATTATTAACTTATTAGCCACCAAGCAGTATAATGGTTAGGTATAGTACTGTAAATACAGACTAAATGGCCTTATATTTTGAAATAAAATTTGTGTGTAAGATGTTTTTCCAGAGGGATATTGTTCCCAAATGTTATGAAGAATAATCTTCCAACAATTTTCTGAGAAAATATGAGTATACCCCAATTTTGGGGTAGAATTGGAGCATGTTCACCAATCTTTAGGGATAAGATTGGGAGCACACGTTATCTCAACTTTTGGGCAGAACAGAAGCGCACAACCCAACATTTCGGCAGAATAAAGCAAACAGTTGGGAGATAAAAGTACGTATACCCAACCTTTAAATAAACAAACCAAAAACATACCCAATTTCTAAGTAGAATGAGAGCAAATACCCAATCGTTGGGTATAACACTATTAGCACGTTCCAAATCTACATATTAATTGGGGAAAGAGTGGCTATCTAACCACGCCTAACCAGTCAAGCATGGGCCCATCACATATTATTTTTATACTAAACCCGGCATTATACCCAAATTAATTATCAAAATATTGGGGGACAATTCATCATATAGGTAATGATCCATGAGCTCCGGTGAGAAGGATAATTATGATAGCGTTTACCTAGCACAAGTAGCAGTAGCACCACTTTATACTGCCTTAACGCTGTTTAGGCCTGACATACGGTATCACTGTGGTGTGAGAGCAGTTAAGCTGCCAGTGCCATGCACTACTATAACTATAATAAACTTGTGCCAGTGATTTTACAACACTTTAGACAGGCCTATATCATGGTTTCTCTCTTATAGTAACATGATAACCAGTACTTAGTAAATTCAGGGACAATTCTCACCTATGAACACGTCAATTACCGTGCTAACGCCCCATTTCTCCAACAAGCCAAGTACTTCGTGATCCGCCATTGTTGCCGCTCTTTGCATGTGCGCGTATACGTACGTATACCGCGTACCCGGCACGCACCCCACGTAGCTTGCACGTAGGCTAGGACACTAATGCGCGTGCGCACGATGATAACATACCCAACAATTGGATAATATCAACCCCCTTCCATTGCCTAATACCCATCTGCTGAATTGATACTCCACTTTCTACCCAACACTTCGTGGTTGGATAAAGCAAAATAACAATACGTATTAATTGGGCAATGTTTATCCAACTAACCTGACTAAACATGTCTCCAACGTTGGTCGTTTGTTTTGCTTGCCCAACCCCAAAATGTACTCAATTGTTAAACAAAAATGCACCAACAATTCGCAAATGCAGTTTACCCAGTGCTATTTTGCCCAGCATTTTTAACAGTGTATACAGTATACATTAAAAACGAAAATACTAATATCTTTGAAATAAGCTTTCATCAAATCGACTGCTAAATGTAATGACTACTTTAACCGACTGACAAATCTTCAATAAAGTATGAGTAAAACGTGAATGTCAGATATAAAAAACAGCTTTAACGTCTGAAATAATACGAACCCCGAAACGACAGCAGATATCTAATTCGTTTCAATTGACCACTGTCAAGATGCATTTGAACTCTATTGCATTTTGCCATGAAGTTCAAGCTGTAAAATGTTAATAGGTATTCTTCACTTATTTTTCTCCACTATACCCCGATGTACCCTGACGTCCAAAATTATTTATACGTCTCACATTTTTAAAGGTCATCATCAAAATCCGAAAAACAAAACGAACACAAACGCTGAAAACATCGTGTTTATCTTCCAAAGGTTCATTCATTATTTGGCTGCCGGATTGAAAAACAGTTCTTATAAGTTCATCACATGATCCTCCCATCTCTTCCAAATACACCCATGAGAAACGGCAAAGCTGCCAATAAACGAAAATCTTACAACTCAACAGGACACGTTGGAGAGAGTTCAGAGTCGTTTTCCCATTTTTTTACGGTCTCCCGAAACGGGCGTTTATCAACCCCGCCAAAAAAATTGATTATACTGCTAGGTGTGTCCAACTGGGTTTACCCATTTTAAACAACCGAGTTCACTTTCTTTTAATGGTGGTTGTTGTTAAATGTTTTTATAAGCAATTGGACATTCAATTTGATAATCGCATTGTTGTTAATGCTAGACACACCGATGTTTGGAAGTTTCATTACCAAAGAGCCAGGTGTAACGCTGCTCGTTACTCTTTTTTTCATAGATTTCCCAGATTATGGGAGACATTACCGACATCTGTTTAAGACATGGTTGTTCTTGGGTCATCATCATTTACAAACTCGCTTAGACAACATGTATTGATTCCGGGTTCACGTGATACTAATTGCCTAAGTTTCTATAGGTATAACGTTTTATGTTTTCGAAAATTATCAATTACATGTAGGCCTACATAATTGTCTATAAAATGTGTCAAAATGCAATTTTAGTGTCTTTTTATATTTTTAGTCGTTAAATTGTTGTATGTGTAAATTCAGCTTCTGTTATACCTCGCTAAGTGTAACAGGAATGTTATAGAGGTGTTTTTGTTTGTGGTTTTTTTTGTTGGTTTTTTTTTTTTGGGGGGGGGGGGGGGGGGGGTTATAGCATTTCATGAGAGTCACTAGATAGTGATTTAGTTCGCTTTTGGAAATTCCTCAGGTGTGTTATCAATATTGATATTTTGTTGGTCAGTAAATAAATAAATTAGTTGCATAGTTCTTTGTATCTTAACATGTATATAGTTTTACCTATGAAGAAATTAATGGAATGAAATAGTCCTTGCAACGTTATCGATCGATAGAGGGCGCAGGATCTGTATGGTCTTTTTGAATCACTGGCTTCGTCTTTTACTTTGGCTTAAGGTGATTTTGAACTCCCAAGTTTGAGAACTCCAGCCACATTATGGTTCCTGTGTGTGCTTCTGAAACATTCAATCTGTGGATATGAACCCAAAAGACCGAAGTTGTCCGCGTGCTTCTATTCTACATGTTTTTCGATATTTGCTTCTCAATGGTTCGAAATTTGGGGGCGAAGCCGAACCAAAGACTAATGGCCCAGTCACAATGTCGGCGATCTGTCGGGGATTAGTTTTGGCCGGGGGTCGTCGTAGAAAATAAAGAATCCTTGAACAATCCTAGCAATAATCCTAATAAAAGTGGAGCAGTCACATTGTCTGAGATTTTTTCAAGGATTTTGACCCGGTTTTGTCGAAAAATCGTGGGATTAGCCTCCGATCGCCTCCGATTGCATCGGAGACGATATCTGCGAGCATCTTTTCTTTTAATTCCCCCCCCCCCCCCCCCCCCTGGGTATATGTGGGGGAAAAGGAGGGTTTTCTGACCTCGGTCATCTGTATTTCTCCCTGTACACTGTAGTGTGGTATCCCTCATCTGGTTGTACATAGAACAGTCATTTCAACTCTGCAGAGAAGCTGGCGCTGATTCCGCCCCAGAGGCTCCTTGTGGGCCGTGTTGCAGAGTTGAGGGCCAGGCTGATGGGTCTGAGGAGAAGGGAGGAGGCAGTGATGCTGGCCCTTCTGGCTGAGGAGGAGAGGATCCGTGCTGAGAGAAGGCGCAGGAGACCAAGACAGATGTGGGTGCGGCCCTGGCTGCTGAGAAGGCCACTGTACGGCCAGTACGAGAGGCTGATGGCCGAGCTGGAGAGGGAGGCAAGAGGGGACTTCAGGTAATTTGATTTACATTTCATGCAATGTTATATGATGTCATGTGGTATGAAATGTTTGACTTTATTAATGTTTTATTAATGTTTTAGTACAACATATTAGACATTTTACTTTAATATTTGTCTCTGTTGTATGTTTCAGGGGCTTCCTCAGAATAGACCCTCAGATGTTCCACGAGCTCCTGGCCAGAGTGGCGCCCAGGATACAGAAGGACGTGAGGAACAGAGCCCCCTTGGAGCCAGGTCTGAAGTTGGCCATCACCCTGAGGTTCCTCGCCACTGGCCACTCCTACCACAGCCTTGCATTCAGCTTCCGTGTTGCCCACAACACCATCTCCCTCTTCATCCCCCAGGTCTGTGACGCCATAGTGGAGGAGTACAGGCAGGAGCAGTTCACTACCCCCTCCAGCCCTGCTGAGTGGCTGGAAGTCGAGAGGGTCTTCAGCGCCAGGTGGAACTTCCACCACTGCTGTGGGGCCCTTGACGGGAAGCATGTGAGGATCGTCAAGCCCAAGAAGAGTGGCAGCGACTTCTACTGCCACAAGGGCTTCTTCTCCATCATCCTCCTTGGGCTCGTCGACGCCAACTACAAGTTCATCTGGGCCAATGTGGGCTCTCCTGGGTCTGAGTTGGACTGCGGTGTCTTCAATGAGTCCAACCTGGAGCCCGCCCTGAGGGAGGGGACACTCGGCCTGCCTGATCCGGCTCCGCTGCCTGGGGACAACAGAGACATCCCCTACTTCCTGGTAGGGGACGACGCGTTCCCTCTGCGCAGGTACATGATCAAGCCCTATGCCCAGAGGTACCTGGACCACGGCCAGGACATCTTCAACTACAGGTGCTCCAGGGGGCGGCGTGTGGTGGAAAATGCGTTTGGCATTCTCTCCGCCCGGTGGAGGTGCCTCCACACTCCACTTCAGCTTGAGCCAGACAACGCAATCTCAGTGGTGAAGGGTATGCTGGTCCTCCATAACATCATGAGGGACCGGTACCCCCAGGCCCAGAATGCAGACATCCCTGAGGTGCCAGGAGCCTGGCGTGGTCATGAGGTGCTGGCAGATGTGGAGCACGAGAGGCGCGGTCCAAGGGCCAGTCGTGAGGGGAAGGAACTCCGTGCATATCTCCGCCACTACTACAATTCCCCTGTGGGGAGTGTGCCCTGGCAAGAAGCTGCACTTGAAAGATGATGGACTCTTTGTATATATTTGTGACTTTTGTGACATTTTCTGTACTTGTACATGGACTCATTATGGACTCATTGGAAAAAAATATTAGTTATAATGTCTTGTATGTTAATAATTCATGACTCATTTCATATTTCTTGCCTTTGCATGACTGAATAAAGTCTAAATTTCTGGTATGAAGTCTATATCTGTCTATGTTTTTTTTTTTAATTTCTATGTAATGAAATAAATAGAAGAGTATAAATATATTAAATCTTATTCCAAGTTGTAGCAATGCTTCTTCTTCTAAATTTACAATTTCTTTTGGGAAAACATTATAATAGCAAATAAAGTACTTTATAAATGTAAATATATTTAATTTAATTCAAAGTTCTAGCAAAGCTTCTCTTCTAAAATTACAATTTGTTAGAATTAAATGATCCAAAGTTACACATTTATAAAGTATTTTATTTGCTATTATAAGAAGTTTTCCCAAAGAACTTTACCTCTTTAATATTACCTATTTATTTCAAAGTATAATATTTGCTGTTTATGTGCTAAGTTTATTTTTAAAACAAATTGTATGTAGGCATGAAAATGGAGTCACACATGATATTAATTTCAAACCAGACCAGACTTTATTTCAGTGTCATTCTTTGCAAACACAAAACAATATAAAAATACATAATCGCAAAACATCAGCAGTCCTGCCAGAGGCACAAAAGTTCACAAAAGTTCTCTGTTCACAAAAGGTCACTGTTTATCCTGTGCAGTGGGGGTGTTGGATCCTGAGCGATCCTGTGTGAGCGGGGGGGTGTTTAGTCCATAATCCATGTCCTGGTTGGCTTGTAACAGGATGGAGCTGATACTTGGGTTGCTGGTCTGACTTGCATTCAGCTGACTCAGTCCACTTATGTTGAGGTTCGACTCTGTTGACCAGCGGCCAGGAGCAGGGGCAACAGGGGGAGCGCCCAGAGCAGCAGAGGGGGGTCTGGAGCTGGAGCTGGAGCTGGAGGCCCCTATGGTGGTGTTGTACGCAAAGGACAAGATGTCCCCAGGGGCTGAGAGTGGCCTCATGGCGTCAACAGGCTGGCCTAGGGTGATGATCTGCAATCAGACAAATTTGGAAGACAAATATTAGTTATACAGTATTGTATATAGGAGATAGTATTGTATGTGAATGGGATAAAATATGACACAATTGGGAAATTCTGTTAATGTTCAAATTATACTTACAGGTTGATGTGTCTGCTGCTGCTGCTGCTGGTGCTGGCCATACTGCAGAAGCGGAGCCTGCTGCATCTGCGGGAGAGCCCGCTGCTGCTGCTGCTGCTGCTGACCAGGCGGAGTCAGCCCTGTGCCACTGGTCAGCATGCTGAGGTAGCTGCCGGTGCCGCTGGAGGAGGCCGCCTGCTGCTGCTGCTGCTGGTGGCGGCTCTGCGGAGGGGGAACATCGAGAGATGGGGCAGGGACGGGCCTGGAGGGCAGAAACCGCATGGCCAACTGGAAGCTCTCAGACTGGAACTGTCGGAAGGTCTCCGACGGCACCTCCATGCAAACAGAAGACAACCAGTTGGCCCAGTTGGTGCGGGGGTTCTCTGCCTCCGGCTGCACTATCTCCCTCAACTGAAACAGATGAAGATGGTCATGTTATTGTCATGCATAAATATGGAAATATGGAAATAAGAACAAACAATTTCATGGTATTTCATGACAACAACAGTAACATATAATTACCTGGGCGTTCACCGCTTCCTGCTCCTTCCTGCTCTGGGCAAGGTACTCTGAGAGGACTGAAGCCAGGTCCCCTGGGCTCTTCTTGGCCTTCTTGCTGGCTGGTTGGGTGGAGCGGACAGCGGTGTTGGTGCTGGGGGAGGGCTCAGCCAGGTCATCACCATCACCCTCCTCTTCCTCCTCATCAGCTCTCTGTGTACTGAATGATCCTGCAGAACTCCGCTGCACCTAAGCATAAGCAATACAAGAGATTTGCAAGACAAATATTAGTTATAAAGTCCTGTATGTGGATAAGAAGCCATACTAGCAAAAAGGGATAAGAGGGATAAGAATAAGGAAGGATAAGAAGGGATAATCTGCAGTATTGCAAATGCTTACCTGGCCAAGCTCTGCTGACTTGCTCTGCTTGCGTTTCTTGATGTAGGGCTCCACAAAACTCCACCTCCGGAGCTTCCATTTCTGCACAGCAGTTAACCCAGCAGTTCCCGAGCCGCTCTTGCTATTCTTCACCTTTTCCAGCATCTTCCCATAATCAGTCCTGTTACTTCTTTTCCTGGTGTCAATGTAGTCAGCTGTAACATACAGAAGAAGAGAAAAACAATTAAGTACATTTCAATATTAATGAGTACAAAAAGTACATTTCAATATACAAAACAAAATATATACATGAAAATATATACAGGAAAAATTGTAACAATTTGGAACTTACGTTTGTAGATTCCCCCGAGCTCCTGTGAGAGTTTTGCCAGTTCAGACCTTTGTTTCTTGTTTTTGTAGAGATCATGGCGCTTGTCGAAGAAATAGGGACGTGCCTCATAGAAATCGGCGATCTTCTCCTCTGCAGCTTGCCTCTCCCTGTCCCATGCTTCTCCATCATCCTGCACAACTCCATCATCCTCCTCCTCCTCCTCATGGTGACTGGCATCAGGCCTCTCTAGAACCTCTTCCTGCTCCTAAGATCTGTCTCCACTCTCCTGATCCTGCACCTCTGGGGGAGCCTGCTCCTCTTCTGGGGTCTCTGGCTGCCTGTTTTTGGCCTTCCCCCTGCCTCCTGCTTTCCCCTTTCCTCCTCCTCTGCCTCCTCCCCTGCCTCCTCCCCTTGGTCCTCCCCTTGGCATCTTCAAAATCTTCAAAATCTTCTGTCACAGCCTCCTGCAGCAAGAGCGTCTCAAACTTTTAGCGATCCGATCGGAGGCGCCCTTATATACACGGCGATTTACTACGATTCCACCGTACGATTCGTCGGAGACGATCACAGAAAGCGTACGAATCGTCGCAGGGCGCCTCCGATTCAGTCGGAGGGCGCCGGAGACCACTCGCAGACATTGAATCTCAACCTGAATTTCCAATCCCACACAGAATCTTGCGACTAGTCTCAGATTATTCGGAGGACGCCTCCGATTAATCGGAGGGCATCGTAGGTCATCGGAGATTGTGTCTGGGATGCCCAAAATGGGTGAAAAATCTTGCGAGCAATCTTAAAATTTTAAGTTCAAAGTTGGGGACCGCGACGGGTGTGGCGATGCCAAAAAAATCTGCGACAAGCCGCAGGCGTCCGGAGAGCGCCTCCGACGGGTGCAAAATCGTGAGATCTGTCTCAAATTTTGTTCAAATTTCCCGGTTTTACCCATCGCCGACGCATCGCAACTGATTTGTGACTGGCCCATTACCGAAGGTCTCGAAAAACCGCTTAGTGTTAAACTGGCAAAATGTCTTAATTGGCGCTGTAAATTATGTGTAATCCAGTACATTTCAAAGAGGCATTTAACTATATTCGCTGCCAGATAGTGTAAGAGTGTATCCGCATACGACGATAGACAAACTATAGGGGACTTCATTGTAATCAATCACTACATCCAGCAACTCTCTGTGTATGTTACAAGCAGAACCAATATCACGTCATTGGGGAATAATATGGTGATATATGCAGTGTTAACTTTTACACAATACATTTTTTGTCCCCGATCAGTATTTTGTTCGTTGTTATCACTCCCCTAGTTTGCAGCATTTCCCCCTTTACACTTATTTTCCTCGTCCCCCCCCCCCCCCCCACTTCATTGTTAGGTTTTTCCGCTCTTCACCCTGGGCTCTTTCTTTGTGGTTTAACCCATCCCTCCTTTGTTCCCCACCAAAGTTTACCATTTCGTTTGTATTTGATCCTACCCACTCTGACCTTTTTCATTTATTGGTCTAATTCTCCTTTTGTTGGTTCTTCAACACAACTTAAATGCGTCCCTATTCGATGTTTCTTCTCCCAATCATACTGCGTGTCCCCCTTTATATTTTCGTTTTATGTACTCAGACATTAATTTGGTCTCTAAAGATATTGTCAAGATTGAAATATTAGGACCTCTCAACTTATTTGTATGCAAATTTTGACAACTACAGTCAAACTTGGACCAAGAGCATCAATATACACCGGATAAAATGTATAAAATAAATTAAAAAAACAACAAACCACATGTACAAACACGCAAACAGATACAATTTATTTTAAAAATCTAAAATACTACAGACTACATACACGCAAACAAGCACAAGCATACTAATAGGAAAAGTATAACTGTTGCAAATATCAAAAAAATAACTAACTACATTATTGCTTAAAATCTTTCTTAAGATAAAGGAAGTATATACCATTTACAAACATTAGTATAAAATACCTTACTTGACTGTAAGTTAAAGGTATGATACATACACCATTTGCAGATATCAACAATATTTACTAACGAATTATTAGGACATATCTTACTTATTTAATAGTAAATAATAATTGTAGGCATCCAGCCAAAGGATTGCGCTAGATATCTTGTAATTATTCCTAAAAATTAAGTTTTATAAAGAAAAATTCGCGATCGCCGGATGGCGATCGTGAACAAAATAAAATAATATAAGAATAACTGCTCGACGCCAGTTGAAAACAAACGCTGTTTTTCGTGATTTTCTCGGCATCCCCGATTGTAAAACTTCAGAGAGGTCAGATGAACGATATTTACTGTAAAATACAACCCCCAAATCTACCCATTCATTATAATTAAAGCAATTACCAATGGTGTATCCTACCTTTAATAAAAGCCTAAAGCATCCTGTTAAAGGTAGTATACACCATTTGCAGATATCGAAAATATTTACTACCGAATTATTAAGAAATATCCTATTCATCTGAAAGTAAATGTTGATTCTGGGCATCCAGCAAAATGATTGCGCTAGATATCCTGTAATTATTCCGAAAAATAGAATTTTATAATGAAAAATTTGCGATCGCCAGAAGGCGATCGCGAAATAACAAAGATAACATAAGAATAACTGATCGACGCCGGTTGAAAAAACTCGCTGTTTTTCGTGCTTTTCTCGGCATCCATGATTCTAAAGCTTCGGACAGCTCAGTTAAACGATATTTACTATAAATACAACCCCCCAAATCTACTCATTCATGATAATTCAAGCAATGACCAATGGTGTATACTACCTCACGGCAACTGATGTGATGTGGTTTATTAAGAAAAGTGGATTTTTGTATCAATTTAAAACGATTTTCCAAACACTGCCTGCAATATACTGGATTCGGCTGAAGGAAGTAAAATAATTAGACTGCAAGAAGAGCATTGATTCTTAGTTTGTCCAGCTTCTATGAACAGTAAACACAAAACTTTAAATAAGTCAATGTCACAATACTTACTGTACAAAATGAAATCCCTATAAAGCCATTCATTGTTGAAAATTGCAGCAAAAGCATTTAAGAAAATCCTCATTGTTACTTGGTTCAAAATCTTAGAATATTACTTTCTCTAACAAAACCTTTTACAACAAAATTGGGCCAGAATGAGCATCTTTAAAGCTGACATCAGACTCATTTATTTAACTGCTTAGATGCATTTGATATATTATCCACACAGTGTTTAACCAGTTCGCGCCGGATGACGTATATAAACGCAAAGTTTTTCCAAAATTCAAAACGGATGACGCGTACACACGCCAAGTTCAAGTTCGGAAATGTCTGTCAGCAGCTGCGTGGGTGTGCTTCCCGGCACTATCGGCCTGAATAATAATATATAACATTTATATAGCGCTTAATACAAGCGTTTCTAAGCGCTAAGAACCGGCTTCAGATCGAGTTTAGTTAAAAATAATCCCGCCCCTCGGCTCGGTGATGTTAAAATAATCCCGGCGCGAACTGGTTAAAAAGGTTGACATTGAACGACACTATGACCTTTCACACTATGTTGTTTGGGTGCTTTTTACAACAGGAAGCACTGGGTTGTAACCAACGTGGTAACAATACGCAGTATACCTATTGCGGCGAACTACCATCCTGTGTAGATAGAACATGATGCACCTTGGGCATTGCACACAAAAAAATTTTGAACCTTGAAAGCCACACAAAGGTCTGTTCTGCACTGATTGTGTTATCAGTGTCGGCAAGATGGTCACTGGGCTGATATTTGGCTTTACATAACTTATCTGTGTGGTTTCTTATATGTAATCTATCTATACATTTGCGGGGACTCAACCACATGTGGGACCACGGCCAAGCCAGCGGCAATGGCTTCCGGGCAACGATCATGTTGTCGAGATGGCACATGTTGTCGTACAATATAGCCAGATTGGACCATGAAGTTTGAGGAACTGTACGCAACAGAGAAAACAGCCACAATACCAGTATAAGGAAAACCTGGGAGGGCGACCCAGACCTGCAAAAATGCAATAAAATACAAATGTATCAATGGGGCCGGGAGAAACAGTGACAAGTGCACATAATGCGACCCGCTGTAGGAAAAAGTGACATAAGTCGCGCTATGCATTTATGAGTAATGGCCTGTTAAAGTTAATAGGGTAAATATTTTGGTAAAAATTAGATTTTCATATTTTGTCTTTTAAGACAAAAAATGAAAATCAAATTTTTATAAGATATATCGTGAGATTAAAATCTCACGATATATCTTATCTCGTATGTTATCTCATTATTACGTACTGTAACGGGTGAGGGAGTGCCCGTTCAGAGAATGACGATGTACGGCCACCGTACAATACTTACGGCTGGTCTGATCTGCTGGCGGACGTCTGCAGGAACTTCACTAATCGTCAGAGGGCGCACTTCAAACGAGATCGGTCGCAGCCAGAAGATCGGGGATGGGCGTGGTTTTGGGAAAAGGGAGGGGGTGAAAGTCTTGAACCAGTCTAACTAACTCTGTGGGAACTGGGGAAGGGGAGGGGTGTAGGTAGCCAGGCTCACCAGGAAGATTCCACCGTCGTCAATCAAATGAGAAGACTTAAGAAAATCCAGTCTACTAATTAATAGACCTAATGCGCAGGCGCACGCATTAAAAACAGACTAAATAGAGTAATTCACTCGAGGAAACAGCTTTTATAATTCAAGAACTCGAACGCAACAAATAATTTATTAACAGTAGCGCTAAATGCAACTCTATTCACAGTAATTATTATTTACACTAATTATTCGCTAGTTACAGTGAGTAAATCATAGCTGGTTTCACTGTTCAGTACGTGTGACTCATAAAATATACGCCGCACCTAACAGTCTTGTAATTCTGACTGCAAGCTACACAAAATATTAATTAATATGCGCACAATTAATAGCTCAAGCACAAAAGCTCGCCGATGGCTTCGCAGTTGCACGCAACGCTAGCATGCACTGAATAACTTCGCAGGAGTAGCGATACGTTGCTTCAGCACTTGCTATAGCTGAAGTTCTACCGTTGACTTTTATTCACGGCACTTCTTTGCCGACTATTCTTGCTGTACTAATCTTCACGGCACTTCTTTGCCGACTTTAAGCTGTAATCTTCACGGCACTTCTTTGCCGACTGTTCTTGTACGCAAGCGCCTGTCAGCCGCGCGCTTGTCCACGGCACTTACTTAGCCGTCTGTTGTAGCGGACTCGATAGAACCGAGCCGATTGTATGTAGCGGACTCGATAGAACCGAGCCGAACCAAATGCTGGAAATGCTCGACTTTTATAGTTTTCTGGCAGTGCAGAACTAGGTCACGGACCATACGCGCACTACAATTGGCTGAACGCGCGCCGCGTATGCAAATGAGTCACTCACACTGATCATATCAGCGATTGCCATTGAAATGTACAGTACTTGTTTTACGTACAAAGCCTATTACATGTACATGTAGTTGCTATACGTGTATACAGTACACAAACGATAAGCAATGCCTACTTACACATTTTGCTATGAACCAGTTGTGCTATGTTAAACCACTGTTGAATCTGTAAGAAATTAACAACTCTAAGGAAGTTAGTCATCATTGTAAGATAATTAAATGCTTTCTAGAAGTTCTAAATTCATCAACGATGTGCCATACATTCCTATGAACACTTGTAGTTGTAAGTACATGTACAATCGATGCTAAGAAAATTGTGTATTAAACAAAAGAGGGAACATTTGCTGTTGGTGTCATTTCTACATGTAAATTATATATGGTAGACTTGACTGAATAAAACATCCCAAGAATTGTGTAAAGGCAAAGCGTTTTTTGTCACACTCTCCTCTACTTAAAATACAAATGCGTCCTCGCATTTAAAACAAAAAAGAATATAATAATCATCTAATTTTATCATCCAAATATTTAGTGGGTTTTTTTAAATCAACAACTTGAACATGTGTCTATCTTTATCTCTAGACTAGTTATTGTCATGGGCATAGGTAATTTCCCTAAAATAAAATCGCAAGCGATCGATCAAAATGTTAGGCCTAGGCTATGGCCCACATATACGTTTGTACTAGACCGAGTTACTGGCCTCTTGTTATCGCTTTTTTAACATTTGGGCATTAATATCTTGCGCTACTAGAGGCCGAGCCAGAAGATATCGAAATCTACAAAGCTCTAGAAAAGTGGTTCAAAATGTCGCAAAAATCCACACAAATACTTGACAACATACCTCTAAATCGTCTAAATAGCCTTCCATATGTGTCCATGCAGAACCTGACTGGCTTGGGGGTACTCACGATCAATTCTTGACGTGCAAATTAAGGAAATTCGATGGCAGTTTCCCTGCGACTATACTGAACTTCTGCTGTAGCCATCTTGGAAGTTGCATTGTGGGATGCCTGTGACGTCACAGGCCAAAGTCTATCGATCGTACCGTGTCGTACTCGTAGTCGTACTCGTAAACAAGCGCGCGGCCGGGTTGCAGCAGCGACTGTTTCATGACATGGTACAAGCTGTGTGTACTAGTGGCTGCGTGCTGAGGAGACCCACTCGCTCTGCGCTGGCGCACAACGTTTGCATTCGAGCGCAGCGTTGCCCACAATATAAAGTGTACGGTCGAGTACGAGTTTAATATTGGCAGCGAGCTGCCAACTCGCTGCCAATATTAAACTCGTACTCGACCGTACACTTTATATTGTGGGCAACGCTGCGCTCGAATGCAAACGTTGTGCGCCAGCGCAGAGCGAGTGGGTCTCCTCAGCACGCAGCCACTAGTACACACAGCTTGTACCATGTCATGAAACAGTCGCTGCTGCAACCCGGCCGCGCGCTTGTTTACGAGTACGACTACGAGTACGACACGGTACGATCGATAGACTTTGGCCTGTGACGTCACAGGCATCCCACAATGCAACTTCCAAGATGGCTACAGCAGAAGTTCAGTATAGTCGCAGGGAAACTGCCATCGAATTTCCTTAATTTGCACGTCAAGAATTGATCGTGAGTACCCCCAAGCCAGTCAGGTTCTGCATGGACACATATGGAAGGCTATTTAGACGATTTAGAGGTATGTTGTCAAGTATTTGTGTGGATTTTTGCGACATTTTGAACCACTTTTCTAGAGCTTTGTAGATTTCGATATCTTCTGGCTCGGCCTCTAGTAGCGCAAGATAATGCCCAAATGTTAAAAAAGCGATAACAAGAGGCCAGTAACTCGGTCTACGTTTGTACACAGAACCACATCAGTCGTGACACAGTGGCATTGCCACAACCGATCGGTTACCGACAACAATTTTGGTCAAAAATTACTCTAAATGTAGCTACCTTACCTTACTCTGTATCTAAATACCAGGATCTGTCACTTGTTAATCATAAAAAAAACAGTCAAATACATCAACGACAGCTCAAAAAGTTAGTCAAATACTACTTTTGTTGCACAAAAATCGACTTCGCGAACTCGAAAACTGTCCGCCATCTTGTTTCTGACCTAGTTTTTGGGCAATACCAATGCATTATGGGAACAATTTTGGCCAATTTCACTGGTATGCATAAACTCAGTACAATGTATCAAACTTGGACTTTTCCCAGGTCAGTGTTAATAATTAATACAGTTTTATGCTGGCTAGCAATATAATGCACAGATGGAAATTACAGAAATATAATTCAATGGAGTTAATTTCCGTCAGCTAATAAAATAAAGATGATTTTGACATGAGTTTTTAAGGTCTTCCCTATAACTTTTGGAAATGAGGCAAACATTAAACGGAGCCTGAGGTTTCAGAGAAGCAAATAGTTATTAATTAAAACTTCCTCAAGCTAGTTTTATAAGACAAATCTCAAGCTACTTTCTTTGTCTTATACTAGTTACTAGGCGGTCACCCGGGGTTTGTCGGTTCTCGGGTTTGTAGCTACTTCCCTGGATGGATGGGGATTGTGGATACATGTTGACTCTATCATGGAGGTGCCAAATAAAAATGCCTGATTTCAAAAGCACCATTATACTTGCATAAATCGTGCAATATTGCTGTCTATTAACCCTGGGAGACACCACCTTTTTTTTTTGTCGAGGCACCTCGTGCCTCCAAAGGGGGGACGTTTTATGTTGGGGGTAATGAACTGTGTTTGGGGGTACAAATCTTTTTCTCACGGTCTCAACAGATGGATATAAGGACCCTGGACACACATATCAAAGATTTAAACATTGTGGCTATTTTATGTATTTTTTTAAGGACATCCATTGCAAGCATGTAAACATTGAAATCAGTATTGTGCAATACAGACATGAAACAGCCATATGATACAAATAAAAAAGACCAACAGCTCTAACTACCCCCCAGGGGATATCTGGGTGGCGATTGATAACAGCTGTGTTTGTTCTCTACCAAGGCCGCTCAAAGAGATGTCAGAGACTTTTTTTGACAGCGGCTAAACACAAAGGGATCAGATTTCGATTTGTCTGCACAACTCTATGGCTTTTGGCCCAAACCATTATTTTGAAGGGATGTTTCACCCCCTGAATGACCTCCTGGCATTAGCCGGATAGAACAAACTTTGAAAATTCGACCCTTAGACGACCTTTGACCCCGGAAGACCCGAAAAACGCTAACCCGTTTTATTTCGCATCGAGCATTGCGATCACCGAGTTTAAGCACGATCCGACCAACTTCAAAAAGGTGACCCCTAGATGACCTTTGACCTCGCACGCTCCAGCGAATGCAAACTGGTTCTTGCGGGGACCGAGCCGGACCCACCCACCGAGTTTGAACGCCGCACGACCCCGGGAAGGGGACGAAAAAGCGCGCACAGATTCAAAAAGGTGACCCCTAGATGACCTTTGACCTCGCACGCCCCAGCGAATGCAAACTGGTTCTTGCGGGGACCGAGCCGGACCCACCCACCGAGTTTGAACGCCGCACGACCCCGGGAAGGGGACGAAAAAGCGCGCACAGACAGACACACAGACAGAGAGTAGCGTATTATTATATAGGATATTGATCCTAAATAAATTTACATTAACGTTATACTATAGTACTAGGGCCCAACAACAATTCAATTCAACTAGAGATTTAATAATTAGAATTATAGGGGCCTACAAAACAAATATTATAATTACGACTCATGAAGTCCTTGGTGGGTCCAGTTCCTTGAGTTGACAGGCTGGGAGGTTGTACTCAGTAAAACTGGTGGAGAAGATCCTCCCGTCCGGGAAAGTGGCCGTCTCGGTGACCATTCGGACGGTCACGCCGAACTCCAGTGGATGAAGAGTATCCTTGCGATGCCTTTCAGCGTTGCGGTCACTGCGGGCCTGCTGTCGCATCCACTCGACCTCTACTCCAGCCGTTGTTCGTGGCGCTGTGGGGCGGCGACTCCGGCCGAATCGGGGGTCGTTGCAGGGTAGGCCGCAAGCTGCGGATGGGGCTGGTGTAGCTGGTATGGCTGAAAATTCGGCCTTAGCTGCAGGGGCCGAGGTGGGGGCCGAAGAGGAGCTCTGCACAGCTTTTTCTTGTTGCCCTTCGGGGTTTTCCGGCAAACTTGGGGGTGGGGGTGGCAGTAAGGTGTCCAGTTGTGGATCCACCTCGACTAGCCACTTCGCCATCGGTGACGCAGGGGTAGCGGGTACCTCGATGGGTTCATCTGGGGGAAGGGGGGATGGCACGCTTCGTTTCTGTTGCACGTGCACGGTGGGGCTGGCTGCTGGCTGAGTAAGACATGACAGAGGGCTGGGGGTAGCCAGGCTCTCCATCAATGTCATTAGTTGATCAGTGGTCAAGGTTGGACCTGGCTCAAAGGGGGTCTCCTCTTATAGCGCTGCAGGGGAAGGATGGATTTGTAGAAACCTCTCATCCACCAGTTGCCGTTGTGGTGGGGCTGTCGATGGGGCCAACGATGGGGGTGCTGGAGAGCCGATCGGCTTCTCAACTAGCACCGTAGGGAAGCGGCGACTACCTTCCTCCCGCAGCTCCATCTTCTTTGCTGGTTCCCTCTCTCTGCGCTCTTCCCGTCGGAATGTGGCCCGTCTGGGACTGACTGGGTCTGCGTCCCGCAGAATACGGCCTGCAGACCCGGCGTCGATTGTCACCACTCTCCGAATGCATTCTCCGGCGATGCCGATCCAAATCTCCTTGGCTGGAGGTCTCGAACCTGCAGTCGCGACATTTCCAGGTCCTGTTCTCCCGATGATGCATCTCCTGGGTGTGTTTTGTCAAGTCCCTCCAATTAGGAAATATTTCTTTGCAAAAAACACAACTAAATTTCATCTTCTCTTTTGTGTCTGTCTATTGCAACTGGCGTAAACCGTAAATGTACAAAATGTACATGTATGTACAAGTGCTTATGTGTACATCAAGTGCTTTAGCGCATACAGAAAGTTTATCGGCACCCCTGGGCCAGCTAGCCGCAGACCTTTGCGCGTAAATTAGCCAATCAGCATCATTATGCAAATTACGGGTGATCACGCTTCGCAGTATTCGATACAGCGTCAAAGAAAATCTTCAAAAGTTTTCACTAATCGATTCTTTTTCCTAAATTATTCGCAAATCCTTAATCATTACTAATTATTGTTCTCGGTTCCTTAATAATACTCGTATACGCCCCAAACTTTAGTGGAACTTTTCGATTACGCTGACTTCTCCTATGCCTTGAGACTTCTTCGTCTTCCCTTCCACCAGTCTCCTGCAACATATTAGGTTCATTGTTGCTCTTTTCTTCAGTTACAACTTCGGTAGAATCATCATTCTCATTTCCTGGATGTACGGGGTGTGAACTTGAAGATGTCAACCAAGTCGGCGGATTCTCACCACAATAAGGTTTCAAACGATTGTAGTGAACTATCCTCGGTTTTGTCTTAACTCCCTTCTGAATGCGATACGTAACATCACTGAGCCTTGTTGTTACTACATACGGACCTTCCCAAGGGCGCTGTAATTTTGGGCAATACCCCTTTTTCTTCTGTGGGTTGTGGAGCCAAACTGCATCACCAACGTGATATCCACCGGTGTCTGCTTTATGGTCGTAATTTCTCTTTTGCCGGTCACTCGCAACCTTTAGGTGTTCCCGTGCATACTCGTGTACTTGTTGAAGCCGACTTTTTAATTTCTCAGCATATTCGTCCTCTTTATAACAAAATCTGTCATCTTCTAGGCGTCCCATCAATAGGTCAGCGGGGAGTCGTACATCTCTTCCCATCATCATTTCACTAGGGGTGCATCCAGTAGTCTCGTTTACAGACGTCCTGTATGCCATCATGACGTAGGGTAAACACCTGTCCCAGTCTCTCTGGTTGTCCGACACAAACATCGCCAACATTGCCTCTAGGGTCCGGTTGAAACGCTCTACCATGCCGTCGGACTGAGGATGAAGGGCCGTTGTCCTAGTCTTGTCTATCTTCAGCACTCGACAGATTTCTTGAAACAATGCCGATTCAAAATTTCTGCCCTGATCTGAATGTATCTGTAACTGGAACTCCGTACCTGCAAACAAATTGCTCAATTAACACGGTGGCGACCGTCTTAGCTTCTTGGTTCGGTATCGCGTATAGGCTTCAGTCCACTTGGAAATAGATACATCTTAGTAGTTGGTGATTATTTTACCATCTTCCGTTTCTGGTAATGGCCCCATTACATCGAGTGCGATTCGTTCCATTGTAGCACCAACGTTATATTGCTTCATTGGACTCCTGTACTTCCTTAACGGGGGTTTACGTGTTGCACACACTTCACATGTTTTGCATAGTCGGCTTACGTCTTGTCGCCACTCATACCAGTAGTAGCGTCTCTGTATCATGTTCAGTGTTTTAGTTTTTCCTAGATGACCGGAAGTCGGGTCACTATGAAGTCGCTGCATCAAATCTCGCCTCATCTCAGTCGGTAGAACTAACTGCCAAGTTATTTTATCACCCCTCTCAGATTCCCATTTTCTGTATATCACACCATTCCGCATCTGCAGGCGGTTCCACTGCGTCCAATATCGTTTAATTACTCCATCACTTGGGGAAACTTCACTCCATTTAGGTCGCACATCTCGGGACTCTTTCCATCGGATGATCAGTCCGATCGCCTTGTCCTTTAACTGCGACTGTCTTAAGTCTCTGGTTGTGTACTCTATGTCATCTTCTGACTTTGAACATGCTTCACCACGACAAACGTTCACGGCAACACATCCCCGGCCGTCCTGCAGCCCAACACCATTTTCGGACTTCTCTCCAGGGTCATTTTTGCCCAAAGAATCCATGGTGGCGTGTGTATCATGGTCTACCTCAGACCAACAGCCGTTCCAGAACTTCTCTTGCCGAACATCGCACTGTTGGGCCTCTTCTACCCTCATGCCATCTCGAGAATCAACATCTTTATTAATAACTTTATCCCCATCACTTGCAGATTCATCGCAGCGTTGTGTGTCATCTTCTATTAGGGTTCGTATGGGTGACTTCTTTCTTCTGTCTCTTTCATCGTAGTCGCGAGGAATTCTCATACTGTGTGTAATTTGTCGTTGCGCCGAATTACGCTCGACCCGGTCACACTGTTCACAGTCATCACAAGGCCGACGAGATAGGCCGTCTGCGTTCCCGTGCTTAATGCCTGCACGATGCTGTATATCAAACGTGTATGAACACATAACCTCTAGCCATCTGGCTGTCTGTCCCTCTGGGTTCTTGAAATTCATCATCCATCTAAGTGCTCCGTGATCACTTCGAATTAGAAAATTTCTGCCATACAGATAATGGTGGAAGTGTTTTGTTGCTGCCACTACTGCGAGAAGTTCTTTCCTTGTGACGCAATATCGGCGTTCAGCTTTGCTCAGCGTTCGGCTGAAATACCCGATGACCTTCTCAGCTCCGTCTTGCGTCTGTGATAATACAGCTCCAACACCAACATTACTAGCATCTGCATCCACGATGAAACCACAGGTGTCATCACTCGTAGGATATGCTAAACTCGGCGCCGATGTAAGTGCTGATTTCAACTGTCTGAATGCCATCTCGCATTCCTCTGTCCATAGAAAATGACGGTTCTTCTCTGTCAGCCGGTGAAGCGGCTTTGCAACTTCGGCAAACCCTCTCACAAATCTTCTGTAGTATGAGCATAAACCCAGAAAACTTCTAACATCAGTCACGTTCCTTGGCGTTGGCCAGTTTTGAACGGCTTCCGTCTTGGAACTGTCTGTAGATATCCCCTTCTCTGAAACTTCGTGTCCCAAAAAGGTAACACTTCGCTTAAACAGGTTGCATTTCTTGGTGCTCAACTTCAACCCTGCTGCTTTAAGTCTCACTAGTATTTTCTTCAAGCCGCTCCAGTGCTTGTGGAAAAATATCACAATATCGTCTAGATACAGCAAACATGTCTGCCACTGAAGTCCTGTTAGTACTCTCTCCATCAATCTTTCGAATGTAGCGGGCGCGTTGCACAGCCCAAACGGCATGACCTTAAATTGATAAAACCCAAGCCCGTTGCCTGCAACAAATGCCGTCTTCTCTCGGTCTTCATCGGACGTTTCTACCTGCCAATATAACCACTTTGAAGGTCTAGTGTTGAGAACCACGTCGAACCCGATAGTGCGTCGAGTGTAACATCTATTCTTGGTAGCGGGTACGAATCTTTGACAGTTACAGCATTCAATTTCCTGTAGTCTACGCAGAACCTTATTGTGCCGTCTTTCTTCCTGACAAGTACTATGGGTGATGCCCACGGACTCGAAGATGGTTCAATTATACCTCTCTTCAGCATTTTCTCCACTTCTGCTTCAGTCTCTGCCCTCTGGTAAATCGGCAGTCGTCAGTCGTCTGGCTTGCTGTCGTATCGGTGTCGCTGTGCCTGTATCAATTCGGTGCCTGTATACCGATGTCCTCCCTAAGTCTTCTGATGAACTGGCGAATGCGTCTTGATGTCGAAGCAAAATATTCTTGAACTGGTCCCGCTGTTCCTCATCAAGACTAGAGCTGCACTTGTCAAATAAATCAGTCAGGTTATTCGGCATGGGGGAATTTCCTTTTTCTTTATCTTCATGTACTAGGTAGCAAGCTGCAGTTTCTATGTGGTCTTCCCCATCAGTCGTCATTATTTCTTCTATACTGGCTCGCAAACAGCAACATTCGTCCCCTTGTGTATCTTGACGTACTCATCCTTCAAATTCAAAACCCGCACTGGAACATGTTCTTCCCGTGTATCTACTAACGCTTTAGCAACCATCATGTCGTGGTTTCTCAAAAACCTGACTGCTGGCTCCATGATTGACACTCCGACTTCTCTAGCTTCAGTTATCTTGCCGGGTATAATTACTTCGCCTCTTGGTGGTATACACACCGTTGTATCTGCAACTACTCGACAACTCATCTGTGGTTCAACCGAGCCGACCTGCGTCCCTTGAAATGTCATCAATCTTTGTCCACATTCTAGTTGGCAATCATACTTGCATAACAAGTCGTATCCTAAGATACCGTCGAGCTCTATGTCGGCTACCCATACTCTGTGTTCAACTTCTGCTCCATCTTTATTGTCAATCTTAATCTTAAACCATCCTTAACCCTTGAATGAAAGTGGTTTGCCGTCAGCCGTCACCATCTTGATTGTCTTGCTTTCTAGTGGCGGTCTATCTTGCTCTGGAATCTTGAAGTAAATATCTGGCTTGATGATCGTGATGTTGGCCCCTGTATCAACTAAGAAAGTAACTTCTACGTTCTCTACATGTCCTCGTACGTATAACCCATCTACTCCCGTTGACAAAGATCGTGTCGTTACTGTTGTGCCGTCCGGTTGGGCCTTGCGTTGCCCAGTCGAGTGTCGACCCAGTTGCTCGACTGTCTCCCGTTTCCCTGCTGTCTTGCTTGGTTGAAGCTAGGTGGTCGTCTCCATTGCTGCGGACAATCTCGACTCATATGTCCAACGTCATGACACCTCCAACACTGAACTGGTCCGCTGATCTGACATTGGTCCTGTCTCTGGCGATTCGGAGTGCTTGTAGATCTATCCCGAGTTAGCTGTCCTTGTAGATTCTTAAAACCATCCATCAGAATCTTCTCAATATTCGTCTTCCATGATGCAATCTGGTCTTTCTCATTTACGTCGTTTTGTCGCGCATCAGCTGCGTTAACCACACGCGCAGTCGGCTTTTTTTGCCCGGTTCGTTGCCTATCAGCAACTTGAAATGCTTCTAACTCTACTGCAACTCGTACTGCATCTTCTAGACTTTCTGGTCTGGACTGGAAAACTCTCCATCTAATGTCGGAGTCATGTAGTGAGTCCACAAAGTTCTCCTTGGCAAGTGTCTCTCGAAGTTGGTAGTTGGCGGATGGATAGGCGTGTCTTGCCAATCTCCTTATTGCTTGGGCAAGTTCTGGTAGTGTTTCGTCACGCTTCCTCGTTCTATTCTTCAGTTGAACCCGAAACAATTCCGTCTGGTTTTCTGGCCCGAATCTTTGTCCCAATGCCGCTGTCAATGCAGTATAACTTCGCCTTTTAATCTCATCCAAATCTCCCAATATTGATTGTGCCGATCCACGAAGACTTGCAGCTAGGTAGACTGCCTTCGCCGATTCATCCCATTCATTCAGTTCTGCCAACAGCTCGAACTGTACTCTGTAATCTGTCCATGAAGTTGACCCATCAAATGTGGCTGGACGAACCTTTGGTTTTTCTGTAACACTGCACCTTGCCTTGCTTGCTCCAAAATTTCCATTTATCATTGGGGTACTTTGTACTGGAATCAGATTCAGTTCACGTATCTTCAAAGCCTCAATCTCCTTCTTCGAATCTTCGTTTTCTTCTCTCATTTTCTTGATCTCGTCACGCTCCTTCAGGAAAATTGACTGCGCCGACAAAGAAGCATCGCCTGCCCCAATAATCTGTGACTCCGCAGTAAAACTTTCGCCACCCGTATCATCTTCTACATCATTCTCTATACCCTCCGGAATGGGTCCGAATTGGATCTCGGGATCTGAAGTCTGCATCCTTCTTCTTCTTCTTCTTACTCTCGGTAGCGTAGTCTAATCTTCAAAAACTTCTTAAGTCGAGATCCCACCGCTGCTGCCACCAAAATGTAACGGGTGAGGGAGTGCCCGTTCAGAGAATGACGATGTACGGCCACCGTACAATACTTACGGCTGGTCTGATCTGGCGGACGTCTGCAGAAACTTCACTAATCAGTAATCGTCAGAGGGCGCACTTCAAACGAGATCGGTCGCAGCCAGAAGATCGGGGATGGGCGTGGTTTTGGGAAAGGGGAGGGGGTGAAAGTCTTGAACCAGTCTAACTAATAACTCTGTGGGAACTGGGGAAGGGGAGGGGTGTAGGTAGCCAGGCTCACCAGGAAGATTCCACCGTCGTCAATCAAATGAGAAGACTTAAGAAAATCCAGTCTACTAATTAATAGACCTAATGCGCAGGCGCACGCATTAAAAACAGACTAAATAGAGTAATTCACTCGAGGAAACAGCTTTTATAATTCAAGAACTCGAACGCAACAAATAATTTATTAACAGTAGCGCTAAATGCAACTCTATTCACAGTAATTATTATTTACACTAATTATTCGCTAGTTACAGTGAGTAAATCATAGCTGGTTTCACTGTTCAGTACGTGTGACTCATAAAATATACGCCGCACCTAACATTCTTGTAATTCTGACTGCAAGCTACACAAAATATTAATTAATATGCGCACAATTAATATATAGCTCAAGCACAAAAGCTCGCCGATGGCTTCGCAGTTGCACGCAACGCTAGCATGCACTGAATAACCTCGCAGGAGTAGCGATACGTTGCTTCAGCACTTGCTATAGCTGAAGTTCTACCGTTGACTTTTATTCACGGCACTTCTTTGCCGACTATTCTTGCTGTACTAATCTTCACGGCACTTCTTTGCCGACTTTAAGCTGTAATCTTCACGGCACTTCTTTGCCGACTGTTCTTGTACGCAGGCGCCTGTCAGCCGCGCGCTTGTCCACGGCACTTACTAGCCGTCTGTTGTATGTAGCGGACTCGATAGAACCGAGCCGATCATAGCGGACTCGATAGAACCGAGCCGAACCAAATGTTGTTGTTGTTGTTGTTGTTGTAATTTGTGGTTGGCACCTTTGGCAGCTTATGTGCCCTGTGTGCCATTAACGCATAATTTAGCAGATAGCGCCGCGAGGGGAGGTTAGGCGCGAGAAACCCGCGAGATATACACAGCGCCACCATGAGGCTCCCGCAAGGTCGGCCGTATCCCAGCAAACTAGGGAGCCCGAGCTCCCCAACCTGCTGGTAATGTTCTCAGGTCCGCGTACCTCCGAGTGATGAAAAGGCAGCCCTGTAACATCCAACGAGCCACCCGCACCCCTCCCCCCCACATATAAGCAACACCAGCAAATCAGGAGGGCTCTAAATTAAATAGAAAATTAAACGGACATATTACAATCATTTATATATTGTAGAGTTGCAAGGCAGTTTTTATGTTGACAGATATTATGATTAACGGTCATTTCTGTTGGAGATAATTTGAGAGTTCTCTGAAGTTTATGTCGCTGGGTGATATATTTTGTACAGACCAATAAGAAATTTTCGATGTTATCAGGGGAAAAACATGTATCGCATAACCCATTTGGATGATGGCCAAACTTATATAAAAAGTCAGTAAGACCTCTACATGTTCCAAACATTAATCTATGGAAGGTTACTTCTTGTTTACGTTTAAGGCCCCAGCATTGAAACGAGAAGGAGGGGGTTAGTTTTGTATGTTTTTTGGGGTCCAGTTTTGGGAGCATAGTCGTCCAAATTTCTTTTAGTTGTTCTTTAAGGACATGTTTAATTTCTGAGTGGGACAGTGGAATGCAGCAGTCACTTTCAGCTCGTTGTGTCGCCAATTTGGCAACTTTGTCTACAGTTTCATTACCGGGAATGCCACAGTGGCCGGGGACCCATTCAAATGTGACACCGTGCCCTTGCCTGTGAATATTTAGAAGAGCGAACCGAATATCACATACAATTTTATTTTCAGGAAAATGCTGGGATATGCTTTGAATGGCACTTTGACAATCACTAAAGATACAGGAATGCATAGGTTTCACATCTTCAATCCATTCCAAGGCAAGGAGAATCGCAAAAAGTTCCGCAGAAAAAATAGATACACCGTTAATAAGTCGGTAACCTTTGGAGTATTTTAGTTGTGGTATATGAAGACCACAACCAACATGATTAGATGTGGGATTGTGTGATCCGTCAGTATAAATATGAAGAGAGTTTTGCCAGACTGTGTTAACTATTTCAACGCTTCTGTTTCGTTTGTCGGTTTCATTTGTAATATTCGAAACTTGAGAGAAGATAGCATTGGAGATAACAGGAGTATTATAATGCCAATAAGGAAACGGATTAAAAATTGGAAAAATGTCGAAAGTTTGGGCAGAGATCCGGGATTCGAAAGGGGTTTTATGAGACGATTGCCATTTGGTAGCAAAATACTGTTTTTGCCAGTTATCTCGTTGGAGGGAGTGGTTAATGTGCTCATGGTGTTGATTTATTTTAACTCCGTATAAGTTACAGAGAAGTTTACGGCGGAGGTCAAGAGGGGGGTCACCGCATTCAGCTTGCAGTTTAGATGCGGAAGTGCCACAAAGACACCCAGTACATATTTTTAAAGCCTGGTACTGTATGCTGTCAAGTTTGTGTTTCAAGGATGAAGAGGCAGAATCAAAGGCTTCACAGCCATATTCTAGTATCGGTTTGATTAGAGCAGTATATATTTGAAATAAGGTTTTACAATCAGCTCCCCAAGTACTGCCACTTATACACCGAAGGAGATTGAGTCTCTTTTTACATCGATCGAGGATAAGATTTACATGTGGTTTCCAAGTTAATTTGTCATCGAAAACCACTCCTAAAAATGTAACAGATGGTCGGGTTGTAATTGCATGATTTCGTAATTGAAGCGAAATAGGCCTAGGGATACGTAGCTTATTTGTAAAAAGAACCGCTGTTGTTTTCAGTACGGATAGTTTAAAACCCCATTTGTCACACCAGTTATTAATATTGTCAAGATTTTGTTGAATTTTCTTTTCTACAAAAGCAACATTTCTGTTTGATTTCCAGATGGCAATATCATCCGCGTACTGGGCAACATGAACGCCAGTTAGGTGAGATGATAAGTCATTAACGGCAATGTTGAATAGGAGTGGGATGATGACACTACCTTGCGGAACTCCATTTTCTAAAGTTTTATTGTTTGAAAGGACATTGTTGACTTTAGTTTGAATTTTCCTATCGCTTAGGAAATTGTCAATCCAGCGGGTTATTTTACCGTAGACGCCAGTAGATTTTGTAATTTGTGACCACTCCTTTACACCAGAGCATATCATACGCCTTTTCGATGTCGAGAAATAGAACTAACGTGCTCTCTTTATTTGCACGGGCTTTATTAATGCAGGATTCAAGGAGGATTATATGGTCTTTTGTGCTTCGACCTTTACGGAAGCCGCTTTGATGATTTACAAGAGTATTTTTTGATTCAAGAAACCACAGGAGACGAGAATTTACCATCCGTTCCATTAATTTGCAAAAAGTAGAGGTAAGCGCAATAGGTCTGTAGGAGAGAGGGTTAGAGGGGTCTTTTCCAGCTTTAAGAAAAGGAATAAGTATTGCGTTTTTCCAGTTTATGGGACATTGAGAGACTGACCAAATCTTATTAAAGATTGTAAGCAGGTGTTTTCTTGATGTTGGAGGAAGATGTTTAATTACTTCATTTCTAATGCCGTCTTTGCCCGGCGCTGAACATTTAGCAGAGGCAATGGCATGGTTTAGTTCCTGCATTGTGAAGGGTTCATTTATAACATTATCATTGTCGTCGTGAAAGTAGAAATCACGTTCAACTTGTGTTTTGGTCTTCAGAAATTGAGTGGTATAATTTGTAGTACTGCTTACTTTTGAGAAACTGTTAGCTAGAGTTTCAGCCTTATCTTTATCGGTCAGCGCGTCACCTCCATCATGCTGTAAAATAGGAATAACTGATTTGGTGTTGGTGTGTGCAATTCGTTTGATCTTATTCCATACCGTACTAACATTGGTTTTTGAATTAAGTTCTGAACAGAACTTTTTCCAGTCCTCCTTTTTTGCACATTTTATCGTTCTTCGGGCAATAGCGCATGCTCGTTTGTATTCCATAAGGTCCGAAGGTAGGCTAGTTTTACGTAGGGTTTTTAAGGCGTTCTTTTTGGCGTATATAGTTTTTTGACAAGCATCATTCCACCAGGAGGAGGGATTTTTTCGACACTGGGGTTTGGTGAATGGTATGTTTTCCTCATTGCTTGCTCTAATTGAATAATAAAAACATCATAAATTTGATCAATTGATTGGGTTAAGTTAGGTTCTATTATGTGTTCCTCACAGTCGTCTTGGAATTTTGGCCAATTAGCTTTCTTTAGCGACTGAAATAGTGATTGAAATTCAGACCAGTGACACGGTTGGCGTAGTTCTATGTATATGGGGCAGTGATCGCTGCTCCACGTGTCATGTTTAACATTCCATGTACATTTGGCAGCTATGTTGGCAGATACAAGAGTTAGATCAACACGGGACAAAAGGCCCCGGAAAGTATCAACTCTTGTGCCCTCACCGGTGTTAAGGCACACCATGTTATATTTTATAATAGCATCTTCAATGACTTCGCCATTCTTATCCAGTTTTACGCTACCCCATAAGGGGTTATGACTGTTAAAATCACCGCATATAACATACATTTTGTTAAGTTTATCAAAAATTGTATTTAGAATATCATTTGTTAGGGTGGAACATGGATTATAGATGTTAACAATACTGATTTTAGAATTATTAGAATCATAGAGTTCACCAATCTGGTACTCAACAGTTGTATCGACTGAGTAGGAAATATATTTGAAAGGGAGGCTTTGTTTTACGAGCATAGCACATCCACCACCTCCTTTCTTTGATCCAGAAAGGTTTCTGTCATTTCTATATATACTATATCCAGATAGGTTAAACGTTTTATTTGCCTTAAACCAGGTTTCTTGTACACATATTATATCCGGTTTGGGGTTTTGGGACATGACCCCACGTTTAAATTCTGTACCATGGGCTGAAAGTGACTGTGCGTTCCACTGCAATATTAAGACCATTAAAATTATTACATTCATTACGTTTTATTTGGTTTCGCTTTAGATGTTGTAGGTAGGGCAGCTGTGATTGGCGGCCCCATTTGGGAAGAGACGGAGGAGGGATTGTTTCCCTTTGTTTGGGAATTTGACTTGCGGGTAGATCGGGTAGAAGCAGTTGGTGATTGTGATTGGCCACGATGTTTCCCCTGTTTCTCTTTAGGTTTTGGAGTGTCACTTTTATTTAGGGCGTGATGGACTAAGGATTTGATAGCGGTCATCCTTTCATCTTTATTTTTAACAGTTTCCATGATCTGTATTGTGCCAGATAATAGTTCGATTAGGTTTTGTTCAGTGTAGAGACATTTCTGTTGAGGTTCTGTTTGTGTGTCTGCAGTACAATCAGTCTGCGTTGATGCATTTGAAGTAACGATCTTGACTAGAGGGGGAAGTGTTACAGTAGTTGGCTTCGAGTCGGTGTGTGTTGGACGGCGTGGTTTGTTTTCTTGGATTGGATGATAAGATCGAGCGACAGTGACGATAGGTTGTGTCTGCGGTTGAGATTGGTTGGGCGGTGGTGTATTGGGGCTAATTACGATGTCAGTTTTTACAGCTTTGGCAGCATCAGCATACGAAATGTTGTGAGAAATTCGGATGTATTGGATTTTTCTTTCTTTTTTCATTGTGGAACAGCCGCTATATGCAGATGAGTGATTTTTACCGCATCTGCAACATTTAGTATTTTCTCTTTGAGTGCATTGATCGTAGGTATGCGGACCGCCACAGCGGACGCATCGTGTACGGCTTCTGCAGTTATTAGCTGTGTGTCCAAGGCGTTGGCAATTGAAACAGCGCAAAACAGGGGGAATAAATGGTTTAATTTCGAATTGTTCATACCCTAATTGAATCTGTGTCGGTAGTGAAGGTGTATTGAAAGTTAAGCATATGCTGAGACTTTTTTCCAATCTACCATCCCATCTACGCATCAATCGTCGTACAGCAATCACTCCAGATTTTTTGCAAGCCGATAAAATTTCTTCATCCGATAATTCAATGGGAATTCCTGATATTACTCCCTTGCTTTGTATTTCTGATTTTGCGAATTCTGCGTTTACGGTCCATTGATCCAATTGAGTGATTAATTGTAGTTTGCGCGCTTGTGCTGGAGTGAAGCACCGAATTGTTATGCCACCTTGATTATTTTTGGATACATTCTTGATGAGATTATTGCCTACTTTATTCAGCGCTTTTGCTATTTTGATGGGGCTTATTTGGGCTAGTTTTACATCAGGTGATGTGAAAATCACAAGAGTTGGTTGGCTTTTATTATAAGTTGATTGTGTGTTGGGGCGTTTTGCTTGGTGTAGATCGAGAGGCCGCGTCGTCTGAATCGCTGTACACGTCCTCATAACTGACGTTAGATTTAGTTCGTTTTCTACTGGGTATTTGGTATTTGTCAGTGTTATCGTTTTGGGCCTGGCTAATTAGTTTCTCTAGTGTTGAACGGTGATCAGTATTTTTGCTTTGGCTAGAATCTACAGATACTTGAGATTGTTGGTCCCAGTTACACGTACCATCGTCCATGTCTTCGAGCTCGCAGTCTGCCATAACGGTCAGACTTTGAGGGGGAAGAGGGGACAAATTATTATTACTATGCCTATCCTCCTGATAGTTTACTGGTGTTGCTTACCTTTCTATAGGGTGTGTGAAAGCCAGTAGCGCAGAGCACACGCAGAAATAAATCCAAATTTTGGCGCGGGTTTTGTCACGTGGAAACACGTCCGACCACGACGGCGGCTCCGAGAGATCTCCTCGCCGAACCAAATGCTGGAAATGCTCGACTTTTATAGTTTTCTGGCAGTGCAGAACTAGGTCACGGACCATACGCGCACTACAATTGGCTGAACGCGCGCCGCGTATGCAAATGAGTCACTCACACTGATCAGCGATTGCCATTGAAATGTACAGTACTTGTTTTACGTACAAAGCCTATTACATGTAGTTGCTATACGTGTATGTACAGTTACAGTACACAAACGATAAGCAATGCCTACTTACACATTCTGCTATGAACCAGTTGTGCTATGTTAAACCACTGTTGAATCTGTAAGAAATTAACAACTCTAAGGAAGTTAGTCATCATTGTAAGATAATTAAATGCTTTCTAGAAGTTCTAAATTCATCAACGATGTGCCATACATTCCTATGAATACTTGTAGTTGTAAGTAGGCCCTGTACAATCGATGCTAAGAAAATTGTGTATTAAAAAAAAGAGGGAACATTTGCTGTTGGTGTCATTTCTACATGTAAATTATATATGGTAGACTTTGACTGAATAAAACATCCCAGGAATTTTGTAAAGGCAGAGCGATTTTTGTCACAGTACGTTAATCTGTATATTGTCTGAAAACCGTTGCATTATCTTCTTGTTAAAGACAAATGTCGGCCTAGAGTATTATTTTCGAAGAAGAAACAGATTGGATTTATATCTTTCTATGTGTGTATACATGTAGTTTTAAAAACTAATTATTTAAATGACGACTAGTCGACTACGGCGCATTACAGACGTCCGAATACGAACGCACACGTTGCAAAATAAATATTCACCACCGATTATGTCCCGTCCGGGCCACCGTATCCATAAACATTATTTGGTGTCACTTTTGAAGATGGCGCAACAGTGCACCAAAGTAGCCCAGGTTGGACTCCTCCGTTGTGTACAACGCGACGAAATAAATGCAATGAAGAACGTCGTCCAACCTGGGCTAGTAATATCCAAAGCTGCTCTACTTCTTACCAAGTAAGTTTTTATTGCCATTAATTTTTGGAGTAATTACTAAACATATACGATCACTTTAAAAACACATGTAACTCAAACTACACACAAACGGGATGAGCCTTTACGACTTTGAAACAATTATCCAAGGGGCGAGCTGGTCAGTGGGCGAGTTGATCCTGCCACCCTTTGTATGGTTATGCAGGATCCTGCCTGACAGTAGGAGTTCTTGCAGGGCAAACCATAGAAAAAGGTGGGCAAACAAAGAGACCAATTACTCCCAGCTAATATCTCTCTGGTATGGGTAGACACAAAGTGTCAAAGTTTATGTTTAGGTACAGTTTATGTCAAAGTTGTGGTTTCTATTGTACACCATGCTGGCTCTCTGGAGTTAATCCCATGGCCTGGGGTAGTTGGCTTGATTTTTTATGTGCCTATAGCTATTGGCCAGGCTAGATGACCTCTCACATATATACCAATATTCACAACATAGAGGCTCATTTGAGAATTATCTATGGCTCATCCTTTTAAAAATGCTCGGACACTTGAAAACTGCTGGTTATACCTGCCATTACCCGCGGGTTGGATAAGTACGGGTCTTCCCCAAGTTACTGTGACTTAGTCTACCAGTATACGGAAATATTTGACTGTCCACCAACTCTCAAATTCCTTCCAATACTAGGCCTATCTTGACTTGTATACATTTAAACATTTTCTTTTTATGACTTTTCAGCTTGCTTACAGAAGCCAGTTTTCATGGCCGAGTTCGGGCGGTCTGTCTTGACACGCGAACTCACGGTTCTCACTTGAACGGCGGAAATGTGACTCATGAACATTGCACTCGGAACAAGAACACACACCTATACTATCCATCAGGGTTTTGCAATAACGAATTACTTGTGTCAAGAACAGATGGCCCGAATTTAGCAGTGCCCCAAATTATAACCTGTGAAAATATTCTGCCAAAAAAGTATTTAAAAAAAATGGCACAGGAATACCTTTTTAGACCCCCAAAGTATGAGTAAAGATTCTAGTAATAAAATCAACATGTTATTTTGTATGCTTCTAAAGATTTGGAGCATCTTGTTACTTTAAATAAAAGAAAATCTCAAGGAGTTCTATGACCATCTTGACAGACTCCCGTCTCCATCGATAATCATGTATGGCCATTCTTCTCTCACTGATTTGGTTGCATTCATGTATCATTGCACCATGACAGTCTAAAACTTGAGGAAAGAATAATACTTCTTTGGTTGTGTAAAGCATACCATGGAGATTGAAATGTATTTTCAAATAATTTTCTGACAAAATTGCAAATATTTCCCACTCCCAGATTACATTTGTTTTTAAAGACTTGCCACCAATTATATGATAAAGTAGCCTTTATTTAAAGGAGAGGAAGGAAGGGAGGTGAGCCTTTCTTTAACAAAAACTCTTGATTAGATTGAGGGACAGATAATAGGGTCGCCCTATAATGGGGTCGTTCCTTATTTTCCCATTGAGTCTGTCTGCAATTTTATTAGCTTGCCTTGAATCCCATCTCTATAATGCCTCTTTAATTACTTCATAGATCCATCTATTGAAATTGAAAAACTCAAAATAACCCTGGTGGACAGAAATTTTCAACACTCTTTAGCCGTGTTCCCATTGGACTTTTTCTTCCGCGGCCACGCGGAGACTTACCGCGGCATTCCTTAGCGTGAATCTACCGCGCGTTCCCACCTGGACTTATATTCCGCGACGGAACGGTACATTCGCTGTTCGAGACTGGCAGAATGTCACAAATTGCGGGCACTGTGCACAGTCACCTTTGAACTATGCGGGATATGACGTGCCTGTGACGTATTTTTCGCGCGCAATTAAACTCCTCACAAAATCGATCAAATCTGCCATGTTTCTAACAAGTCAAGTAGCGAAACTGCAGCAACTGGACGAGATTAAAAAAAGCGCTGACCGTATTGCATTCTACACACGGTAATTCCTACACACGCTGCGTACGGTACATACCACACCGCCATCAATGCAAACGAGACAGGGAACCATACTACCATTTTCGCGCGAGTTCTGTGCATAGTTGTGACGTATACAGGAAGTGTTGTTGTTTGCATAGCGTTTTACAGCGTGGTCGCGGTAGTTTTACAGCGCGGAGCGTTCCCATTGGACTTTTTAGCGGCCCTGATAATTTACCGTGGCTGCGCGGAAGTCTCCCGCGATCTCTTTCGGCCTGTTTTTTTTACATCACGGTCGCGGTAAATAGACAGGGAGGTGTGTTTATCGTGCGTCCTAATTGGATTTAATTTTGTTGTTCTAAAGAAAAGTCGCGGTACTCTAACAAAATTAAGTCCAATGGGAACATGCCTTTTGCCTTTTTGCCAGAGATCCTAGCTGATGTCCTTTTCCATACAACTAATACTGTACTTGAATTCAACCAAGCATAAATCCTGCCAAATGCCAGAGTGAATCCCTGGTACTTATGAAGCAGATATGGGACTGAGACACCCCCCTTTCTCTTTGTGGTGGTCATTGTGCTTGCATAATGTTGTGGTTTTCTAAGGAATTCTTTTTAGGTTTTTAGGGGGTTGTTAGGTAACAATAGTCTAGAGTGTTCAGAAGGGGTCCCATATCTTGCTGGGTACAGGAGCCATATACCTGGTGCATAGCCATTGTCTTTTAATGAGCTCATTGTTGCATTGTTGGGCTGTTTACTCATTGATAAGACTATGTTGGGTCAATGGTCATGGGTTGGGTTAAGCTTTGTGAAGATTAGCATAGTGTTGTACATATATGTACAAAGTAATATACTTTGGGTGTGGGATTCTTCAGGCAGAAACCCACAAGACATCAGGTGGTTAGGTTGCAGTTGGGACAGTCTCTTAACACTGGATCGGTTTTGCAGTCTTCATGATGAAGCACATTCAACTTCATATGGGAGACTGGAGAGCCATGTTGTGGCGATTCGGTCCTAATTTCTTTTTAATGGTGCAGTTTTGAATCAAGCAAAATTAGCTATGAAGAACAAAATGGTGAGTTTGAAAGGAAAAGACTATTTATTTATTTTTTTATTTTTTTATTTAAAAAAAAAATGGCGCGGCGTGTTTATGTGTCATCTGTTTCGAGTCTGGGGAAAACTTTGTGTTTATATACGTCATCCGGCGTGAACTAGTTAAAAGTGTACATGTTTTATTTTGTCTCTTTTTGTTCTATTTCTACAGTTCTGATTGATATAATTGCTGCATTACAAGTTCCATCACCCAGTTCCTGTTGTAATGAAGCAGACTTCTCACCCTAAGACTCTCTTCAGGTTTGGTACCATGACTCTCTCAACCCCCTACCCCTGTGTAATTGTCCTTGCTTCGAGGCAGGTAAGTCTAGTTTTGATCTTTCATGGACCAGGATCTTCAAAAATAGCAAATTTAGCAGTTGCCATGGCGTTTTACAGTTACTTCGCCCATTTACCACTTCGCCCATGCATAGCGCG
Organism: Crossaster papposus; assembly: GCA_037893245.1. Lineage (NCBI taxonomy): Eukaryota > Metazoa > Echinodermata > Asteroidea > Velatida > Solasteridae > Crossaster > Crossaster papposus. Next base: position 1,025,291 of record JBAIAA010000217.1, on the reverse strand, counting down.
CGCCCGTGTTAATTCGACAGAGAGTTGCGTGCTTGAGGCAGGGGGGACTGTCCGGTGGCCCGCCCCGCCCTAACCCTGTGGATACATTTGGGAATGACCATGACGCGTGGTGCCTGTTTCAATAAAAGACATGACAGGATTATTACTTTTCTGCAATGTATTCACTAAAGGTTTTTAAAATCTGTTTTCTTGGAAACCAACCAAGTAGGCCTACAGTAACGCATTTTGGCAGCCAAATTCATGAATACGAATTTCCCATTATTTTGCACGAATTTCAATGCAAGTTCAGATCAACATCGTTAAATAATTAAATGGTCCGTTTCAGATATAAAAGCATGCGAATACACTTTTCAACAATGCATTTTAAATGCATTCAAAAAAACTAAAACATTGGGTCATTTAAATTCACAGCATCTGTCATTTTCATTATACGGATTAAATTTTGACTAAAAATAGTATGAAATATACCCGAAAATCAGTTAAAAATTACCAATCGTTACAAAAGTTGGCATATGATATCGCACAATGGATGTTTGTGCTTAGCAGATTTTAGACAATTCCGCTTAATTTTACACAAACAAATTACAAATTTTGTTAAAAATTGACAGTTTGGACAGTTCACCACAACTTATATTATAACTTTATTGATATTATATATTAATCCGGTTGGGGCCCTATAACAAACTAAATCAAAAATTCCAAAAAGAGGAGTTACATGTATAGAGCCCTAATTATTTGGACTACCTATAAATGACGAAGCTAAGAAAATTCTACAAAAAAATACACTTTTAATTTTATCTTAACATAATTTTACTTTAACATTTTAATATTCCCACTATGATTTCCTTATTGTAATACCTTATTACAGCTAATCAACCACCAGAAATTCTGATGAGAAATCATGATTTTACGCCGTGAATTTTCTTTACGATTTTTTTTTAACACGGGCGCGCGCTATGCATGGGCGAAGTGGTAAATGGGCGAAGTGACTGAAAAGTGTGCCAATCGCCATTTCAGCCATAGTGGTGTGTATAGTACGGGCACACTTGTGTATAATGATTAACAGACAGTTTTTGAAATTTACTAATGGATACCACCTTCTAAGACCGTATTCAGTTGAAAATGTCTACAGACCAGTTTGTGTAATGTGTAAGTGGGTTGTTGACTCGACCAAGTTTTAATCTACTTTCGGTGGACGTTGACGCAGTCTTTTCTTGCAGCACGGTAGACAGCCTCCACACCGCCAACAATGGCTGGGATCATAGTACACGGCTTTAATTTGGGCCATACATATTAAGGTACAGATGTCGCATCATGGAAGGCCTCTATCATATACTTGGTGAGGTTCATCTGCCTTGCTTACTTGGTAATTTGAAGCATCTCTTGGGTTTCCTATGCAAATCAGATACTAAGGGAACTACATGTATATATGGCCTTCTACCTTTAGGATATATTTCAATTCGTTGCCCGTTTTTTCTTGAAGAGCTTGACCGACCCCAATGGCACGGGTCAAACGTGTTAAAACCCTCGCCCCTAATTTTCACGATGCTCTTCTTATTGGCTAAGAAATCTTCTAGTTTGAGAAGTTGTGCCGGGGTGTTAGTTTTACCCCCTTTTGGACATTTCATGAACAAAGTGGATGGAGATGTTTTAAGACTGTTTTGATTCTTAGGTATGAAACAATACTACCACGTACTGTTGGCCAAGACTACTCGCAGGTATACCAAGAAAGCCCTCGGCTGAAAACTGTTAGCTTTGTAATCCACACAGTGATATCTTATTTTACGCAATGATCTCGAGCGCTTTCAGGCTTTGCGTATACAATAGGAAATATATTTCCAACTCCCAGATTTATATCTTTAACTTTTTTTTGGTAAATACTTGCCATCAAGAAAATATATGATAAAGCCTTTTGGGGGGTTGGGGGTGAAGCCCTTTTTTAAAACAAAACTCTTGATTAATTTAAGGGACAGACAATGGGGCTGCTATACAATGGGGTCGCTTCCTTTTTTCCTATTGAGTCTGCCTGCCATTTTATTAGCTTGCTTTCAATCCCATCTCTGTACCCTTACGAAAATGTCCTGTGGTATTACCACAAAAAAACCACAGGACAGTACCACAGGAAATGTCCTGTCATTTTTTGGAACATTACCACAGGACAAATTCCTGTGGTACCACCCCTGTGGTACTTTTCTGTGGTACTTTTCTTGTGGTACATGTTTTGATATTGTGAAGACTGTACATGTATAGTGGCATTTAACTAATTACAGAGAGAATGGGTCATTTTCTGTCTTTAAAATGCTCCCTGCAAGCACTCAAATGTACTATGAAATGATGTATGTATATTTAGTTGCACAACACCGGAATCAATTAGAATACATACGGTACTACACATAAAAACAATAAATAAACATTCATTATGTAACAGTGTTTTGCACAATAACCCTGAATATATGTAAAACTAGAAAAGTGAAATTTCCCTGACAAATCGATTATATAATAAAGTGAACAAAAAAAAAACTGGCAGGAGTGGGATTTTAACTATAACTCTGAAATAGCATACATGTATTTAGAATAACTGTTTTTTTTTTAAATTACATAAGAAATATATGGCAGCAAATAAAATGATATATTTTTGTCCATGTGAGATAATCTGAATACAGTGTACATAAATGATTAAAAATAAAATATATATTTCATAAAAAAAACCAATAATTATCTTATTTTGTTGCCCTGACACTGACATATATATAAAAAAACAAAAAACAGGTGCTAATATTACTAAGGGCTTACAAATTTCTAGACATCAAATGCTTTTCTAGTCTTCTTTCGTTCGAAAGCTCGGTTCGAGCCGCCTCCTTTAGATATTTTGTCTCGATAGACGGGAATCGCTGCTGGACCTTGGCTGTAAATGAAAAAAACAAAAATACAAATGTATGTTGGAAATTAAATATAAAGCAAACTACAACAGTAACAAAGTTGGAAAAGAATGACAAACAGAAAAAGTCAACATGGTGCAGAGACATATTAAACGGTGAAATGGTTTTCTGTCGCTGCCAAACAGCATCTCTAAGAACAATCCAAATGTACGCAGCCCAAGCAAGGTGGTGTTTAAAAACTTACTGGTAGTACAAAAACTGGGTACCCGATTTAAATAAATTATAAACCCAAAATTTAGACATTCTGCTCTGTTGTATTGTCAGTACATGTATTTTAAAGACACTAAAACTGTATTCAAGCATGCAACAAGATGTTGGTGGTTGTAGAAGTGTTCGTTGCAGAACAGGTTTTTTCACAGTTGTTTTTTCCTTGTCCGAGAAGTTTCTATGTACATCTGTAACCGGTTTCCGAGTCCCGACATTATTGGTAGAGTATTCGGTTCTAATGCACACTCCTAATACACAAACATCTTTTCAAAAAGTATTTAACACTTTTGCAAAGCACTGCAAGATCCTAATGAAGTTAAGCATGCATTTTCAACTTCAAAAAATTGTTATTGTTATGCAGACTGCTTACGTTTGAAATAAACAGCAGTTTACATATTATTTTTCTAGCGCCAAAGAAAAGATAAATTTGTTTTCTTACCAAAGATGTCATTCATTTTCTCTTTTTTTAATTGTGGCTTTGCCCCAACTGCTCCATTAGCATTGGAGCAGGTACCAGTCAGCGAGTGTGTCGCCATCTCTGCTCTGGTAAATCCCTTCGTCATCAGGTCTTGTAGATATTTTGGCGCACTCCAGTTGTCTCCAAGACATATATTGTCCAAACGTTGTTCGAATGTTCTTGCATCGTGTTGCGTATTACAGCTAGCTCACTTCGAAATGACACTATGTTAAGTGCAGATGGGTCGTTATTGCTAGCACTTGCTAACAGTGTTAATCAATATACAGGTATCCGCTTTTCTTGCGTGGGTTGGACTTGCACTGTGAGGCCTCTTGTCTTTGGTCGGGTGTGGGTTAGAAACATTGGGGGATAAGTAAAAGAAACCGATCGAGTAAGCCTTGAACTTCGTCCATCAGTGCTATAAATTTAGCCAGCGGTTGTAGTTCAGTGGAGCCCAAGATTGAGAAGGGAGTGCCTGGTAACATTTTGCATTCATTGTGGGTGGCGAGTGTGAGCGAGGCACCCTCTCTTGAGAATAGTTCGCACAGCAGTGAAATATCTACCTGGAAGTTATCGTCGGATTTGCAGAGTGTGTATAATTTTTCGGTTAAAGGAGGGCCGACGAAGACGAAGTACAGCTTTGGCACAATATGGATTTCATTGAAGGTCGTGAGTTTTGACGACAGACTTGGGATGAATATAGTGGTCGTGAGCAAAGCAGCAACAAGATAGGTTGCTGTTGGTGGATGCAGCCAAGTTGACTACGAACTGCTGGGCTGGATCCGAAAACATACCTCCGTACCAAAAACGCGTATTTATTAGACGGCAGTAAAGTTGGGCCCTTTTTCTTGGATGTTGCTTGGATATCTTCGTAAATTTCGACATGGTGGCATGGACATGTTGCAGCGGAATGGTCAACTTGTTTTAATAATTATAGTGCGCATGTGCGTACATTGTACACGGAGACTTCGGTGTATTTGGAGAAGTCGAAGAACACGATACATTTAGATACATTTAGATGCATTTAAGTTTGAGGGAGGTTCATACGAATTACTGGATTACTGGACAGCGGTGACCGACGTGTCCAAAAGGGTGGCTTTGTGTCCATTATGGCGCAAAGAGCGGCAGTTTGAATATTATAATCATAAATATACGCCTGAAACTTAGCTATACGTTTTTCTTGGACACTTTATAAAGGTCTTCTGGTGCAGAGCCTGATGCATCATGCGCTGTGGTTCTTCTTGGCGTTGAATATCCCCGTCTAGATCTGCATCGGCGAATTGAATATCATCTTCATCCAAATCGCACTGGAAAAACATTTTTTTGTTCATTATACATTTTGGGGTTACAAATACAAAATTGTGCACGTATCAAAATTATATTTAAAGTGTTGGAACTCTACAATTCAAAGCCATTCTTTGTGCAAATTACAAATTCAAATATGTAGTTAAACACCCGTCTTCAAACACCATTCGTTTTCGGTACATGTATGAAAATGCTGTCTTGGTCTGTTCATAAGTAAACATATCCCCATCCCTCATGTAAAATCCCTGATTGACTCGGGAACCTGGTTTTTGTGTAAACAGCAAATTTAGGTATTTGTCTTTAGTAATTTTGTTGGTTCTTTTGTTAAGAACCTTGTTATTGACCTTGCTGCTTTCTCCAAAACAAAAATATGTCTTGCTACACAGAGCAACTATTTCCTCCCCCTCTCGCTCGACTTTAAACAATTGAAGTAAGGATGTTTAAGTATAATCGCCAAAATAATCTTTTCAAAAAATAAAAATAAAATATATACCCAAATATGGGAATATAAACATATTACAAGGCAGGGATTAACGATTTATGCAAATTAGACATATTTGCACCACTTGGACTTTTAGTATGTAATTCTAGGGACCTTATAGAAGTGCACTGTGGTGAAAAACAATTTGTTGCAATTTGTTTGAGGTCAACAAAACAAAATTATGTATTTTGCCTGAACTACATGTCGAGGGTGTAATCATTGTAGTGACATGTTTACAGAGACATGCTAACAAAGACAATGACAAAGAGCTCGGTGTCGCTCTACCATCTCTGAAATCATTAAAGAAATGTGGAGAAATTTGAATACAGATTAATTTCTTAGTTATTTACCAGGAAAGTGTGCCAGACCTAGCTGCGGCCTGTTTTCGCACATTTATTTCATTGGCATTTTAAGAAAACTTAGTAGGAACACCCACATCTACATTGTATTTTAACAAGTTCGCTTCTATCAGATGTTTGTTGCATCCGGAATCCACTACAGTGGCCGGCTACTTAAGTGTGAACACAACGGCACAGATGTTCGCCAAACACTTGTACAAAGAGACGTTTTTTCAACTTGCGACCCTGACAATCTCTAGGAGAAATTTCACTATGAAACTGTCCCATTAAACTAATAACAAGGCTTCCCGAACGACCTTGTTAAAAGTAATCACTTGGAAGAAGCTAATGTGTATAGGTTCCAGGATGTTTAGCAGCTCGGACACGTAGTAATTTAGCCACTTGAACGAATTACATGTATTGACTGGTAATTCCCAGCATTACCCCAATCAACTTTCTGATGCAAAGAAACAAAATGGTGCATATATTTTTACCTTCCATGAGCAAGTGGTGATACGACTCCTTTACTCCAGTGGTGCCATTGCCTCCGCCCCAGGTGAGCTTCTCCACGACGCTGTGGTTGATCAGCTTGAAGAGTGCCATCCTCACAAACCCATAGGAGGGCACCCGCTCGAACTCCTTCAGAAGTTTGTTTCGCTGTGATTACAGAAATGTTGAGAAATATTGAATATCGTTAAACATTCACCAAATATTTTAATTATAATTCTTTGTTCACAACAATTATAATATTTACACTAAACAACGTTTGCGAGCGTCTGCCAAGTTCTTGTCGTTGACAAGGAACTCCTCCTCGGACTCAGCCGGGATTTTAAATTGGATTTCTTCAACCTCCCTTTCTTCTTGGGAGTCTTCTTCTGCTGAGCCCACAGTTCCAGGAGTGGAGGGCAAAGATGTGAAGCCTGCGTTGGACTCTCTTCGAAGAGCTTCTACTTGCCTCTAAAGGGAGGAAACCCTGGCAACAACATCGTCGAGCTTCGCGACCACTAAATCCAGCTTGTCTATTACTGGCAATTGACCCTGAAATATAAGATCAAACAGAAAATACACATTAGGCACCATATCAAAATAGGCAACGCATTGTGGCCTGTTGGCCGCCGCATTAAACCAGTGTAGGGAATGCGCAGCTATACGTGTTGGCCTATTTTTATACATCGCCTAACATAGCTCTCTTTCAGATATTAGGAATTTTTTTCTGACTACGCAAATGTCCTTAACAGCTGTCTTGCTATTCTAGACTTGAAAAGCTTGGGCCTCGTCTGAATTACTACGTTATGACTGCATGGCTAAATCTACTGCCGTTGACCCATCATGAGTGAGATTTGTCTGGATTTTTTCTGTGTGATAATTAATATCAGCTACCAATTTGGACAAAGACTGAGGCTCGTTTTTGCTTATCAACAACTGTGTATAATTAAGTCTATAGGACATAGGACATATAGTTGAGGTTGATCAGCAGACATGACCCAATATGCCCAGCTTAAAGTGTGAAGTTTGCAAATAAGACAGTGGCTGGTGAAACTGAGGCACAACCTACCTGAGTGTTGTGTACGGGACAACCTTCGTCTCCAGCAGTATCGCCATGTCCCCCATAGTAGGTTGTGCTAGTCGCATCATCACTGTTGTTCTCAATGCTGTTCTCTGACGATAAAATTGCCAAATCTATGTACATACAAACTCCTTGCCATTTATTAATTTCTGGTTAATGTTCACCACTGCATATGATAAAAAAGGTAAGGGTAAAATCGAAACCGAAGCTCTAGGCTAACGGCCATAGTGCCGATCTCTATTTCTTTAGCGTTTGGACCAGACTCCACTATGTATAATATGTTTGTTGCGGGTTCGAACCCATGATCCTATGATTGTAGTAAAGACCTTTACTACTGAGATGAGCTACATGTACTTGTGCCCCCAATATAATACCCACCTACACACTACCTAGCGGAGTAACATCAGAGACTCGAGACTTCATCTCCAACTTGGCATCCAAGTTCAGGGGAATTGAAAAAATACATTGTAGGTCATTCTGATCAATACTTAAAAGAATTGTCTTTGCTTCGTTTTCAAGCTGTCGTGTGTTTCTGATGTAATTTGTTTGTGTTTGTTAATTACTCAAGTTTGACTTTGTTGGCCTTGGCCTTGAAAAGGCACTTGACAGCTTCACTGTAGAAGACAAAAAGAAATAAGATACATGTAGTGATTAATACTTAAATTACAATGTATGTTGAAATAACTTTATGAATAACAAGGGTGCGAGTGGAGCACAAAAAAGCTGAAAAAGCTGAAAATGCAAGCGCATAGCGCGAAGCACTTACGACATGAGGTCCGCGTCCAAGGCTTGCTTAAGGGCCCCAGATCATTTTTGAAATGTAGACTATGCTTTGTGGTGTCTTTTACAGCCTATTGGTTGATTTTTTTTTGCAATTTATGCATGCTTTAGTAAGTAAACTTTTTAATTCATATTGGCTTGAAACTGTCTACAGGGGGCATATAAAAATATAAAAAGTGCGAGGCAGACCTTTTCCCCGCCCTGCAAAAATTAAACGTTTTAAAAATCTTCATGCACTTCTCATGTCATGCATGTTTTCTGGCCATTGCAAACCTCACAGGCAACAAATTGATGTTGTGTTCTCCAACCTGTAAAGCAAGCCTGGCGCCCCGCCATGCTTTTCTGTTGCCAGGCTTAATTTGGTTAACTCCACAGTGTACATTTACAGCCGAAATGCTTGATTTTAAGATAAATACAGGTACATGGTTTAACTTGGCTATTTTAATTTAAAAACAGCGCATCGACTTTGAACATTGCGTACTGACCGTACGACACAGCGAAAAGCTTCGCAAAACAAACCGTGACACCGCTGTCCTGTGTTGGTAGAAAAACATAAATAAGATTAAAACTGCTGCAAACTGCTTACTGGGTGGAATGACCTGAGAACGTATATGTATTGTATGAGAACGCAAAGCAGTGAGTGCAAGGCGCTCTTCTCTGAGGAGGTTATCATGGGTCTTGTGGGGAAAGTTACTAGGGTTATTGGCTTGGGTATTGACAACTTGAACGTATGTCTCAAGGGCTGGTACACGATTCCTGGGGGGCCATGCGCTCTTAACACGGAAGAGTTCTGGGTCACAAGGTTCGGAATAAAAGAAAAACGGAAAATAAAATAAACGCTTTTGCACATGGAAAACAAAGGGCGGAAAAATCTTGCCCATCGGCAGGAAAAAAGAGTGTACAAAATAATTGGCACGATCAACAAAACAATTTCACACCCCTGGAATAACTAAACTGAAAAGCCTGCATACCCGTAGGTGCTCCAGCTAAAGACCTAGGTGTGGGGATTACTTCGGTGTCTAGCATCACCAGACTGGTATTGCTGGCATCTTTGGGTGGTGGCTTGTACACAGGTTCTTTTCCAATTCTCCTTTTTTTTCGGCACCTCTCGCCTTGAAACGGGCTCATGTCTACCAGATCCGCTGTTGGTCGATACCGCCTTCTAAGACCGTATTCTGTTGAAAATGTCTACAGACCAGTTTGTGTAATGTGTAAGTGGGTTGTTGACTCGACCAAGTTTCAATCTGCTTTCGGTGGACGTTCAAGCAGTCTTTTCTTGCAGCACGGTAGACAGCCTCCACACCGCCAAAAATGGCTGGGATCATAGTACACGGCTTTAATTTGGGCCATACGAATTAAGGTATAGATGTCGCATCATGGAAGGCCTCCATCATATACTTGGACTTGGTGGGTTCATCTGCCTTGCGTAGTTGGTAATTTGAAGCATCTCTTGGGTTTCCTATGCAAATCGGATACTAAGGGAACTACATGTATGGCCTTCTACCTTTTAGGATATATTTCAATTCGTTGCCAGTTTTTTCTTGAAGAGCTTAACCGACCCCAATGGCACGGGTCAGACGTGTTGAAACCCTCTCCCCTAATTTTCACGATGCTCCTCTTATTGGCCAAGAGATCTTCTAGTTTGAGAAGTTGTGCCGGAGTGTCAGTTTTACCCCCTCTTGGACATTTCATATGAACAAAGTGTATGGAGATGTTTTAAGACTGTTTTTATTCTTCCAAACAACCCCCTTGGCAGAGGTAATGAAACGATACTACCACGTACTGCTGGCCAAGAATACTCGCATGTATACCAAGAAAGCCCTCGGCTGAAAACTGCGCTTTGTAATCCATACAGTGATATGTCATTGGCCACAATGATTTTGAGGGCTTTCAGGCTTTGCGTATAGAATAGGAAATATTTCCCACTCCCAGATTTATATCTTTAACTTTCTTTGTTTTTTCCTTGTCCGAGAAGTTTTTATGTACATCTGTAACCGGTTTCCGAGTCCCGACATTATTGGTAGAGTATTCGGTTCTAATGCACACTCCTAATACCCGAACATCTTTTCAAAAAATATTTAACACTTTTGCAAAGCACTGCAAATTCCTAATGAAGTTAAGCATGCATTTTCAACTTCAAAAAAATTGTTACTGTTATGCAGACTGCTTACGTTTGAAATAAATAGCAGATTACATATTATTTTTCTAGCGCCAAAGAAAAGATAAATTTGTTTTCTTACCAAAGATGTCATTCATTTTCTCTTTATTTAATTGTTGCTTTGCCCCAACTGCTCCATTAGCATTGGAGCAGGTACCAGTCAGTGAGTGTGTCGCCATCTCTGCTCTGGTAAATCTCTTCGTCATCAGGTCTTGTAGATATTTTGGCGCACTCCAGTTGTCTCCAAGACGTATATTGTTCAAACGTTGTTCGAATGTTCTTGCATCGAGTTGCGTATTACAGCTAGCTCACTTCGAAATGACACTATGTTAAGTGCAGATGGGTCGTTATTGCTAGCACTTGCTAACAGTGTTAATCAATGTATCCGACTTCAAGGAAAGGGTCATACACTACTGTCATTTACATTTGCATCGTAATTCATTTTCTGTAAATTGTTCTCTCTCTTTCTCCAGTTTTCACGGTGTTATTTGGGTGATGAATCAACAATAAATTACTAAAATCATCAGTCAGAAATCGTCTCGTCGTCCATTTAAATCACGTTTTACAGACCAGCCCCCTTCGAGCACTCAAGTGCATTATAGTGTATACTATCTATAAAGGTTTTATGCAGTGGCTGTATTATGCCTTAAAAAGAAATACAGTGAGGGAGAGAAGCTGAATACACCAGGACAGCTAGTTGCGTCTGGTGGAGGAGGAAGGCCGGCCCTTCATTGGACTAGTGCAAAATGTGAGACACCGAGGGTGTGTAAAACTTGTACTGAAATTCATGGATTCAGCCCTTTTAACGGGTTTACGCAGTGACTTGGATTTATCACTGGTTGTAGGCAGCTTCATCGAGTTCACTGTATTTATTTGTAAGGCGTTTGACTGTCGACGGCTGCAGGTACCCGTCCTCTAAATAAAATCCATACAATATGGTGGCCTGCAGGGGAAGGACATCTACATATGGCCTTTTCTTTTGTTCTTTACCTGTAAAACAGGGAGACCATTTTCTTTCCCATGATCCTTTTAGCCACTGGATCCTTACCCCATCATGGGTCACATCCTGCAATCGCCCAATTAGGCCGTATGGTGTGGCTGAAAAGATGCCTAGAAAACGAGTTTCGTTTCGACCCCCATGGGTCTACTTTTTGAAGGCATATATAGTTTCTAGTAGCTGTTTAAAATACTATGCTAAAAGTTCTCCAAAAAATATCCAGTCGAACTTGAGTTATTCACTTTAAAAATGTAATGGGGCGAAACTAGCATGGGGCGAGTTGGTTTTTCTCGCCTAGTTTTTATAACAATTTTGCCCCAAAGCCACTTCGCCCCATACTTTTTTCCCCCACCTAATGTATATTGACTCAAACCAACTTGCCCTGTATAACACATGTACATCACAGGACATCAACGTTTTGTTGTGGCAAATATAACTTTTTACCCCTGTCTACAAGTAATTGTAAATCACTCCCTTTGGCTTGATAGGTGCCCAGATTGATCTATTTAAATACGTTTTTTGATATTTGATTGATAAATAAAATGGCGTATTCAATCTGCATTATTTTTTATAATTTAAAAAGAAAACAATATTATTATTAATATTTTTGGAGGGAGGGGGGATGGGTAATCAGCTGTTTTGTTTAAAGGGGTCAATTTAATAAGTTTCATGTGTAAGGCAAGCTTGTAATAAAATACATAATGAAACAAATCAAAAATAAGATCCACACAAAATCTATTGTTTGTCATATTCTTTTCAGCACTACACAATCTTCTGTGCTCACTTATGAAACATAACATTGCAAAGTGAGAATAAAATAAACAGAATCGCATGACAACCCTACAGTTTTATTTTACACTGGATCTGTATTAACCTTACTAAGCATACTGTAATCAATGACATACTGAATTGTCTCTGAACAATTATTGTGATTAAAGTCAATGTTGCAATAACATTTGAAATGACAGAAAGAGTGAATTGTATGCACAATTTGAATAAATTTGTGTGAATGCCCATTTTCAGTACAATAATATAATCCATAATGGATTTGTCAGTGTGTAGTTCCAATAAGTTTAAACTGGGTTACACTTTTCAATTAAAAAGAGCGTTGAAACCAAATTCAGTTAACTAAATGAAAATAATTAAAAGTGTCAAAAAGGAAATGCTCTTGACGTGTCTTAAATATCATCAACCAGTTCGAGCATAATTCTCTCAACTTTTCCGTTAGAACAAATACAAAAATCACTGAAGTGTTACAAATTTAACAACCCATGCGATATTTGGCAGATGATGTACATGGCTGGTAGGACGTGCTTCGAACTGTGGGGCTTATAGATGGTAGGCTGGCACTGAGTAAATGCTTCTTTAGAGATCTGCCATCATCACTGCTTGTTTCTTGATTAGCAACTGCATAAAAAGGTTTAATCTGGTGATAAACAAGAGGGGGTAAAATATATAATCAATAATGGATTTATTGAACGACCTGTTACAAGAAAAAACATGTAAAAAAGGTCAATATAGCCCCACTTGGGTCATCATTTGTGCAGTTTGGTAATGGTGATGAAGCTGGACTGAAGCATATAAGCAGGGGTTATTTTCCAACCCCCCAACCAACCCCACCCCCTGTCTGGGCTGTCAAAATCGGGGTAGATCTGGTAATTACCAGAACTTCGGAAGCAGATTTTCCGGGGCCAAGGTAAGAGAAATGAATTTTAGGTTTATTTTGTCTACACGTAGGCCTATGTCTATTCAACATACAATTTTAAGGTAAAACAGCCTCTTAAAATTCGATATAGACACAATCTGGGAAGCTGGGGAAGCAGATTAGATTGTTAATTTTGACCTTACTATATAGCCTATACGTGTACATGACCTACCTGCATCTTTACTGTTTTGGCCTGTCTGAGATTATTGGGTAACTCAACCTCTTGCTTGGTTCCTTGCCAATAATACATCTACTGACACAAAGTACTGATCTGGGCGGCAATATACGGGACCCGATGATGACAGCGAACCCTACAAGGCCGAGACTGAGTTTTGGGAGGCAAATGTGCTTTCTCCGACAGTGTCTCTGCACGTTTACGATCCGCTGCCAGGTATATTGCAGTTGTGAATGTGAGACGTCAATAATCCAGCGGTACATACACTACACAGTACTAACACGCAACGTTTAGCGTAAACCCGATGCGTATAGTGTCACGACTGTTTGGCTAGTTTTCACGACCAATTCTCGTACGACAGTTCTCTAGCACACAGTAGCAGGTCTAGGCTCACCAACTTCTCTGCCAATTCGTTGTCATTTTCACACAGATTTTCTCGGCCGTAACATTATTGTAAGTGAACAAAACAACTGGTTTTATCACGGAGTCTTCGACACTCGACGATCGTGACATGGGCGACGCCATGATTGTTTTGATTCGCAATGATACAATGGCCTATGACCTGAGTTGTGATTGGAGAATTCGGATCACGTGGTACCAGAGCGCATATATTTCAAACTAATGTGACACGATAGCGTAATGCGACCATGAACAAATCGCCCGTCGCTGTTGATCATTTAGTGCCGATTTTGGTCGATAATTACTCAAATTCGACAGGCGTTTTTGTGGAGAACTGTTTTTAATCATAATCTCCAGACAAAACTATATCCAAAACCAAGAGTTCTCTTAGACCCACGAGGTCGAAACGGGATGAAAAGAAAAACGTGGACAGCGTACGGCCTAAATGAAGGGCCGGTCTTGATCTTCAACCAGATGGACTGCTACCAGCTGTCCTTTGGTATAGTCAGCTTCCTCCTAAAGTGGACAGATTGAAATAAGGTTAACCCCAGTCAACTAAAAATAATAATGAAAAAGGGGGTAAAATACAGTGTGCTTACACATATTTATAGCATGATAGAGGCCTTTCACACATGTTTTCAATCAAAGCTGTGAAATGTGCAGTCTGAAATTGCCCACGGTTGTGTCTACGTATTTGGTTTGAGCGTTCTTAATTTTTACCAGCTTGCAGAAAAGAAAAAAAGCCGTTTAAAGCTTTTTTGCAGCCAGAGTTTTCATTCTTGTTATGCATTACATTGTGGGATTTTAATGCAATAACATATGCAACATAATGCCTCTTCAATTACTTCATTGATCCATCTATTATAATTCAAAATTAACCTCTTGACGGGCAGAACTTTCCAACACTCTCTGCCGTCTTGCCAGAGATCACAGCTGTCCTTTCTATACACTGCCTTCTGTCCTTTTCTCTACATTGCCTTTTGAAGTTGCTTCATCGTTCTTGGTTTTAAAATTGCACAACCACTTTTACACTACAGAGTCATTCTTTGTACAAATTACAAATCCAAATACACACACACATGTCGTTTTTGGTACATGTATGAAAATGCCGTCTTGATCATCCACAATGGTAGAGGATCAAGAGAACAAGACGGACTCGGTGCTTTATCCTACCCTATGATGAACTTTTCCTCGGATAATTTGTGTGAGACAGTGGTTGGTGTGGACGGGCCAGAGTCTAGTTCACAGGATAGAAGTGACTCATCGTCGCTTGGAATGCTGTTTGGGGACTGTTGTCCGCAAGGGATGCTGGATGAAATGGAACTGAATGGAGATGGTGGCGGCTGGCTGGACTTGTTCTCCTTGCGTGGGTTGGACTTGCACTGTGAGGCCTCTTGTCTTTGGTCGGGTGTGGGTTGGAAACATTGGGGATAAGTAAAAAAGACCGGTCGAGTAAGCCTTGACCTTCGTCCATCAGTGCTATAAATTTAGCCAGCAGTTGTAGTTCAGTGGAGCCCAAGATTGAGAAGGGAGTGCCTGGTAACATTTTGCATTCATTGTGGGTGGCGAGTGTGAGCAAGGCACCCTCTCCTGAGAATAGTTCGCACAGCAATGAAATGTCTACCTGGGAGTTATCGTCGGATTTGCAGAGTCTGTATAATACATCGTAGATCTTGGGGGATAGAAGGAAACCCTTCTTATCTTCCGAAAGTTTCTTGAATAGGCCCGATGGGCTGGCTTGCTCAATAATGAACGAAATCATGTTCTTGTCCTTGATTAATTGAAAGAGGCCAGAGGAAGCGCCAACCTTAATCGCTTGGGATTTTTCAGTTGAAGGCGGGCCGACGAAGACAGAGTACAGGTTTGGCACAATATGGATTGAAGGTCGTGAGTTTGGACGACAGACTTGGAATGAATACAGTGGTCGTGAGCAAAGCAGCAACAAGATAGCCAGTGTTACTGTTGATGGATGCAGCCAAGTTGACTACAAACTGCTGGGCTGGATCCGAAAACATACCTCCGTACTCAAAAGGCGTATTTATTAGACGGCAGTGAAGTTGGGCCCATTTTCTTGGATGTTGCTTGGATATCTTCGTAAATTTCGACATGGTGGCATGGCCGTGTTGCAGCGGAATGGTCAACTTGTTTTAATATAATTATAGTGCGCATGTGTGTACATTGTACACGGAGACTTCGGTGTATTTGGTCGAAGAACACAATACATTTAGATGCATTTAAGTTTGTGGGAGGCGAGAGGTTTATACGCATTACTAGATTACTAGACAGCGGTGACCGACGTGTCTAAAAGGGTGGCTTTGTGTCCATTATGGTGCAAAGGGCGGCAGTTTGAATATTATAATCATAAGTATACGTCTGAAACTTAGCTATACGTTTTTCTTGGACACTTTATAAAAGTCTTCTGGTGCAGAGCCTGATGCATCATGCGCTGTGGTTCTTCTTGGCGTCGAATATCCCCGTCTAGATCTGCATCGGTGAATTGAATTTATATATCTTTTTTAATCCATTCATACGCGTCACTAATTAGATGACGAGGCATTTGGCTATTAAATCACGTAGACTTGCACGAAATAAGGCCTCGTGTAGGCAAAGATAAGTACTGCAGCTACTACCGCCCCCGCGATTATACCCATGACGGGGCCCCTCCACGGGCAGCGAGGCCGAGCGGGACCGCACCGTACAGCCGCACTCCCGTCGATCCAAGGCAGGCCTACTTTACAGGTGCGCAACATCCCCTCGGGGCTGACAGGCTTACCCCGGGAAGGGACCACCGTCCCCTACCCTTACTTACGCATAAAACAATTGAATATAAAGACAGAGCCTTTGATAGCATTTTGCGATAAGATGCTAAGCTGATTTTTGCTAAACTTCAACCCACAGTATATAGACTTACTAGAAAGTAGCGTACCTCTAGCACCAATGGGAATACCTTCTACAGAGGTAGTGGATACCCCAAAGCGGCTCTTTATAGGCCCAGTATTGTATTTAGTACATTTACTGGTCTCGGAGTCCCCGAGGGTGTATTTGTGAGCCTCGTAGGGAATAGCTATATCAGCTATAAATGCATGATTCTTATTACGATCGATAATCACTAGATCGGGCCGAAAGTTACCCGAATTGGTATTAACCAAAGGTTCAGTAAAAACCTAATCTTCACCATATCGTCTAACCATATAGCGGGCTACCTGTTTGCAAACCTCATTATGTCTTCTCATTCGTGCTTGAAGCACCGTTGGACAACGCTGACCGTTGGACAACGCTGGAGTATATGAGAAGACGTTTCGATCGCACTGTTACATGTACATTGTCTGCACGAGGTAGGACCACCCGTATACGCTAAGTTATTACGACAGGGAAGTGTTTTAGCCCTGAGAGCAACGGCTTTGGTATATAGGTCGCCTTGTAGGATCGAAGGGTTGTCCACCCATGAGGAGGCCGCCGGATGGTCAAAGGCTATAGCACGTCCTGACCCTGCTTTGTCTTCGAGTGTTCACCGAGCCTCCGCATGGTGGAGTCATGGATATGATGTTTTATCTGAATTTTATCAGCTTCAATATTAGCTAGTCCAAGGGCTTTACTAAGACCACGTAATTACTTTTGGACTGATCTGGAGGCATAGAGATTTTGAATCACCTCATCTTTCGATTTGGCCAGTCGTGTCAAAGCTCCATGCCGGAGTCTATTGGCTACACAGAATATGTCAGGGAGACCCGAGACCACCTAACGAAGTCGGAGTGGTGAGATACTGGGTGCTGGCTGAGTTAGGAAGATAAACTATCGATCGCACAGCTTTGTTCATACATCTTTGGATAGCCTTAAGCGCACAGGCTGGATAGGGGTTCATACCGAAATGGTATATAAGCCGAGGAACGATATCAGATTTAATCATACTGAGTTTTTGTTGTGGCTTGAGATACATGTAAGCGCCCGAAATTGAAACGAGCCAACGGTTAAGCGGTTCAATGAGGTCGTATTTGGATTTACCAAAAATACCAAATTTCTGGCCCAGATATTTGGTAGTGCCCATCGCGGGCACTGCCGGGATAAAAGCACCATGAGCTTGCCATTCGGAATCGACTGGTATGAGCTTTGATACATGGCGACCGTCAATACGATGAACCATAGTAGCTCCAAAGACCGCTGATTTGAGAGCATTAATTTTCATAAATTCCAATATCATGCAGTGCTCTAAAATGTTTATTGTTTACAAATTAATCTTGGTACACTTCTTTCACTGGCTATTTTAATTTTAATGTTTATCTTTGTTTATTTTAATGTTTATCTTTGAGATAAGTTTTCACCTGTTGACCCTCGGGTTGATGTCTTGTGGGATTTAGAAGTCCCTGTCTTTTCACTGTACATTGTTCAGTAGCTACTCTTGACAAAGCTTCTGCTACTGTTAGTTTTCCACTTTCTTTATTCTTTCCCGTTCCAATTTTATTTCGTCTTCAAAACTTATTTGCTAACAAACTTTCTTCATTTTAGCTTGGACACTTTTAGTCATACCTTCAACCTTGTCTTACCTTTGCCAGTCTGTCTTGAGGCTATTGAGAAATTGATCCTTCAACTTCTGTCAAATTGCTCAATTCTTTTTAGCATTCAGTTGACTAAAGATATTTGCAATGTAGTTGGCTCATTCGCGACATTGCATTCTTTGCAATGTACATTTGTATAGTTGGCTCATTTGCAACATTGCCAGTTTTATACTAAAGTAATCTCTGAATCAATAAAGCGGCGGCCAATCTCTGGAATTTCAAATTTGTTTTTTATTAGCGACATTAAAATGAACAGATGACAGACTCAATGAAATTGCTCAAGTTTCAAGAAGATGGAGTGTCTCGCACAGTTCATTTGCTTTAACATGCATGTGTACTTTGTTCAATATTTTGTTTTGCCTCAGTTTTTTGCCACACGTTTCTGCATCATACTCGACTCAATTCAGCGTAGCACCCAAAACTTGTGGTGATAAAAATACATGTGGTATTTGAACACGTACCCATATCTTTTGGAGCTTTATTTTTTTCATTATTTTTTCATTTAAACACCCCAACAAGAGAAATTTCATAGTTAGTACTGCTTGTGTTGTGTATTCATGATCAATTATACAACATTTGTAGATATATTGCACAATTTGTACTACCGAATTATTAAGAAATATCTTATTTGAAAGTAAATATTGATTCTAGGCATCTAGCAAAATGATTGCGCTAGATATCTAGTAATTGTTCCAAAAAATCTAATTAAAAAAATTAATATTTGTAATCTCCGGATGGCGATCGCAAAAAAGAACATGCAATAAGAACCTCTGGCTGCGCCTGTTGAAAACGAACACCGTTTTCTTCTGCTTTTCTCAGCATCCATGATTGCACAGGTCAGTTAAAAAATATTTAATATAAAAAATAACTTACCAAATCCACCCATTCCTGATAATTCAAACAATTACCAAAGGTGTATCCTACTCAAAGGTAGTATACACCATTTGCTTTTTCTATAATTCTTTTCAAAATGATGTGTTAGAGGGTTTATTTATAGACATTAGGAAACCAGACTAGTTGTTTGCAAATGGTGTATACCAACTTTAAAGTTGCTCTGCGTATGATTCTAAATAGATTTTCTTTCTTCTAATGTATTCATCAATTTACATTTTTAAAAGTAAACCTGCTATTTTGTATTTATGTGCCTAGTGTACACATTATTATAAAAAAAATTGGGTTGGCTCCAAACGTCAAATAGTAGTTTACTTAACAAAATTAAAACATTTTCTAAAGTGAAACTACTGCAGTATTCAATGTTAGTATGACTTGCAAATCTATGTTTTGGTAAAGTCTTCACTATAGGTTACAAATTGAAGAAAACAATGCATTTGGCAGTATTATTATAACGTACCACAAAAGTCCATTGTTTATTTAAAAATAATGAAAACAGTGTGCTTAGCACTACCGGTAACTGCTGTAACTTAGAAAAATTAGCCTTCCTTGCTAAACCATGGAGTATTCTAATTTCCAACAGCTTTGCCTGAGGGAAATAATGGTACAATGCTCAATGGATCACCTCCAGAAGTTAGTTTGACCATGGAGGTTTGACTGTTAAATAAAACTGAAAGGGAGTTTTTCCACCCTAACATCATTAATTTGGAGTACAGTTCAACTGTGCTAAAGAATACTAAATTGCCAGAGTAGTATGAGTGCTGCGTAGTGCAGTTTGCTCAAGTATTTTGTACGTTATGGTAACACTTTCAGTGTTTAGTAGGGAATACTACTGAATACTTATTGCTTTGTGGAGTACTGTGGCCTTGTGGTCTGGAGCATTGAATTCGCTGTCTGTGGGTAAAGCTGCAGGTTGTGGGTTTGAGTCCAGCCTGGGACTATGCTGCGTGTGCCCTTGGGTATAAGGCACTTTGTCACTCATTGCTTCTCTCTACCCATGAGTAAATGGGTACCTGGGAGGGCAGAGATGGTTATTAGCTGCTTTGTGCTAAAAACCTGCAGCATTGAGCACTCCCCAGGGAGCTGAGATGGTGTTTGAAATGTTTCATAGGCCCAATGAGCAGAAATACTAAAAGCGCCTTGAGTACCAGTCTTGGTAGATACATGTGCTAGATAAAAACAGCTAAAACTCCCTTTCAGTTGACATTCTGCAGTTCACATACATTGGTTGAATGACAAGGTTAGGAAAGAGTTTGTATCCAGCCACCATGTATATTGTACCAGTACACTTCCTGGTACTTTTTCAATCAACCGAGATAGAGTTATGCCATTTAGATGTCCAATGGGGCAAACAACCACGTTAATTACTTCATCTGTAGGAGTATGCATCATACATACATGTACATGTACATGTAGTACATGCTGTTTAAAGTTTATGGTAGTTGGATATGGAATTTTCTCAAGGAAACCTAACACTTCTTAAAACTTAAAACTTTCAATGTTTTGGTTTTATTTAATTGTTTTGATGTATTTTATGTCCCGAGGGCCCCAAATGATCCGCTTTTGCTGGATGGGCTGCCCTCATTAAAGATGGTTGTAAATAAATAAATAAATATATTTTCAAGGAACCATATTTTCTGGAACTTTCCCCAAAAATTTCAGGAATGCGGGCTCAAGTGATTGCTGTCAACTTGGTGCCAAATAGCAATTAGTGATGATTCTCTCAAATGGTGACTATCCATGGAAACCTGTGATAAGATGGCGACATTTGGTGACATCCAGTAACATAACCAGGAGCCAATGGAGGCTTGTTACTTTGTTTGTGTCATTTTTGTTCATCAAGTAAAAAGAGAAAAAAATGACAAATTATTGCATCATATTGTCTACCAATGACGCATGACCCATGACGCATGTGACAATCTATTCTGGCTTCACCTAGCTGCTGTGGGACTGTGACTTAATGTCACATTAACATCTCAAGTACAATGTACATGTATGTCAATAATGGGTCTTGACAACACCAGTGACTCATGATAATTTATGTGGAGTGCCGTGGCCTTGTGGTCTGGAGCGTTGAATTTGTAATCTGTAGGTAAAGCTACAGGTTGTGGGTTCGAGTCCGGCCTGGGACTATAGTCCGTGTGCCCTTGAGCAAGGCACTTTGTCACTCATTGCTTCTCTTCACCCAGGAGTAAATGGGTACCTGTAAGGGCCGAGATGGTTTTTGTTTTTGATTTAGCTGCTTTGCGCCCAAATGGCAGCATTAAGCTGTATACTCCCCAGGGAGCAAAGACGGTATTTGGATTGTTTCATTGGCTGAATGACCGGGGTAATAATGTTGAGCGCTTTGAGACTTTAGTGATAAAGTGCCATGATAAGCCTCGCACATTATTAATTCACCATACGCTCCTTACAGCAAGCTGGAAATAAAGATAGTGAGTAATGCATAAATTTATGCAAATCATGAAATACAATGCAGTTAAACTGAATTTTTTTAGTTTGTATTTTGAACTAGACAAACTATTCACTAATGGAACACAAGTTTGTTCTGTGCAAACAATTCACACGTATTATTAATGTGAAGAACCTTGTCACCAAGTATGTCGAGTTCTTGACAACGCCACTCAGTTTTGGAGGAAGATATTGTCTTTACATTCAGCAGCAAATGGACACTTTGACACGCAACACTAGTTGACCCAGCAGAAAATTGCTAAAAATAAACAGCAGAAAATAAACACGATGGCCTCCACGATGACATGCACACAGTATCAACCGTTGTACTAAAGAATGTTTCCCATACAATGTTCAAACTTTTGTTTTGGTTTACATAGAACTAAGGAAAATATGGTTCCTTTAATTCCTAATTAAAGTAAATTATGTAGGTGTCATGTATGTAAGCTGGTTTTTTTACCACTTGTAATAGCTACGCAAAGATTGGGGTCGGAGGCTGAACAACGGATTTGATTTCAGTTTCTATTTGGCTATTAGGGGAAAGTGTACTTATGCACTGGCTCCCCGGACTGGCCTCACTTCAGGGTGTCGGTTAATGACTAGTCTCTAACTGACGGAGACAGTGTACCATACACTTTACCCCAGTGAACATTTCATTGTCATTAGGCCTTAACTTTGACTACATGTAAGATACCTACAAATGATGTGCATAAAAAGTGCCCCTCCAATTTTTTTTAAAAATATTTGTATATATGAATATATATATACCGGTGTATTTATAACTAACCTCCATGTACACCTACTGTTTTCCAGCGAGGTTGGGAAAGTCTACGTTAACACTTTTGCGTCAACCCTAAACTTAGAATCATAACGTATTTTAAAGAATAATGCCAAACACAAAAACGGTATTCACTTATACTGAAACGCAAAAGAAACTTACCACTTGTTTAAAATGTCATGAAACATGTTTAAACAGTTGAAAATAAAACAAACCAACAATTGCTAATTGAAACATTGGCTTTTTATTGTTGACATGTCAAGTTTGTGACCAAGATACTCCATCTCATCCGTTTGTTCTACAGTAAAGAACAGAAGAGGGTGCAATGTCAGTCCCCTTTCAATAGCGTGTGTGGTCACCATTGATTTGGATACAGGCAGTGCATCGTAGGCGCATACTGTACCAGTCTTTAAATGGATTGCTGCTGGATTCTGTCCCACTCAGTTATCAATGTCTGAAGCAGCTCTGCCAATGTCCTGGCCCTGCCAACTACGCGTCTCCCAAGCTCATCCCACAGGTGCTCTACGGGATTTAGGTCGACAGAGAGCGAAGGCCACTGCATGGTGTTGATGTTCGCGCCTTGGAAAATGCAGTGGTAAAGCGAGCAGCATGGGGACAAGCGTTGTCATGCTGAAAGGTTCTCAGTTCTTGGTGGTCTAGCAGGAATGGCAACAGGAATGGCAACAGGAATGGCAACAGATGAGGTCGCAGGATGTTATCCACATACCGCTGGGCATTAAGATTCCCATCCACAACCACCAGTGGCGTCCGTTACCGGCCTGATATGGCAGCCCACACCATCGCACTTGGGCCAACCCACATGTCGGTTTGCCGCACGTAACAATCGGCATATCGCCCGCCAGTTCTTCTCCAGACACGCTCACGCCCATCAGGAGATCCAGTGCGCCAAAGTTCACCGCGGATGCTGCTGGCACTATCTCTGTCGGTTGAGGCGATGAACTTGCGTCAACACGGGACCTCTGTCTTCTGGCAATAAGACCATAGTCATGCAGTCGTCTAAGTGTAGTATTAGAGATTAGTGGATTTGCACGCCCCAGAGTTTCTGCTGCAGTCCTGGATGCTGGACGGAATCGATCCCGCAGGTGAATTGGACCATCTGCCTGTCCTGCCTTGCAGTGATGACTATATTAGCCTCTCTGATCGAGGTCTGTCATATGCAGAGTTGTGGAGGGTTTCTCTGCCCACCAGGGTCGATATCGTCTGGTGTGAACAGCCAAGATGACGTGCCACCTCACGGTAGCTCAGTCCGCCTTGCAGCATGCCCAGGGCAATCGTGGCATGTTGCTTGAAATACCCATTTTGCACTGGCCTTTTTAAAACCAACATCAAGACATTCCGTGCAGCTCATTACAATCATCCCATACCCCTTGGACAATCACTGACTGTCAAAACAGCTGTTCAACAGCTGTGCCATGAAGCGACCATTGAAGGTTCAAATGACCATCAGACACCATTTGGTCTGACAGTGAGGACACTATTGTCCACAAATACAATGTAAGTTCACACATTACTACACGCAATATTATTTTTGCTATTTAAAGGTTTAAAAGGTGGTAAGTTTCTTTTGCGTTTCAGTATATACATGTATGAATTGTTTTATTTGTGTTCATGTGCATTCACAATTATCAGTTTTAATTTGGCCAGGTCTCTTGGGTTACCGTAAACACACCATTTTGTTTTGTTACTACTTTCATTTAAAATTAGAATACACCATTAATAATTGCTTGAATTATTATAAATAGGTGGATTTGGGAGGTTGTATTTTATAGTCAATTTTGTTTAACCCACTTGTCCGAAGTTTTAAAATCATGAACAGCAAAAATAACGGAGTTCGTTTTCAACCGGCGTCGGGCAGTAATTCTTATCTTGTTTTTTTCGCGTTTGTGTGTGTCATATACCGGTATTACATGATATCTACCGGTAGCTCAATCATTTTGCTGGCTGTCTACAATCATTTTTTACTTTCAAATATACAAGATATTTCTTACTAATTTGAAAGTACATGTAACATTTGTTTATCTGCAATATACACGTACATGTACATGCAACACCAAGCAGAATTTATTTTCTAATTGATTACATTTTTTTATATGGCCACAACTTCAACTAAGGCCCAGGAGAATGACAAACTTACATAATTCCCTAAATGTATCTAAACTACAATAATCATCCAAACTCTGCCATTTTCCTTTGCATTGCAGAAATTAAAAGGTTATTGATTGTTATTTGATATGATTGTTGGGATCTTTCTGGCATATAATGCAGAGATTACTCTAATAATAAAAAAAACTGGCATGAATCGTTGACATAGCCAA
Source organism: Crossaster papposus (assembly GCA_037893245.1). NCBI lineage: Eukaryota > Metazoa > Echinodermata > Asteroidea > Velatida > Solasteridae > Crossaster > Crossaster papposus. The sequence continues at coordinate 1,000,774 of JBAIAA010000217.1, read as the reverse complement.
TAGATAGCCAGCGAGCAATACTATCTTTAAACATACTAGGTTCGTCTGGTCACCTGAATATAACCAAAGCAATTTTCCATGTGAAGAACAATTAAGTCCAACTTCCTAGCGCATTTTATGACTCTCCATTTCCAGCTTTACTTCCCTGATCTCAGGCCAGATGTATCTACTTCCGTTTTTTCTCTTTTGTTACTTGAGTTACTTTTGGTACTAGAACTGGAGAAAGAGTTAGGGTTAAAACAAAAACAAATACTTTTACAATTTATTAATTTAAAGCTGAACTGGATGGAGACGGAGGCAGCTGGCTGGACTTGCTCTTGCTCTTACAAATTTGACCCGTAATTGGCCAAATCCAACCCGGAATCCGGGTCCAATTTGACATGACCACTTCCGGGTCGGAATGACCCAGAATGTTGGGTCAAACCCGTTTGACCCAGAATACCAGGTTCAATTTGACCCAGAATACCGAGTCCAATTTGACCCAGCATTTCGGGTCATAATGGAATGCTTGGTAATAATAATAATAATAATATTTAAAATTTATTTTGCGCCCCTTACATACAAAATGATCAAAGGCGCAGAACACATGTTAAAAAGCACAGAATGGAAGAAAAAGACAAAGAAAAAAGACTGATCACCAGGCCAGTGCCCAAACAAAAGTATGGGGATACGTCTGTCCCGCCAACAGAGAACTAATAGTTACTAATTACATAGGCCTATCCCTGCTGGCATCGGTAATGTCTTGATCTTTTCAGGAGACAGACGCCTCAAACCCTATCTATACTAAAAATCTAAACAAACTGGCAAGGCGACCATAGAAGAAAGACAAACAAAAGACAAAAAATAACAACACCAAAAACACACTAAAAAGCGGCTTTAAAAAGATGGGTTTTTATGTTACATTTAAAAGAGGTGAGTTTCTGTTCGCTACGTATATGAAACGGTAGTGCATTCCAAAGCTTAGGGGCTGCCACAGAAAAAGCCCTGTCACCAAATGTAGTCAACATTTTACCAGAGGGATAATCTAAGAAAATACCATTATTCCCTGACCTAAGTTGATATGAAGATACTTTCCGGATGGAAACAAGATCCTGTAAGTACTTTGGAGAAAGACCATGAAGAGCTTTGAAGGTCAACAAAAGAATTTTAAAATTAATCCTGTACGAAACAGGCAGCCAATGTAATTGACGAATTATAGGTGTAATGTGTTCAAACCGGGGTGTGTTAGTAACAATTCTGGCTGCAGCATTTTGAACCCTTTGCAGTTTAGCTAGTTGTGACTTTGGCAGACCATACAAAAGGCTATTACAATAATCAAGACGACTGGTCACAAATGCATGAATTAGTTTTACAAGAGAGTCTTGCGTCAGGAATTGACTAATTCGTTTGATGTTATGAAGATGGAAAAAGGCTGCAGAGCAAGCTTTATTGATGTGGGTATTCATTGTAAGTTCAGAATCAAACCATGACCCCAAATTACGAACACATGTTGTAGGGAAAACTTTAACATCGCCTATCATGATATCAGAAATATTAATTTTCTTTAACTGCTGCTTTGATCCGATGATCAAAAATTCACTCTTAGCGTCATTAATTAAAAGCCGGTCATGCAACATCCATTGCCTGATGTCCCTGATGCAATTTTCCATTACAGTTACAGCAGCTTGACAAGATATATCGTCAGGTCTAAAAGATAGATACAGCTGAGTGTCATCGGCATAACAATGACCATCAGGCAGATGATGCTCAATGATGTCAAACAATTTAGAGGCGTAGACAATGAATAAAAATGGTCCTAAGCAGGATCCCTGAGGAACACCACAGTTGATATTAAACTTGTCTGATAAGGTACCTTGAATGGATACGCGTTGGCTTCTATCTGACAAATAAGACGAAAACCAATCGAGGGCCTTGCCAGTGACTCCAAATTTAGACTGCAGACGTTTCAATAAAATGACGTGATCAACAGTATCGAATGCTGCACTCAGGTCTAAAAGAATAAGCAGAATAACATGTTGGGAATTCATCCTCATCAGTAAATCATTTTTAACCTTTATAAGCGCCGTCTCTGTACTGTGATGCTTCCGGTAAGATGATTGGAAAACCGGAAACATGGAATGTTTTGACATGTGACAATAAAGTTGGTCACAAGCGGCCCTCTCAGTTAATTTAGAAATAAATTGTAAATTACTGATTGGCCGGTAGTTTTCTAATTTCATATCGAGATTGGTTTTTTTTAATAAAGGGCAAATTAAAGCTTCTTTCCAGTCAGTAGGAAATGTGCCAGATACTAAAGATGAGTTTATAATTTTGGTAAGTACTGGAAGCAAAACATCAAGGCACTCACCCACAAGGTTAGTAGGCATAGGATCCAGAGCGCATGATCCCTTAGAAGAATTGACAACAAGCTGTTTTACCTGTGACTCTGTTAATGGTATGAAACTATCAAACAAGATACCACTGGACAATGTTTCAGATGTAAAAGAGAACGTTCTGCCAACAGAGGTTGAAACTTCTAAGTCATCAAGTTTAGCATGAATATTAGATATTTTCTTTACAAAAAAGCTACCCATATCATTAGCAAGGGTCATTTTATCTTTAAAAGGTGGAAAGAGGACGTCATTACTATGCCCAAGCAGCTTTTTAGATGCTCTAAATAATTTCCTCTGGTCGGAACTATTACTTTCGATAAAGTCTTTGTAGAAATTGCAGCGAGCTTTGTTAAGAAGAAAGGTTACCTTATTTCTTATTAGCTTATATTCTGAAAGATCAGCGGCCATGTTAGTTCGTCGCCATTTCTTTTCTGCACGTCTCCTCATCCTCAAGGCAGAGTTGATTTCTTGATTAAACCAAGGTAGACGGGGCCTAGTGGTGACCATCTTGGACTTTAATGGGGCATGTGTGTTGAAGGTACCAGCTAGTGTAGTGTTGTAACAATTCGTAAGCTCCTCAAGACCTTGAGGAGTGTCCCTGCACAGCCTAGAAGAGACTAAGTCACTTTTCAAGCAATTAATGTCAATGGATTTAATATCCCTATAAACAATCTGTTTAGCAGGAAAAGAAGACTTGTTTTGTTGCAAGTTGCAAATAACAGAGAAATGATCAGAGAAAAGGTGGTGAGGTGTCGGGGTACTGTTAAGAACTATGTCCGATTTCCGGGTAATAACAAGATCTAGTATGTGACCCATTTCATGCGTAGGTTTGTTAACATGTTGCCGGAGACCCATGGATTCAAGAAGTGTTAAAAAACGTTTAGTGTTTGGATCGTCAGATATGTCAACATGAATGTTAAAATCTCCAGTTATTAAAATTGGTTCAGAAGATAAAATAATGGATTCTAAATAATCGGCAAATTCAGTGATAAACCGATTAACAGTACAAGGGTGGCTAACTGAGTATGGTGGCCTGTAAATGATTACAAGTCGTAATTTAAACAAATTAATTCCTACAGACCATTCTGAAAACTCAAATGAATCTAATTCATCTCCAGCAATTTTCTTGACATGAAAATTATCACGAAACAACAAAGCAGTGCCTCCCCCCACACGGTTTTTCCGGGGATGATCCAGTAATCTAAAACCAGGTGGAGTTGCTTCAACCTTGTGAGCAACATCTATATCTGTAAACCAAGTCTCTGTAAGGGCAAACAAATCAGCCTTACTATTAATAGCATAAGACACAAAATCGGCTGTTTTATTTTTAAGAGATCTGGTATTTAAGCAACAAAGTTTAAATAGATCATCAGAGGAATCGGCAGGATTTACAACAATGTGTTTAAGGACAGGAGTACGGTTACCCAAAGCTAACCTATTATGAACATAATCAAGCCGGTGACCAATGTAAACAGGAATTCTACACTTATAGTTACAATGACCCGCTCTACTACCCCTGAACCGAAAAATTCCATTCGCTTTCAGAATCGAAAACAATTCAGGCTGAATGGAGTGATAACAAGTCTTACGGATGTTAAAAAGATGACTACGGGAATACATTCTAGTTGTATTAGACATGGAAGGCGAATTTTCTGTATGCATAAAATGCAACTCGTCATTGCTAGTGCATCCAATACGAGGGCCTGGGTTAACAGAAATATCCATAAATATTGTTATATCATGTGGAGGGTCGTGACCAGGAATAACTAGAGTAGTTTGGCCATGTTTGGACCATTTGACTAATGGAACTTTTGAGAAATTAAATCCAGTACGGCACAGCTGTAATGTTACCCCATGACAGGGCGTGATTGGCACAACAAAATTAGTCAGACACATGTACTGATCTGAAGACACAAAATACTCATTTCTGACAGTCTCAGCATCAGCAAAGAATTGAACCCGTTGCGAGTTATGTATGATAACAACCAGATGTAAAAACACCAACAGACGAACACGGGCACTAATGGCACCAGCCATGGTGAACACACGTTACACAATAGTAAACTCGACCAGAGATAAAAAACACATTAAAAAAACATCAAAATAACAAGCAATTCGTATCGGATAAAACACCAAAATATATCACAAAGAAGCACATAAACCTTACCAAACACGTCAACAATAAATAAAAAGACGATGCCAAAAACTCAGCAAAGATAAAAATTTTTGACCCAGAATGGGCTCATTAATGACCCAATTCTGGGTCAATATGGAATGGGGGGGGGGGGGTAAATCTTTTGACCCCAAAAATGGTCATTATGGAATGCCGGTTAATACATTTTGACCCAGAATTGGGTCATTAATGACCAAGAACTGGAGTCATTATGGAATGCTGGGTATAACATTTTGACCCTGAATGGCTTATTTCAACTGTCAGGAACCCGTAGTTAAAGCTATCGATTCAAGGGTGAAGTGTCTTTGCTGAATTAACTTGTGAAGCACTAGCTTCAACTCCAGGGGGACTTCTCCCTTAAGCAAGTCGTGCATAAAATCTGGAGCAACATTGTGGACAACATGAAAATTCTCCAACTGGCTCAAAGGACAATTTGCCCTAATCCCAGTCTCTTAAAGGTTCTTTAGATTAAAATTGACTTCATAGTTGGCCATGGTGCGTAGGTTGTTCCTGTCTTCTGTGTTCAGCACTCTCGCTTCATAAATTTCTGTGTGCCTTTCACCATCTGCAAGGATAATTGGCTGTAAATCTCTCGGCAAAGCCAAACAATGAATGGAGTCCTAGATTGTCTCCAACAACTTGTGCAAGACCAACCTTAACAATGCCTTCAAACACAATGTCAACACAACCATGCCTTCTCTTGCAAGTAAGTTCAGGTCATTTATCAGTGGTTCCAGGATTGTACTGTATCCATAACGTTTGGCATCAGCAGAATTGTACATCACCAGAAGATGCATATTTCTCATGCAGATTGTGCCAGTGTGAAGTCAACTCCTTCCAGCTTTTGTGTACCAGCTTTGGGGCTCAAGAGGTTTGTCACCCTTAAAGTCACCAATGGAGAGAATTAATTTGATGACATTTGGCTGGGAAAAGAATTCGTGCTGCTTTAAGAAGCAGCCATCTTGTATGTCCTCCATCAAGTCATCTTCTCTGGGACGGTGCTGTGTTATTTGCTTGAAGGTGTCACCACTTTCCAGAATGGCTTTAAGGAGAGGTTTCAGTAGAATGTACTGAAATTACACTGTACGCATAGATTGCACAGTGTTTTCCGTCGCAGAATTGGTCCTTGGGTAATATCCAACAGCAATGGGAACCTCCTGGGGTTTTATGAACAACTCATGGGATCGAAAGTACTTCTTCTGGAGGTAATCTGTTTTTAAATTCTTAAATGGATCACTACAGAGTTGGAAATCATCCATTAGCTCTTGGAAGTCATTCCCGCCTTGTAATCCTCTAGCCTCGGCAAACTTCCTTGTTTTGTAACTAAGGAAGGACACTACAATATTAATTGTATTATAACCTATAACACATCCTGTAATACTTGTATACCAAGTATACTAAAATCATAACTTATAAAGTTTAAAGAGTGCCCCTTACAATTTTTTACACTATTGTTGCCAACATCAAAAAATAACTTTTGAGAAAATATTTAGAAATTTGAAGCGTATGCATTTTTATAATTGTTAATTGCCAACTTTAGCAAGTTCAAGTTTAGAATCCTGCTGTCTGTAGAATTCTCGGTGTAGGCTAATGTCATGCCCAAGGTGCCTTACGAGCCAATCTAGTTCTCCTGAATTGAGATCTATTATCTACGACACAGTATTTCCGAAGTTTCGTACTTGTAATGGCAGCTGGCTCCTTCAGACCTGCACACTGAGCAACTGAGTGGGGACAGTCCTAGCCTCTGACCGGCTGGATTGAATTTAAAGGCCTTGCTAAAATGTATGGGTAATTTCTAGGGTGAATCCCAGCCTTTTCTCACTGATCAAGGAAGAGCTCTATTCCGTTCTTTTTATCTTTGGTGAGCAGCACTGGCACATTTCTTCCTCCCTTTTCTCTCACTTTGACCATATCCAGCCTGTTAATTGAAAACAAATACTGAATCTGACTCTTTCCAGCCACTGGTGCAAACAGAACGCACTATCGCTACGAACATCGTCTAATTTTTGGTCTATATTTGAGTTGAAATGTTCTTCATCAGAGTCCATCAAACAACTGTGTTGTATTTGTGTTCCAAATCGCACCCATAACCACTTGATACAACATACTGCTAGAATACGATACGCACCCACAACCCCAAAGGGGAAAACATATTCCCTCTGGCTTCTCTTTTGGCGTCTAATGAAATGTACCCCGTGTCGTCCTGAGTACCTCTACTGCTTCTGGGTGGAATTCATATTTTGTGGCCAGGCGTATGAAGGTCATGGAGAGGCTAGCTGAGAAGTAATTGACAAAAGAAGAAAGTTCTTGCGTTGAGATGAACTGTGAGGCTTTCGTCCACGAGTGCTATCAATTTTGCAAGTGTTTGGAGTTGTCTTGAGCCTAGGATGAAGAAGGGAGTGTCTGGTAAGATTTGCATTCAGTGTGGATAGCAAGTGTTAGCGAGGCACCCTCACCGGAGAATAGTTTGCATTCTCGTCTAGTTTGCATTCTCGTCTAGTTTGCAGAGTCTGTTTAACCCTATCAACCCAAAGACATATTTCATCACACCGGCTTTGGTTCCCACAGTTTGGGGCCTAGCAGTTTTTCACCAGACACATTTTAGCAAACTTTCAGTATATAGCACCCTCATTAGACAATCTCACGAAAGGCAACTCTTGCAAACACAATAAATAAAACTCCCAAATGCTGATCACAAACTGTGAAACTTCTCAAAGCATGGCAGTACACACCTTGGCTTCCTACACTGTTTACACATCTTACGAGTCTGTTTCCGCATGGCTTTCGTACTGCAAACGACACAGTTGCGCTTTTTGCTAGGCACACTTCTTCCGGTACACTCGGTTTCATGATATGTTCGAGTAATGCAAAAACTGCCCAGTTCAGTCTTCGCACATTCTTTTGTTGCATGGCACAAAGTACATACATGTAGCGTGATCTTCTCCCCTGCAAACCACCATCTGCTCGATCAAGCTTCTCGTCTATCGTAATATTGTAATATTGAAAAGAATCTTAATACAATTAAAAACACAGAAAATAACATTCGAAACAATGGTACTACCATACATGTTGTAGAACTGGAGAAAGGGTTAGAGTTAAAACAAAAAATACTTTTAAAATTTATGGAGTAGTTGAAAAAACACTTCATTCTTAAACAATTTTTTTTAAAACGTCACCAAAATAACATCATACACCTGAAAACTAGTTAAAAACCGGATGACGATCGCGAAAAAACAAATAAAATAATAACTAAAAGTTTTAATTAAGGAGTGATATTATTCTTTTTTACAATCATAGATGCCAAGAAAAGCACGAAAAACAGGGTTGGTTTTTAAAACCAACAGTGTTTTTCGTGCTCTTCTCGGCATCCATGATTGTAAAAAAGGAAAATATCACTTGTTAATCAAAACTTTTATACGCCAGTTTCATTCTGGTCTTATGCACCACCCTGAGATGGATGTTCACGTTCGCAAAGGTTTTGCCAGGTGTACAGCCCGGTGGTGTGTTACTTATTGTGGATGGGCAGGGTTGGTCGTCTAGTTCTAAGGACAAAAGTAGACCCAGAATACCGGGTCTAATTTGACCCAGCATTCCGGGTCATAATTAGCTGTAAATCCCTCGGCAAAGCCAAACAATGAATGGAGTCCTATTGTCTCAAACAACTTGTGCAAGACCAACCTTAACAATGCCTTCAAAATCGGGTGTCAACACATCCGTGCTCTTGCAAGTACGTTCAGGTCATTTATCAGTGGTTCCAGGATTGTACTGTATCCATAAAGTTTGGCATCAGCAGAATTGTACATCACCAGGACTGATTGTTGGGCAGTACTTACATTATTGCTACGGTGAGGAATAAAGAAAGAAAAATACAGACACAGACACGAATTCTAATCTGTTTTTGAGAAAATGTGGTGGCTCTGAAAAGAGCCGATTGGATTGATGGAAGATTAATACAAATAACCCGTCCTGACGAGCCGTCAAAGAGGTGCAGGTAGCGGCAGGTTGTCCATGGTAGGCTCGACGGGTGCGAACGTAGTTTCCTGCAGGAGTCCCATTGACTCGCGAATCAAGGACACACACAAATTTTAAAGGGTCATTGTATGCCCCTCGTATTGCGTGTGTCCCTTCTTCCTTGACACCTGCCACGAGTCGTACTGTCCGATGGCGATGGCTGTATCGGACATAAAATCACATTTCTTGTCAGTAATTGGATTATTGTTTTTCCATCTTGGGTATTCTGAAGAGATGGCTTCGTTGTGTTCAACCCTCAGCTGCTCAAGCTGACCGGGCGTCTTCGATCTATCTTGAACCGCATCTTCCCACTGCGTCGTGAAGTCGGATTTAGTAGGCTGGTGCCAAGTAGGATAATTTGTCCAAAAGTTCTTTTTTGCTTTGCCCCATTCACGATCAGTGGCGGGGCAATTTTCAAAATCCCAGTTGGAGCTCCCATCTGAAGAAATGTCATGATTTAATTCATCCTCCTCTTATTCGTAATTTACGTCTGGTTCAGGGAAGATTAAATCTACATACAGTAGGAAACTAGTGAAGTTTCTCTGTGTCCAGTGGGTGATGCTCTTCAGTGTCCTTGCTGTTGACAGCTTGCTGAGACCCACAGTCATTTTCGCGGGCAAGCTGTTCCTCTCCAAAGACACCGACCAAGAGGCTATACAGTAAACTCTCCTTGCACTTGCCCTTGTTGAAGGCTAGCCTCTTGGCCCTCTCAGTTATCACTGGAATCCCTCCAGTGTAGAGTGGTGAAAGCTGTGGGTAAAATTCAAAAACATCAACTTGGGAAAATAATGATTAGTATGCATACATTATTAAAATATATTACTTTGTGTTGATTTAAAAAAAAAAAATTTGTTTTTACTCACTACATGTAGCTTATAAATTTCCAATTTGGGATCCAATCCAATGAAGTCTTATTAATACGATTCAGTAGTACATTGTGTGGATATGTAAACCAGAGTAATTTGTACAATTTATTATACTAGATTTAATTTGGTGATATGTTGTTGGGTGTGTTAATGTATAAGATGACAATTTCCATCTAAGATGCTGATAGGAAAGCCTTATGTATTCTTTATAAAATCAAATTAATTTCCAATCAACATAACAAAAAACTTTACAAACGGTAATACCGTATTGGACAAGGCACTGCAGGGAAACTTGGGCTGGCAGACACTGGTGGTGGCTGTGCAGCTACCACTGGGGTTGCTGAAGCTATCCTTGGTTGCAGCAGTGCTGTCTGTGGTAGCGGCGGTGATGTCCTTGTGGGTGGCAGTGCTGTCCTTGGAGGTGGCGGCGGCGGGCGGTGCTGTATTTGGAGGTGGTGGTGATGTAGATGTGGGTGGCGGCGATGCTGTTTGTGGTGGCAGTGATGATGTCCTTTGAGGTGGCGGTGCTGTGCTGGTGGTGCTGTCCTTGTGGTGGTGGCGGTGCTGTCTGTGGCTGTGGTGGGGGTGGAGCTGCTGTTGCTCCAATCATACTGATCAACTCTTTCATCAGTCTTATTTTCTTAGGAGTGATGTCTGCACAACAAAATACAGAAGACAATAACCGATTGTAATTGTAAAACTGTTATTAATTTCCAGATATTTTCTAAATACATAGCATTGAAGAAATAACAAATGATATAAAACGTGATCAATTACCATGGGCTGTGGCATACAACCGTGTACATTTTGTACCTCACAGGTTCATTTGCTACAAATGTCCACAATTAAGAATGTACAATTTCACTTTATTTATGTACATTTGTATGTATGACCAACCGTTGGTTATACAAGCACAAACAGAATAAAAACTTAGAATAAATCTTACTAACGCTGAAAGGATGCCCAGAATGAGCAGTTGCTTGATCTGTCTTGCATAATCATATAATCTTTTTCACGCAATTGGCTCTCCAACTACCTTACTCGTCGCATAATTGGGACCCAATGTCCTGCAAGTCAGTTGCTTGATTCTACATACAGGTAAATAAAGCATCAAGTTAGGTTGAAGTCAGTATACATGTGCATGTACTACTACTACACTGTACTGGCAGTAAGCAGTATATTAAAATACAGAAACCATAACTGGTTCAGTAATGGTTTGTAAAGGCAGCAGGCAAACGGTAGGTTAACAAGTAAAGAGCTAAAGGGGCAGTTCAAACACTTTGCTTGGCACACTCTCTAATCCATGAGCCAGCCTGTCTTTTTAATAACCACTCAAAAGCACAGAGCTGTGCTAAGTAAAACAAACTTCGGAGGACAAACCCTAACTTTTTCCCTGTAGCACAAACTTTTGCTATTGTGGGTGTGCAGGTTCCGCAGCCAAGTATTCAAACGTGACTTACTAGAAGAAGTTCTAGACTCGCCCCGTGTTGGTGTTGTACTTGTACGTATCCGTATCCGTATCCTGCTGCTTGCTGCTCCTCCTCCTCCTCCCCAGTGTCTGTGTCTACCTCCTTAAAAAGCATCTGTATTTTATGAGAAGAATAGAAAATCTGTGTGCTAGTAATTATGGAATCAGGTCCTTCTCCGTATGATTTTGAGCCCACTTTCACATGTACGGTACACATTATGTATACACTGTGCCGTACACAAAAGGGTTCACTTGCATTTCTTGCGCGTGCAGGGCCGCTATCGATCGGGCTTCGCGTACTGATAGTGCAGACACAATACGACACAATATCTCGGATGTACCAATAAACCAGAACAAAATGGTGGCTCGCATAACGGTAAGCGCAGTGCGAGGAAATCTCTGTTTCAAATGATTACCGAAACCGATAAAAATGAAATACAAATCGAGTCACAATGGCAATTGACACTCTTTAACATTATGCAATTATAATGCGAGCCAGATTGCATTTTCGATATCATCAGGAAAAACCTATAGTGAACAATGTGTTTTGCCTTGGATCATTGTGTTTTTGAAATCTTAATTTTTTCCTATATTTTGCGCCACATTTTCAGCGCATGACCTCGTATGCGAATACAGATAAGTATAGGCGTGGCTAAGATGTGAAGTGTCCAATCACAACGCGGTTGAATCCCGACGTCATCAAATTGGCAGATATTCAGCAGCATATGTCGTGTTGTTTGAATTTTGTAGTGAAAATATTATCCTCAAAGATTTTAGACCCGAGCAGCGAAAGGCCATTAGAATCCTTTCTTCGTGATCGCGGTGTTTTTGTGAATTTGCCGACAGGTTATAGGAAATCCATCATTTTTCAGGCAGTCTGAGCCCCATTTTGCTTGGAGCTCGCACGTACGGCCAGGTACTCAGCGTCAGTTTTCAGCGTGTTCGGTCAGTTTTCTTATCGCTGCATAATCGGCATTATAACCCAGGCATGCTGGTCTGTGCGTTATCGCCACATTGTATGGTCCAAGCATGGTCCAACTCTGTGGGAAGGGGCGCCGGGTATGTTTACGGCTGCAGAACCAACCTTCAAAGTGATCGCAATATCGTAATTTAAACGGGGACAATTTAGTGTCTTATATCCTCAATAACTCCTTAGATTATTTTCTTGGCAAAATTCAGCCGGCAAGGCATTTAATTATCAGAGTTCCGCATTTTAGCGAGCCACGGTTTTCAGATCAGCTGGATTAGATGCGTGCGATATAATGTATTGAACAGAGTTCGACACGTTTCAATAGAGTCTCGGCCTTCTCCAGTTACCGCGGTTTAAAACTCAAAACTAAGCAGCTAAACACAACTAGTTTTGACCATAACATTGTCAACATTCAAGAAAATACCCAGCAAAACAAGCAAAAATAACTGCGACCTTCACCAATCAAGCAAGACAGTTCAAATCTTCATGTGTAATTCCTACAAGCCTTCGTAAAAATCACTCAACTTTCTCCGATAAAATATATGTCAACGATGGCGGTGTTCGTAAACACTTGCCAGCTAGCTATGACCTTTCACCGCTAGCTCAAATTATGCAGTTGGACTGTGTTGGATGAGCAGCAAGGTCATATTAGTCACAGTTGGATACTGTTGGATTTAACAGGCAAGTCATGGGGAACCATTGGAGCGTTAGGGTTAAGCCTCGCTATGTTACTCAAACAAAGCTTGCTGGCTAAATAGACACAGATGAGGAGAATCATCACCGTGGTTTCTAAATGGGACTTGTGTATATCTAAATTATATTGACCCCATATCAAAGGTCATCGAGACAGAAAAGCATTGGCTGTTCTCTGACTCTATCTACATGTAAGCGAGACAAAGTTTAGACTTCAGGCCATTATAGTTATAATCAACTGTTTGCTTATTTTACAACCAAGTACATGTAGGGGGCCTACATGTCATATGTTATGTGTCAGAGAATCACATGTATGATGTCTGTCAGCATAAAGTAAACTTACAATTCGGACGTGCAATCCTCGCCTCTGGGCCAATCAAGGGTGATTACATTTACACAGGTACATTTCATTCGCGTCAATTGTCCACATGGCAGAAATCTGAAAAAGAAAGTATTCAGGCCATTAATTAACTCAAATAGGGTTATATCAACAAAGGTTTGCTGATTTCAACAATTGTTACAAAGGTATTTAACTGTACTGCAGTTTATACTCCTAATTCTGAAGCAGAAATATGTCTACTAATGTTAATAGTACAGGTTTGAAGTGTTCATTTATTGATGATATTTAAAAGAATACTACATTCGTAGTATTCGTAGCAATGAACAGAAGCATGTACATGTATATTTGTATTTAAGGAATATTAAAGCTCAACTAACGAGTTAACTAAACCTGTCATTGATATGAACATGAACTTCAATGCATCAGTATATAACTTCTGACAACAAATTTGAAGAAACAAATTATAAAATGTGTGCAAAAATATTCCGTTTGGAAATTTATTAAAAATGGATGGCCCACCTCAGGGATTGGGGCACTTCAGTTTTACACCCTCCCCAGTCAGCTCGGGTATGGCCCCTCTTTAGTTTTGATAGACAAAATATCGTCAAGGGTATTTTTTCCTCATTCCAAAATGATATCTTAATACCTGAAGCAGACTTAACAGTTTATTGCGGTAGAAAATGCAATTTTCTTACACGCCTAACGGCAGTGCATGATGATCGGCATCTTATCTTTTCGAGTTGATGAGTTTTGTCGTCTTCATCACCGCTTTAGCTCAAAAAATCCCTCAAAAACAAAATCCCTACCCTTTATCAACACAACAGAGTACACAATAATAAAAAAAATAGGAAACGAAATATTTGTACTGGCGCCAATGCTTCTGCTGCAACAATTTATGTGTGAAACTGAAAGAAAGAAAAACTAAGAAGAGTAAGACACAGTATCACTATCAAAGTATCACTATACTACAGACTACAGTCATGATTTCCAATGACTGCAGTCATCAGAAAAGAAAGAAATGTGAATCCTTTTTACATGTTCTAAATTTTGTATTGTAGGTAACACTTGTTGTTGTCTTGCACGTGTTTCATCACGTGATCCTTTGAGAATTATTGGCAAATTTTGGGAGTTTCATCTAAAAATGGCCATGCATATTGCTCGCGACCATCGCGCTATCAATCCGACCACCCACGTGTGTAACACCATTCGACAGCTAAACAAATGAACTATTCGGAACTAAATCGCTTAATTTCCAAAGAAATTTCTTGAGAAAGAATAACATTACAAATATGGACTCTCTGAGTATACATGTATCTTTATATCCCCAACACTCATGGGCTAAACTGCAACGAAGGTCAAGTAACATGTACAAGTAAAAGCTGGATGGTTTCCGGCGGCGACCAGTGACCCCCAGGCTGAATGCAGAAAAGCACATATACAAAGTGCGCCCTCTTGGGGTCATAAATGAGCATCTTGTGTGATCCCCACACAAATTACCTCATATTTTAAAAGTGAACCTTTTAAGAAATTTCATAAGCGTTCAGAGATATTCCATGAACTGGAAAGCCCAAATAATGTAATTCTTGAGCGGGTTTACCACGCTTAAAATGACTAAAAAAAGATTAAAATGAGCAAATTAAATGAGCATATTTAATGTATTGCTGACCAATAATACCGAAAATATACACATGAATGTAAACATAACAAACCCCCCAGAATCTATATTATACTGAATTACATGTATTATGAAATACCTTACTTGACTGTTATTAACAGTGTCGAGTATCCTGTGAAATGACCGTATTATGTATTTGCTGTGGTTTTAACAAAAAGTTCAGTTTCTGCAACCAGAGAAGAATTTGTTATTACTTAATGATTTGAAATTATCTAAATAATCTCTCCCTGGTTTTTTTATATCTTAAACTCTATTTTCTGGTCACCCTTAATGTATAGTGCACGTGTTCTTTTTTGCGTGTTTCTGTTTGCCGGTAATTGAAACTCTAATCTTAAGATTTCTTTTCTGAACCCATCTTTAACTTAAATTTGATTTCACAATCTTTAAAATTACAATTGCCATCTGCAGTAAATTTGAATATTGACTTTCGTTTGGGTTTAATTAAACTTACATAATGTCGTCTAAATTGCATGCAACAATAAGGATATATATGTTTTAGCAAATACTTCTGACCATTGTAAGGGGAGACTATGACCTTTTTGCTGGACTCTCGGCTTACCCCATTGTTTCTACTTATGTTAAAATGAAACTTTTTAAATGAAGGTGCCATTGCAGGTCTGAACTTTGTTTGGGTTACCGGCGGTACGCTAATTTTTTTGCACACATCTTGGAAAGTACCGAATCCGGGATAATTTCTTCTGTTTTACTGTCCAATTTTTGCTCGAGTGGTTCCCAGCCCTCATTTGACTCTGAAAACGAATCATCAGCAACTATATTATTTGAAAGATCGGAAAACAATGTAAAATCGTCTTCGTCAACAAGAGAAGAATCGCTGGTTTCTTTTGAAGGACTTGTGTCAGATTTGTTCATGTCCAGGCTGGTGACACTTTCATCTGGTTTTTTTTTTTTTTTTATGACTTTTCTTATATAGATTCGTTTTGAAACTGGTCTGTGGAAACATGTTCATCGGTTTCGCTATTTGAAGAACTTGTGCCAGGTTTGTTCTGGTTCGAAACTCTTTTTTCTATTCTTTTTTTTACGACTTGTCTTAGGTTTGTTAAGATTGGTCGGAAACACTTCCATCGGTTTTTTCTTGCTTACGACTTGTCTTATTTTCCCGATATTTTGTCCGTTTTGGTCTCACGGAGTATGGTGCTTTGTCGATTTTGCTTCTCTCTGATACGTGTTCAAATAAAAATTTACCAGAATTACAACCAGTTACTACACTTTATCCTTGAAGGATTTGTCTTTGCGTTGGTCGCAAGCAACCGTACTTTTGTTGCGTGTTTACCGAATACTTACTTTTTAAAAGAGGTTTGTCTATATTGATTCAGAAAACAATCTTTTAGCTCTAATTCATTTTATTATTTAAAAAGAAATAAAAAATAGAAAGTGAACTTACCAATGTTACTTTAAATCTTTTCATTATTGAACACATTACTAAAACTAAAACTGTTTTTGAACGACAATTCAAGGTCCCCCCAACGGTTGCTACATCATCTCAAGTAAATAGTCTGAAATGTCTCCCCCATTCAATATACACAATGGTCTCCCCAACCAATAGACAAAACAAGCTTTTGCAGAGAGGGTGTCATTATGCCGGTGTCGGTGCCGGGGTGCCGGTCGTACCCTTATGGTTACTCATGGTTACTCATGGTTAATATGGTGAGGTTTTCTTTGGAACTCCTTAACAAAAAGTGTAAGTATTAAATTTGTACAATTCGTGTCACACAGCAACTTTCACCATTTTTATTCATGATTATTTACATAAATACATACAACGATTCAAAGCTTAAACCCTTATGGAAAATTGACAACTGGTTTGTCTTCCATGATATCGTTTATAGCGGCATAAAAATCCAGTCATTGCTATACATTCATCATTTGCTCTACCGGTAGAGGTTTTTACCACCGTCACATTTGGTGTTTGTGATAAAATGGTGACTGCTTTTTTAGATTCTTTTCTAAACAAACTTCTCCAGTATTCGGCAGAGATTTCACTTCGAAAGTTGCGCCGTTGACAGCGAGCGATTGTCGAATTAAAACATTTACACACGTTACAACCCTTTTTGTGTGAGATAAATCATCGTGTTACAATTTCTTTTTTCAGTACACATGTAACCGTTTGTTTTAAGACGTCAATATTAACACCTTGATCACTGCTATTCACTTCGCTAGATTGCAAAGGTAATAGCAAACTTCGAGTCAAAACGTTAGCGGGGTCACTCACGTCATCCCTCGCACACACTGAATAAACCTACGGCATTTTGTGCCATACTTTAATTTAAATATCTTACATTTTAGACTGACACAATTACAAACTTGATCAGCATCCATCAATAAATTGTTCACTTCTTCTGTGACTTCTTCTCTTTCGTCTTCAGAAAAACTGACAATACTAATGTTGTCAGCGATAATGGCAATGTTATTTTCTCTAATTTGAATATTGTCATTGATATCGATGATGATGTTATCATCAGCGGGGATTTTAACTCTAACATCAACAGCATCATCAACATAATCAAGATTAACAGCAACGTTATTGTTAACAATGACATTGTCAGGGTTGAATTTATCAACATCATCAAAACCAACACCTACAGCAGCGATTATCGTCGGCATAAATTTTTTTCTTCATCACCTAAAACATCTTCAAAATCAAAGTCACGTTTATCAGTGACATTATCTTCACAATAGATTATGTACAAACCATTGTTAGCGTTGCTGCATGCATCATCATCATCATTTACCTCACTATCCATTTCATCACTACTTATCCCATCAATTATTTCTGGTGGTGTGGGCGAGATAATTCTTGGATTTGGTGTATTCAAAGCAGCCCAATTGGACCAATTGGTGATTGGCGGAATAAAGTTAGGCCTTTTCGACCTAGCATCAAATTGTGGTGACTTGAAAATGTCACATCTATGCCACTTTGTTTCACTTTCTGAAGTCGGTAATTGATCTGCACTCGGTTCTAGTTTTCTTTTAAAGGAACAGAACATTTCCAGTTCCTCTTCGTTTTTATTAAACTCATCTGCATTTTCATTAATTATGTGCTCTATTGTTTGAATTGTTCTGGACGTGAAACAGTTGTGCATATATTCTGGAAAACTATCAGAATTTTGCGTGTTGTCGTCCATTGGTGCCACACTACACTCACTATTACGGTTCCGCTCCTTTATGTTGTCCGTCATTTCAGCAATCCTAGTTACAACCTCTTTGGATTTCCTTTTACGTGGAATTGGCTGCTCTGGTTCATCCTCATCTTCATCTGAGGGCATTTCATTTCTGGTTTCATTGTTTTCACTATAACAAACATACCGAGGAGTAACTGATGGATCACCATGCATAAGGGTATGCATTTCATCTGCAAACTTGTAGCTACTGCTTGAGTTGCCCGTTTTGTTACATCCTTTGTGCCTAGAAAATGAACAAACGTACAGAACAAAATATGAGAAACTAATTAAAAATTAGATTAAAAATATACGGATCATAAAGCGGTTTTAGAAGATGATATATTAAACAAAAAGCATTGTTGTGACCAGTCTTTTAGTCAAATAAAGTTAGTGAACTAATAAATTCATTTAAAAAAGTACTCATTTTGCAAGAAGTCCTCAAAGGAGCTCAGTTCATCACCGCATATTATTTCTCGACTTTTCCACAATTTGATTCAGCAACTTGCAGGACACCATGCTGACTAGGTTTCTGACAAACATGACAAACTACTGGGGCTAACATCATTGTCATGATGGTATAATAAGGAAGCAAGGGATGACAATATTTATATTGTGAAGAAAGTGCATTTTTTAAAGGCACAAGCATTTTCAAACGTTCTTTAAAAATTATTAATATTATAAGTAGTGTACTCTCATTTTCATAGAAAATTGAGTGTTTATATTTCACAACTTTGGGGTTTTCTTAGTCTACTTTTACGTACTACAAGTTCAAGCCTCCTTTCACATTTATACAGCGATCTCGCGCCATTTGTCTCCTAGTGCTTAATACCTGTATAATTATACCATTCTTACCTATTATCCGAATGGAACAGTCCCCAGCGGAAAGATACTTCCCAAATCAGACGACTTCCATCTGAAAACGCTGCAAAAGACGTCGTTTCTCGCCAGAGAATTTGACAGTTTCGATGTCTTGACGAAATATGATGATATATTTCGTCCACTGTCTTGGGAATATAGAATCACATACGGGGACCTAAAGATACTCTTCTTAGAATTCCTGGAATACGTTTACTTGAATCGTGTTGTTTTGTCATCATCCTAATAAGAGCCTGTATCTCATTTTCCCTAGAATTTGAAAGTAGATTTCCCTCACTGCTGATTTGATAAAGTACCCCTTTATTCGGTGCATCGTCACGACAACCTGACATAAATACTTCGTCATCCAGAGTCTTCAGATTGTCCAGATGCTCGCGTCTTGATTTTTTTGTATTTTAAAAAACCTTTTTCAGTGTCTCTCGTTTGGTATTTCTGACTGCTCGTATTTCATTTTTTTGATGCTTTACTTTACCTTTAAAAGTTACATTCACTTTTAAATTGATTTCACTTTGCATGAATAATTGAAATTTGACGGTACATTCACTAAAACTACATTAGCCATTTGCACGAAAAGCAAAACGAATTAGAAACGTAATGACGTCTAAATTGAAAAGAACAGTAATGGTGTAATATCTTCATTCCTTTATTGAATGTATGTATCCAAGATTTTGGGAATGTGTTCTTTGATTGCTGTGATTTTAACTTTTTCCACTCTGACCTATCAACGTGGATCGAGGATTTTTTGGCGGTGGTAATTCGACAGTCCAAAATTTACAACACTGAACGGTATATTCTTCATTTTCCACACACATATTTTTTCTCACATCCTCGGGAATTACTTTGTCAATTTCGTCTGTAAAACTCGCAGTATTAGGCATTGATTCATTTTCATGTGTACTGATTGAATTTTCAAAATCAACTTTGCGTGCTCCTATCGACAAATCAACTGCTTCGGAAGAGCAGGGTGTATTTTCTACTTTCAACCTATCATTATCTGACGGTTTGATTGATAATGTGTTTTCTGGTGATCTGGTTGGGAGTATGGGGGAAGATTAAAAGTTGAATCGACGGTTGATGAATTATTGTTATTGACATGTTGATCAGGAGTATTTAGGTTTGATTGCATCCAACCAGTTACCTTAGATTCGGGATCTAACTGCATGTCGGGGTCATGCGTCGGATCAATGTCAGTTGATAAGAGGGTTTGCGGAACCAACTGAACCAGATCTGATTATGTCCCGTACTTTTTCCCTTAAGCCTAAATGATTATCTCTCCACATCATTTTAACAAATTTTGCACAATTTTGTTTTCGGAAAGATTGAATTTGTTTCCGCAAACTCACCACAGTATTGATTGAAATATGGAGATTTCTGTCTTGCCCAGGGAATTCTTCCAGTACATCGGTCAGAACTTGGGCGATGCGGTCCACCTTTTTGTTACGAGTTACCTTCTTTCGTCCGCCGCCCACCTCTTCCTTGTCACTAAGCAACTCCTACGCAGATAATCAGAAAAGAAATCAAAGTAATAACTTTTAAAACTGACCAGGGGCCAATTTTATAAAACATATAAGCGCAACACTTTGCTTAGCAAACAAAAAGGATTACAAACCACATTTTCAGGTCACGATTATTGTTTGTGACTGGTATTCAACTGAGCAAGACTCTTTGTGCTTAGCACATTTGTTTCTTTATGATGTTACATGTATATGAAAATGGTCCCAGAACCCCTACCTACTGCATCTGGGATGGATTAAGGTCAATATTAATGTTCAACTTAATTTCATGAATAAACAAGTCCTCTGTTGAATGACTCTTACCTCCAGTATGTCTTGTCTTCTGTCTTCGTCTTCAGGGTATATGTGTACCCAAGCGAGTCGATCAACTTGGGGCGGCCACGTTGTGAAGATGCCTTGATAACTTGGTAGGTGACTTCGTCATCTTCTGCAACCGAGGCATCGGTGACTTCATCCTCCTCCATGGACTCCTCCAAAACCTCCTGCACTTCCTGGATCGAAACATCTGCAGCAAGTAGATCGGCCTCATCATCAGTGGACCGGCGTGAACCTTCTGCTGCTGGTGGACCCTTCAAATAAAACAAGTGGTGAAACAAGTGTCTTTGTTAATTGTGAGAACCAGTAAAATTAGGTTTCAGATATGATGTCAATCATTAAAATGTCAGTTGTATTTTAGAAGGATACCGGTACTCCTTTTCGAAAGTAACAGTGCCGCATTTTCAAAATATGCTTTTAATCTATTGAAAATTTGTATACATGCGCTTAGAACTTACCATTGCCTCAAGCAGAAGATCCAGCGGCTCAGGTCCCTGGGCATCTGGTGGAGGTGAGCTCTGTCTCTCCCTGACTTCCATTCTTGGCTCCTCCTCGTCGATGTTCATTGGCTCATCTGCCTGGGCAT
This sequence comes from Crossaster papposus, assembly GCA_037893245.1. NCBI lineage: Eukaryota > Metazoa > Echinodermata > Asteroidea > Velatida > Solasteridae > Crossaster > Crossaster papposus. The sequence goes on along the minus strand of JBAIAA010000217.1, from coordinate 979,736 downwards.
GCTAAAAAGAAAACAAATTATGATATATCCATGTGAACAAACACAGAATCAAACAAAACTGAAAAGGCTAAAATGGGAACACCACTGAACAAGCAAGTCTTTAAAAAAAAAGAGACATTTTAAATTAGCCCACCAAAAAAATCACTATTTTACTCCTGCCCTCTCCTAGCTCAAACACATTAGTTTTATATATATATACATAAATTGCACCAAAAAGCTTTTAGGCCTGTCTCGTTGTTCTTTTCCCTCAGCTACTGATTTTCGGAAAGATGTTTAGAAAACATAATGCCTAATCGTTTTTAACACGATTTTCGTGTTTTACGAAAACTCGTCTAATGTGATGCTATTTGGTCCTTCGAAAATGTTTATTTTTGAATACAAAATGCAATTTTCTTTTTCAATTTTTCTTAACAACCAAATGGTGTTAAAACATGCAGAAGTATTGCTTTCAATATCGTCGACGTCGGTTTGCACCATGCGAACCGAATCACAGCCAGCGGAACATCCGGGGGGGGGGGGGGGGGGGGGGGGGGGGCAGGACTTTTACGCCACTGCTATTAAAATCCAATCGGGCCTATGGGATCGTTACAAGAAAATTGTTTTGTGTACAATTTCCCATAGGGACCGAGCTGGTTACGGACCGAGTTGCTCACGGACCGAGTCGGTGACGGACCGAGTTGGTCACGGACCGAGTTGACCGCCACCCGAAATAAAATGTAACAATTGGCGGCGTACGTAGCAACTACTTTGGGTGCCTTTGGTGGAAGTGGTGCAGCGGTCATTATCTTGTTTATTGCTTGATGCACAGGCTCCACAAGCAATGGTGCCCCATAATCATCGCTGAGATGAACACAATCTCCGCACCATAGCCAGTCGTGCCTCTCCTCAAATCTTTCGTTGACGTCAACATATAGTGTACACCTGTCTGCTTGCACAATGTGCAGCATGTTATTGTACCGACCAACTGACTGGACAAACTTGTCCAGTCTTGGAAGGATCGATAATACGGCGATCTATAATTTAGAAAAACAAGAAAATAATGCTCATTTGCTCGTGCCCACCTTTCGAATTGCATTGCGTAATCACCTTTGTCAAAACGGCCCCAGTGTTGAACATTGACAAAGGCCCTGTGATTGGTCCGCGCTATACGATCAGCTGTTCTATTTAATTTCGTTGTCCGCCACCTTACTTTGTATAACTGAGTGAATGCGGAACGGAGATTGTTTTTAACTTTTTAAAGAAATTGGAAGGGATTCGACCGATTTTCCTGTTGGCAGCGCGGGGGTCTGTGTACACAAGATACACGGGGCTCCACCCGCCAGTGATCCAAGAGCCCCATAGTTCTTTTTATAAATTCAGCCAACACAATCAGCTGAACGTTGTGCTGATGTGGGACTGGTGACTTCTGCACGTCATGGGTCAAATTTCTTCTTATCGTGTCTACAGATGAGTTTCATGCTCTGATTTGATAGGTCTTATTTCATCAGTTTCTCCCACACAGCGTCTAGTATGGGTGGTGGCCCGGTGGGCACGATCGAATAATGATCGATGGCGGCGCTACGTTGAATTGCATTTATCTACGCAACTTAAATTCCCCGCTGACTCCAACGGGCGCGATACAACTTACAAGCCATAGAAATTGAACAAAGATGACAAATTCCACGGCTATGTAGATGAGCACATTGTTGTTATAACAAACCGCCGAACAAAATCCTGTAATTGAAATAAATTAATTATGCTGAATATGTAACATGTACCATGTGATTAAACAATGTAATCCTTCAAAATGACTAATAATATTACACCATTTAATTACTGTGTCAGAGTTGGATCTAATGGGTCTATACAATACAGTGTCATCTGCATATTGTCCAAGACTGGATTGAACACAGAATGGGAGATCAAAAACAAAGATATTGAAAAGCAAGGGACCAAATACAGAGCCTTGTGGTACACCTGATAAAACTTTTAACTGCTCTTATTAGGTACCTTGAAAGATTACTCTTTGTGATCTGTTTCTAAATATAAGAATTAAACCATGATAGAACTGAGCCACAAATACCATATTTATGCAATTTATCTAATAACACGCTGTGGCTAACTTTGTCGAAAGCTTTAGACCAGTCCACGGCGAACACGAAGAGATGATTGCTGGCCACGATAACGGTAAACGGCAAAATATAAAAGTGTTACTAAACAGTTGTGGTTCAGCAACCACCCATTGAGTTGCCCGGGGAGACACTTGGAAAGTAAAACCGCAGAGGGTCTCTCCCCGGAAAACACAAAGGAGTGATTACTGATGTCAAAATAAAATGAAAATAGGGGGCTGTCAACTGGCTGAAAAAAAAAAAACGCAACATGACCCGGATGTAAACAAAACCAGAGCGCCGTCCATATAATTTAAACCAAGGTAAACAAACTCATTGGAGAAATAAATCCATGGGCGACGCTCGGGGAATATCACAAGGAGCTACGTCACGGCACGTGAGCCAGTAGCCGACAGCCGATTAGAAGTTTGAATTAAGTGTCCAGGTTGAAGTGAAGTCTAGAGTTCAATGTTAAAGATTTGAAGGCCCCTAGAGTTCTTGAGAAAACACAAACAAATCCAAGCAAAAACAGTATAATTAGGTAGAGTTGAAATCCTAGAGTTCAATGTTCTATTGATCCTGGTGGTAGGCGGCGATTACTGGCATACCAATGTAGTGGTGGTTTCAGACGCTGGTAGGGGGAAGCGTCACTGCTCGGCATACTGGCGGTGTACACACATGTGCTCGATGTACACGTCCCGGGATCCCTTGGTGGCGTCGATGCATAGAAGTTTCCGCATCAGGCCCCGGTAGCGCTTGGCGATTCCAAGACGCCCAAGTGCTCGTTCGATGGGCAACTAAGAACCAAGGGCTCCGATTGCGAATCAGAACACCTCGACGTCTTTGCCTGCAGCCACCAGCGTCTGCTTCAGGTCAGCATACTTGGTCTCCTTGGAGGCTGCGGCGATCTTCAGGGCATCGCGGCCGTTGTGGAAGGGGCAGCATACATCGATGATGGTGACTTTGTTGCCTTCTACGACCGTGATGTCTGGGCGCTCTCGAGGGTGGGGATCCTCCGGTATACATGTTGGTCGACGAACACCGTTCCATGACGGACCGCACACACGATTCTTTGATGTATGAGGTTGTGTTGTGACCGGAGCGGCGGGTTGTCTGACCAGGGCGGCAGGTTGGCTGACCAGGGCGGCAGGTTGGCTTACCAGGGCGGCGGGTTCGCTGACTGGGGTGGTGGGCTTGGCGACCTTGGTGGTGGGCTAGGCTCTGGCTGCCCGCGGAGGTTTGCTGCCTGGCTGGGGCGGTGGGTTGGCTGACCTGGGCGTTGGGTTGGATGTCCACTGGAGAGGCCGGAGTGGTGGCGTCGGTGGATGGGCAGGAGAGGCTGGCAGAGGCTCGCCGACCAGGCCTCGGATAAGGTCCATTAGGGACGAAGGTGTAACCGGCGGCGTCGCGATTGTGGTGGCAGACATCCGTTTGTGGATTTGGTAGTGGTTGGAGGCCCTCCTCGAGATGTCGAACTCCTGCCCACACACCAAACACTGAAAAACTGTGGTGAGCTCGGTGTCCGGGTGAGTTCTCTTCTGATGGCGCTGGAGAGTTTGTCGGTTGAAAAGGGAATCCCGACACACCAGCATGTCCATTCCTTTGGCAGGGGGTACATAAATATCTCAGTCAGCGTGACATGGCCCTCAGCAGGAACCTCCCGGTGCATGCGAACCATGTGCCACCGCAGGACAGAAGGCGTGGAGAGCGACTTCTGGCACAGCGTACAGGTGTGGCTGCGTCCCCGGTCTGAACCCTCATCTGTGTTACGGTCACCCCGAAGGGTTTCCAAGCATCCATCCACACAGTGTTGGGTCAGAACCGGGGAAGATCCCTCATCCGTGTTACGGTTGCCCTGAAGGGCGCCCGAGCATTCATCCACGGAGTGTTGGGTGCAGTGGCGATCAGGTGATGTAACTCTTCCAGCAGTATATTCCATTATTCAGGTCAGGAACTGTATTCCGGTCACTGACCTCTACACCTGGACTGACCATTGTCCATATTCTGCTGTGCTAACACTTGAAGTCAGCGCGAACTGGAAGTGCAACATGGCGGACCCGAGACGTCACTGCTGTGAGCCAATGAAATGTCCAGGTGTGGAGGTCAGCGGATTTATTCTGTACATTTTGTATTTATAAACATTACGTAATACGTATCGTACCAACACCTGGACATTTCATTGGCTCACAGAGTCACGTCGTGGGTCCGCCATGTTGCACTTCTCCGCATGCAGACTTCAAAATGAAACAATGATGATGATCTGTCCATGTATAGAGGTCAGTGATTCCGGTAGGACATCAACGATAACGTGTACTCGTTTATAATATAATACGTGACCATGTGCGTGGTCTAAATATGCATTTTCTATACAACGATCGACCAATAACAAAACGACTTTAAAGGTCAACCTAGACTATTAACATAATGAGGACCACCCCCATAACCTCGCATGAATGAATGAACCATTATTATGAATGAACTAAGGCCATCGTCAGGCCCCAGCTGCTATGATTTGCGTGAGGTCGCTGTTCGCGATGTATTTTTGCACTGTGCATGCAAAACTATTAAACTGCTGCGCGCGGGTGGATTTCGGCCAAATAAACGACGATGGCCTTGGCCAAGGCTATCACTGGACAGATGTGTTGATTTCTGGTTTAAAAAATTATATATTCTTTGTCTTTGTTAAAACTGAACTTTTGGGTGTAATTGAACGTAATGGATAGACATAGGTAGGAGTGGTTGAGTTAAATACCTGAATATTATTACATCTATCAGGAAAATACTGGACAGTTTGAGTTGATGACCTTCATGACAGTTCCAATCGGACAAGTTGAAACCACCATCTGTACAGAGGTATCGATAATGACGGTATAGCAACTGTCATTCAGCTCCTGCAAGCGCACAAGTTCAAGGAACTGCTAACCATCTACCACTTTCACCCAGGACAGAAAGGTATTGTAATCAAATGTCTTGTGCATCAGAATTAAACTTATGGTATAGCCTTGTGAGTAGTGCGCATCAAATTCTAAGTCATTTTAAAAGTCAAAAGTCATAAAAAAGGAACACATACATGTACAGCGCGAGTCAAAAAAGATGTTCCCTTATCAACTGTAAAAAGTAAATAATTTTTTATTTTTTTATTTTTTCGGTGAATATTTTTAAACAATATGATATAAATGTACTCCTTACATTGTCATTGACGGCACAAATCCTTACATTACATTATTGCAGATGCAGTAAACTGGACACATGGCCATACATCTAAAGGCCATTTTTCGCACTGATGAGGCAGAGAGCAGGGTAGAGGGGTGTGATGCTCTCCTGAAGGAAGACCCAATTCTTCACACGGTGTCGAAAGAGAGTCACGAGGGAGACTGGATCATTGACCTAACCATAAATGGTATGTATTTATTCAGTATTGGTGCAAGTATTATAATACATAAAGTTATAAAGCTTAATGCAAGGCTATTGGTAATTTCTATTAATTTATCAACATATATCACATGCACCTAACTGTATTTTACATAGATAATTTCCGTGCATTATCACTGATGTTGGTCTTGTTTATTCACTTGTCATGCCATGAAACTGGCTTTGAAAAGACACTTCATAACTCACCATTACCAAAAGATACGTCTTATTAACTTACGACATGTTCAACACCATTGTTAAGGTACTTACAACTAGTCGTACGTTTCGTAAAATATATTGTTTTAATCATCACAAGTTACAATGGGTCATCCATTGTTGTAGTACTTAATTGTCCCCTGGTCAATGATGTTGCAATTCAGAAGTAAATTACCTTTCCATGCAATGGGGGAAGCATGGTAAATTCTCACCACTAAGCCTCCAAATGGTGTATAAATGTCATCTTCCCTGAAATCTCTCCGACAGCTCATCTGACATTTCAAAACCAGCAACATTTATTAGAAACATTTCCTAATACACAAATAAACCACAAGGGAAACTGACTAGGTAAATTTGCATCAATTTCCAAGTGAACAAAGAAATTTGCAAGGCGGGACTCAAACCTGCGATAATCAATGAAATAACAATTCAGTAAATTCTACTTTTTAAGCTAATATTCACAGTAGAATGTTGATGTTCACTATCTTATGAATTCTTAAAACAAAAATAAACAGCTAAAAACTCTGGACCATGCAATTAAATTGGTGGAAATAAGTGGAAAAAAATGAGTTAATTGTCCGACAGAGTTTTTTTTTGAAAAAGAGAAAAATAGTATTACGTGATTGCAGTAATAATGTGTTGTTTCTTAGGTTCAACTTTTTAGGCACTAGAACCTTTTTTTTTATCATGATCTAATAAACAAAATCTGTTAAAGGTGTGCTGCATTAGTGCTGTTGTAATTTGCCTTCGCTATGAATCGCTCATAATTTGTAATTTTTGTTACAATTACAGCAACAGCTGCACTAACAGCCTGTGGATGTGGCAGGAATGCCGTGGTTGTTGCAAAAGGGAAAGCCATGCGACAAATACAAAAAGTGGCACCACGACTGCAGGTTGACAAAACTAGGCAGGAATAAGAGGACAGCCAGTCACAGCTAAGATGACGATTCTATGCTGTCCCTTGATTCTGATTAGTACATGGCAGTGCTGGGAGACGAGGCACTCCTGATCCAGGTTCCTCTCCATACCCCACATAAACAAATAGGACTTATGAATGAATTCAACAACCAATGAGCAAGCAAACCAGGAGGACGAATTTAAAAACTGCATTTGACTTCATGACTTCATTCGAATTGACGTTTTGAAAGGTTCGACTATGTTGATGAATTAGTATTGCTCTTATTATTTGTCATAGCGTACTGATCAGGCTAGCCAGGATAATTAATTAGTTCTTCCTCGGATGCCAATCATCTGAATAAACAAAGGGTCTGGAATTTGTAGTTTCACAAATGGGAGAATATTTCTGGGGAAACTCTTGCATTGCAGTTGCCTAAAAATCAATCTACATAATGCATTTGAATTGGATGGGAATCACTATAACTGGAAGTCAAAGGAAGAAACACCTTAACCTGGCGATCTTGTAATCTTCTTCAGGTAAAGAATCTTGTTCAGACAACTTTCTGGTTCCGTTATAGATACATTATCTAAAGCAAAATCCACATTGAAGTTCTTTGTTAGTGAACGGCCGTGTTAAGTCGGGCAAAAAACCTAGCCCTCTGAGAGCTAATATCGACTTCCCAATTTGACCAGTTAGAATTTGTACAAATTTGGAATTTTGACTTTGCCTTGGTATGCGAAGTGGGAATTTGCCACTTTTGGAAAATTTACATCCCAAGAAGAAAAGGCTGTATAAAATATTTACCGACAGAAACTCCTATATTCTGTCAAAGCATCTTTAATTATTTTTGTGACCGAAAGGAAAACTTGAACATGTACATCCTTCAAAAGTAAAGAAAAATAGGGTCCTGCGGAGCACTATAACAGTATAACGTGTAGATTTTAGGTAAATAAAGTGCGCACCTGTGTTATTGGCGGGGGCCGAATTTTCGGACGTGGCGTCCGTCCTTCAAAGCAATCCTAGCCCCTGAAGAAGGACGCCACGTCCGAAAATTCGGCCCATGCCAATAACACGGGTGAGCACTTTATTTACCTATTAAACTACTCGTGACGTCACTCTATTCAGAAAAGTGTCGATTATTTTAAAGAATGTACAGTTAACTGTACATTCTTTTAAGAATTAACAGAAAAAGAACGACTCAATGGACACAAATAATTGCTATTGTTATATTTATTACAACTTAGTAAGAGCTATGTTTACAGTTTCTCTAGAGCTCTCAACATTTGTCTTGGAGGTCTCTTTGCTGTGTCGACGCGCTTATGCGGTTTCATCCCGGCTGACTGCTCTCCTATGGTCGTCACTGGTTCTTGCTACCGAAGCCCTTGTTGTAGAGGCAAGATGCTGCCATGCTCGATCGTATGGAGCGGTTTGTCCAAAAGCCTTGTTGCACAGATTTGCCACAACCTGGGATATCAACAATAACACAAACAAAATAAAATAGATGCGATAACCGGCATGTAACAAATTGAATCAAGGTTTGTCTAAAACATTCGAAAATGAAAATGGCCCAAGAACTTATAACGACTAAGAAAACAATGGGGAGGATAAACCTTTTTATTAGCAAGGTCGAAGCGATGGTTTGCGATTTAAAATATGTACATGTAATAGGAATTGATTTCTTGTAAATAATTTGACGGAGATAGGCCATAGTTATGTCATACGTTCGAAGGTCCTAAGAAGTACTACTAATGCACAACTTTAAAAGGGCTGGTAAACGCACAACACATACATGTACTTTACATTCGCTAACTCACCCATGCTGTCCTGTCGTGTACCCGTGTAGAAAAAACCGGCAGAAAAACCAACAGAAATTTGTTTTGTTCCGAGTCTGGTTCGACATGCGATAATGAAACCGTTCAGGGTTTAGCAAAAGGCTGGTATACTTTCGACACGGAATAATGACTACTGACGCTAAGTTACACCATAAAAAGGGCTAACAATAATAAGCCAAAATGAGCTGCCGAGAGCCAAGCCAAATGTTGGGAATAAAAAGTTCTTGTTACCTTTTCTTGCATATTTTCCATCATTTCCTGATCTGTTACAAGGGGTCCAAATCAGCCACGAGTGTAGAAAGTTTCTTCACCTCTGAATCTGCCACTTTAGTATTAATATCCTCATTGGAGTATAAATCCTCATCGAATATGTCCCAAAATTATCAACGTATTCCTACTAAAAATATGTACGGATCATCACTGGAAGACATTTTAGCGGAGTTAGCAGAGAGACACACCCGACGCACACGAATGTATGGCATCAAATGACTTCGATGTCGAATGTACTGGGCATTTTAAACGCCCTAATTTTACCCAACCTTTATTCAATTGTTTGGTTACGCAACACGGAGACCAGACAGGACAAAGCTTTCACATTCCTTATAGTAGCTTGTACAACTGAACAATAGACTTAATTCATCTCATACTTTAAAGCATTAGTAAGAATTGACAATTGTTGTTCCTTTTAAATATTGACAATGGGTGTAAAAGGGACGTAGTTTAAGTCGGAGAAACGACTCAAAAGGTGGACATTCTTTGATTCGAATCAAAGAATGCCCACTTTTTCGTCATTTCTCCTTAACAGATCTTCTTCAAAAGTAGTTGTGTTCATAATAATTTTTAAACTTAATCATTTGTTCATATAAAGTACATACCAGACAGAGTCTCTGATTGTATCTCAGTATTCACACAGATTTGCCTGTAGCATGAAGTGATAAGCAATTTGTGTGCCACAGTGTAAAACCCTTAAAAAAGCAGCTGCAGTTGTAATAATTTGTTGGACAGTATTGTGTAAGTACACAATATCTAAAGACGGTACGATTTGTTTAAATTAACATGCGACCTGGGCTATTTTACTAGCCACGTGAAATCATATTTTGAAACTTGTTAGAATAATACATTTTTGTTGTTGACATTTTGAATAAATCAAAATTGTTAAGATGTTTCCATTTGAAAATGTTTTATAAAAAAGTTATTATTTGACCATTATGACTATAGCTTGACCAGATATTTTGAAGCATGATGGGCCTGGGAGCATCATAATATACTGTTGACAGCTCATGATGGCAGTTTCATCATGCCCTAAATATTATCCCGATTACAGCCATTGATGAAAAGTTCATTGTGGGATATTGTCCCGATTACAGCAATTGATGGAAGCTTTATCTTGGGATAATATTATCCCAGTTATAGCCCTTGATGGAAGCTTCATCGTGAAATAATATATTATCTTGCAAACAGCTCTTTATCGTGGGATATTATTATCCTGCAAACAGCCCTTGATGAAAGCTTCATCGTCGGATAATATTATCCCAGTTACGGCCCTTGATGGAAGCTTCATCGTGGGATAATATTATACCGGTTACAGCACTTGATAGAAGCTTCCTTGTGGGATAATATTAATACCGGTTACAGCACTTGATGGAAGCTTCATCGTGGGATAATATTAATACCGGTTACAGCACTTGATGGAAGCTTCATCGTGGGATAATATTATCCCGGTTACAGCACTTGATAGAAGCTTCATCGTGGAATAATTATTATCCCGGTTACCGCCCCTAGTGGAAGCTTCATCGTGGAATATTATCATCTCAGTAACAGCCCTTGGTGGAAGTTTAGTTGTGGAATATTATTCTCCATGTTACAGGCCTCCATAGAACATTCATTTTTGGATAATATCCCGGATTACAGCTCTTGATATGGACGCTTCAGTTTGGGATATTCAAGCTTGGTGTTGCTTAAGGTTATCCTGCTGATCATTCCAACAGGTAATTTAAAATTCTGTTTACAGCCCATGATATACTTTTTATGTGGGATATTGTAATGGTTACATACTCCTCTCAAAAAGAAAACATGTTGGATATCGTCTTCCAAACGGACCCATCCACCATGCTTATTATCCTGACGACAATTGGATTTAATTTGGGATATATTTAGTGCGCGTCTTTTTCTTTGGTGAACAAGTCTTTTTAATATAGAAATATTTTAGCCAAAATATTTTGGCTATCTGCATTGTATAAAATATGGGATTTTCACAAAAACTGAAAAGTTCACATAGGCCTACAGTAGTTTATTTTTGAAAAAAATTAATGTTACAAGTCCTTTTGATGCCTCTTTTTCTGAACTTGCCAGTTGTTAGAGGATTGTATTCCAATCAGCCGAGGCTTACATGTCTATTGAGTTAAGAAAATCAACCAACCTTAAAATGGTTCATTATTCCCTCTGAAACAGGGGGTTGATGAGGTCGTTTGGGTGAGGTGGAAGGCCGCTGTGATTGTTGGTCTGGCATCTTGACCCTTCTTGAGAGAAGATTTGTAGGCCTCTAGTACACTAATGAGCTGATGGCAGCACAAATTTGACCCACCACCTAGAAAGCACAATGATAAAAGTTAACAAACAAAATGTCTACATGATGTGTACACATTCAAGTCACTCAATGATATTTGTATTATCTTTTACTTGACTAGATCATTCAACCAGCTAGTTTTATGGCTGAAACTGTGCACCCCATGCATGGATAAATGATGGATAAAAGATGGATAAATCTGGTGCACCATGGCCATGGTGCACTAGATTTATCCATCTTTGTTTAAACCTGATTTTGGGTTGAACACGGATAAAGGTACTTGGAGCGGAATTTGAACCAACGACCTCCGGATTAACGTGCCGGCGCTCTACCAACTGAGGTATCAAGCCCTATGTTGGGGGGTCTCCCTATTTTGTCAATATCCTTGTTCGAGGGGGTTGCCAGTCAGAAGCCATTCAACCGTAAACTGCCGTGTAGCCAAGGATCACACCCAAGTATACGATACAACCTGGGAAGCGGCAGCCAGGGGATCACCACAAGGGGATGGATGCGGCTTTTTTATATCGGATTTCAAATAATAAACCACAAGGGAAACTGACTGGGTAATTTAAAATGATTTTTTTCCACCAGTGATTAAGTTTTAGTTTTAGTTTTATAAAAGATAGGCAACACTCATCTTTCTATCTGAAATGTATCTTTAAATTGAGAATCGGGTATTTCTGTTCTGTTATTATGATCTATTCAGTCATACCAAATCGGAACTGCATGTAATTAAATGATGGCAAAATACATGACAAACAAACCTGGTACCCAATGGCAATTGGGGGACTAAAATAGCACTATAACAGGCCACCATGGAGGTCTGTTTGCAGCTGCCACCCAGAATGCGCTCAAACCTGTGTTTGCATAAAATTAATAGAAAATCACTGATTGATGCATACAATGAATTGTTGATTTTTATATTTTGAAACGTTTTTTTTACAAGACAGTGTAATTTGTATACACCAATTAAGGTATGTAGCACAAAAACAAATTAATAGCTAATTTCTTATACTCTTTGGGTTGCAAACTGCTGTGATCAGCCGTCTTAGTGATGATACAGTTAGAGTGTCACATTCAGTGCATAATATGCTGTTTAAACTGGGTGTCGTGGGTCTTGTGGCATGAACTGAGAAGAAATTAGGAACATTTCTTTTAAATTAAAATAACCGTATACATTTCTAAAAGAATTTGACTAAACTGGGATGAAAATTACACAGTCATTAAAGTTAGTGTGTCCATGCTTTTAATGCCTGATCAAAATACCTTTCTATCTTGTCGGATGTAAATATACCATCACTGACATTCGTGGTTTGTTTGAGTTGCATTATCCACTAAACGGCAGTTGGCAGGCATAACACTGGTTTTCTTACAATTTTTCAGTGAAAAACGATGCATTTGTTTCTATTAGCGGTCACATTCCACTCAGCTCTAGATTTTTCTCAATCGATATTAATGATTTTTATCTAATGACCTATCAAAACACATCGGACAAAACTGCGCGGCTTTTTTGTGAGTCAGACTCTAAGTTTCACATGCATGTCAAGGTACCTATCGAAAATATGGTTTGTGTCAACAATGGTCGGAAAGCGAGTAAAGTGATGTATTTTTCTCTACCGGCGGTAACGTTCCACCACTTGATTATTTTATCCATTGCCCTATCAAAATATCCGACACAGATTTAGTGAAATGCCATCTACTTTTGCATGGAGACATGTTACGGTTGTCAACTAGTGATAGTTGAGGATGTAACACAGACGAATCATGGTTGCATGAGGCTGTCTATAACAGCTGACAATTTTGTGCACCTTATTTAAAATACGCGAAACAAATATTGACTGAATCAAATTCCTCACAAACGTCTTTGTTCTTGCTGCTTCCTGCTGGCTGTTTGGGGCGTGACGGGCTTGGTGACGGGTTGATCCCCCTCCTCATATCTATCCGAATCGATTACCGGGTCGGGGTCGTACCTCTCTGAATCGATCACCAAATCAGGATCTTCAGGTAGAGTGGGCGTACTCAAATTAGGCTCATGTGTACATGCACATGGTGGCACGTCGCATCTTCTTGTTTTTGTGCTTAGGGTTTTCAGCTTGAAATAAAGTAAATGATGACTAAAACAGCGGGTTAGAATGACGTGTAAAATAACAAGTTACATCAAGATTAAACCGAGTGACATTTTTCAAGCATTCCCCCCCCCCCCTTTTTTAGAACTCGCCTCAGCTTCTTCAACACTCGGTGATTGCAGACATCATTTCCACCAGTTTCTTCCATTCGTCCAACATATACGCTTGGCAATGCGCAAAACCTTATCATTGATGAGCTGCTCTGGGCTTAGATCAAGGAGGTCTAGGCGCACAAGGAAATAGACGTCTTATAGAGGAGCATCAGTTTGATGGATAGGATATAGATGAATTCAAATTGAACAGTCATCAAATTATATTATTCTTTGTTAATATGGGGGCCCTTAAAAGGACTGGTTTGTTTTGTGGAAGGATGCTCCATAATATAGTTGAATATCCTTCTTCGACTTCAGCCTTGTTGGTAGCTCCAGGGCTGCCACTGCCAAGTGGATGCAACATTACGCACGGCCCTTCAAAGGACTGGGGAAAATATTGACTGGTCCAAGTGTCATAACCTCTAGGACTCTCGCAATAAATACAAATTTAGACTTTAAATACAAATGGCTCTGCCAGCATGCACTCAAAACCACACTGTTCACTCTACACCAGCAAAACTGTGTTTCCTCCACTTATTCCCACCTTTTATACATCACCGCCCACATTCACAGCATACCAGAAATCAGAGTTGTATGTCTCGTGACTCGGACTCGAGCTCGAGTCCGACTCGAGTCCCATTTTTCGTGACTCGGACTCGGACTCGAGTCACGATGACAAGTGACTCGGACTCGGACTCGGACTCGACCTTGTGGACTCGGACTCGGACTCGGACTCGGACTCGACCTGTGTGACTTGTGACTCGACCAAAAAATACCATAACAACTATTTTCAGACTATTGTTAACAAGAAACTCACTTTTTGTTTGACCAAGAAGGAATAAAGATTGTTCACGCAGATCCGATGCGACGCGACGCAACGCATCTCTCTAGAAATGCACGTACTGTGCGGTTGGCTTTCGATATTTCCGATTAGTCTTTGGGCAAGACGTTGTTACTTTAGATATAGATATACGCGATAACCAGCCGCCGCGGGAGGACGTTATCGCGTATCTGACGTCTTGCCCAAAGACTAGTTTCCGATATATTAACTAGCGAAAATGTATCCCGGCGTCCACATACGGTGATACTGCGTATTGCAAATTGAGATTGTCCGGATTATCCGTTCAGGCACAGACTGCTAGACTGGCGCTGTTCCAGGCAATAGCTTTGAATCCTGTGTGTTGCTAGCTATTGCACGCGCTCATATCAGTGATGCTTGTCCTGCTAATGCTTATGCTATGCTGTTCATGTAAAGTAAAACGCTGTGACTGAGTGTGAAGTACAACAATACTCAAACTTAAAGTAGACATTCGCGGTCAATAACTTCAATGGTTTATTTGACATAATCATGTACATGATCTAGACAGTTCATTAAAGTAGAGGAAGCTGTAAAAATTGAACTGTTTAGGCCTACACCGTTAGCTTTTCGCGGTAGTTCACTAGTCAATGGTGACTCGTGACTCGGACTCGTGACTCGACCTTTGTGACTCGTGACTCGGACTCGGACTCGACCTGTATGACTCGGGACTCGGACTCGGGAAGGGGGAATCGGACTCGGACTCGGACTCGATGTTTGGTGACTCGAATACAACTCTGCCAGAAATGCCCTCAAGCACGCCCACTGAATTGCAGCTAAACAAACACCTACTTAACTAAAGAAGATTAAATATACATTTAGCATTACAATAATGATCCCACCAATAAAGCCTGAATAATTTAAGAAATATGCCTACTGCTCAAATTCAGCTGTTACACTAATATAAGGTGTGCACAAGGTATTGGGACCAATATCCCACTACAGTACTTGTTACATGTTGACCAAATTGATGTTCACTCTCTTATGGGAAGCAGAGGTGGAAGATAAATCCATGACAACACTGCAGCTTAAAGAACAGAGGACTTCTCACAATGTAAATATTAATTCACAAACCAACTTATGCATTCCTAAGCAAATCCAAGAAATCATCAATAATCAAATATCATCAAATAAGCAAGTTTACAAAGACCACTGTGCGAGTTAGGGAGCTAAAATAATCGTGTTGTAAGCACGTGCACTGTCAAATACAGTGGTTTTTGGCAAAGACTATGTGATAGGTTGATCCTCTTAATACCTCACCTAATCAATCACCAGATCCTCATAAGGCTGCAGTTTACTCCTATTGGTCCGTTCTCTCATGCATATTGATGAGCACTGTAACCACATCACCCATTAATTACCAGTTATTCTCCATTATTCCCATTCCTCTCCCTTCCCCTCCCCTAATCATTTTTGCTGAGGATGTTTGCATCAACGTGAACATCACCTACTACATAATTTACTTGATATGGCTGCAGCAATGAAGTTTTACACACCACTTAACTCCCCTTCGACATTATCCTACGACGCTACCAGTAGCAGCAGAGAAGTGCGAGAGTATAGACCATCTTACGCACCGCAAAAGCCCAAGTGGTTGGCTGAGACGGAGCACCAGAAGACTGTGCCTTTCTTGAAATCATCATTGATACCGGTTTAGAGTTATCAGGTACATGCTAGCTAACATTTGTTATTTGTTGAATATAATACATTTGACTAATTTATAAATTAGTATTAATTAAAAACCTGAATATTTCTGCAGGATATTGTTGGAGGAAAAGGTAATAGTTTGTGACTGAATCACAAGTTAGAGTAGACGTTCAAGCTTGTGAAACTCAGTTACTTGTGCTTATTATTTCAATAAAAGTAGACGCAAGCACATTTGTTTGATATATTTCTCACAAAGATTTTGTAAATTTGACAAGAACTTAAAAAATGCAAAGGAACAAAGAACTGCTTTGCTGTTTAACAAGTAACTGCTTTGCTGTTTAACAAGTAACATGTTCAACTTAAACAACATTTTGAGGTGTTATGACAAAATGAACTGGGCACATGGCATCGGAGCCCCTAAAGGGACATATGACGAATACAAATCACTGTGACGAAATAATTTGAGTTTTTTATTTCGTGCGCTCGGAATCATTTCGTGCCCACGAAATCATTTCTTGCACTCGAAATAACTTATTTCGTGACCTCGAAATCATTTCGTGCCCACGAAATGATTTCGTGCGCTCGAACAAATATTGTCGTGAGCTCGAAATCATTTCGTGCGCTCAAAATACTTAATTTCGTGCGCTCGAAATCATTTCGTGCGCTCGAAATCATTTCGTGCTATCGAATTCATTTCGTGCGCTCGAAATCTTTTCCTGAGCTCGAAATCATTTCGTGCGCTCGAAATCATTTCGTAGTAGGCTAGAAATCGCTTAAGTAAATGATATGATGTTGTGTCAGCATTACGCAGGCTAGTCTTGCTCCAAGACCGAGTTGTTCATTTGTTCGCGCGCCGTCCATCTATGCAGTTCATCAATCATCAATACTCCGAAAACGGGCTGATTGAGGGCGCCCTTGATTATCACGAGATTTGTTTCACAGCTCGGTCTTGACGCAAGGGTCACGTGAACCCGTAAAATTCCGAGGACATTCCAAGCATAGCTCAAATAACTACTCGCCCCCGCATGCGCGCTGAGTCGTTGTTATTCAACGTAGTTCACGGTCGCAATATACACGCTGTGTGATAAATTGCACACGACACCATTCCACAAATGTGGTTTCTTACACGTCCGCAAAAGGCGAAGAATTTCCGGGTCTATCATCGTGCCATGGCAGCCGAAAAGTCTTCGCCTTTTGCGGACGTGTAAGAAACCACACTTGTGCAATGGTGCCGTGTGAAATTTATGGGAAACACAGGGCGTGTATATCGTGATCTTAAACTATACATTGAATGAAAATGACTCAGCGCGCATGCGGAGGCGAGTAGCTATTTGAGCTATGCTTGGAATGTCCTCGGAATTTTACGGGTTCACCGAGTTGTGAAACAAATCTCGTGATAATTAAGGGCGCCCTCAATAAGTCCGTTTTCGGAGTATTGATGATTGATGAACTGCATAGACGGACGGCGCGCCCGGAACAAATAAACAACTCGGTCTTGGAGCAAGACTAGCCTACTACATGTACCTGCTTAATGCTGACACAACGTCATATTTACTTAACCGATTTCTAGCAAACGCACGAAATGATTTCGAGCTCACGAAAAGATTTCGAGCGCACGAAAAAAGGTATTTCGAGCGCACGAAATGATTTCAAGCTCACAAAAAGATTTTTTTCGAGTGCACGAAATCATTTCGTGGGCACGAAATGATTTCGAGCGCACGAAATAAAAAACTCAAATTATTTCGTCACGGTGATTTTTATTCGTCATATGTCCCTTTAGGGGCTCCGTACAAAGCAAAACTTTAACTGCGCTGTTTTTGCCCCAATAAATCAACCAGGCTTTGCGCGCGTGCTGGTATATTTATATGGTATGTTGCGGTACGGTGATATGAGTACGGGTGCCAGAAGCCACGTGCTCGCCCCATGCAAGCATACATGCAGCATTTTTGGAAAGGTTCCCGCTGCACGCTTCAATAGACAAAGTTAAGGACCGGAACCAGTCCATGGCCGACACGCATGTATTTTATCGGTACACGAACTGGTCGAATTTGACATCGTAAGACGTAAAAATGTCCGGCAAACAAACGTCGATGAAGAAAGTCATTTCCTGCAGGTTAATTCTCAGATCATGGTCACCCTTTTCTGTGTTTGTGTTTTCGGTTTTTATTTATTTCGAGGTAGTAATGCTCGTCCTTGAGCGATACAGCGTAGCGTGTTTCTGCAAAATGTTCTACCGCGGCATGTTTCATGCTTTACAATTAGGCCGTACGCTGTCCACGTTTTTCTTTTCATCCCGTTTCGACCTCGTGGGTCTAAGAGAACTCTTGGTTTTGGATATAGTTTTGTCTGGAGATTATGATTAAAAACAGTTCTCCACAAAAACGCCTGTCGAATTTGAGTAATTATCGACCAAAATCGGCACTAAATGATCAACAGCGACGGGCGATTTGTTCATGGTCGCATTACGCTATCGTGTCACATTAGTTTGAAATATATGCGCTCTGGTACCACGTGATCCGAATTCTCCAATCACAACTCAGGTCATAGGCCATTGTATCATTGCGAATCAAAACAATCATGGCGTCGCCCATGTCACGATCGTCGAGTGTCGAAGACTCCGTGATAAAACCAGTTGTTTTGTTCACTTACAATAATGTTACGGCCGAGAAAATCTGTGTGAAAATGACAACGAATTGGCAGAGAAGTTGGTGAGCTGCTACTGTGTGCTAGAGAACTGTCCTACGAGAATTGGTCGTGAAAACTAGCCAAACAGTCGTGACACTATACGCATCGGGTTTACGCTAAACGTTGCATGTTAGTACTGTGTAGTGTACCGCTGGATTATTGACGTCTCACATTCACAACTGCAATATACCTGGCAGCGGATCGTAAACGTGCAGAGACACTGTCGGAGAAAGCACATTTGCCTCCCAAAACTCAGTCTCGGCGCGCCCTGTAGGGTTCGCTGTCATCATCGGGTCCCGTATATTGCCGCCCAGATCAGTACTTTGTCTTTGTGTCAGTAGATGTATTATTGGCAAGGAACTAAGCAAGAGGTTGAGTTACCCAATAATCTCAGACAGGCCAAAACAGTAAAGATGCAGGTAGGTCATGTACACGTATAGACTAGCTTCCCCAGCTTCCCAGATTGTGTCTATATCGAATTTTGAGAGGCTGTTTTACCTTAAAATTGTATGTTGAATAGACATACATGTAGACAAAATAAACCTAAAATTCATTTCTCTTACCTTGGCCCCGGAAAATCTGCTTCCGAAGTTCTGGTAGCCTAATTATCTACCCCGATTTTGACAGCCCAGACAGGGGGTGGGGTTGGTTGGGGGGTTGGAAAATAACCCCTGCTTATATGCTTCAGTCCAGCTTCATCACCATTACCAAACTGCACAAATGATGACCCAAGTGGGGCTATATTGACCTTTTTTACATGTTTTTTCTCGTAACAGGTCGTTCAATAAATCCATTATTGATTATATATTTTACCCCCTCTTGTTTATCACCAGATTCAACCTTTTTATGCAGTTGCTAATCAAGAAACAAGCAGTGATGATGGCAGATCTCTAAAGAAGCATTTACTCAGATCCAGTGCCAGCCTACCATCTATAAGCCCCACAGTTCGAAGCACGTCCTACCAGCCATGTACATCATCTGCCAAATATAGCATGGGTTGTTAAATTTGTAACACTTCAGTGATTTTTGTATTTGTTCTAACGGAAAAGTTGAGAGAATTATGCTCGAACTGGTTGATGATATTTAAGACACGTCAGGAGCATTTCCTTTTTGACACTTTTAATTATTTTCATTTAGTTAACTGAATTTGGTTTCAACGCTCTTTTTAATTGAAAAGTGTAACCCAGTTTAAACTTATTGGAACTACACACTGAAAAATCCATTATGGATTATATTAGTGTACTGAAAATGGGCATTCACACAAATTTATTCAAATTGTACATACAATTCACTCTTTCTGTCATTTCAAATGTTATTGCAACATTGACTTTAATCACAATAATTGTTCAGAGACAATTCAGTATGCCATTGATTACAGTATGCTCAGTAAGGTTAATACAGATCCAGTGTAAAATAAAACTGTAGGGTTGTCATGCGATTCTGTTTATTTTATTGTCACTTTGCAATGTTATGTTTCATAAGTGAGCACAGAAGATTGTGTAGTGCTGACAAGAATATGACAAACAATAGATTTTGTGTGGATCTTATTTTTGATTTGTTCATTATGTATTTTATTACAAGCTTGCCTTACACATGAAACTTATTAAATTAACCCCTTTAAACAAAACAACTGATTACCCATCCCCCCTCCCTCCAAAAATATTAATAATAATATTTTTTTCTTTTTAAATTATAAAAAATAATGCAGATTGAATAAGCCATTTTATTTATCAATCAAATATCAAAAAACGTATTTAAATAGATCAATCTGGGCACCTATCAAGCCAAAGGGAGTGATTTACAATTACTTGTAGACAGGGGTAAAAAGTTATATTTGCCACAAAAAACGTTGATGTCCTGTGATGTACATGTGTTATACAGGGCAAGTTGGTTTGGGTCAATATACATTAGGCCTAAGTGGGGGAAAAAAGTATGGGGCGAAGTGGCTTTGGGGCACAATTGTTATAAAAACTAGGCGAGAAAAACCAACTCGCCCCATGCTAGTTTCGCCCCATTACATTTTTAAAGTGAATAACTCGAGTTCGACTGGATACTTTTAGCATAGTATTTTAAACAGCTATTCATAAATACCTGGGACAGTTTAGGCATTCCTATTGGTCGAGAGCCCGTCACGTGGCCGGTTTTAAACGGACGATAAAGACATGGCTAGAAGTGTTTAAAACCAGTTAGCAACAAAAGTAGCCCCTGCACATGGACAACTCAATGGACATCCTTCTCCGGGCACTTCACTGCTGCGCAGACCATTGTTCTTATCTATTTTGAACCATTCGGGTGCAAAATCCTGTTTTCCTCCAAATATGACGAATTTAAGAAAAAAAGTCTTCCACTTTTTAAAAAAATTCCGTAAGTCGTGCACAAACGCGGTCGCGTCACGTTCGTTCTTTTCCCTTTGAAAAAAAACACGCGCGCGTACGCCATTTAGACGCGGAGGCCTATCCAGTCTATGTAATGGAGATCAATGGTAACGCTTTATTGCATGTATTGTGACGTAGAGCGACAGAGGCGGAAACATGTCATTTGACAGTGGCCCGTGAACATGGATAGGGGAAAACACACAGAATGGCGAAACACCGAAATTTACTTGCGACAATTTGCCGTGATTTTCGGGGCTTTTTTGGCTGAATTTTACAAAAAAGGTATTTATGAATGGGAATAAATGTGTGTTCGGTCGGTATTAATCACTCTGTTTAATACCGCTTGGAGTCTGGGTGCTGATAATTACCCTCGCCTTCGGCTCGGGTAATTATCAGCACCCAGACTCCAAGCGGTATTAAACAGAGTGGTTAAAACCTCCCGAACACACATTTATTCCCGTACTAGAAACTATATATGCCTTCAAAAAGTAGACCCATGGGGGTCGAAACGAAACTCGTTTTCTAGGCATCTTTTCAGCCACACCATGCGGCCTAAATAACTCGGGCAGTTTTGTTGTCACACCGGTGAGATTCAGTACGTATATGACCGAGTGTTTTGATGTACTGCACACGAATTATGTAGCGCGCGAAATATGTAAATGAGCGGAAGTTCTACGTGACCCCAGATAGAGATAAAACGCTGTGAAGTTAAAACTCGTTATATACTTAAAACGGTGTCTGAACGCTCGGTGTTTTAGTTTTACGACCGACAACCCGTGGTGATCTACCGTTTTAGCTAAAACCGTTTTAGCTAAAACGCTGTGTGAATATGGCCTGCTATGTCCCGTCCGGGCCACCGTATTACTGTATCCATAAAACATTTGGTGTCACTTTTGAAGGGGTGTTGGTAAAAGTCGGAGGTGGTCGGAGCTAGCCGGAGGTAGCCGGAGGTGGCTCAATGCTGTTGTATACGCGTTGTATATAGTTTCCCATACAGATTACTGATTACACTGAATACAATTATACCTCTGGGTTTCCACAGACCATCACAATTTCGATTTGTCTGTATTTCAAAATAATATTGATCACTCCAAGATCCTCTCCCTGGTTCGCGTCAGGTTTTCATTGTAACGATATATGCGCGCGCCCTCGATATATACTACGGTGAATATAATAGGACATCTCAAAGTTAAGGAAACCAGTGTACGTACGTGTGGATTATACATACCTCTTTAACATTCCTTCCTGCAAACATTGTGACCCGGAGGTTGATATAAAAAACAACTGTACGGCTTCAAAAACCATCTCAACCTGGGAAAAGATACTTTGTACATATGATAACGTTGTGTTCTGGTCAAATCCATTTTTCAAAATTATGTTTTGAGAGTAAATCACGCGCTAATACTGCCTTCTGCATGGAACGCTCCAGTTTATACCCCGCAAACGGTGACCCGGAGGTACAACAGTACTGCACGGCGCTCAAGTTTGCATTATTCCCTCACAAACAGTGACCCGGAGGTTGATATAAAAACAATGTTACGGCTCTAAAAAAACCTAAAACATGGAAAAGGATACCTTGTACATATAGAAACATTGTGTTCTGGTCAAATCAATTTTTGCAAGTTTTGTTTTGGGAGAAAATCACGCGCTAATAGTACTGCCTTCTGCATGGAACGCTCCAGTTTATACCCCGCAAACGGTGACCCGGAGGTACAACAGTACTGCACGGCGCTCAAGTTTGCATTTATTCCCGACACAAACAGTGACCCGGAGGTTGATATAAAAACAATGTTACGGCTCTAAAAAAACACCTAAAACATGGAAAAGGATACCTTGTACATATGGGAACATTGTGTTCTGGTCAAATCAATTTTTGCAAGTTTTGTTTTGGGAGAAAATCACGCGCTAATAGTACTGCCTTCTGCATGGAACGCTCCAGTTTATACCCCGCAAACGGTGACCCGGAGGTACAACAGTACTGCACGGCGCTCAAGTTTGCATTTATTCCCGACACAAACAGTGACCCGGAGGTTGATATAAAAAATTGTGTACGAATCCAAAAACCACCTAAACCTGGAAAAATATACTTTATACATATGGGAACATTGTGTTCTGGTCAAATCAATTTTCCAAGTTTTGTTTTGAGAGAAAATCACGCGCTAATAGTACTGCCTTCTGCATGGAACGCTCCAGTTTATACCCCGCAAACGGTGACCCGGAGGTACAACAGTACTGCACGGCGCTCAAGTTTGCATTTATTCCCCACACAAACAGTGATCCGGAGGTTGATATAAAAACATTATTATGGCTCTAAAAAACACTAAAACATGGAAAAGGATACCTTGTACATAGGCCTATAGAAACATTGTGTTCTGGTCAAATCAATTTTTCAAAATTATGTTTTGAGAGTAAATCACGCGCTAATACTGCCTTCTGCATGGAATGCTCCATGCAGTTTGCATTATTTCCCGAATACGGTGACCCGGAGGTACAATAACGCTCCAGTTTGCATTGTTCCTCTCGCAAACCCTGACCCGGAGGTTGTTAAAAAACAATCGTACAGCTCTAAAAAACATCTAAACCTGGAAATAGATATTTTGTACATGATATGGGAACATTGTGTTTTGGTAATATCAATTTTTCAAAGTTCTGTTTCGTGAGGAATTCACGCGCTAATACAGTCTGCTGCATGGAACGATCCAGTTTGCATTATTTCCCGCAAACGGTGACCCGGAGGTACAATAACGCTCTAGTTTGCATTTTGTTTTTCTTTAGCAAACAGTGACCCGGAGGTTGATACAAAAACAAACGTACAGCTCTAAAAACCATCTAAACCTGGAAACAGATATTTTGTACATGATATGGGAACATTGTGTTTTGGTACACTCTAAAAACTGAAGTGTTAAAACCTAGCACTATCCAAGTGCTACATAAATTCAGCACTTTAAGTTTTAAGATAGTGCTATAATAACACTTGGAGGCGTTCATTTCCAACACCATAATTGGTGCTATTCTAGCACTTCAAAGTGCTTTAATACACAAACATCTAAAACATCTAAAACATCTAAAACATAGGATATTTGTTTGGTTTTACCTCGATAAACGTATTGTTTTGTCTAAACTTTTGACATGGTTGTTGCTTCGAGGGATCAAGTAAAAAATAAAGGCTAATTTGAAGAGACATCCTTTTGAATTTGTCATTTCTCTGTTCAATAAAGTAAGTCTGCACAAGGACCTAACTATCTTAAATTTGTCCAAAAATTGGTCCTTGTGTCAACTAACTTCATGAAAAATCACTGCCCCCAACCACCCCGCCCTGCCCCCACTGCCCCGCCCATTTAAAAGTAACGCCTAGGAAGGACTTATATTAGCACTTCATTGGTGCTGTATCGATTAGGAAATTTACCTACAGCAACTGACCAATCAGAAGGGAGGAAATGTGTGTTCACAATAGTCGATGTTAAATTGTGGTATTTAGTCCAACAATTCACTTTTTTGACCATGATATGTAATTATTCAAACGATTCCTCGATTGAATTTTGATTTTTGGGCAAATAGTGAGAAAAAAATCGCATTACATTTTATTCGTATTCAAATGTTGACATTATTCATAAAAATTTGCTGTGACTTTTTCGTGGACAACAAAGCGAACTATAAAACTAACAACGGCAATAGCTAAGTTTGTAGTAAGTGTTCAGTAGGTAATATCTAATAGGAATAGGTTATTATTGTATGTATGTGTAATTGCAATGTGCAATAAGTTAATGTAGTATTACGTAATCTGTACACGCAGTGAATATGTACATGTACATAATTAGAGTGTTCAACAGTAGATTTTTGTATCTTGCCAATGTGCATTGAATGTTGTACGAATGTTATTTCACAACGTTTCTTTGTAACGTTCAAAGGACGTCAAGAGAACTCCACACATTTACGTTCCCGCAACGTTTTTTTCCAAACGTTCCGGAAACATTACCGTAACGTTGTAAGAACGTTCATGGAACGTTTTTTGGTTAGCTGGGATGCTGACACTTCATCAAATGCTGTATGGATTGCACCTTGGGGTGCTGGATGTACACCAAGATGGTGCTACAAAGGACTTAAATCAACACTATATTAGTGCTGTATTGGTAGCACTTTCACAGCACTTAGATAGTGCTGCAATGCTGACACTTCATCAAGTGCTGAAATGGCACTTGAGGTGCAGTCCCTCAGGAAGCACCTGGATAGTGCTAAATCTAACACTTAGGGATTTATTTATAACACTTCAGTTTTTAGAGTGTAATGAATTTTTCAAAGTTCTGTTTCGTGAGGAAATCACGCGCTAATACAGTCTGCTGCATGGAACGATCCAGTTTGCATTATTTCCCGCAAACGGTGACCCGGAGGTACAATAACGCTCTAGTTTGCAGTTTTTTTCTTTAGCAAACAGTGACCCGGAGGTTGATACAAAAAATTAATTACAGCTTTAAATACTATCTAAACCTGGAAGAAGAAACTCACTACATATTGGAATATTGTATTCTGGTCAAATTGATTGTTAAAGTTCTGTGTCAAGAACAGATCACGCGCCAATACTGGAGGCTCGAAAGTACAACAGACTGAAACTCTGATTTGCATTATTCCTCCCGCAAACAGTGACCCGGAGGTTGATGTAAAAACATTGTTACGGTTCCAAAAACATGCTAAACCTGGAAAAGGATACAAATACGTATAGGAACATTGTGTTTTGGTCAAATCAATTTTTCAAACTTTTGTTTCGAGAAAAATTCACGTGCTAATACTGCCTTCTGCATAGAACGCTCCAGTTGATACCCCGCAAACGGTGACCCGGAGGTACAACTGGCGCTCCGGTTTGCATTATTTCCCCTCGCAAACAGGGACCCGGAGGTTGATATAAAAATCATTGTACAGCGCAAAAAAACCATCTAATCCTGGAAGAAGATACTTTGTACATATAGGATCATTGTGTTCTGGTCAAATTGATTGTTCAAAGTTTGGTTTTGAGAAAAAATCCCGCGCTACTACTGCCTTCTGCATAGAACGCTCCAGTTTATTCCTCGCAAACGGTGACCCGCAGTTTGCATTATTCGCCTCGCAAACAGTGACCCGGAGGTTGATATAAAAACATTGTTACGGCTCCCAAAACCTTCTAAACCTGGGACAGGATACTTTGTACGTATAGAAACATTGTGTTTTGGTCAAATCATTTTTTCAAACTTTTGTTTCGAGAGAAAATCACGCGGTACTACTGCCTTCTTCGTGGCACGCTCCAGTTTTCCCCCGCAAACGGTGACCCGGAGGTACATCGCGCTCCAGTTTGCATTATTCCCCTCACAAACGGTGACCCGGAGGTACAATAACGCTCTAGTTTGCATTACTCCTCTCGCAAACAGTGACCCGGAGGTTGATATTGAAACAATTGTACATCTCTAAAAAACATATAAACCTGGAAGAATATACTTTGTACATATGGGAACAATGTGTTCTGGTTAAATTGATTATTCAAAGTTCTGTGTCAGGCGCAAATCACGCGAAAATACTGCCTGCTGGAAAGTACAATGACGCTCAGATTTGCATTAGTCCTCCAGAAAACAGTGACCCGGAGGTTGATATAAAAATCATTTTAAAGCTCCAAAAAACATCTAAACCTGGGAAAAGATACTTTGTACATATGGAAACATTGTGTTCTGGTTAAATCGCCTTTTTAAAGTTCTTTTTCGTGAGGAAATCGCGGGCCAATACTGCCTTCTGCATGGAACGCTCCAGTTTGCATTATTCCCCGCAAACGGTGGCCTGGAGGTTGATATAAAAATAATTGTAAAGCTTTTAAAAACCATCTAAACCTGGAAGAAGATACTTTGTGCATTATGGAAACATCGTGTTCTGGTCTAATTGATTGTTCAAAGTTCTGTCAAAACGTACTGCCGGCTGGGAACGCTCGGGTTTGCATTATTTCCCGAAAACGGTGACCCGGAGGTACAACTGACGCTATAGTTTTACCGTATTCCCCCTGTAAAAGGGACCCGGAGGTTGATATTAAAAAAACCAATGCAGCTCCAAAAACCATATAAACCTTGAAAAACATACTTACTGCATATGGGAACATTGTATTCTGGTCACAATATTGCTTAAAGTTCTGTGTCAAGAGCAAATCACGCGCAAATACAGGAGGCTGGAAAGTACAACTGAAGCTCCCACAATTGCATTATTCCTCCCGCAAACAGTGACCCGGAGGTTGATATAAAAGATACTGTACAGCTCAAAAAGCATTTAAAACTGATTTTATTGATTGCATTACCTTGTGTGATTATTTTTTGTCGTTTGATTGTCAAGTAAATTTTTGTTAATTACGTTAGATTTCAATTTGCTATTTTTTTCAAATATCTGACTTTTGTTTACTTTTATTAATACAGTCATGTTAAAAACATTTTTTTTTGTTCTTTGTTTTCTGATTCCTGTAATGCTATAATTATTATACTTTTTCTTATGTATTTTCACCTATTTGTAACTTATTATTTGCAATTAAAAAAAATGACCAGAACACAATGTTCCCATAATGTACACAATATCTTCCTCACGGTTTATATGTTGTTTTTGGAGCCGTAACAATGTTTTAATATCAACCTCCGGGTCACCGTTTGCGGGGAATAATGCAAACTGGAGCGTTCCATGCAGAAGGCAGTATTGGCCCGCGATTTCCTCACGAAAAAAAGAACTTTAAAAAGGCGATTTAACCAGAACACAATGTTTCCATATGTACAAAGTATCTTTTTCCAGGTTTAGATGTTTTTTGGAACTAAAATGATTTTTATATCAACCTCCGGGTCACTGTTTTCTGGAGGACTAATGCAAATATGAGCGTCATTGTACTTTCCAGCAGGCAGTATTTTCGCGTGATTTGCGCCTGACACAGAACTTTGAATAATCAATTTGAACACATTGTTCCCATATGTACAAAGTATATATTCTTCCAGGTTTATATGTTTTTTAGAGATGTACAATTGTTTCAATATCAACCTCCGGGTCACTGTTTGCGAGAGGAGTAATGCAAACTAGAGCGTTATTGTACCTCCGGGTCACCGTTTGTGAGGGGAATAATGCAAACTGGAGCGCGCGCGATGTACCTCCGGGTCACCGTTTGCGGGGGAAAACTGGAGCGTGCCACGAAGAAGGCAGTAGTACCGCGTGATTTTCTCTCGAAACAAAAGTTTGAAAAAATGATTTGACCAAAACACAATGTTTCTATAGGGGCCTACGTACAAAGTATCCTGTCCCAGGTTTAGAAGGTTTTTGGAGCCGTAACAATGTTTTTATATCAACCTCCGGGTCACTGTTTGTGAGGGGAATAATGCAAACCGGAGCGCCAGTTGTACCTCCGGGTCACCTTTTCGGGAAATAATGCAAACCCGAGCGTTTCATGCAGCCGGCAGTATTTATTCTCTGGACACAGAACTTTAAACAATCAATTAGACCAGGACACGATGTTCCCATATGTACAAAGTATCTTTTTCCAGGTTTATATGGTTTTTAGAGATGTACAATTGTTTTAATATCAACCTCCGGGTCAGGGTTTGCGAGAGAAACAATGCAAACTGGAGCGTTATTGTACCTCCGGGTCACCGTATTCGGGGAATAATGCAAACTGGAGCATTCCATGCAGAAGGCAGTATTAGCGCGTGATTTACTCTCAAACAAAATAATTGAAAAATTGATTTGACCAGAACACAATGTTTCTATATGTACATGTATCCTGTCCCATGTTTTAGTGTTTTTTTGAGCCGTAACAATGTTTTTATATCAACCTCCGGGTCACTGTTTGTGAGGCGAATAAGGCAAACCGGAGCGCCAGTTGTACCTCCGGGTCACCTTTTGCGGGGAATAAACTGGAGCGTTCCATGCAAAAGGCTGTATTCTCTTGACACAGAACTTTGACCAATCACTTTTGACCAAGTATCTTTTCCCAGGTTTAGATTTTTGTTTGCTGTACAATTTTTGTTTTTGGAGCTGTACAATGAATTTTATATCAACCTCCGGGTCACTCAGTGAGTGGAATAAAGCAAACTGCGGGTCACCGTTTGCGGGGAATAAACTGGAGCGTTCCGTGCAGAAGGCAGTATTAGCGCGTGATTTTCTCTAAACAAAAAACTTTGAAAAATGTTCCTAGTATGTACAAAGTATCACTTTCCCGGTTTAGAGGGTTTTCGGAGCAGTAACAGTGTTTTTATATCAACCTCCGGGTCACTGTTTGCGGGAAGAAAAATGCAAATCAGAGCTTCAGTATTTTCCAGCCTTCCGTATTTGCGCGTGATTTGTTCTTGACACAGAACTTTAAACAATCAATTTGACCAGAACACAATGTTTCAATATGTAGTAAGTTTCTTCTTCCAGGTTAAGATAGTTTTTAAAGCTGTAATTTGTTTTTAATATCAACCTCCGGGTCACTGTTTGCTAGATAAATAATGCAAACTGGAGTGTAGATTCTACCTCCGGGTCACCGTTTGCGGGAAATAATGCAAACTGGAGTGTTCCATGCAGCAGGCAGTATTAGCGCGTGATTTCATCACGAAACATCACTTTGAAAAATTACTAAAATTACTAAAACACAATGTTCCCATATCATGTATAAAATATATGTTTCCAGATTTAGATGTTTTTTGGAGCTTTACGGTTGTTTTAGAACAACCTCCGGGTCACTGTTTGCGAGGGGTGTTTGTTTTTTTGACAAAGAATTTTTCCCAATCATTTTTACCAGAACACAATGTTACCATATGTACAAAGTATCTTTTCCAAGGTTGAGATGTTTTTTGAAGCCGTACAGTTGTTTTTATATCAACCTCCGGGTCACACTGTTTGCAGGAAGAAATATTAAAGAGGTATGTATATACGCACACGTAGGTACATGCATTCTTTAACTTTGAGATGTCCTATTATATTCACCGTAGTATAGTAAAAACCAATCTCTCGAGGGCGCGCGCATATATCGTTACAATGAAAACCTGACGCGAACCAGGGAGAGGATCTTGGAGTGATCAATATTATTTTGAAATACAGACAAATCGAAATTTTGATGGTCTGTGGAAACCCAGAGGTATAATTGTATTCAGTGTAATCAGTAATCTGTATGGGAAACTATATACAAAGCGTATACAACAGCATTGAGCCACCTCCGGCTACCTCCGGCTAGCTCCGACCACCTCCGACTTTTACCAACACCCCTTTTGAAGATGGCGCAACATACAGTGCACAGTATACCCAAAGCTGCTCTACTTAATCTTACCATACCAAGTAAGTTTTTATTGCCATTAATTTTTGGAGTAATTACAATCACTTTAAAAACACATGTAACTCAAACTACACAAAAGTCTGTCTATAGACAACTAGCAAACGTCATTATAAATATTTGTTGCTGGTGCATGCGCATGAAACTTCCAAGAACTTGATTTCAAAGTAGTCAACTTATTCTTTCAAGAACCAGGGATAATCAAATGCCAACCTTTAAAAATATTTTTATTTAATACCTTTACTATTTTAAGTCACATGTAACTCAAACTACACACAAACGGGATGAGCACTCGCGACTTTAATGAAACAATTAGCCAGGGGCGAGTCGGTCAGGGGGCGAGTTAGTGACCTGCCACCTGGTTGTTTCACGTTCCAGTTAGTCAGGTCAAGAGGTTTTTCAACGGTTTTTCAACGGTTTCTAGTAGTATTCGACCTCAGGAATAACATACTATTACTAAAACTTAAAGTCGACCAAAATTGAAGGTTCGATCGGAAAACTGTTATTTTCAAAATGGCGTCCAAGATGGCCGCCGATACATACAAATGACCATAAATCACTTATTATCTATCATAGAAACATAATTTTGGTGTCTATCCCATGGTTTCGGGGGTCAGAGAATCCATTGAGACAAGTAAGAACGGTTTGTGATGGTCTAAGAAACCCCAAAATCCAAGATGGCGTCCAAGATGGCCGCCATAACATTAAAATGGCCATAAGTCACTTATTATCCATCCGAGAAACATAATTGGGGTGTCTATGCTATGGTTTTCGGGGTCATAGAATCTATAGTATAAGTTAGAACGTTAAACAGTGGCTTAGGAAACCACAAAATCCAATATGGCGTCCGAAGGGCCACAAAACCACTACAATCTCTCAATAGAGGGCGCACTTTATACAAAGAAAATAACTTATAATGTATCTCTCTCACCCGTATGGTGGCTACGACCCCCAAGGGGTCAACTCAACTATTGTTTATTGGGAAGCAGCGTAATCATACATGTCAGTCAAGGTTTTTTAATTTTTTGAACGATCCTCGGTCACCTGGGAAGGACATTAACCTGAAGGGCGTGTAATACTGGGTTTTGTGGAATTTTCTTTCTTTTTCTGTGAGGCTATTAGCTTTTTCAATTCTAATGGAGTGCTTTTGCAAGAAGGTATAGCACAGAGAAACCGGTTTATGCAGGCATACTTCAAGGAATGATCAGTTAATTTTTTTATTTTTTTTTGATCAATTCTAGAGTAAGCTGCAGTGAATCAGAACCTCATTCTATGTGGGAAGGGGAGGGTGTTTATGGGAGTTTTCACAAGTCAGAACTTTTTTCTCATCGTTTTCGTTATTTTTTTTGGGATGCTGAAGCAGTTCTGCTGCGTTAAGGTATCATTGGATTTTAGGTAGTGGCTGGTCTACAGAGATAAATCTGCATAATTTATTGTGTGCTGGTATGCCAGCAGTGTGTGGTTGCGTAACTATCCCGCCCAGAGCGTAAATTTCCTAATTTAAGTTTTATTTTCCATAGTAATATACGCCTTCATGGGAGGTCTGCGAGATTGCAGTCTGTAGGAATGGTGGGGGGGGGGAGGGGGGGTGGGGGGGGGGGGGGGGGGTTGTTTCGTGTACAAGTTTCAACAGAACCCTCTCCGTGCTTTTCGTTATTTTTTTGAGACGCGGAGAAAGGTTCTGCTGAGTGCTGACAAGTATCATATAGGATTGTATTTGTGGACTGTTCTGCCGAAGATAAATCTGTAATTGTACGTTAACTAGTGGGGTATGCTAGAAAGTGGCCGTGTTGACTGGTCTCTCTAGAGCGTGATTTTTAACTCTTTTTTTCTCCTCTTTTTCCGTAAGACACGCATCTGGGGTCAGTTTTAGCCACATTATCTCATGCTAGATGATGACAGTCCGTGGTTGGAGTTCGTGGACGGGCTAATACATCAAAAGTCTGCAGGCCATTTGGGTTAGACATTTCCCTAAAAGCGGGAGTTTCAAAACCCTGTCTCTGGTTGTTGGCGACGCGATGACTGGTTTGTGTATTGCCACAGTGGTCCCTTTTGTTTTTAGTTCACACAGTGATTGGATTATTACCGGTGATAATATGCCGTCCCCCTCTTTTTTTTTTGTTTTTTTTGGAAGGGGAGCAGGGCATATTTTCTGTGCTATATCATGCACTTCATCACTGCCACCCTCTTTATATAATTCATTTTGCTTTCCTTGTTTTTATTTTGTGTGTCGGTTTATATTGACGCAATGGCAAGGACAAGGGGGGGGGGTTTGACTTATTTATTTTGTTTTAGTCTTAATTGAGATCCATTTCTTTGATCATTTGTTTTTGTTCTTTCAAATAGTTCTAATAGAATTTGCAGATTCTCCTCATGCAAGATTTTGTTCCTCTTGTTGGATTGTGGAGATGCTTTAGTCCTAGATCGAACAAGTTCATCTTTTATGTTGTTTTGTGCCGTTTGTATGCCAGGATGGTTGGGTATCAAATAGGCCTATTCAGATATTTCGTTTTCGCTAATCAAGGGCCAGTGTTTGAGGGATAGCCTGTTTCAGGGCTGGGGTCGCGCGACATGTGTGGGTAGTATGGTTAGGACGAACACCAGTGGGATATTGTTTTTGTTTTTTTCAACGCTTAGGGTCCCGCAGGGAGTCTTTCTTCCCCTTTGAGAAAGGAGAGCCAGGTCTTTCGTTTGTGTATCCGCGTCTTTTGAAGTTTGTCTTTGAAGAATTCAACCCTCTTCTCAAGAGTCTTTTGAATGGGTATACGATTGTATGCTCGTCGTACTCATCTTCGCCCCTTGATTAATTCCGCCAAATACCGGCTATAGGGGGTGTGTGCTGAATCTCGAGCTATTATTTTCTCATACATTGCCAATGCTCTCATTAGGTTGACATATATTTGGGCACATTGTGTCAAATATCTGAATAAATGATGATGCTTCATGTACGTCAGTTGGTTGTTGCATCGATGATTACATTTAACCTGTTACTTAGGTTATATGCTTCAATAGTAACAAGAAAACTATACATTTTGTTCAGGGGGGTAGGGGGGTGAGGCACCTTAAATTTTGGGGGGTTTCCTAGGCCACCACATATGAACATTATTAACTCATTTCAAATGTATTTTCGCCTCCGAACACCATGAGATAGACACCAAAATTATGTCTCTAGGAATGGATAACAAGTTGATTTCATGGTCGACTTTTAGTATGTTATTCCTGAGGTCGAAGTACTACTAGAAACCGTTGAAAAAACCATTTTGTTGCAAGTTTTTATTGGGGTTGGGGTGTTTTTTACCGTATATGACCTGACTAAGTTGCGCATGGCTCAGTAGAGTGCCCTCTGTAGGGCCTACTACATGTAGGAAGAGGGTGAACACCCCATATAAACACGCTATCATCCGGGTAAGTTTGTGTACCTCCTTTTTGCGCTGAATCCAAGAATGGCCGCGTGAACGTGAAACAACCTTATGCAGGATCCTGCCTGGCAGTAGGGGTTCTTTGCAGGGCAAAACCATAGAGAAAGTGTGGGCAAAACAAAGATACAAATTACTCCCAGCTTTTCAATCTGATGGGTGTTGACACAATGGATAGTCTTTATGTCAAAGTTTATGTTTAGGCTATTGTACACCATGCTGGCTCTCTGGAGTAATCCCCTGGGTAGTTGACTTGATGTTAAATGTGCCTATGTGCCAGGCTGAGACCTCTTTATACATATAATACAAATATTCTTGACGTAGGGCTCAATTTGAGAATTTATCTATGGCTCATCCTTTTAAAAAAGCTCAGACACTTGCCAAAACTGCTGGTTACCTGCCCAGTTACCCGCGCGGTTGGATAAGTACGTCTTCCCCAAGTGACTTGTGACCTGTATTCTACCAGTGCAGTATCAATGGAAATCTTTGACTGTACTGTCCACCCAACTCTCAAATTACTTCCAATACTTAGGCCTATCTTGAGTTATGTGTATACATTTTAAACATTTCTTTTTATGACTTTTCAGCTTACAGAAGCCAGTTTTCATGGCCCGAGTTCGGGTGCTGTCGTGTTCGTTGGACACGCGAACTCACGGTTCTCCACTTGAACGGCGGAAATGCGACTCATGAACATTGCACTCAGAACCAATGATACACACACCTACATGTCATACTATCCCATCAGGGTTTTTGCAAATAACGAATTACTTGTGTCAAGACAACCGAACCCAACCTAGATTCTACTATAATCGGGCTTGAGACATGCAATATGAAAGTTGAAGAGGTGTACCCAACAGATTGATGGTGTGATTAGGGCGGGATTGGCTGACTGCTGTGTTTAAGCATGAGGCTTCTTATTCCTCCATGTTTTAAGGTAAGAAATGTACAACTTAAGAATATTATTAAAAATCACAGAAATTTTGCCCACAGATTTAACAGGGCCCCTGACCGGAAGGATATTTGTTATGGGGGGAGGGTGCGAATTTGTACTGATGGGACCAAAAATGGAACTAAATTTTTGTTTGGTGCCAGTAACCGTTATTTGTACATCAAAATACCATTATTGACGCCGTGAAAATGTGTACCTTATTGTAATTTTTTTTTTTTTTTTTGGGGGGGGGGAGGGTGTGTACGCACCCGTCGCACCCTGCCCCCCCCCCCCCCCCCCCTGCGTACGGGCCTGGATTTTAGATTGATAAACTTGCTCCAAGTGAATTTTAGGAGTGCCCCAAATAACCTGTAAAAATATTCTGCCCAAAAAAGTCTTTAAAAAAAAATGGCACAGGAATACTTTTTTAGACCCCCAAAATATGAGTAAAGAATCTAGTAAATAAAATCATTGTTATTTTGTATTGCGTTCTAAGATTTTGAGCATCTTGTTGCTATAAATAAAAGACAATCTCAAGGAGTTCAGGGTTGTTCACCCAGAACCATTTAATAGAGCCGGGTAATTTGTGCAATCGATACGCGGCCTGACGTGAATTATCTCCTAATCACTTTTAATTATACCCCCAAATACCGCGAGCACAAGCGCCCTCAACGTTCAATAATACGACCTATTCAGTGTAGGGACCTGTAGCCAGTCTATACATGAGAGTAGGTCTGGTGCCGTGTTTGTTAGTAGTACAACTCAAACTGGTACGTGTTTTTTTGAAGGGTCTTCACGGCAATTGGCTGGGGCATCGCGGCAAGGTTGAGGCCTGAGTTAATTTGAGCCGGGCGGTAAGGCTCAACTTGACCTTGAGTATCGGGCGGGAATTTTGTTAGCTGGGTAACACCGCCCGGCGCCGCCCGGCGTGGTGACAACCCTGAAGAAGTTCTATGACCATCTTGACAGACTCCCGTCTCCAGATAATCATGTATGGTCATTCTTCTCTCACTGTTGGTTGCATTCATGTATCATCGCACCATGACAGTCTAAAACTTGAGGAAAGAATAATACTTCTTTGGT
This sequence comes from Crossaster papposus, assembly GCA_037893245.1. Classification (NCBI taxonomy): domain Eukaryota; kingdom Metazoa; phylum Echinodermata; class Asteroidea; order Velatida; family Solasteridae; genus Crossaster; species Crossaster papposus. Next base: position 944,235 of record JBAIAA010000217.1, on the reverse strand, counting down.
TGTGTAAAGCATATCATTGAGATTTAAATGTATTTTCAAAAAATCTTCTGACAAAATTGCAAATATTTCCCACTCCCAGATTCCCTTTTTTGAAAGACTTGCAACCAAGAAAATATACAATGTATAACAAAGTAGCCTTTTTTTTTTAGGAGAGGAAGGACAGGAGGTGAGCCTTTCTTTAACAAAAACTCTTGATTAGATTGAGGGACAGATAATGGGGTCGCCCTATATAATGGGGTCGTTCCTTATTTTCCCATTGAGTCTGTCTGCAATTTTATTAGCTTGCCTTGAATGCCATCTCATGCCTCTTTAATTACTTCATAGATCCATCTATTGAAATTGGAAAACTCAAAATAACCTTGGTGGACAGAACTTTTCCAACACTCTCTGCCTTTTTGCCAGATTCTAGCTGATGTCCTTTTCCATACAACTAATACTGTACTTAAATTCAACCAAGCATGAATCCTTCCAAATGCCAGAGTGAATCCCTGGTACTTATGAAGCAGATATGGGACTGAGACACCCCCCTTTCTCTTTGTGGTGGTCATTGTGCTTGCATAATGTTGTGGTTTTCTAAGGAATTCTTTTTAGGTTTTTAGGGGGTTGTTAGGTAACAATAGTCTAGAGTGTTCAGAAGGGGTCCCATATCTTGCTGGCTACAGGAGCCATATACCTTGCGCATAGCCATTGTCTTTTAATGAGCTCATTGTTGCATTGTTGGGCTGTTTACTCATTGATAAGACTATGTTGGGTCAATGGTCATGGGTTGGTTAAGCTTTGTGAAGATTAGCATAGTGTTGTACATATATGTACAAAGTAATATACTTTGGGTGTGGGATTCTTCAGACAGAAACCCACAAGACATCAGGCAGTTAGGTTGCAGTTGGGACAGTCTCTGAGCACTGGATCAGTTTTGCAGTCTTCATGATGAAGCACATTCAACTTCTTATGGGAGACTGGAGAGCCATGTTGTGGCGATTCGGTCCTAATTTCTTTTTAATGGTGCAGTTTTGAATCAAGCAAAATTAGCTATGAAGAACAAAATGGTGAGTTTAAAAGGAAAAGACTTTATTTATTTATTTTTTAATTATTTTAATTTTTAAAAAAATGGCGCGGCGTGTTTATGTGTCATCTGTTTCGAGTCTGGGGAAAACTTTGTGTTTATACGTCATCCGGCGCGAACTAGTTAAAAGTGTACATGCTTTATTTTGTCTCTTTTTGTTGTATTTCTACAGTTCTGATTGATATAATTCAATTGCTGCATTACAAGTTCCAGCACCCAGTTCCTGTACGTTGTAATGAAGCAGACTTCTCACCCTAAAGACTCTCTTCAGGTTTGGTACCATGACTCTCTCAACCCCCTACCCCTGTATGTGTACTTAATTGTTCTCGCTTCAAGGCAGGTAGTCTGGTTTTGATCTTTCATGGACCAGGATCTTCAAAAATAGCAAATTTAGCAGTTGCCATGGCGTTTTACAGTCATTTCGCCCACTATACCACTGTGCCCATTTACCACTTCGTGTTAATTCGACAGGAAGTTGCATGCTTGAGGCACGGGGGACTGTCCAGTAACCTGGCTTGTCCTAACCCTGTAGATACATTTGGGAATGACTATGACGCGCGGTGCCCGTTTCAATAAAAGACATTACAGGGTTATTACTTTTCTGCAATGTATTCACTAAAGGTTTTTAAAATCTGTTTTCTTGGAAACGACTAAAAGCAAGCACTTACACTTCACTTCTGGCAGGTTTAATTGCTTGTAAACAATGATTGCATGTAAATTAGCACAGGTACTTACAAACTGCTTATGTGTCTCCACATTGCTCAAGTCCTGCCCTATTGCCTTCAACTCCTCAACGCTAGTTGCCGTTGTGAAGTTGTTGTCTTCCGATGTGTCACCGACATTGATTCTGCGCTCGATTATTTTTAGCCTTTCCGAAATAGTCGCCAATTGCCGCAGAACAATCTTTTGGAACGCTTACATAACAAACAAAAACAATACATGTTCAGGGCAACAACAAAAACCACCTAATTGGTGAAAAGCCTGTTCAGCTTAGTGCAGGACACCTCCACAAATCCTGCTCACGTCTGGAAGAAAACCCTTCCAGTGAAATGTTTAAATAACATTATCAATCAACTATTTAGAGATTCACTTTTACAGGCCATGTTTAGATTGTAAATCAATTACAATCTAACCCTAAATGCAACAACAACATTTTAACCTGCATGTACATGTATCAAACCACCAAGCTAGCTTTAGTTGAAATCGGTCATTTTGCTCAAGATCAAACGTTCATAGGGGTTCTAATTAATGTTCATACAAAATAATGCATTTCCAGAGCATTATGCTCAAGACTGGTATGTTCCCAGATGAACTTGCACACAAGACTTTAACATTGAAAAACACATGTGTACTTACTTCCAGCGTTTAACGGATACTCCAAGTTCTCTGGGTTTCAATCTGCTTTCTGTGGACGTTGACACAGTCTTTTCTTGCAGCACGGTAAACAGCCTACACACCGCCAACAATTGCTGGGATCGTACATGTACACGGCTTTAATTTGGGCCATACAAATTAAGGTACAGATGCCGCATCGTGGAAGGCCTCCATCATTTACTTGGATTGTTAGGGTACATCTGCCTTGCGTAGTTGGTAATTTGAAGCATTTCTTGGGTTTCCTAGCAAATCAGATACTAAGGAAACTATATATGGCCTTCTACCTTTTAGGATATATTTCAATTCGTTGCCAGTTTTTCTTGAAGAGCTTGACCGACCCCAATGGCACCGGTCAGACCTGTTGAAACCCTCGCCCCTAATTTTCAAGATGCTCCTCTTATTGGCAAAGAAATCTTCTAGTTTGAAAAGTTGTGCTGCGGTGTTAGTTTTACCCCCTCTTGGACATTTCATATGTACAAAGTAGATGAAGATGTTTTGATTCTTCCAAACAACCCCTTCAGCAGAGGTAATGAAACGATACTACTCACATGTATACCAAGAAAGCCCTCGGCTGAAAACTGCGCTTTGTAATCCATACAGTGATATGTCATTGGCCACAACGATCTTGAGGGCTTTCAGGCTTTGCATATAGAATAGGAAATATTTCCCACTCCCAGATTTATATCTTTAACTTTCTTTGTTTTTTCTTTGTCCGAGAAGTTTTTATGTACATTTGTAACCGGTTTCTGAGTCCCGACATTATTGGTAGAGTATTCGGTTCTAATGCACACTCCTAATACACAAACATCTTTTCAAAAAGTATTTAACACTTTTGCAAAGCACTGCAAGATCCTAATGAAGTTACATGTAAGCATGCATTTTCAACTTTAAAAAAATTGTTATTGTTGTGCAGACTGCTTAGCAGTTTACATATTATTTTTCTAGCGCCAAAGAAAAGTTAAATTTGTTTTCTCACCAAAGATGTTATTCATTTTCTCTTTATTTAATTGTGGCTTTGCCCCAACTGCTCCATTAGCATTGGAGCAGGTACTAGTCAGTGAGTGTGTCGCCATCTCTGCTCTGGTAAATCCCTTCGCCATCAGGTCTCGTAGATATTTTTGCGCACTTTAGTTGTCTCCAGTTGTTCTAGAGTCCGGTTTGTATTTTGGGGAAGGAATTGTGTTCGACTGTAAAGTAAAAAAAAAAAGAAAAAAAAAAAAAAAAAAAAAAAATATATTGTCCAAACGTTCAAATGTTTTTGCATCGAGTTGCGTATTACAGCTAGCTCACTTCGAAATGACACTATTTGAAGTGCAGATGGGTCGTTATTGCTAGCACTTGCTAACAGTGTTAATCAATGTCTCCGACTTCAAGGATAGGGTCATACACTACTTTCATTTACATTTGCATCGTAATTCATTTTCTGTAAACTGTTCTCTCTCTCTTTCTCCAGTTTTCACGGTGTTATTTGGGTGATGAATCAACAATAAATTACTAAAATCATCAGTCAGAAATCGTCTCGTCTTCCATTTAAATCAAGTTTTACAGACCAGCCCTCTTCGAGCGCATAAGTGCGTTATAGTGTATACTATCTATAAAGGTTTTATGCAGTGGCTTGGTTGTATTATGCATTAAAAAGAAATACAGTGAGGGAGAGAAGCTGAATACACCAGGACAGCTAATTGCATCTGGTGGAGGAAGGCCGACCCTTCATTGGACTAGTGCAAAATGTGAGACACCGAGGGTGTGTAAAACTTGTACTGAAATTCATGGATTCAGCGCTGTTAACGAGTTTACGCAGTGACTTGGATTTATCACTGGTTGTATGCAGCTTCATCGAGTTCACTGTATTTATTTTTAAGGCGTTTGACTGTCCACGGCTGCAGGTACCCGTCCTCTAAATAAAATCCATACAATATGATGGCCTGCAGGGGAAGGACATCTACATATGGCCTTTTCCTTTGTTCTTTACCTGTAAAACAGGGAGACCATTTCCTTTCCCATGATCCTTTTAGCCACTGGATCCTTACCCCATCATGGGTCACGTCCTGCAATCGCCCAATGAAGGGCCGGCCTTCATCTTCAACCAGATGGACTGCTACCAGCTGTCCTTTGGTATAGTCAGCTTCCTCCTAAAGTGGACAGATTGAAATAAGGTTAACCCCAAGACAATTATATTGTATACATGACTACATGTGTACCTTTCTTTTAAAATCCCAGTCAACTAAAAATAATATTGAAAAAGGGGGTAAAATACAGTGTGCTTACACATATTTATAACATAATAGAGGCCTTTCACACATGTTTTCAATCAAAGCTGTGAAATGTGCAGTCTGAAATTGCCCACGGTTGTGTCTACGTATTTGGTTTAAGCTTTCTTATTTTTTACCAGCTTGCAGAAAAGAAAAAAAGCCGTATAAAGCTTTTTTGCAGCCAGAGTTTTCATTCTTGTTATGCATTACATTGTGGGATTATAACATGCAACATAATAACATAATGTCTCTTCAATTACTTCATTGATCCATCTATTAAAATTGCAAAACTCAAATTAACCTCTCGACGACGGGCAGAACTTTCCAACACTCTCTGCCGTCTTGCCAGAGATCACAGCTGTCCTTTCTATACACTGCCTTCTGTCCTTTTCTCTACATTGCCTTCTGAAGTTGCTTCATCGTTCTAGGTTTTTAAATTGCACAACCACTTTTACACTTACAGAGTCATTCTTTGTACAAATTACAAATCCAAATACACACACACATGTCGTTTTTGGTACATGTATGAAAATGCCGTCTTGATCATCCACAATGGTAGAGGATCAAGAGAACAAGACGGACTCGGTGCTTTATCCTACCCTATGATATAGCACAAACTCCTTGGCGGAGGTAATGGAACAATACTACCACATACTGTTGGCCAATACTACTCAAAGGTATACCAAGAAAGCCCTTGGCTTGAAAATGCGCTTTGTAATCCATACAGTAATATGCCATTGGCCACAACGATCTTGAGGGCTTTCAGGCTTTGCGTGTAGAATAGGAAATATTTCCCACTCCCAGATTTATATCTTTTCAACTTTTTTATAGAGACTTTCCATCAAGAAAATATATGATAACCAAAAAAAGGGGGGGGGGGGTGGGGGGTTGGGGGTTAAGCCATTTTTTAAAACAAATTAAGGGACAGATAATGGGGCTGCTATACAATGGGGTCGCTTCCTTTTTTCTTATCGAGTCTGCATGCAATTTTATTAGCTTGCCTTTAATCCAAGCTCTGTAATGCTTCTTCAATTACTTCCTTGGCAGAGGTAATGAAACAATACTACCACGTACTGCTAGCCAAGAATACTTACAGGTATACCAAGAAAGCCCTCGGCTAAAAACTGTTACCTTTGTAAAAAGCTCAGGAGTTGTTGAGCGGTGGGATGATCTTAACCCTGGAAGTCTTGAGCAAGCTTTTCTTGGGCTGAGCGTCTGGCGTTGGTCAGCTAGGCCTGGGTGATAGGTAGTTGATGCTCGTATTCCTCCAGCGTAAAGTGTGAAGAGCAGCGATGTTCTTTTCTGGAGATTGCTCCAGCGATCCTGGAGATTGCTCCAGCGATCCTGGAATGACCTCTGGAATTTTAGAGATCGGTGTGGAAGTGGTAGCCGTATTTTTACCTCGATATACGGTAAGGTGGTGGTGTGCTAGTCTCGATTTACCGGGAAAGGAGCTGTATTTGGTGGGTGATGTGCTCCTTTGCAGATGTCCAAAAAAAAAAAAAAAAAAAAAATGTTGACGTCGACTGCCAGGAGTTTCACCAGTTTGAATTTTTCCTCGGATAATTTGTGTGAGACAGTGGTTTGTGTGGACGGGCCAGAGTCTAGTTGTTTCGGGATCGTTGTCCGCAAGGGATGCTAGATGAAATGGAGCTAAATGGAGATGGTGGCGGCTGGCTGGACTTGCACTGTGAGGCCTCTTTTCTTTGGTCGGGTGTGGGTTGGAAACATTGGGGGATAAGTAAAAGAAACCGGTCGAGTAAGCCTTGACCTTCGTCCATCAGTGCTATAAATTTAGCCAGCGGTTGTAGTTCAGTGGAGCCCAAGATTGAGAAGGGAGTGCCTGGTAACATTTTGCATTCATTGTGGGTGGCAAGTGTGAGCGAGGCACCCTCTCCTGAGAATAATTCGCACAGCAGTGAAATGTCTACCTGGGAGTTATCGTCGGATTTGCAGAGTCTGTATAATACATTGTAGATCTCGGGAGATATAAGGAAACCCTTCTTATCTTCAAAAAGTTTCTTGAACAGGCCCGATGGGGTGGCTTGCTCAATAATGAACGAAATCATGTCCTTGTCCTTAATTAGTTGAAGGAGGCTAGAGGAAGCGCCAACCTTAATCGCTTGGGATTAGTTGATTAGGTTTGGCACAATATGGATTCCATTGAAGGTCGTGAGTTTTGACGACAGACTTAGGATGAATATAGTGGTCGTGAGCAAAGCAGCAACAAGATAGCCAGTGTTGCTGTTGATGGATGCAGCCAAGTTGACTACGAACTGCTGGGCTGGATCAAAAAACCTACCTTCGTACTCAAAAGGCGTATTTATTAGACGGCAGTGAAGTTGGGCCCATGCTCTCAAATGTTGCTTGGATATCTTCGTAAATTTCGACATGGTGGCATGGCCGTGTTGCAGCGGAATGGTCAACTTGTTTTAATAATTATAGTGCGCATGTGTGTACATTGTACACGGAGACTTCGGTGTATTTGGAGAAGTCGAAGAACACAAAACATTTAGATGCATTTAAGTTTGAGGGAGGTTTATACGCATTACTGGACAGCGGTGACCGACGTGTCCAAAAGGGTGGCTTTATGTGTCTATTTTGGCGCAAAGGCTGCAGTTTGAATATTATAATCATAAGTATACGCCTGAAACTTAGCTATACGTTTTTCTTGGACACTTCTGGTGCAGAGCCTGATGCATCATTCGCTGTGGTTCTTCTTGGCGTTGAATATCCCCGTCTAGATCTACATCGGCGAATTGAATATCATCTTCATCCAAATCGCACTGGAAAAAACATTTTTTGTACATTATACAAAGACAAGTCTCAATTATTTTTAAGATAAATTTTAAGACAAATACAAAAATGTACACGTATCAAAATTATATTTAAAGTTTTGGAACTGTAACTAAATTCAATGCCATTCTTTGTGCAAATTACAAATTCACATATGTAGTTAAACACCCGTCTTCAAACACCATTTGTTTTTGATACATGTATGAAAATGCTGTCTTGGTCTGTTCATAAGTAAACATATCCCCACCCCTCATGTAAAATCCCTGATTGACTCGGGAACCTGTTTTTTTGTGTAAACAGCAAATTTAGGTATTTGTCGTTAGTAATTTTGTTGGTTCTTTTGTTAAGAACCTTGTAATTGACCTTGCTGCTTTCTCCAAAACAAAATATGTCTTGCTACACAGAACAACTATTCCCTCGCCCTCTCGCTCGACTTTACAACAGCCCAGGAGTCCGCTTATCGTACGCGTGGTGAGCCGTGGTGTCGTCCCACGGAAACCACTGGTTCTTTTCTCTTGCGTAGTACTTCTTTATGTCCTCCTTGATGACTGATTCTTGTGTTTCTTCCGAGAAAGCGAGATATGCAGAATCAGTGTCCATCTCGCACATCTCAAAATCTTAAAGATGGACAGACTTTACTGGGAAATCAAAATATTTGGATTATGCGCAGTTTCGCATACTGATACACAAAATATCTGATCTGAATCGGCAAGTTTAATCTGATGGATTTCTTGTCAATTTCACCTCGCGTACCCCCTTCCCAATATCATGCAGTGCTCTAAAATGTTTGTTTACAAATTAATCTTGGTACACTTCTTTCACTGGCTATTTTACTTTTCATGTTTATCTTTGTTTATTTTAATGTTATCTTTGAGATAAGTTTTCATCTGTTGACCCTTGGGTTGATGTCTTGTGGGATTTAGAAGTCCCTGTCTTTTCACGGTACATTGTTCAGTAGCTACTCTTGACAAAGCTTCTGCTACTGTTAGTTTTCCACTTTCTTTACTCTTTCCCGTTCCAATTTTATTTCGTCTTCAAAACTTATTTGCTAACAAACTTTCTTCATTTTAGCTTGGACACTTTTAGTCATACCTTCAACCTTGTCTTACCTTTGCCACTCTGTCTTGAGGACGATTGAGAAATTGATCCTTCAACTTCTGTCAAATTGCTCAATTCTTTTTAGCATTCAGTTGACTAAAGATATTTGCAATGTAGTTAGCTCATTCGCGACATTGCATTCTTTGCAATGTACATTTGTATAGTTGTCTCATTTGCAAGATTGCATTTTTTGCAATGTAGTTAGCTCATTCGCGACATTGCATTCTTTGCATTGTATAGTTGGCTCATTTGCAAGATTGCATTTTTTGCAATGTGGTTAGCTCATTTGCGACATTGCATTCTTTGCAATGTACATTTGTATAGTTGGCTGATTTGCAACATTGCCAGTTTTGTACTAAAGTAATCTCTGAATCAATGAATCGACGGCCAATCTCTGGAATTTCAAATTGGTCTTTTATTAGCGACATTAAAATGAACAGATGGCAGACTCAATGGAATTGCTCAAGTTTCAAGAAGATGGAATGTCTCGCACAGTTCATTTGCTTTAACATGCATGTGTACTTTGTTCAATATTTTGTTTTGCCTCAGTTTTTTGCCACACGTTTCTGCATCATACTCGTTCGTACTCAATGCAGCGTAGCACCCAAAACTTGTGGTGATAAAAATACATGTGGTATCTGAACACGTACTCGTATCTTTTGGCGCTTTGTTTTTTTCATTATTTTTTCATTTCAACACACAAGAGAAATTCTACAGTTAGTACTGCTTGTGTTGTGTATTCATGATCAATTATACAACATTTGTAGATATATTGCACATTTTGTACTACCGAATTATTAAGAAATATTTTATTTGAAAGTAGATATTGATTCTAGGCATCTAGCAAAATGATTGAGCTAGAAATCTAGTAATTGTTCTGAAAAATCGAATTAAAAAAAATAATATTCCCAATCGCCGGATGGCGATCGCAAAAAAGAACATGCAATAAGAACCTCTGGCTGCGCCTGTTTAAAACGAACGCCATTTTCTTCTGCTTTTCTCAGCATCCATGATTGTACAGGTCAGTTAAAAAATATTTCATATAAAAAATAACTTACCAAATCCACCCATTCCTGATAATTCAAACAATTACCAAAGGTGTACCCTACTCAAAGGTAGTATACACCATTTGGTTTTTCTATAATTTTTTTCAAAATGATGTGTTAGAGGGTTTATTTAATAGACATTAGGAAACCAGACTAGTTGGCTTGCACTCATTAACGGATGTATTTCATAATTGACGAGTTCGTTTGTTGTTTGCAAATGGTGTATACCAACTTTAAAGTTGCTCTGCGTATGATTCTGAATAGATTTTCTTTCTTCTAATGTATTCATCAATTTACATTTTTAAAAGTAAACCTGCTATTTTGTATTTATGTGCCTATTGTAGACATTATTATTATTATTTTTTGGTATGCTCCAAACGTCAAGTTCGTGAAGTAGTTATTATCTCACTGAACGTTTTCATCTTTTTCTGATTTTAGGAAAAATAGAAGTGAAACTACTGCAATTGCTGCAGTATTCAATGTCAGTATGGCTTGCAAATGTATGTTTTCGTAAAGTCTTCACTATAGGTTACACATTGAAGAAAAAATTGCATTTGGCAGTAGTATTATAACGTACCACAAAAGTCCATTGTTTATTTAAAAATAATGAACACAGTGTGCTTAGCACTACCGATAACTGCTGTAACTTAGAAAAATTAGCCTTCCTTGCTGAACCATGGAGTATTCTAATTTCCAACAGCTTTGCCTGAGGGAAATAATGGTACAATGCTCCATGGATCACCTCCAGAAGTTAGTTTGACCATGGAGGTTTGACTGTTAAATAAAACTGAAAGGGAGTTTTTCCACCCTAACATCATTAATTTGGAGTACAGTTCAACTGTGCTAAAGAATACTAAATTGCCAGAGTAGTATGAGTACTGCGTAGTGCAGTTTGCTCAAGTATTTTGTACATTATGGCAACACTTTCAGTGTTTAGTATGGAATACTACTGAATACTTATTGCTTTGTGGAGTGCTGTGGCCTTGTGGTCTGGAGCATTGAATTCGCTGTCTGTGGGTAAAGCTGCAGGTTGTGGGTTTGAGTCCAGCCACTGACTATGCTGCGTGTGCCCTTGGGTATAAGGCACTTTGTCACTCATTGCTTCTCTCCACCCATGAGTAAATGGGTACCTGTGAGGGCAGAGATGGTTATTAGCTGCTTTGCACTAAAAACCTGCAGCATTGAGCACTCCTCAGGCAGCTTAGATGGTGTTTGAAATGTTTCATAGGCCCAATGAGCAGAGATAATGAAAGCGCCTTGAGTACCAGTCTTGGTAGATACGTGTGCTAGATAAAAACAGCTAAAACTCCCTTTCAGTTCTGCAGTTCACATACATTGGTCGAATGACAAGGTTAGGAAAGAGTTTGTATCAAGCCACCATATACAATGTATATTGTACCAGTACACTTCCTGGTACTTTTTTCAATCATCCGAGATTGAGTTAAGCCATATTTTGGGCACACAAATTATTTAGATGTCCAATGGGGCAAACAACCATGTAATTACTTCACCTGCAGGAGTATACATCATACATGTACATGCTGTTTAAAGTTTATATGGTAGTTGGATATGGAATTTTCTCAAGGAAACTTGAAACTTCTTAAATCTTGAAACTTTTAATGTTTTGGTTTTATTTAATTGTTTTGATGTATTTTTATGTCCCGAGGGCCCCAAATGATCAGCTTCTGCTGGATGGGCTACCCTCATTAAAGATGGTTGTAAATAAATAAATACATATATTTTCAAGGAACCATATTTTCACGAACTTTTCCCAAAAGATTTCAGGAATGTGGGCTCGAGTGATTGCTGTCAACTTGGTGCCAAATAGCAATTAGTGATGATTCTTTCAAATGGTGACTATCCATGGAAACCTGTGATAAGATGGCGACATTTTATGACATACAGTAACATAACCAGGAGCCAATGGAGGCTTGTTTGTCATTTTTGTTCAAGTAAAAAGAAAAAAAATGACAAATTGTCGCATCATATTGTCACCAAGTCTACCAATGACGCATGACAGTGGAGACATGTGACAATCTATTCTGGCTTCACCTACATGTAGCTGCTGTGGGACTGTGACTTAATGTCACATTAACATCTCAAGTACAATGTACATGTATGTCAATAACGGGTCTTGACAACACCAGTGACTCATGAGAATTTATAAGGAGTGCCGTGGCCTTGTGGTCTGGAGCTTGAATTTGTAATCTGTAGGTAAAGCTACAAGTTGTGGGTTCGAGTCCGGCCTGGGACTATGGTTCGTGTGTCCTTGGGCAAGGCACTTTGTCACTCATTGCTTCTCTTCACCCAGGAGTAAAAATGGGTACCTGTAAGGGCCGAGATGGTTAATGTGATTGAATAAACACGATGGCCTCAAGATGACATGCACACAGTATCAACCGCTATACTAAAGAATGTTTCCTATACAATGTTCAAATTTTTGTTTTGGTTTACGAAGAACTAAGGAAAATATGGTTCCTTTAATTCCTAATTGAAGTAAATTATGTAGGCGTCATGTATGTAAGCTATTTTTGTTTTTACCACTTGTAATAGCTACGCAAAGATTGGGGTCGGAGGCTTAACAACGGGTTTGATTTCAGGGGAAAGGGGAAAGTGTACTTATGCACTGGCTCCCCGGACTGGCCTCACTTCAGGGTGTCTGTTAATGACTAGTCTCTAACTGACGGAGACAGTGTACCATACACTTTACCCCAGTGAACAATTCAATGTCATTAGGCCTTGACCTTGACTACATGTAAGATACCTACAAATGATGTGCACAAAAAGTGCCCCTCCAATTTTTTAAAAATATATTTATATATATGAATATATATACCGGTGTATTTATAACTAACCTCCATGTACACCTACTGTTTTCCAGCGAGGTTGGGAAAGTCTACGTTAACACTTTTGCGTCAACCTAAACGTATTTTAAAGAATAATGCCAAACACAAAAACGGTATTCACTTATACTGAAACGCAAAAGAAACTTACCACTTGTTTAAAATGTCATGAAATTGTAACAGTTGAAAATAAAACAAACCAACAATTGCTAATTGAAACATTGGCATTTTATTGTTGACATGTCAAGTTTGTGACCAAGATACTCCATCTCATCAGTTTGTTCTACAGTAAAGAACAGAAGATGGTGCAATGTCAGTCCCCTTTCAATAGTGTGTGTGGTCACCATTGATTTGGATACAGGCAGTGCATCGTCGGCGCATACTGCCTACATCTACCAGTCTTTGAATGGATTGCTGCTGGATTCTGTCCCACTCAGTTATCAATGTCTGAAGCAGCTCTGCCCGTGTCCTGGCCCTGCCAACTACTACGGTTTGCCGCACGTAACAATCGGCATATCGCCCGCCAGTTCTTCTCCAGACACGCTCACGCCCATCAGGATGATCCAGTGCGCCAAAGTTCACCGCGGATGCTGCTGGCACTATCTCTGTCGGTTGAGGCGATGAACTGGCGTCAACATGGGACCTCTGTCTTCTGGCAATAAGACCATAGTCATGCAGTCGTCTTCGTGTAGTATCATTAGAGATTAGTGGATTTGCACGCCCCGGAGTTTCTGCTGCAGTCCTGGATGCTGGACGGAATCGATCCCGCAGGTGAATTGGACCATCTGCCTGTCCTGCCTTGCAGTGATGACTATATTGGCCTCTCTGATCGAGGTCTGTCATATGCAGAGTTGTGGAGGGTTTCTCTGCCCACCAGGGTCGATATCGTCTGGTGTGAACAGCCAAGATGACGTGCCACCTCACGGTAGCTCAGTCCGCCTTGCAGCATGCCCAGGGCACGCTGCCGTTGATCCCTTGTCAATCGTGGCATGTTGCTTGAAATGCCAATTTTGTACTGGCCTTTTTAAAGCCAACATCAAGACATTCCGTGCAGCTCATTACAATCATTCCATACCCTTTGGCTAATCACTGACTGTCAAAACAGCTGTTCAACAGCTGTGCCATGAAGCGACCATTGAAGGTTCAACTGACCATCAGAGACCATTTGGTCTGACAGTGATAACACTATTGTCCACAAATAAGTTCACACATTACTACACGCAATATTATTGTTGCTACATGTATATAAAGGTTTAAAAGGTGGTAAGTTTCTTTTGCGTTTCAGTATATACATGTATGAATTGTTTTATTTGTGTTTATGTGCATTCACAATTATCAGTTTACAATTTGGCCAGGTGTCTTGGGTTACCGTAAACACGCCATTTTGTTTTGTTACTATTTTCATTTAAAGTTAAAATACACCATTAATAATTGCTTGAATTATTATAAATAGGTGGATTTGGGAGGTTGTATTTTATAGTCAATTTTGATTAACCCACAGTTTTAAAATCATGAACAGCAAAAATAACGGAGTTCGTTTTCAACCGACGTCGGGCAGTAATTCTTATCTTGTTTTTTCGCGTTTGTGTGTGTCATATACATGTACCGGTAATACATGATATCTACCGGTAGCTCAATCATTTTGCTGGCTGTCTACAATCATTTTTTACTTTCAAATATACTAGATATTTCTTACTAATTTGGAAGTACATGTACATGTAACATTTGTTAATATCTGCAATATACACGTACATGTATGCAACACCAAGCAGAATTTATTTTCTAATTGATTACAATTTTTGTATATGGCCACAACTTCAACTAAAGGCCCAGGAGAATGACAAACTTACATAATTCCCTAAATGTATCTGAACTACAATAATCATCCAGAGTCTGCCATTTTCCTTTGCATTGCAGAAAGTAGAAGGTTATTGATTGTTATTTGATATGATTGTTGGGATCTTTCTGGCATATAATGCAGAGATTACTCTAGTTAATACAAAAAACTGGCATGAATCGGATGACATAGCCAATAGATAGCCAGCTAGCAATACTATCTTTAAACGTACTAGGTTCGTCTGGTCACCTGAATATAACCAAAGCAATTTTCCATGTGAAGAACAATAAGTCCAACTTCCTAGCGCATTTTATGATTCTCCATTCCCAGTTTTACTTCCCTGATCTCAGGCCAGATGTATCTGCTTCCGGTTTTTCCTCTATTGTTACTTGAGTATTCCACTCTTCGTCACTGATCTCTTCCACAGTTTCTTTATCCTGAGGCTTGTATCATAAAAAGTTGGGAAATGAGAAACAATTGCGAAAGTTTTTACTGATGCATATCTTGAACTTGCATTTGTACATGTAACGGGGGTTAATTACCTTCCAATTTAGGAACACATTACATTGTAGGTGTTGATTCTTCTCTTGCATTCCTCATACTAATTATTCCTTGGGCAGCTGTGTTGAGTTTGAGACAGGTGGTCCACCTCGCACCCGTAACAATTGGATATGACATAGAATTCAAATACAATTCTAATCCATAAACGCAAATGGGAAAACATGTTCCTCCTTGCCTCGGCTTCAGTGTCCAGTGATATTCGCCCAACTCGGCGTTGTGCTATTTGATAGGTCTGTGAATGGCTGCTTCGGTTGTATGTTCAGGAAACTGTTGGTCTGATTATTGAATCTTTTTCTTTTTGGTCTCTTTAAAAGAAAATATTTGTAAACTGCTTCTGCAGTTTTGACGCTGTTCTGTTTACTGAAATGTTTTAAATAAAGGGGGGGGGGGGGGTGGGGTGGGGTGGGGTGGGGTATGGAGAGGAACATGGATCAGGAGTGCCTCGTCTCCAAGCACTGCCATTTACTCATCAGAATCAAGGGACAGCATAGAATCGTCATCTTGGCTGTCCTCTTCTACCTAGTTATGCCAACCTGCAGATGTGATGCCACTTCTTTCTGTATCTGTCTCATGGCTTTACATGTACCTCTTGCCACAACCACGACATTTCTGCCACATTTAGGGTGGGCTGTACGGCGGTTGATGGGCTCGGGGCCCAAGGACTGGTCGCCTCAAACACATCTTTTAGATCTTTAGAGGACAAAGCACAGTGGTTGGAATTTTGAAAAGACATTTTACGTTTTGGATATGAAACCGTAACAAGAACAAGAACAATGGTTGACCCTAATATAACAATTATACGATTGAAAGGTTATTTAACACCTGCAGGCGCGGTAACTGTAAAGATAGTTTTCAATTTATATATATATATATATATAGCCCTGAAAAAGACTGATTGATGGGCAGTACTTGCATTATTTTTGTGTGAAAAATGGGGTGCCTCTGAAAGGAACCGATTGGGTTGATGGGGGATTAATACAAATAACCCGTCCTGACAAGCCGTCGAAGAGGTGCAGGTAGCGGCAGGTTGTCAATGGTAGGCTCGACGGGTGCGAACGTAGTTTCCTGCGGGAGTCCAATTGACTCGCGAATCAAGGACACACACAAATATTGAATGGTCATTGTATGCCCCTCGTATTGCGTGTGTCCCTTCTTCTTTGACACCTGCCACGAGTCGTACTGTCCGATGGGAATGTTCAACCCTTAGCTGCTCAAGTTGACTGGGTGTCTTCGATCTATCTTGAACCGCATCTTCCCACTGCGTCGTGAAGTCGGATCTAGTAGGCTGGTGCCAAGTAGGATAATTTGTCCAAAAATTCTTTCTTGCTTTGCCCCATTCACGATCAGTGGCGGGGCAATCTTCAAAATCCCAGTCAGAGCTCTCATCTGAAAAAAATGTCATGATTTAATTCGTCCTCCTCTGATTCGTAATTTACGTCTGGTTCAGGGAAGATTAAATCTACATAGGAAACTAGTGAAGTTTCTCTGGGTCCAGCGGGTGATATTCTTCAGTGTCCTTGCGGTTGACAGCTTGCCGAGACCCACAGGCATTTCCGTGGGCAAGCTGTTCCTCTCCAAAGACACCGACCAAGAGGCTATACAGTAAACTCTCCTTTCACTTGCCCTTGTTGAAGGCTAGCCTCTTGGCCCTCTCAGTTATCACTGGAAATTGGTGAAAGCTGTGGGTAAAATTCAAAAACATCAACTTGAGAAAATAATGATTAGTATGCATACATTGTTAAAATATATTGCTTTGTGTTGATTTTTTTTAAAATTATTTTTTACTCACTACATGTAGCTTCTAAATTTCCAATTTGGGATCCAATCCAATGAAGTCTTATCAATACGATTCAGTAGTTGTGTGGATATGTAAACCACAGAGTAATTTGTACAATTTATTATACTAGATTTAATTTGGTGATATGGGTGTTTCCGTAAATTTGGGACTCAAAGTGTGACATCAGCATGAACATTTCAAAATGAATAAATCTTGATGACAAAGGCATGTTTTGGAAGCTTAATATGTATGGAATGTGAAAAGCAAAAGACCATGTGCACTGGCATCCTTGTTATTCACTTTCATGGATGTGTGTGACACGGTGGACAACAGAGTTCCTCGTGTAAGTGGGGACACCAAACCAAAATCCTTCTTTGGGTTAACATACACAAGGAACGTGATTTTATTCAAAATAAAAATTCTTTTGGCAATGCCAAAGTAGGTCCATCAAATAAGTAATAACTTGGAAAGCACTTCTATTTAATCAACTGAAACACAGAGGCCCTTCTTGTGTTATTTGGTAATACACATTGGATTCAAAATGCCAATATTTGACTTTGCATGTCCATTAGTTTAGTTAATCAAGTAGCAGTGCCTCTCTTGCAGATGAAAAACATTCCTGCAAGTACCCATGGAAGTCAAATGTTACACAATTAACTATCAGATATATTTCATTTCTAAAGATGTGTACATAGCTCATCTTTCCTAGTGGTTCCTTATGTAAGGGGGACACCAAAGTTTGGTGTCCCCCTTACACGAGGAACCTTTATATAGCAGTGCCTCTCTCGCAGATGAAAAACAATCCTAAAAGTACCCATGGAAGTCAAATGTTACACAATTAAATATATCGGATAAATTTCATTTCTAAAAAGGGGTACATACCGGTAGCTCAGCCTTCCATATGGTTCCTTATGTAAGGGGGACACCAAAGTTTGGTGTCCCCCTTACACGAGGAACCTTTATATAGCAGTGCCTCTCTTGCAAATGCAAAACATTCCTGCAAGTACCCATGGAAGTCAAATGTTACACAATTAACTATCAGATAAATTTCATTTCTAAAGATGTGTACATGTAGCTCAGTTTTCCATATGGTTCCTTATGTAAGGGGGACACCAAAAGTTTGGGTCCTACTGACACGAGGAATCTTTATATGTGAAGTAAGTGTTGCATCTTACGAGTGCCTTGTGTAACAAATTTGGACCATCATCGTCACCTTTTTCGCAGTGCACAATACCTGTTTAGGCCCACCACTGACAATATTAACACATCCATGCTCTTTTTCTTGGTGGGCAACCACACAAGGGAATCCGTTGAAGACATACTCTGAAAGTAATAAACAAAATTAAAATACATGTATTGAGAACTAATTTCTGTTTTTATTTCCAGATAATCATCATCATGAGGCTACAATGATGTAAAGGGTGTACTACATTTTAATGTTTTTTGTTTCTAAGTAATGCATGAGTTTCCTTATAAAAGCTTGTTAAGATTGTACTACATAAACATGTTTGCTTTCCAAGAGTTATTGTTGTCTTTATTGTTCAAGTTGCTTTTCTTGCATTGTTTTGTTCTCAATTTTACTAATACTCTTTAACATTATAACTAACACAGCAAAATTCTTATTGTGACCTGCACCACGGTAAAGCTTAGTTTCCATATCGACGTAAGAAATGCAATGTTCAATGCAAACAGAACCCAAACTGCAATGCAGACATGTGAAAACGTCGCCGACAACGCACACTACCTCGTTTAACTTTGCTGATGGTTCCGTGTTCTGTCTATCTGGGCAGTATGTGTAGTCTGCGAAAGCTTAACGTCGATATGGAAATGCCTTACATCGCTGCCTAGCTACTTCATTGGACTACAGTCACTGTACAGTACCAGCACATGTACAATGGTCATGTATGTCGGCACACGTACTGTATGCATGGTACACTGTAAAGTTACTGTAAGAGTAGTTATGAAGTAGGTGGGCAGCGATGTACATACATTGTAACTATGATGCAGGTTCCAATAAGAATTTTTCTGCTTGCATTTTACTAACACAATTATTATTGTTCAAGAAATTCACAAGAACGTGTTAAAATTTAAATTCAAGTCACTTTGCTCTCAAGTCACCTAACAACAACTTTACTAATACTTTTAACATACATTCTATAACGCAATTATTATTGTTCGAGAAATTCACAAGAACGTGTTAAAATTTAAATTCAAGTCACTTTGCTCTCAAGTCACCTAACAACAACTTTACTAATACTTTTAACATACATTCTATAACGCAATTATTATTGTTCAATCTCTGTATTGAATTCATAACAATTGAATTTTTGAATTACCATACGTTTGAAGTTGTTTTCTGTACATGCCCTTGTGTCTCTCAGCTGATGAGATCCTGGATACAATGGCCTCTTTAAAGGATTGAAACTAGCGCAATGATTAAAAATGAAGATAATGGTGTATCAAGAGCAATGTGTTTCAAACGAATTTCTTTCCTATTTCTTTAACAGCAATGAAATATAATTGTCAAAATGCAAAATCTATTTTATTAAAATTTTGGAAGGCCTAGCCTAGTATTATTTCAAATTTGACCAATCCTTGCGCTAGTCCTGAGGGGTATGGCTATAGGAAACTAAAAGCATGTTGTTGATTTGCCTATGCAGTTACTTTAAAATAGCATTTTCCCTTTTAGCGATGTCCTGAAGTTCTTTCGAAGGGAACTCGTATACAAAGGCCCTATTTGCGGTTAGCATTAAAGGCTCTGATAATGTCCCTACAATGTCATCACGAGGGTGAATATGTTCTTTCTCCTCAGTGAAATGGTAGTAGCCCTTGTTGTTGCGTCTAAGAAATCGCAGTCTCAGGCCATCTACACTTACATCGGTGACCTGAAGCAATAAACAAATATCAAAGGACATTAGAGTTGTGAAATTTAAATTAAAGGTTTCACACTCGTGGAACATGGAATAATGTAGTGCGTCGTGTGTCCCATATACTTCACCCTTGTGGTATATGGGACACAGACGCACGACATTATTCCGTGTTCCAAACCCTTCATGCAATTCTCATTCTTACCATTGCAGAATATATGAAGGTGGTCTTGCCTTGCCCAGCTTCAAATTTGATAGCAACAAAAGATCCAGTCAGTATCCTGCACACGTAAAAAGAAGTTAACAGATACATGTACAATTAGAATGGAGTTTGTAATTAATTCCTGCAGAAAAGCGGGAGAAAGTTGTTTTGCACTTTAAAGAATAACTGTCAAATTGTATATCAGCTGAAAAACTATGTACATGTACAGTGTTTTCCTCACAATAGGCCAACATCATTTTACTTCAAAAGAGAAATGCACGCAGCCTACAGGAAACAAACTTTTGTTTTGCTTAAGACTGTAATTTTTGTATGGCTTACTTTGTGTTAGGTTCATCGCGGCTATTTGGTCCTTTGTGTTCATCGGTGTTCTCATCCGTGTTCTCAGCTTCAACGTCGTCGTAGTCAGCATCTTTATCCACATCTATAATAAGTATACAAAGTAGTAAAGCAAGATTGTCAATCTGAAAACTGCATGTACATGTAACTTGACTACTACTTATATGTAACCTGACTATATTCTTCACCTGGTCTAAAGGTCATTTTTTTAACTTTTATATTATATTACTATAGGTGTGGGTGTTAGATTTTGTGCAGTGTGCACAATTAATGTACTGTAATATCATGACCTGCTTAACTGACCCTGCCCCACTTACCTGGTTTTCTTTTGCCTCGTAGGTCAACTACTTTCCAACCTTCAACATACACATGTCAGCTTCCTTGTTGATATTACTCCACCTTCAATGCTTTTCACACAATGTAGCTTTCTAGTCCCCTTAACTGTCTTGGTGTATCGACTCCCCCTATCTCTGTCGACTTCTTCATATGGGATGAAAAATGAAGTGCGTAGAAAGTTGGCACAGCAGTTGCCTTCTTTCGCTTCTCTGGTGAGATGGGCCTTGGAGAATTCTTGCAGTGATTGTGCATCCCTTATGATGGCGGTGCCGGCAGCTTGAGATGCTTGCGACTTGACCACTGCCCCTTCACCGTCACTTGCACCTTTCCCATGCCGGGTGCCAAAGTAATTGTGTTGAATGGGGTATACTTGTAGTCTTCATACCCGTAACTGATGTCAGAAAACGGCCCTTTAGACTTATACTGACAACTGCAGCCGTCTGAGAACCGGTACATTTTGTTGATTTTGAGATGTCGCGTCTTTTCCAGGTGACGGGAAACAGCCTGTTGAAAAGCATGAACTAGGTGGTAGTCGTGATTGAGGTCATTGGAAATCATGATGCATGACTCTTGGACTAAGTTGTTGCACTGTGGGCATCTGTAGTAGTTTACCATAGGGTGTAGTGTAGCTGAATCTTTGGAGTAATACGCACTCTGTACTTCTCGTTGAAAAGAACATGTGTAATTTTCCGAAAAATCAATGATGCTAACCACGTCACCTGTTGGGAGGTTGGATGTCAGATTTTTCATCTGTTGCTGTTGCCAGTCTTTATTGAACAAGTGTTCTGAGAATGGTTCAGCCTCTGTCTTAAGTTCATTCACAAGATCTGTGACTGTTCCTTGCTTGACTACTAGTGTCCTCTTCTTCACTTTCTTGGATTTTGATTTGGTGTGGCATACTGTTTCAATGACTTCCCATTTTTTCCATTCTACTTCCTCGTTCATCATTTCACTTCCTCTTAGGAGCTGGTCGATTTGTTTTACCCCACACTTCTTACATTTTCTTTGAAGACAGCTGCGTTGATGAAATGAAGCATCGGAAGCCTTTGCACACAGAGTGGCGCTGGAAATACTGTACACACTTCTGAAATGATGCTTTTGTTCTGGAAAATGGGTGGCAAGAACACCTGATTTTAGCAGAATGTTTTCACAGTATTCACAAAGACAGCCATTATATTTGGCTTGCCTTCTGGTGTGCACATGTTTCGGTCTCAGTGAAAAGAAGGTAGAGGAACTGACTTGTTTATCCTGGTGTGTCTTGTTATACTGCTCATGGAGAAGTGTAATTGAACGGTCCATTATATGTCGGGGTTTGCCAGTCTTTCTGCTGACAAGCTTCTTGTCGGGTAGCTGTGTGGAGTTTTCTTCATAGAAATTTTGAATTTCTCTGACCGTGTCTAGATTGATCTTGGGTCTGCCACCGAGCTTCTTTTTCTTTTGCATCAGCTTCCTACTGACTTTGAAGTACCTGCAGCCTTTTCGTTGAAGCTTGTATTTCTTGAGTAGAGCAAGTGTAGATGCCAACTGTTTCCTTTTCTGCGACTTACATTCTCGCAAACCTCGGCCAACTCCTTCGGTCACGGCTTCCTCAAGGCTAAGTTGTCTCTTCGATTTTTTCACCT
This sequence comes from Crossaster papposus, assembly GCA_037893245.1. Classification (NCBI taxonomy): domain Eukaryota; kingdom Metazoa; phylum Echinodermata; class Asteroidea; order Velatida; family Solasteridae; genus Crossaster; species Crossaster papposus. The sequence continues at coordinate 922,204 of JBAIAA010000217.1, read as the reverse complement.
TCAAACCTGCTTTCTTCAAGGCTTTGGCCTTACGTGGGGAAGCTTTATTGACAACATCTACGACAGTACCAACCATATGAGGTGTCTTTCGAGGTAACACCGATCTAACTCGATGCAAACTCTGTCGTCTTGCTTCAGGTGAGCGCATATCAATTTCTTTTGAGGGTGACTGCTCAGCTAGGCTTCTGTTCTGATCTTCCAGTTTCCTTGTTCTTGAATTTATTTCTTCTTCTCTTGCTTTCAGTGTCTCTTCTATTTCCCTCAGCCTTTGTTCTTCTTCTCTTAGCATTCGTTGCTGTGCTTCAAGCATGCTGTTCTTTCCCAGTTGTCGTTTTTCTGCATACAACTCCCGTTGTCTTGCCTTTACTGCCTCGCGCCTTTCTTCCGAATACCCTGTACGCTGGTTTCTCTTCTTGTTTCGTTCATATGTTTTCTTTTTGTCTGCCTGCTGTCGAGTAGTTGGTTTAGCTTTCTTCTTTTCCTTCTCTACCTTCTTCTTAGCAGCATACTTCTTCTGTCGTTCTTTGCTCTTTTTATTGTACTGTGCTTTTCTTGCCAGCCACATCTCTGCTTCCTCTCTTTCCTCTTGTGGAACGTTTCTCTTCCTTAGCTTGTGTTCAGCTAAAGACATGTTCAGTCTATATAGCTGGCTGTAATCTCTTTCCGATTCTTTGACAACTTTATACTGCTCCGGATTTGTTTTCTTTAGATTTACTCTCCAAGCTTGTGTTTTTGATTTCTTGCCAGGGTGATCAGAGGCCGTTGAAGGCTTTTGTGTTTTCTTCCTTTTTGTTTGGCTAGTACAGGCATTACCATCATCCAGGCAGCGTATGCGCAGAAAGAAGGGATGCTTCTTTCTACAATCCATTTGATCTCACCTTTTGACCCTAGTGAACAAAACGGAGAAAACAACCAAAATATACTTTTTTTAAAGTACACTAAATACATGTAATGTATGAGCCATTATTATTATTCTAAGGTGTCAAGCATAGTGGAATCTTGAAAGCTTAAAAGCTTAAAACTTCCTAGTGGCTTGTTTTGTAATGAAAGTGCAGGAATTGAAAATATAACTTGACTATTACGAAGTCTTAGCAACCTTTTGGCCTAGTTTTCCTCACGACACCAAAAAATCAATCAACAACATGGAAAAACATAATGTGCTGATTGTGTGAACTTTAAAGGCTTTAAGTTTAGGCCTATGACAAACATAGAATGCAGAGACAAAGGTTTTTCCCTTTATAATAAACTTGATTAATGTTTACCATTTTGCCTCATTGTCCGTCTTTATTACAATCAATATTACAGCAGTTTCTTGTTTTTGTGTATTAATACATGTACCGGTAATTAAATAAACACAACAGTGCATACTGTTTAAATTCAAATAAAAGTAACAGTGGAAAAACATTCAATGAATTTTGCTCATTTAATACCAACTTGGGAAAGGAACTGAGCAAATACAGCACGGGAGGGAGAAACATTATTTTGTACAATTTGTGTGACTAATATTCTAAAGAAAAAAAACAAGACTACATATTATGGTACATTGTACCATGGAGCTATGTGATTGTACTTTGTAATAAGACAAATGTAAAAAATATTTTTTTTTATTTTTTTTATTTTTTTTAAAGTTTCCCCTCAAAAAAATCAACCCTCCAACCTAATGGAATAGTCCACTCGTATACCATGTCTCCACAATGGCGTCCCTTCTTACGTTGTAAAAAGAATTTCAGAAATGATACTCCAGAATTTTGTTTATGGATTATAAACCTTACGAATGATATGAAAAAAATCCTAAACAAATCACCATTCAAATCTATGGATCTTGTTTTAACAATTTTCCTTGAATCGTAACAGGATGTACAAACATAAGGCCTCAATACACGACGTATGCGGGACATCAACAATTTTGTTGTCCCCTCAAAAATATAACGTAGTTAAGAAAAGCCGGTTCAAGACGAACAAATTAAAAACGACCGAAGCTCTAAGACCATAAACTACATAAAGATGGTAACAACAAAGTTTTATGGAAACTTTACATGAATTACTAGACATCAAAGTGTTCGTAAAAAACACCTTGAGAATCGACAAGCCACGACGTTATACGGGACAGCAAAATTGTCGCTTCCCATTCCAATTCGGCACACATCAAAACGGTCATAGCAACAAGCATAACAACTTTCACGGTAGTTGAAGCTTTCCTACCGCAAATTTGCATTAAACTTTACAATAAAACGACATGTGGAACAACGAAACTGTGTCTTACCTTTACTGCTTTGCCCAAAGGTGTGATTACAACGTAATTTTGAGTCAAGATGTTCCCAACGTAAGCATCGGGACGCAATTGTTTTCCCGCTCCGTTCTTCGTCGCAGAAAATGGCGGCGCCCAGGAAAGATTGGTAGTCACGAGGTGCCATCCGGGACATTTTGTGACGTAGTTTTTTTCATTCATAAATTTGGAGATAGTGCCTATGGCGGCCTTCAACATGGTCACAACGTAAGGAAACGAAAGGGACGCCAAAACGCTAGTTCGTTGAAATATCACGCGTAGTTTTTGATACTTCGTTCTTGATTTAAATTTTCAGTTATTCTGACGCTGTTCTGTGAATAACTAAACCTAAAATGCAAAACAAATACACTTCGAATCTTTATTTTTCTCATCACAAATAAATAAATATACAGTTCCAGACGTAATCAATGGGACACCAAAGCTTACGTCGTGTGACCCGATATGATCGTCCGATTAAACAAAATCGGCGGAGGAGTATTTGATAAAAGTATATGAATGGTTGAAAATTGGTTTATATTGATTTATTTAATAACAAATTAATCAAATTTGAAGCTTTCAAATTAGTCAAAACATTTGATGAAAAATTGCATTTAAAATGTCACAATAAACATTAAAAAAATGCAGGGACACGGGCAATATTTTTCATCAACCGAAAGTCAATTTTTTATTTTTTTTTCCTAGTTATTGGTATAGTTAGATACTTTGGTTTATATTTAAAGTATACTATGTGAGAAAAAACCTAAATTGCATAAGAAAAGACAAAAAACTACACGTAGAAATTTTATGGACCCAGGTATCACTGAGTACCGTATTTATGGAAACACCCATATGTTGTTGGGTGTGTTAATGTTTAAGATGACAATTTCCAACAATTTCCGTCTAAGATGCTGATAGGAAAGCCTTATGTATTCTTTATAAAATAAAATTAATTTTCAGCATTAAAAAAGGACTTTACAAAAGGTAATACCGTATTGGACAAGGCAGGGAAACTTGGGCTGGCAGACACTGGTGGTGGCTGTGCAGCTACCACTGGGGTTGCTGAAGCTATCCTTGGTGGCAGCGGTGCTGTCTGTGGTAGCGGCGGTGATGTCCTTGTGGGTGGCAGTGCTGTTCTTGGAGGTGGCGGCAGCGGGCGGTGCTTTCTTTGTAGGTGGTGGTGATGTCCTTGTAGGTGGCAGTGCTGTTTGTGGTGGCAGTGATGATGTCCTTTGAGGTGGCGGTGCTGTCCTTGTGGTGGTGGCGGTGCTGTCTGTGGCTGTGGTGATGGTGGGGGTGGTGCTGCTGTTGCTTCTATTATACTGGTCAACTCTTTCATCAGTCTTATTTTCTTAGGAGTGATGTCTGCACAACAAAATACATAATGTAAAACTTTAATTAATTTCGAGATATTTTTTAAATACATAGCATTGAAGAAATAACAAATGATATAAAACGTGATCGATTACCATGGGCTGTGGCATACAACCGTGTAAATTTTGTACCTCACAGGTTCATTTGCTACAAATGTCCACAATTAAGAATGTACAATTTCACTTTATTTATGTACATTTGTATGTATGACCAACCGTTGGTTATACAAGCACAAACAGAATAAAAACTTAGAATAAATCTTACTAACGCTGAAAGGATGCCCAGAATGAGCAGTTGCTTGATCTGTCTTGCATAATCATATGATCTTTATCACGCAATTGGCTCTCTAACTCCCTTACTCTTAGGTTTGTTAAGATTTTGGTCGTTTTTTTTTCTTGCTTACGACTTTTTGTCCATTTTGGTCTCACGGAGTATGGTGCTTTGTCGATTTTGCTTCTCGCTGATACGTGTTCAAACAAAAATTTACCAGAATTACAACCATTTACTCCACAATACAATTTCACTTTATCCATGGAGGATTTGTTTTTGCGTGGGGGTTTCAAATATATACATGTGTAATGGTACCATCCACCACATTGGTCGCAAGCAACCATGCTAATGGCTCATTACAAATACAGTAACCCTAACCCTAACCCTAACCCTTATGTTTTTTATTGATGTTTTTTTGTCCGGAAAATTGGACCAAAAAATGAGTTATATGTTTTATTAAATTTGGTGTCCAAAACTATACTGATATGTTTCATTGTTTTTGGTGTCCAATACATATCTTATGTGTTACATTAAATTAAGTTTGTCCGGAAACTGGCCTTTTTCGAATAAAAGTCACTAGAGATACCAATTACTATACGTTATAGAGCATGCTGATCAATTTAAAGTAGGTCACAAAAATGGTAAAATGGATTCGTACTTTTTTCAAAAACACTTAACAATTAAACAAAACAATAAATACTTTATAGAACTCTTATAAAACACTGAGAAACAATAAATACTTGATAAAAAACTTATAAAACTCTGAGGAACAATAAATACTTTATAAAACAATGAGGAACAATAAATACTTGATAAAACTCTTATAAAACTATACTATAAATCAAGGGTAAATTAAACAAACAATTTCAGAAATTACAAGTGGCAATGATTAGGCAGTGATTGTTAATTAAGAGTCCAGTGATTGTTCGTGGATCTCACAGTTCGGCTTCACACCAAGCCCCTCCGTGAAAGCGACTTGTAACGGTCTTTGATCTGCGCGTCCGTGGAGTGGACTCGGGGGTTGCGGGCACGAAAGCGGCGTAGGACTAAGGCCCAACTTATTCTCCTCTGTCCCCCAGCTCTCCTGTAGAGGTTGCAGAGACTAATCAGGCATTCATCGGAGTCGGGTAGTGGAGGGCGAGGACGCGGGCCAGGCACTCGCTGCGCTGGCTGCTCTGGTTCATCTGGACGCATTGCTGGATCTGGTATAGCTGCAGGCAGTAGCAGAAATCGAACACGGCGTCGAGGTACCACTGGCGGGGCTGGTCGAGCAGCGGCAACTGGATGTATTAGTGGAACTCCCACTGGCTGGGCTGGTCGAGCAGCGGCAACTGGATGTATTAGTGGAACTCCCACTGGCTGGGCTGGTTGAGCAGCGGCAACTGGCTGTACTAGTGGAACTCCCACTGGCGGCACTCGTCTAGCTCGTCGAACTGGCATGACTTGTGGAGGTTGAAGCCTTGGAGGAGCAACCGGCAATGGAGGCATGACTTGTGGAGGTTGAAGCATTGGAGGAGCAACCGGCAATGGAGGGAGTGCTGGAGCTGCAGGTGCAGGTGCAGGTGCAGGTGCAGGTGCAGCTGCAGCTGCAGCTGCAGCTGCAGCTGCAGCTGCAGCTGCAGGTGCAGGTGCAGGTGCAGGTGCAGGTGCAGGTGCAGGTGCAGGTGCAGGTGCAGGTGCAGGTGCAGGTGCAGGTGCAGGTGCAGGTGCAGGTGCAGGTGCAGGTGCTGGAGCTGCAGGTGCTGGAGCTGCAGCCGCTGGTGGATCAGCAGGCAAGGGCCTGACACGTGGAGCGAAGGGCGCCACTGGTAGTGCTGCTTCTCCCTCGTCTCCAGACTCGTCCAAGTCCATGGCAGCTGGAGGGTTGTCGGTCACTTCGCCCCATTGCCACTTCGCCCCGTGCCACTTCGCCCCGTGTCACTTCGCCCCATTGCCACTTCGCCCCATTGCCACTTCGCCCCATTGCCACTTCGCCCCATTGCCACTTCGCCCCATTGTCACTTCGCCCCATTGCCACTTCGCCCCATTGCCACTTCGCCCCATTGCCACTTCGCCCCATCGCCACTTCGCCCCATCGGGCGCGCCCGGCCGGCTCGTCTGCATGCTGCGCGCGTCGGTCAGCATGAATTTTAAGAGGGTTTCTATTTTCTATAAATCACGGATTCATTGGTGGAGGGCGACAACAAGGACTCCCCAAACCATACCCAAACTGCTATTGGCCGTGCTCAAACTACCATCTCTAGGCTACATTAGTTGTATACTTAAAAACAAAATTGTTGTGTTAATGACGTAGGTTACTTAATTAGATCCTCTGTAAAGAAGAGGTCCGATTCAGTCGTAACGTTTAGTCTTGATCGAACATCAACATTAGGAACATACCACAAGTTACAGAGTTTTTTCAAACAGCCGAAACAGCTAGTTTAACTGTTACCCTTACTGTTTCTTTTTGTTTCTCCTCCCCCTTCCCCCGTTTATGATAATTTATAATTTATATTATAAAATTTGATAATTGCAATAAAGTGATCAGGGCATGAATTCCATACACGACCGCGCCGCCTCTTCGACCTAGCTCCTGCACAAAGTATTTTCAAAGAGTAACTTTTTGTTTACTCCTAAATTGGGCCTAGTGTTTCTTCATCAGATTTACAACTTGTGGCATTTAAGGAATAAATGAGTGGCGGAAATGTATGGAAGTCTTTCCGTCACGAATCCCGCTAGCCCAATTACAAGACATCGGGAACGTTTGTTTTATAGCAACTCTACTTTGGGAACATTGAACATAATAAGTAGGCCTGTGAACCCCTCATTTTGTTTCTTAATTGTAGAATTGGCTCAGAATTTAATAAATTCAAGTTAAAACCTTCAAGTTAAAACCTATAGGCCTAATTTTGTTTACAGTTTCATTTGAAATTGGGTTGGTTAAAAGAATGATGACGCTTTCCCATCGTTTGCTTTCGAGCCGAGTATGAACCGGCCTTAAAGCTGATTGGTCTTCCTTGCTACACAACGGGCACAAAAGGATGCCGACTTCTGAACCTTCCAGTTAGCGCTCGCGTCTGTGGATGATGCCGAGCCGCTGGCATGGCCCATTGAAAGGGGATGTGATCGGTCAAGCGTGTTGCTTTAGTGTAGTATAATGGGTGATGATTCAACAAAAAGTTTCATTGAGACTAGCAATAAACCCGTATTAAATGAATATTAGCAAAGGTTGGGTCGAGGAGCATTTCCATATTTGTATAAAGTCCTCAATTTGATTTTGTTGTTATAGTGCTAGTGTACTTGGGGCCAATGATGTAACGCCGCCCTGTATAAATTACTGAAGTGTTAGGCAAGGTATATACATTGTACATGTAGTGGGATTCTTCTCTTCGTGAAAACTGAAAAGACGATTTGTGTAAATTCTACCTGGATTAACTCTAATGCATGATCTTAATTATTTTTATCTGATTTATTGAAAATACCTTTTCCAAGATAAAGACCCAAATAGGCCTTTTCAAGAAAGCTATACGGAACCTGCCAATTCACTAGGCAAACCATGGAGGTAGGAAATCTACATGGGCAAACCAACGCTAATGAAGTTGCACTGGGTGCTATGACGCGTAGCTCCACAAAACTGTCGGCTTCATCTGAACAGTCCGACAAACGGAGTGCAAGATGATGAACCAACCCATCAGATCAAAGAGCTGACAGAAAATACAATAAAGTCGCTTATTTGGCCAATGAGGTTGCTACTTTTACTAGAAGGGGGGGGGGGGGGGGGGGGAACTGCATTTGCGTTTGTAGGAATTGGTACTTTGTGTGTCCGATGGTGTTAAATTAGATTTCTACATTGTATGCATGTTGGTTTCTAAGACGTTTTAGATGTAGGCCTGTGTCATGTTAGACTTGAAGAATATTCAGAACATGAAAAGAACGAACTTTTTAAAGACACATCCATAGACCGTTTTAGGCTGCAGGTAGGCATATGTGTTGACTTAGGCCTTATGTCGATGACTAAAAGAAATAATGGCGCCCAATAATCGCAAAATCTTGAACTCAATTGTGGAAAGGTTAAACTCCCACGAATTTGGCCGAACAGATTTCGTATGAAGTGTGAAAGTAAGCCATATAAGATAATATGGTCGGATTTTATCTTCTGCTCTTGAAGGGCTTTCGAATAAGGAAATGCTGAATCTGTCTACCAACTTATTATTCTTCCTGATGAGGTATTAAACGGGGTGATATGACGCGCATCTTTGCAAGTTAAATACACTCGTTTGAATAAAACTTGCGTGCGTCAACCTCACAATAGAGATTTTAAACTCCCAAGTCACAATGGTAGGCGGCAACGCTTGTGAGATGTATGATGTCCCGAGTCACTAGGCGGCAACGCTTGGGAGGTGTCTGATGGCTTTGCGGTTGACAGCAGTGCAGGGGTCCTAGTTGTCAGTCAAGTTATACCACGAGTTTTGCATATAATTAGGCCTACTGACAAACTCACGGTCGGCAAATCGAACATCAAATGAAATTTCCTCTATAAAATTGAGGCATTTTACGCATTCGTCGTCATTCCTTCGAAGACACCAAACTATACTGTCCAGCAAGCCATTTTCAACCATGCCAGTGCACACAAGGAAAGCGAAGCCGGCTTCGAAGCATCCCACACCGATGTTCCCTTGCATCAAATGTGGCCAGGAGGTGACATCGAAGCAACATGCTATCGAGTGCGACGAATGCCATCATTGGCAACATCGCCGATGTTGTACAGGTTAGTTTCTTTTCCTCTTTGTATCATTTCATTGCGTTAACGTTTAGGTACCGGTAATAACAAAAATACCGTGATGGACTCTCTCATTTTCTAGTCAAATGTTTTGCAGATTTGATTTTATCAATATGAAAGTTAACTAGACCTAGTTACTTGGAGTGAAACACCAAAGCTCATTAAATACTTATCAATATTTATCAAACTGTACTTTATAACTTTGGGGATTCATCCCCTCCCCCGCCAATCCCGAGAGGAATTTATAGTTCTTTTTTGGGGAAAAACCTACACAATCGCTTTCAAAATAACCTTGCCATGTTCAAATTGTTCACAAGTATCCTTTTCATCTATTCTATGTATTCTACTCCATGCATTTTGTACACATACAAATGAAAAACTTCAAACTTTATTAATCTTCACTTAAAAATGACGTGGTACTCATTGAGGAAACAAACTTGATAATTACAAAGTCCAAAAAAAGTAAAAACATATCAAACTTGGGTGATTAAGTGAATCCTATGTAAGTCACTTGTGATTAAACCAAATATTAGGCATTTAATATCAACGTCCTTATTTTTAAAGTAAAAATCCGATGGTGGTTTACACAAAATTTTAATTTCACTTAACAGTTTTATACATGGAATATCACGGAATGTATCGTTAATATGATTGGTGCTATATTTCGAGATTGTATATATGAAAAAGAAAACTTGATATCCCAAGCCTCTTTTGAGAAGTATTCCTAACATTTTAGTTTTTAGCTTTGGAAAACTAGTCTGGAAAGTATATGACTGGTCACTTGTGTTAACTTGTGAAGTTAAACGCCTTGTGAAGTCACACACGTGACCAGGCATATTTGACCTTTGATCCTAATAAAACCTTGTACATGTAAGTGTACCATATACCTGGTACACAATTTTACTTGATAAACTTTGACATAATGAAGTCATACAGTACAAAACAATATACATGTACCTGTGATGCTTTTGGATTTAGAGATGTATTCCCCTATTTTTCATATTTTTGGTCACACACGTTACTAAGAATGGCCCTACAGTCAAACTCTGATAAAATCTCCTGTTAAGTCAAACAAAGACATTATTCAGTAGTATAACAGTGACATACAACGTGCGGTTCCTGCTTAACTCAACTCTGTTTTTAAAACATTCTCTTGAAGTTTGACTTATCGAGATTTCACTGTATAGGCTTACAGTATATCAAAATATAAATGTCTCACAAAGTGTATTCTTTGTCCATTTGTATGTGTACAATAGGCTAGATATATGCTTAAACATTCAATGGGGGGGGGGGGGGGGGTTAGAAAAAAAGATGAAGCAATTTTGCACTTGTTGAGGTTGTCCAGAGGTGTTTATAAGAGTTTAAAAGAATGTGCAATAAAATACATATGGGCTCTCACAAGCTTCCTTTTGGAATACAGTATGCTGCCTTTTTATAAAAAAGTGTGAGTTGTTGATCATCATGTTTTATGTATTTGTCCTCGATGATTATTCACTGGCCTATGTTGCTGAACTTTATTCACTTTCTGGCCAACTCGCCCTTTACCGACTTTTTGACTCTACATTATAATTCCACTTCATTCCATTTCACCTGTTATTCAGAATGGTGTATTGTTTTATCTTGGCAGGTATCACCATGGCATTCTACAGGGCAGCTATGCAAAGTGACAACCCATTCTCTTGGAAGTGTACCCTGTGTACTGCAGCCATGCCCACACTATGGAGTGTGGCCGCCGATAGGACACCGGTAAGTTGGCGAGCAACATTGCATTGTTTTTTTGGACGAATTCAAGACCATTTGTGACCTGTTCCAACGAAACCCAGACAAAGTAAGGAAAGACTGAAAAGATGTCCAACAGAATGTGAATTTAATTTTAAGAAATTGTGGTTGTAAGATTGCTTAAAAGTAGGATACACCATTTGCAAAATATCAAAAATATTTACTACCGAATTATTAAGAACTATCTTATTTATTTGAAAGAAAATAATGATTCTAGGCAGCCAGCAAAATGATTGCCTGTAATTATTCAGAAAAATAGAATTATATAAAAAAAAAAATCGCAATTAGCAATGGTGTATTTTCCAAAAGTGTCAAAAAATGTTGCTGTGGTCAATTTGATTGAAGTTATAATTAACATTTACATTTGTTTTTAATTTAGATGTCGCCAGTGACAGAGGGACCGGCAAATCGTCCTATCGATGATGATGGGCTGGATGAATCCATGGAGCTGGGACCACCACCGGCAGAAAGTACTCCTCGGTCGGCTTCCCAGCACAGCAATGAGGGTTCTGAGCAGCGAATCAGCTTTGATTTGGTAAGTGTTAAAATGCATATAACAAAGTAGAATGAAGCAAACATGCCGTATGAACTGGATGAGCATAAATTGAATACAAATGTATTAAATCATCAACCTAACGTTTGAAGAGCAAATTGCCGGTTTGAATATTCAAGTAAAGAAAATGTGCCGTACACAGTTTAAACTGACGCATGTAAAAAATGATTAGCGAGTTTTGAATATTTGCATATTTGATCTAACTTAGTTGAAGATAATCGGATACTAAAATATTAAAAAAAGAACAGCCTACTTGTATCTTCATGATTTTTGTACAGTATTGAATTTGTGAAACCCTGCAAAGTACCATCAAAGTTGTTCAGAATTCACTAGGATTATGAATAATGTTTTCCACAACATTTTAGTGAAGAGTATTTCCATCTATTTTCCGACAGTAATGACAAATGTTCACCTGAAGTCCAAAGCAGCAAATCTTGTGCGGTTGGAATACCGAACTGCATTGTGCTATTTGTGCATGTTGTAATTTTTAATACTTTTTTCTTTTCTCAATGGTAGCTGATGGATAGTGAGGTGTCTCTGCCATCTTTCACTTCTCCAATACCGGTTGAAGAGAGGTCCCTAAGTGAAGATGTTGATCTTCAACCAGATGCCGGGCTCAACAACAGCGAGAGAGGATACGAGACAGTCACATCTCGCCGTGGCAAGGAGCAGCTCGTGGACCCAGATGGTTACACGTACAACATTAAGAGACGGTATGAAGGTACTTTGCATTGGCAGTGCACGGTAAGGAGCAAGGCCGTGATGTGTAAGGCAACCATTGTGCAGCGAGGGGTTTCTTACAATCATGGCCCCCAGTCACATCTTCATCCAGTTAAAACAGGTGCTGTCGCTTCTGCCAAGATTTCCACTGCCATCAAGTCTCGGGCACGGCAGGATGTCTTCCAGCCAGCTGGTGAAATTGTTCGAGATGTACTCCTGGATTTGATGCCCGAGCAACCTGTCAATCTACCAAGAAAGGAACACCTCCTCAGAGCTGCAAATAGGGCTAGACAGGCGAGCAGGCCCAAGGATCCGCAAACCTTGGACTTCATCCTAGATAGGGAGCATGTCCCAGATTCATTCATTCAGGAGGATATCTGGGTTGATGGTAGACGGCATATCTTGATGGCCACTCCTGAGATGCTAGAACTTCTGTCCAAGGCACGGAGATGGTATGCCGATGGGACTTTCAAAGTTGTCAAGCGGCCCTTCACCCAGCTACTGTCTCTACACGCTTTTGTGAAGCAGGAAGGCCAGACAAAGCAGGTGCCATTGGCCTTTGTTTTGATGTCCGGCAGGAAGAAGAAGGACTATCGACGGGTTTTCAGAGCGGTACTAAAATCTCTTCCAGGGCAGCCAAAGGTAGAGGAGATTTTAGTAGATTTTGAAAGGGCAATATGGAAGGCCGTGGGTGCAGTCTTGCCAGGAGTCAACATCAAGGGGTGTTCATTTCACTGGGGTCAAGCTGTGTGGCGCAAAATCCAGGAACTTGGCCTGCAAGTTGCATACTCCAAGGAAGACAAGATCCATCGCTATTGCAGGATGCTCTTGAGCCTTCCATTCTTGCCACATGAGCATATTGAAGGAGTCTTCACTCACCTTGAAAGACAGGCCGACAGCCCTCAGCTTCAAGCCCTCACTAGATACATCCGGGCCACTTGGATTGACAGTCCTGTTTGGCAACCCGAGTCTTGGTCGGTGTATAAGCAGAGCGTCCGGACCAACAACGACCTAGAAGGTTGGCATAGGCGCCTCAATGGCCATGCAAAGAAAAGCCAGCTCTCCTTCTACCTGCTGGTGGCACTTCTGTATGAAGAAGCTAGGATGACATCCATAGAAGTGCGCCTTGTTCGGGAGGCCAAACTTCAGCGCCATCAGCGGAAAATGTATCGCCAGCTGCAGGGTCGCCTGTTCAGACTTTGGGACGAGTATAGCAGTGGCAAGCGAACGCCAGAACAGTTGTTGAAGGCATGTGGTCGCCTGTATGCTTCAATTTAGGGAATTGGGGCTTGTTGTTTTTAACACAGTGATGGTTATTTATTTATAAATTCTTATTTGTTTAAACATTTACTTATTTATTGTAAATTACTTGTTTATTCATTTTTAAAACTTTTTATTCACTAGTTTATTGATTTATTTACTTTTTATTCATTTATAACATCTTTAATGTTACAAATAATCTTGGATAGAGTAACAAAAGGTACCTGTAAAGAAATGTATGTTTAGTAAAAAATACAATATTTTGGTGGTGGACAATGTACATTGGAGTAACAATATTGGAGTACATGTATTACTTATTACTTCCTTATGAAGTTAAACAACGCATAGTGAAAGGACGTGTATAGTTAGTTATTTATTTTTTATTTACTTACATATTATTAGTTTATTTTTAATTTTCTTATTTTATACTTATTTATTTTTTATTTCCTTATTTATTTATACTTTATTTTTTTTAACATTTACTTTTTATTGTAAATTACTTGTTTATTCATATTTTTTACTTTTTATTCACTAGTTTATTGAGTTATTTACTTTTTATTCACTTACATATAACTTGCTTGATATTTACTTATTTATTTATTAATTCTTTTCTTTATTTAATTAATTGTTCATTTAATTATTTGTTTTACTTACTCTTGTATTTATATGAAGGAATCGTAAATGTAATTAAAACAATTGCATTGAAAATATTGTATGTACTTGTGCTCTTATTTAAATAACCAGACAATAACTGAAACACATTTAAACTATGAAATGGAAAAATTCCAGGACTATGAGATCACGCAAAAAAAAATTCACAACCATTCGTGAATAAATTCACGTCGCAAAATAAATATTCATCACCGATTATGTCCCGTCTGGGCCAGCGTATCCGTCGGATTTGCAGGTCAGAAATTGTTCGCCCAGAAATTTGATCTTGGACACATAATTATGAAAGACGATTTAGGGGATTTTGAGCTATTTTGTTAGGCATTTTTGTGGATTTTGGCGACATTTTGAACTCACATTTAAGACATTTGCTAGCTGTTCATTTGTTTCAATCAACAGAGGGCGAAAACCACTGGCTACGTTTCGATGCGCCTGCCCTTTGGCCTTGCGCGGGCGCTTTACGATCTAAGGCCGTGTCCGAAACGGGCTTCTAGAGCAACGGCTACGTCTATTGTCAGCCTGCTCACGTGTATTTGAATGGGCGAACACCAAGACAATAGCCATAGACAAGAGATTCGGATGCGGCCTTATAGATAGGTCGATACATACAGTGTATCTATATGTGGCGATGGGGCGAAGTGGCGAAGTGGCGATGGGGCGAAGTGGCGATGGGGCGAAGTGGCGATGTGGCGAAGTGGCGATGGGGCGAAGTGGCGAAGTGGCGATGGGGCGAAGTGGCGATGGGGCGAAGTGGCGATGGGGCGAAGTGGCAATGGGGCGAAGTGGCAATGGGGCGAAGTGGAAATGGGGCGAAGTGGAAATGGGGCGAAGTGACTGTAAAGCATCTGGAGCAGGATCAGGCAGGTGAAGTCTCCACCACGAGTCCGGATCGATGGGGTCTGTCTTGTATCCTCGGTGTGTGGTGTAGCCGAGTAGAGACTTCAAGTCCCCGAAGATTTTCTTGGAGTCAATTTGGAGTGGGCGAAAGCGTGCATGTTGGTCTATGACCCCTGCTAGGCGCAGTACAGCTGCAGCTGCGCGGATGAGGCGGCCGATTGACTCGAGGTAGTGGTTGACGGTGATGGCTCGTTTAACCACAACAGCCGGTCCGACGAGCTGGTCTACGTCCTGTGGCCTCCGTAGTAGGAACAGCTGCACGGCTTCTTCAAGCGTGGTGGTCATCAATGTCGCCTCGAACCGAAGGCCGCCCAGAAGGTGCGGGTGGGCGAGCATCAGCTGGTAAATCTTGCGCAGATGACGAAGCTTCCGGGCTCCCGCCCGGCTGTCACCAGGAACCGTCGCCATCTTAAAACTGTGCGATGTGCGGAGGAAATGGTATGACTCGTTGTATATCTTCACCGTGGGCATGACTTCATCGTCGAGGTGTACAGTGAGTGAACCACCGTGGTTGGCAAGAGGCGCTGGTCGTCGATCGAGTGGAGTGAACAATGGGTAGCTGTCCAGGATAACACCGGGGGGCAGCCTGAACCGTTGATCCACTTTCAGCACGTAGAGAAGTGTGTCATAACATGTGTAAGCCACATCGTAGCGGTTGTGGGGGTACCCTTCCGCAGTTGTGGCGGCGCATCTTCTGACAGCATCTGCGAAGGCAGGGAAGGTTGGAATGGCAGCCTTCATCCCGAAGTTGGTGAGTCGGAGATAGCTGATGTTGGCTGCTCGTATTGCATCTAAGAAGGTGGGTGTGGGCACGCCAATGCCCTGTCCACGGATCAGGTAGTCGGTCTCCTCGTCGGCGGGTACGCAGTAGTGCCGCCTGTCAAACAGGGCCTCGCAAAACTCACGTTTCAGGTGCGGGGTCTTCCTTGTTTCTACGATGCACTGGTAGTAACTCAGGCATACCATCTCCAAGCCGTCGGGGTAATAGTCCTTGCGAAACTGACGCGTCTTCTGGGTTGACAGTTGTACAGTATGTCCCAGCAGCGATGTGACTAGATATGCTACTACAAGTAGAAGAGCCAGATTTTTGTTTTCGTTTTCTCGTTCTTTTGGCATTTGAACCTTTGGCATTAGAGGCAATTCTTTTTGCACGTTCACGTTTTTCAATGATTGAGCGGACTTTGCCCCTTAGGAACGGTTTTAAAAAGGTTTCCATTATGTGGACTCAAAACAGACAGAGCGCTTTCATCCAGTTGTTGGAGAGTAGCACAGTTACCTATCAATGCAGCCAATTGATCGCATTTCTCCTTTGAAGTGGTCCTAGATTTGCCGCCACCAACGTCAAGTTTCGCTGTATCGTCATCTGAGGTTGTCCGAGAGTAAAAAAGGGAGTGACAATGAAACTGAAAAAATTGCAAAAACCATTGAACAAGGTATAATAGTGTCCATATAACCAAAGTGGGCCTAAATATTAATTTGCCTCTGCCATTTCGTTATTGAATGTGATGCGATATTACGCAAGAACATGTTTATTTTTACTTGTTTAATTACAAACAAGACTCGTTTAGCCTATGCGTTTCATTCCCTGTTACGCCGTTTACAATTACTGTCACGACGTGAATTTCAATCATAAATTACTAAATTACAAAATGTTGACATATTTGTTAAACCAGAAATTATATAAACATTATTTATTTCAGAGAATTTAGGTTTCTTTAGTCTGATGCAAATAGGAGTAAAACGATTTATTGGTTCACGGCCAAACCAATAAACTATTATTATGCTAAATAATTACTTTTATGGGCATTCCCTTTGTTTAAATGTCTTCGTCATTCGAGGAATGTCTTTCTTTTACGATTGTAACCCGTGGTTCACATTCCAAAATAACAGGAACCAAATTTATATTAATTTAACTCCCTTTTGGTAAAAAAACTCTTGACTTCACACAATTCAGGATTTGCATACACAAAGAAAATGTTTTATTTCCAGAAGAAAATAATTCCAGGCAATAGAAATACAAATGCAAATGCAATGGGTTAGATGATTTACATAAAACTCTAGATCCTGAATGATTTAAAATACAAAATTTGAGCTCAAATAAAAAAAGGGCGCCAAAACCTAAAAGACAGTTTACGCTCGCGATTCGTCCATCCTCTGTAGATCCGAGTTATGGAGTAGTAGGAGTTGAAGAATATGTAGAACGAGATGATGAAGTAGAGCACTTGAAGAAGTGTTCAATCGAAGATAGGAGTAGAAATGACAACTCTCGTCATTTATTGCTACATGTACATGTGAAACCAAAGTAAGATACTTGCGGGGTCTTGAACAAAACGAAAAGATGAAGTGGCTTTGTTTAGGACGATGCTGGGTTGTTCTTGGGTGCCTGGATCGCTCGAACATCTTGCGTTGGGTGTCGAGGATAGGCTTGGCGTACTGGATGTACTGGAGCACAGAATGGGATGCCTGGAGGGCATGCCCTACTAGAAAAATCAGTCATCATGATGACTGAATTTGGTCATCGTTTGCAAAAGAGGCATCAGAGGCATCAAAAGGGCAGCATTTGGAACCCTCGAATAAAGAAACAAATAGGGATTTAAAGTCATCAACAGTCATCACAATGATGACTATTTGATGAAACATGCACCAAATAGTCATCATTTGTGATCAGGCATCACTACCGATGACTCTTTGATGCCTGATCACAAAGAGTCATCAGTAATCGGGCATCATCAAACAGGCACCAAAGAGGCATCAAACGGGCATCAAAACAGTCATCAAATGTGACCAGGCATCAAAACAGTCATCAAAACAGTCATCATAATGTTGGGATCAGGCATCAAAACAGTCATCAAACAGTCATCAGTTGGGATCAGGCATCAAACAGGCATCAAACAGTCATCGGTTGGGATCTGGCATCACAGAGTCATCAAACAGTCATCAGATATGATCCGGTGTGGCGGTCTCACTTCTCCGGCGTGCTAGCTTCTCCGGGCAGATTGAGCGGAGAAGTCAGCACGTTACACTCACATACTCATTTATCCGCTGTGCTCACTTCTCCTGATGCCGCGTTACCAACAGAGGGCGCTATCACCATATTTTTCGTCGCATTTATGACAAAACGTGGCTGATATAAGGAAAAAGACAACCTGGGCAACAGGATCAACAAAGAATGGACAATAATTTATTTTGAAGATTTGAATTTTTCTTTTGTGTTTCCTAATTCCTCCATCCATGATGTCATATATGTTTGTTTCTTGTACACAGCCATTTAGTCTCTGAAGAAGATCTGTTAAGATCGAAATATTAGGCCCTCTTAACCTATTTGATTTATTATTTTTAAATAAATGTTACTGTGCTCCAGAAAGTCATAGGTTTCATCACAACACGCGTTTGTGAGAAAACTTACTTATAAACATCCTAAACAAAACACACAAAAGATTGCAAAACAGGACAAGTAAGGTTCGGTTGAGCATAGCAATGACTATGCTCTAATCATTATTTCTTCTGGAAACTTTCCACACATACGAATTATTGTATAAACAATAAATTATCAAAATTTCGCAAACGTGGGACAGTTACGAAGAACTAATTTGCATATTTAGTTACGGTGTTAATTAGACCACTGATGGACTTTGATCCAAACACTAACTATGCAAACACTACGCAAAATCGCGTAATGGTTTTTAATCATCTGAATGCACCCCAAAAATGGGAATATGTAGAGGACTTATTAGGCTTTTCAAATTATGCAAAATCTCACATTGACCACCCCTTCATATTTTGACTTTGGATGGCCACATTTCTAAATAACATTGTGCGACTTTACTCTCATATTGTGATGACAGGTCACCTATGTTATTATATCCGTACAAGCACACAAGTAGAACTGAACTAGAAACAAAATGTTCAGGTTCCTCTAGTATATTTCTTTTGAAATGTAATAATTGTTGAGAATATTTATCATTAATCAAGATTATTTTGAAGTCGAGGTGGGTGCAGAAAAGCAACTAAGAAAATAGCTTTCACCCTGCATGAACACTAAAAATATAACCTCGACCAATCATTCATATTGTTCATTGGACAAAACTGCAAAACAGAACAAGTGGCTTTTTCGTTTTTCCCTATAAAAAAAGGACATTTAAATAAATGTTTTTAAAAACTTGCCTTCGCTCAAAATGTTGAATTAGTTACTTCTTATCTTGATATCTTGCTACAACCATTGAAATATCTAGGTTTATTTTTGAAACAACAAAAATAATTTTCAAAATTCTACACAAAAATCAAACAATGTCATCGTCACGTGTTGGAACTAGAATAGTAACAACCAAAAAGGATAAAAAAACAAAGCCTTTTCTGAAGCGTATTTGGAAAAGCAAATAAGAACCTTTTTAAGTCGAAGGACTTATCTCGGATTGTCAGAGGAAATTATTTTTCAAGGTTTGCCCTAAATTCCAGAGTGGCTAAATAATGTAACGCAAACGCCAGAAAAAGGGCTGCTGAGGACAGATGTTTCCAATGACACATGAACGAAAAAAATTGACATTTCTTACATATTTAACATAAGGGACTTGACCTAAATCAGATGATTGGAAGCAGGCCAATGTCACGGCAATTTTCCAGAAAGGTGACAGGAGCCAACATATGTGACCCAGCACGAGTAAATGAGACACTTTAAGGCAAAAATGAAAATTGAGATTTTGATTTCATCATTTAAAGCTTGTTTAGCTTTAAACGATGAAATCAAAATCTCAATTTTCATTTTTGCCTCAAAGTGTCTCATTTACTCGTGCTGGGTCACATATTACATGACGAGGTCATGTTTGTGTTTACATCCAATAGGAGTTTCCTGGATCTCGTCCCAACTTTACTCTCATTCGCTCTCATAGGAAAGCGCACAAGTATGGCATGCATGTACATGATGGCCGGTGCCGTTGGTCGCTGGTTCAGTTCTGGCTCTGCAAAAGGCGAGCAGTGGCATAGCGTCTGAATTGCTGCACGTGGCACTGCCTCAGCACAAATGGTGGGATGCCTGTGTTCTGGAAAGCACGGTTTGGAGAAAAGGAAAAACAAATTGAAAAACAAAATTCCTACCATCAGGACAAAAACTCCACAACTTTTGGTGTCCTGTTGTCTTGAAGTGTGGACCCTTTGTACGTTCCACTTGTAATGAGACTAGTATATACATATTCATGTAACCCCTGACCTAGCTCCATGGTAACACTTGTCAGTACTTGTGGAAGTGGAACATGACCCTATCCAGAGTAGTTACAATTGCCTGACTTGTCCTGTCATTAATATACCTTTACAACTATATCACATGGTGGCAGCGGTATAAGTGATAATCGTAGATAACCCAGGACATCGAAATTAGTTCGAACTGTGCATCGATGGACAGTTTTCAGGCGATAAAATAGCGCGACGGTGTTCCACGTTTTCATGCTCCCGTGAACTACGATACGTGCATACACGTACACATACATCATACATACATGTGTGTGTAGTGGCCATCGCGCACAGCGTGCGTCGCGTGTGAAGTTGTCGTTTCCATACATTTCCCGTGTGGCGTGACTTGCGTTGACCTCTGACCTTCACATCGCAGAATCCTGCTTCGGCTCGACTGCATTTTTGACTTTGTACGTCTCCGCACGAACCATTTGAGGTAAGCAGCATGGCTGAGACAATACCACACCCCAAAATGGACTGGGACTGTGTAGATAGGCCCCAAGCTTACAAAGACTTCAAACAGACTGCATCAATGTGGTTCACAGTGAAAAAGATTGGTGCTGAAGACCAGCACAATTACATCATCTTGTGGACTGGCAAAGAGGGACTTCGCATGTTTAATACGTGGGGTCTCACAGACGAAGACCTACAAAATCCACAAAACATCTGGGACAAATTTTCAAGCCAGATCGAGCCTCAGGACAACTTCCGCATACATCGACTAGAATTTCAACGATTTGTTCAGATGGACACTGAGAGCATTGATGGATTCTACACGCGATGCAAATCAAAAGCCATGAAATGTCAGTTCGCCGACGAAACTGCACTCAATGAGAGGATCATTGAGGTTCTTATTTCAGGCGTGAAATACTCCGACGTGCAGAAGAAGCTGCTGCAGAAGGATGACAAGCTGCAGATCAAGAACGCTTTGGACATTTGCCGAACACATGAAGCAAGTGTCATGCACATGGCACAACTTAACCACATAGGAAAGGCGAAAGTGGATACCGTCAAGACACGTGGACAGTGCAAAAACTGTGGTGGACGCCACCCATATCGACCCCGCGACCAGTGCCCCGCATATGGCACGAAATGCAACGGTTGCGGCAAGCAAGGACACTGGCAACACATGTGCCTTAGTACAGCAGGCGCAAAGTCCAAGCCCAGAAACGCTCTCAGGTCACGTTCACGTCCACGTCCACGTCCTAGGGGATCGTACTCGCCTAAACGTGGTCATCATTCTTCGCGCTCCAAATCGCGTCAATCAAGTGAAGTAGACACTGTTGAATACGAGGTGTCTGCTGTTCAAGACCAATTCGAGAATATGGCTTTTGACACCATTGACATTGAGCAAGCACCTGACACACGCGATGAACTCTTCGCAACGCTCGACATCAAACTGAAACATCGTCCTGGATCTCATACGCTTAAGGTCAAGGTGGACACCGGTGCGCAGGGTAACATACCGGTACTACCCCTACGCACTTTTCGTCGTATGTTTCCGCGGCTAATGGACGCAGATGGATATCCTCAGCCGGGCTCCACGACACTAAAGAATACGCTTCTCACAGCCTACAATGGAACCTGCATACAGCAGTACGGCTGTGTCACAATTTCGTGCAGCTATGGAGAGACAGGCTGGCTTGACGCGGAATTTTTCGTTGCCGGCACCGAGGGTCCCGCGATCCTTGGACTTCCAACCTCGCGTGCTCTCCACCTTGTTACTCTCAACTGTGTGATACGCAAAACACCACGACATGAGAACAGTTCTGTGGGTGTTAGTCGTACATCCCGATCACAAGGTAAGCCCATTGAGCCCTTACCGACAAAGGATGATCTCCAACGACTGTATCCTGATCGCTTCACTGGGATTGGCAAATTCCCCGGTGAATACCACATAACGCTACGAGAGGATGCATGTCCGGTTGTACAGCCTCCACGCAAGTACCCCATCCAGATCAAGGAGGAGCTCAAAACTGAGCTGGACAGAATGGAAAGCCTAAATGTCATCTCCAAAGTAACGGAGCCCACAGATTGGGTTTCGGCATTGGCATTTAGCAGAAAGGCCAACGGCAGTCTCCGCGTGTGCCTTGATCCGCAGGCACTAAACAAGGCCTCTAAACGAACATATCACAAGACGCCAACCCTGGAAGAAATCACACACCAGTTCAGCGGCGCGAAAGTGTTCAGCAAACTGGATGCACGGCACGGGTACTGGAGCATCGTGCTGGATGAGGAGTCAAGTTTGTTGACAACCTTTAACTCACCATTTGGGCGATATCGCTTCCATCGTCTCCCCTTCGGGCTGAAAGTCTCCCAGGACATCTTCCAAGAGAAAATGGACATGATTCTGGAGCAGTGCCCTGGTACGCTGGGGATCGCAGATGATATCGCTGTTTTTGGCACAACTGCCGACGAGCACGACACACACTTGCACAACCTCATGACAGTAGCTCGCAAATATGGTCTGATTTTCAACCTTGGCAAGTGCGATATAAGAACCCCTTGCATCAAGTTCTTCGGTTGCCTCTACGACGCATCCGGTGTTCACCCCGACCCAGCGAAAATCCAAGACATACATGCACTTCCTGCTCCACAAAACGTCAATGAACTACAGCAGTTCCTGGGCCTGGTGCAGTACCTTGCGCCGTTCATCCCCAGACTCGCGGATCACACAGACACCCTACGTGCACTCCTGCGAAAGGACAGTGACTGGCAGTGGACAGGATCGCATCAAAAAGCATTCGAGAATTTGAAATCGTTGATCAGTACAGAGTGTACACTCACCCACTTTGACCCTCGACAACCTACGGTGCTACAGGTCGATGCGTCTTCAAAGGGACTCGGAGCGGCACTCCTGCAAAATAACAAACCTGTAGCATACGCGAGCAAAGCCCTGACGGAAACTGAAAAACGATATGCAAACATCGAACGCGAGCTGCTAGCAGTGGTTTTTGGTTGCACGCGATTCCACACTTACCTCTACGGATCCAAGTTTGTGGTGGAGTCGGACCACAAGCCCTTGGAAAACATCCAACACAAGAGTCTCGCTAACACACCCCCTAGGCTCCAACGTATGATGTTGCGCTTGCAGCCCTACGACTTCGCGATAGTATACAAACCAGGACGCGAAATGTTGATCGCCGATGCCATGTCTCGTCTCAACCCTGCGTATGGCCCACAAATCGCATTCGATGAAACGATATACGCCATACAATTTTCTCAAGCCAGACTCACTCAGCTGAAACAAGAAACAGCTGGTGACCCCTCCCTACGACCATTGGCTGAGATAATCCTGAACGGCTGGCCGGAAGACCCAAAGGATCTGCCCAAATGCCTCCGTCACTACTGGTCATGTAGAGACGAACTGTCGGTTGACAATGGCCTAGTTGTCAAAGGAGACAGAATCATCATACCTGACTCTTTGCAGCAAGACGTGCTTGAGCAAATACACGCTGGGCACCAGGGTATCAACAAGTGCCAACTACGCGCCAAAGCATGCGTGTATTGGCCAGGTATCAACAAGGAGATTGAACAGTTGATTGGCAAATGCATCGTGTGCCAAACACATCAGCGCAAGCAGTCTCATGAGCCGCTTCTACATCATGAGATACCCCAACGGCCTTGGCAGACTGTTGGAACGGATTTGTTCCATTTTGATAATGCCGAATACCTCATTGTTGCGGACTATTACTCCAAAGCTACATTTGTGAGGCGTGTGAGTGGTCAATGTTCGAGTGCAGCAGTAATATCACTCACAAAACAAATCTTCAGTGAGCAAGGCATCCCTACCAAGGTCATCAGTGACAACGGTCCGCAGTACGACAGCCGGGAATATTGCAAGTTCTCCCAAGACTGGGGATTCGATCATGTCACATCGAGTCCACGATATCCCAGGAGTAACGGTTTCATCGAGCGGATGATACAGACTGTTAAATCGACCTTGACAAAGGCCAAGCAGTCCAGCATGGACCCCTACCTTGCACTTCTTTGCCTCCGCACGACTCCAATCGACAGTGCTTTACCTTCACCTGCAGAGCTACTCTACAATCGCAAGCTCAAGGACAACCTTCCATCCATGATTCGTCACGACAGACTCGACAAAGATGAGGTGTTCAACAGGTTGGCCCAAAAGCAAGTCAAACAAAAGGAGTACCATGACCGTGCTGGCGTTCGCAAACTGTCAACTCTAGTACCTGGACAGCATGTTACAGTCCAGGATCATCACACTGGAAAATGGACGCCTGCAGTTGTCAAAGATGTCCGTCCAGAGCCAAGATCATTCATGGTTCAGACGCCGAATGGACAAACCGTACGCCGAAACAGAGTACAAATTCGCGACACAGAACCAACGCGAAAGACACTTCGTTTTGCAAACCCACCGGTTGTAGGTGCGCAAACCCCGTCACACAACCCACAGGCCCCTCAGTCTATACTACGAAAGACTGGGGGCAAGTCTACTGTTGAGAAACAACACAGCAACAAGTCTGTCACTAACCTACCGTCTGCTGAACCACACCAAACACGCAGTGGACGAACAGTGAAGAAGCCAGAAAGACTGATTGAGACATAAGACTGTTTCAAATAAGGCTGTTAGACACAACTGACAGGTTTTCATTTGTTTTAATTCATTGAAATGTTATTTCATTCTTTATAACAAGAAAGTACAAGAGTAAAATATTGGTTGTTTTCAAGTTGAAAATTAAGAGTTAACAGTTAAGTTTTAAAAACGTTGTTCTTGTTATGTACGTTTAAAAGTTTTCTACTTGGGCCAGTAATTCAGATGAACATTTTCAGTGATAAGAAACCCGGACAATTAGAGTTTTTCCAATTTAGCTACAAAATCTAGCTTCATCCCTATACATGTATTTCACTATTTGATTTTGTTCTCAAAGGGGGGGATGTAATGAGACTAGTATATACATATTCATGTAACCCCTGACCTAGCTCCATGGTAACACTTGTCAGTACTTGTGGAAGTGGAACATGACCCTATCCAGAGTAGTTACAATTGCCTGACTTGTCCTGTCATTAATATACCTTTACAACTATATCACACCACTGTGTTGGCGTTTCGCTGATGACGGTAGCTCTTGCATTCATGTAGTTTCTGTGGGAAGATAAAAGGTACATTGAGATCCTATAAATTGCTTATGCAAAGTGATAGATGTTGGGTATTCAATTGGACCTTTGGCAGAAAAGGGTGTTTTCTGTCTGGGAAAAAAACGTTCAGTGCCGTAAAAGGTTCAGTACCTCAATTTGGAATAGGCTTTGTGCTGGCAAGGTTGATGCCATTTTAGAGGGGAAAATTTCCTCAATGTACTGTTTCTCTTTTTATTTATCTAAATTGTATATTTAATTTTGTTTTTCTTAATATAATTTTCTTTCCTGGTAAAGTAACACTGTGCACCAAGTAATGAACAATGAGTCCTTTGGTTTAACTTCCACAGGGCCATGTTACTCCCAGCCATTACTCACACATTAATTGTTCTAGTGAAAGATACAACACTTTCAGTAACATAACACTTACATGAAAAGAGAAGAATACCGCTTCTCAGCTGCACTGTATCCTGGCAGAGAATTTAGGATTCCCAGCTGTTTGGTGTAAGTGTTGGCTGATAGTAGCATCCAGTGATCTTCATCCACACATACAGGCACCAAAATCCACATGTGCTGTGAGAAACAAATCTGGACAGAAAGACGTTTGAGAATTAACACATGTATACATGATGTGACAACAGGTGCGATTGCAGGACTTGATATAAAATTAAGTAATAAATATCTTGGCGAGTTAAAAGCTTCTGACTGGTCGAGACTCAATTAGGTGAGCTATAGCTCCAAAATCCCATTCACTAACAATTAATTTGGTGTTTACATGCACACTTACATCTAACAATGCAGTCATAGATGTGAAACCATTCGTGATCATGTATACTTTACATTAACAAAATCTACACAAGAAATTCAATCACCTCTTTAAACAGCCACTCCATATATTTGCCAGTCTCCCATAATTGTGGTAAGTGGCAAGGTAGACAAACCACATGCTGAGCGGTCGTGGTGTTTATGCCTTTTTGAAGCAGCCATAGGTAGGCATGAATCACCTTAAAAATCACAGAAACTAAATATAATTGTCACTGCTAAACAGCATTAATACAGGAATGTTTAACAATGTAAAATTCAGTCTTTATCTTCAAATTTCCCGATGTGGGTTCTATCGAGAAAACAGGCTTTTCCTTGAATCTGGGTTTCACAACTTTTTATCCTTAGCCATATTTTGAAAAATCCTTCGGGAAATTAAATGTAAAATTCTAAAACTTGAACACTTTCATAAAAATATCATGATAAATGTGGTTATGGGTACACAAGTATAAGCAAAGAGTCACATGGTAAATAAGACATATTTATGAGCAAGTATGACAAGTACCTGGTCATTAAGGTAGTCATCTGTGCTAGCCAGAGAAGTCAAATCCTGTCCTGACAAGTGATACTTTCCAACTGTTATAGACTGTTCATTGCCTACACATCAACATACATCATCCATGGCAAGGGTGGCACCCGCTAAAAACGTCTGATCAGGAACCTGCCTCAGGGTATCAAGAAGAAACTTTGCCTCATACCCTGTAGTAAAGGCATATGTCAGGAGGGAGCTAGCTACCTGACAGACGTCTGTGTCCCTCACAACAGAAGATGCCCCATTATTTTCTCGGCTTATACACTTGGCAACTACCGGCATCACTTGATCAAGTATGTGGGCGTGCTTGGAGTCCATATCCATGCAAAGAGAAAACACTGGGTCCTTCTCTGAAAGGTCCACATACTGTGATGGTGTTTGTGACTTGGCAACGACACAGTGTCTAGCCACATACTGGAAAACCTCTTGGACGTCATCCGACGACCTGCCAAGCTTATGCAGGAAAGACTCTAACTGCGCATCTTCATTTATAGGCTGTACTTCAGCACAGTTTGCGGTCTTCCCTAAAAATACAAAATGAAAGGAAAAAAAAGAATAGAAATGAAGAAAATCAATTCTTATAAAATGCAAATATTGGATAAGTACAGACCCAAAGTTTGTTTCTTTTTCAACAGCGCCATTTAAAACAAAACACAAACAATATCAAATTATTTTTGTAATATTTTACCCTTATAAGGCCTACAGAAAAAAAACTGCCATACAAATTTCAATATCAGAGTGTGTGTGGGAAACCTTTGAAGGAAAACAAGAAAAAAACATTGTGGTCAAAAATTCGTTCATCTATCGGAGTTTATTGTTTTTTGTTGTTGTTTTGGTTTATGGCACAGTAATCAACTTGCCCTAACTCCCCAGGGTGTGTGCAAACTCATAATAATTTTGGAGGCCTGAGGACTGTTCAAGTGTTAAGGTAAATACCGAATACTGTGATTATGGGTGATATTCTTCATGCAAACACTAACCTGCAGTTTTTGTTTTAGTCTCAGAATCTGCAACCTTGCCGACCGACCGTTTTTTGGTTGCCTTTACCGAGGTACCTAACAACAAAACATTTGCACCATTTATCATTTGATCTGCCTTGTCAAAACTCAATGCAAAACTCTGTACACTTCTTCAACAGTTACAACAGAAACATTAAAACACTGAAACTCACGAATCATGCTGGTGTAGTTCATGTCAATATGGAAAATATACGTAAATACAATTAATACATGAAAATGAGATTAAACAAAAACAATTACTGCAATAGTACATTGGCTGCTGCAGATAACAGCAACAAACAACAACAATTTAAGAAAATATGGTAGTGCCAAACAAACAGCACTTGGCGGACAATTTGTTACATTTCGGTTTTTTCCCAGTAACTCCTTTATAACTCTAACTCCCTAACTGTATTTTAATAAAAACTGGCCCAAGTCCATCAAAATCATTAACAGTTGGTAACCTCTGGCCTGCAGGACCATTTCGACCAAAATCTGCCGAAATTGGGGTGGGGGGGGGGGGGGGGTGTATTTTGATGGAGTTGGGGTAGTTAGGGTTACTTGTTATAATTAGGGTTAATTAGGGTTAATTGTTATAATTTGTAAAAACTGTATTCATGCGTAGAGTGCATGATGATGACCAAAAAAGAAAAAACAATGACAATTTAAATGAAATGGAGACATTTCAAACATGCAACATCTATCTTTATGGAATATACTCGTCTTGTAGGGTCGCAGCTGATCATAGGGAACCTTGGATTGTAGCTCTTGACCCGAGGCACTCAACAATGTCACACGTTGATGTGTGTCTATGTCTACAACACTGCAAAAAGTATAGCATATATTTTATCGGGTAAAGATTTCTAAACAAAAGTGCTCATCTTTAAGCTCATTCCAAAACAAACAAACACACAAACAAACTGACTTGTAAAATTAACGATTTAAGAAAATTCTGTGAAAAATCTACCTGTATGGACCACTCCAAAGTGGTTCCATCTTGCCGCCTTTGCGACCGGTATTTCGTGCATTTTTTCGGAGAACTTTGTCCCCGACTTTCAGGTTGAAAGTTTTCACACCTTGGCTTTTCCTGCGTTGGAAGGCAATTTTTTGCTTCCTCTGAGCCCCAGCAACATTCTGAAGCACCTGAAATGAGACAATAAAAAAAAAAACATACACTGTCAGCAGATCCAAATACATTTGTTTGTTGACAATGAAGGGTACAACACTTAAAACGATGTTGTTGTGTAACTACAAGTAATGTCCATGATTCTTTTACTGTTCCTACAGGTTCAGGTGGGAGTGCATGGTGCCAACAACTCTTCCCATTAAGATATCAATATGTTACAGAAACTGTAAATACAGAAGTAGTGCAATCAAGTTGAGAGCAAGTTTAGCAATACCTGAATTACAGCTTACTTGATTGCTAATACAAATATACAAACAATTTACTGAGTCTATACACGTTATTAAATCAATAATGACCTTCGCAGTTGTCTCTACAGTACTTGACTCTCTCTGACACACCAACTCTTCGATGTCTCCATCTTCATCTCCTACAGGCAGCTGGAATTCTTCATCTGCAGGTTCAATCTGAAAAACAAACAACTGCTAAATCTGCCCATAAAAAGAAAAGGAAATCTTCTGACCAACACTTTTACAGTCATTTCATGAATTTGCTTACCTCCAATGGTGACCTTGGATTTCTCCCGAACATAAGGAAGAAAGGCGTGAATTTTGTTGATCCTTGCTTCTGGGTGCGAATGGAATATGCTACCCCATCTAGGTAAGATGCCCAGTCTGTCTGGTGGTCATTTACCATCTTAGCAAGACGAACTTTTAGCGTCTGGTTCGTTCTCTCATCCAGGCCATTGGTTTGCGGATGGTAGGCACTGGTGATGGAACGTTTTATCTGAAAAACATGATAACAAATTACAGTCGTTAAATATATCACACATTTTTTGTTTACGAAAACAGGTTTGCTCAAGCACAGCCATGTTATCTTGTTTACACCTGAGAGCATTCACACCACTGAGACCAAGTCCTTGTAGGAATTTCATGTACGAAGAAAAAGGGACATCAAGTGAAAAACGTCAACTTCAAATAACGGGAATATAGGATATACAGTTTAAGAATACTCGGTGTGACAATCCACACGAGGTATGCACAACTTTAAAATTTTCCACTATAATTACTTACGTTTGCAACAAATTCACGTCCCTGGTCAGACAGAACAAAGGTGTGAATGCACAAGGCAATCCCAATGGCCTCCTTTGATTTTAGTGGGAAGAAATCCACAAACTTGGTGTAGTAGTCAGTGAGGGTAAGCACATATCTATAACCCTCATCAGTTGTTGGCAGGGGTCCTGAAAGAGAAACCACACAATAGTCTTTAAACTGCTTTGTAGAAATCAATGAAAGTACTGATGATTTGATTGATCCCTAAATAATGCAGCCAATGTCCAGAAACACCAGGCAAAAACATGCTTATATTACTGATGCAAAGCTTTAAATCTCATTTATGCTTATAATTATTAGAAAAATATTATACTAAAAAAAAACATTACCAATTAAATCCATTCCAACAAGCTCCAGTGGCTCCTTCACGCTGATCGACTTTAGCTCGGGGGCTTGAGTTTTTATTTTGTCGAACCTCTGACAGCGATCACAAGATTTGATCTGTGGAACATGACAAAGTTACTTAACAAAACGACAACAAAAATCTACATTTTTGGCATATTTACATACACTTGAAGATCATATTTCCTTATACTATTAATGTTTTATCTTTGTTAAAAAAACTGACTGAATACATTCTGTATTTTATGCCTTCCAATAATCACAGATCTTGGTACAACCGATACTGATAAAGTGATAGTCATTGTTTTTTATTCAATTAACAATAGCACAATATACAGCAAAAATGTATCAGCATCATCTGAAAAAGACGTTCAAGTAGGTCTAGATACTAAAAGAATTTCAAGCGATTACATTAAATGAACATTTTGTAAAATCGTGTCATAGGTAATTAGTAGCCAAAATTTAGCACCTTTTGTTTTGTGTATAATATTATTTTAGTTATATCATTGAACAAAAAGCCAGGTAGTTCTCTTACATAGTCAACAACATTTTCTTTCATGCCATTCCAAGTGTAATTTGGTGAAAGCTTTGACAAAGTGGCATTAATGCCACTATGTCCACCCATCTCACTCGAGTGGTAATGTTGGAGCAAGTCCAACACTTCTTGTGCATCAGTCACCACCTTCTTTTTTATGCCAGGCTTTCGCTGGGTGTAGTACAGCTCCTTTTCTGTGTAATAAAAGACACAAGACACAAATGGAAAGATTAGGTTGCTCCATTGCTGAGACATGTTCAACCCCAACAAGCATGTGTCAAATTTGCCGAATTGCATCAATTATTGGTATTGCCCGTCATTCACAATATTTGGTCCAATCGATGATTGAAATGAAAATAAAACAGCCGTTGGTGCAATTTGGCAAAGTTGATGCATGCTCAGTATCTTTCAACGTAACCCAAGTACCATGACAAAGAAGTGGGGTGGGAGATCGGGAGGGGATAGCCCAGCCCCAAGGCCAAAAAGGGGGGGGGGGGGGGGGTTACCAAATCACCAAATGCATGAAATGGGGGGGAAATGTAGGAAAGACACAAAAACACATAAAAAAAATAATAAAAGAACAAAATTGACAAATTGATTATCTTCTGAACACATGCTGAAGATTGGTAGATTGATCTTTATCGGATTTTCTGCTCTCGACTCAGGCTACGTAAACTAGTATAATGTGCATGTCATTGGTCCGAGCATTTCCAGGCAGTACTCACTCGCATCATCATAAACGTGGGACTTAGCTTGATATCGTACAGCCCTTTGATCCTTGGAGGAAAGTCCAGCAGGGTAGTGGCCTTCTGATAGATAGAAGATAATACGGTCGCTCTTTTTCTTCTCAGAAGCGAGTCTGGCCGTCATGTCTACAGACGCCATGTCGAAGCAAAAGACCGAGTAGTGTACTCAGTGCACTTGTACGATTACATGTACCATGCATGTACGTAGTACAATTTTGCCGCCCTAGGCCTCGCGCACGCGCCCGCCGCGAAAATCCTGATTATACTGGTACCCTATATATAACGTAGACACATATTCTACAATCTTATGTGCACCATGCCAGTACATCGCGAACTCAGCACACGGAATAAAGTCGGCGAAAATCTAAGCCACTGCGCAATGTTGCGCATGCGTGTTGAAGCGAAATTTCTCTTTCGGAGAAGTGAGCACCCCGGAGAAGTGAGACCGCCACACCGGCATCAAACGGGCATCAAAGAGTCATCAAAGAGTAATTAATTATGCAAAAAAACAAAAAAAAACATAAAAGCACAATAATTCACTCCAAATGCATCATATTGAAATACAAATGCAACCCTGGTTGCTTCCTTTATTCTACTGTTGCGTTAGAAAGTTTAAGCTCAATCGGTCAAATCGGTCAAGCGGTTCAAACATGGTTTTCGACTCATGAGGTCAAAACTAATTGTTTTACTCATTTCTCAAAAACTACAGCACCTCGGCCAGTAATATTTCAAGGGAAGCTTTCTGTCATCATTATCTTTAAACCTTGTAAGTTTAATGTGAATCTGTGAGCTTTTCTGTTTTGTGTTTTACCAGAAGTATAGAGACCCTTTCAAATATTTTAGTGGAAAAATATTTCTTTCTCGAAAACTACGTTACTTCAGAGGGAGCCGTTTCTCACAATGTTTTATACTATCAAAAGCTCTCCATTGATCAATAACAAGTAAGTTTTTATGCTAACAGTGATTACCAATAGTGTCCAGTGCCTAGTGTTTCATGTTTATGTTGGGATACACCAAGTGAGGATACTGGTCTTTGAAATTTACCAAAAGTATGGAGTCCCTAGTTAGTTACAGTTGGCAAGTTACAGGCATTATATTTCAATGTCTACTCAGCCTTAGAGTTACCGGTAGATGAACGCCTGGCATTATAACAGGCACTGTTGATGATCCGGACGACATCAGTCTTCTTCAGAGGTTGGATGTTGTTTTCAATCGCAAATTTAGAGATGAAACCTTAAAAAGAAATAAATATGAAAGAAATCTATTAAACAAGTTTTCGTGAGAGAGAGCAAACATTTTAAAAGCACTAAATATCTGCATCCGTGTTTTATCTGTCATGGCAAAATTGATGTATGTTGTGTAGCCACAAGCCATGTGGTTTTTGGAGATTGCTAAACTAGAACTACCCGTTATTGCATGGGACTCGCATGACAATATATCAAGTATTTTTGTACTCAAAAGTGCAAAGAAAAATAATTGCCCAGGCATGAGCTTGAGGTATCATCTTGTTGAGAAAGGGGATGTAAGTGTACTCCAGATATCAAACAGTTACATACCTTTAACAGCTTGAACAGCACTCTCTGGTAGGGCCTCTCGGCTGTCATCTTTGCCCCTCTGACCCTTGCAACATGACTTGGAAAGTTGTTTCCTGGAGAACAGTGTCAAAAGGAGATTCCTCACAACGACCTTAAGTCCCTTCGTATCCTTTTCACCCAGTGATGCCTTCACTGCATCCTGTTGTTTAGCAGTGACATACACGCCTGGATACAGTTCCACTTTTTGAATGCCACAGCTCTAATGAAGGATCAAAATAAAGAAAAGAAAAATTGAAGTTACACCTACAAAACTTCATTTTCAATTTGCACAAAGAAAATTCCAACTTTTTTCTGTCCAAACATTTTCAGATGAAATGGTAAATTCTGAAGAAAGAAAAAAAAGAAAATGTTGGTATGGGGGTTTGCCGCTCTTCAGTTGAAATCAACGGTACTGTGTTGCTCTCAGATTCATAAGAACTGGTTTCAAACAAAAGTTTGGGAAAAATAATACCTGAAAAAACAAATTGATAAAAAAATACGTACATCAGTTTCCTTACACCACTGCCATTCGGGGGTCAAGCTCGGTGCTTCCTCAGTCACCTCCCGTCTTCTGTTGTCCATTGATCATTAGAGATTAGTGGATTTGCACGCCCCGGAGTTTCTGCTGCAGTCCGGGATGCTGGACGGAATATATCCCGCAGGTGAATTGGACCATCTGCCTGTCCTGCCTTGCAGTGATGACTATATTGTCCTCCCTGATCGAAGTCTGTCATCTGCAGAGTTGTGGACGGTTTCTCTGCCCACCAGGCCTGGGTCGATATCGTCTGGTGTGAACAGCCAAGATAAAGTGCCACCTCACGGTAGCTCAGTCGGCCTTGCAGCATGCCCAGGGCACCCTGCTGTTGATCCCTCGTCAATTGTGGCATGTTGCTTGAAATGCCCATTTTGCACTGGCCTTTTTAAAACCAACATCAAGACATTCCGTGCAGCTCATTACAATCATCCCATACCCTTTGAAAAATCACTGACTGTCAAAACAGCTGTTCAACAGCTGTGCCATGGAGCGACCATTTAAGGTTCAAGTGACCATCAGACACCGTTTGGTCTGACAGTAAGGACACTATTGTCCACAAAATAAGTTCACACATTACTACACGCAATGTTATTGTTGCTATATAAAGGTTTAAAAGGTGGCAAGTTCTTTTGCGTTTATATTGTTTTATTTGTGTTCATGTGCATTCACAATTATCAATTTACAATTTGGCCAGGTCTCTTGGGTTTATACCGTAAACACACCATTTTGTTTTGTTACTATTTTCATTTAAAGTTAGGATACACCATTAATTGCTTGAATTATTATAAATAGGTGGATTTAGGAGGTTGTATTTTTATAGTAAATTTTGTTTAACCCACTTGTCCGAAGTTTTAAAGTTCGTTTTCAACCGGCGTCGGGCAGTCATTCTTATATTGTTTTTTCGTGTTTGTGTGTGTGATATACCGGCATTACATGATATCTACCGGTAGCTCAATCATTTTGTTGGCTGTCCACAATAATTTTTTACTTTCAAATATACAAGATATTTCTTACTAATTTGGAAGTATGTACATGTAACATTTATTGATATCTGCAATGTACACGTATATGCAACACCAAGCAGAATTTATTTTCTAATTGATTACAATTTTTTATATGGCCACAACTTCAACTAAGGCCCAGGAGAATGACAAACTTACATAATTCCCTAAATGTATCTAAACTACAATAATCATCCAGAGTCTGCCATTTTCCTTGGCATTGCAGAAATTAGAAGGTTATTGATTGTTATTTTATATGATTGTTGGGATCTTTCTGGCATATAATGCAGAGATTACTCTAGTTAAAAAACTGGCATGAATCATTGACATAGCCAATAGATAGCCAGCGAGCAATACTATCTTTAAACGTACTAGGTTCGTCTGGTCACCTGAATATAACCAAAGCAATTTTCCATGTGAAGAACAATTAAGTCCAACTTCCTAGCGCATTTTATGACTCTCCATTCCCAGCTTTACTTCCCTGATCTCAGGCCAGATGTATCTGCTTCTGTTTTTCTCTTTTGTTACTCGAGTATTCCACTCTTCATCACTGACCTCTTCCACAGTTTCAGCCTCGGGGAAAAAAATAATTCTTTATCCTGAGGCTCGTATCATAAAGAGTTGGGAAATGAGAAACAAGTGCGAAAGTTTTTACTGATGCATATCTTGCATTTGTACATGTAACGGGGGTTAATTACCTTCCAAGTTAGGAACACATTACATGTAGGTGTTGGTTCTTCTCTTGCATTTCTCATACTAATTATTCCTCGGGCAGCTGTGTTGAGTTTGAGACAGGTGGTCCACCTCGCACCCGTAACAATTGGATATGACATAGAATTCAAATACAATTCTAATCCATAAACCCAAATGGTTGTATGTTCAGGAAACTGTTGGTCTGATGATTGAATCTTTTTCTTTTTGGTGGTCTCTTTAAAAAAATATATTTTTAAACAGCTGTGATAACAATAAGGACACACCACTCAATTGTCTGCAAAACTCCCTCTCGTATAATAATATATTGGGAAAAAACTCTAGCAATCTTAATACAATTAAAAACACAGAAAAATAACATTCGTAACAATGGTACTACAACTGGAGAAAGGGTTAGGGTTAAAACAAACAAATAATAAAAAAATATATAGACTATTTAAAAAATCTTCGTCGGATTCACTGTCACTTTCCTCAACATATTCATGTGGGGTCTAAGACAGAATCATCACTTGACTGATCGCTTGAATCAGAGAAGCTTTCTACTCTATCCTTGAAGCAGCCAAGTTGTGATTACTGAGCCGGTATTTTATGTCCAGATTTGTTATGGGTGCAGGGTTGTAAATAGGCCCCAAATTGCTTGTGCCGACCAGATCATATTTTGCATGATCTTTAGGGCATACTTAACAATTGGGATGTTCATTTTTGCAAAAGTGACGTCACATAACACCTTATAATGTCACCTGAATTTATACCTATAACACATCCCGTAATACTTGTATACCAAGTATACTAAAATCATAACTTATAAAGTTTAAAGAGCGTCCCTTACAATCATTGTTTACACTATTGTTGCTAACATCAAAAAATAACTTTTGAGAAAATATTTAGAAATTTGAAGCGTACGCATTTTAAAAATTGTTAATTGCAATAAAAAGCTTGCTAACTTTAGCAAGTTCAAGTTTAGAATCCTGCTGTCTGTAGAATTCTCGGTGTAGGCTAATGTCATGCCCAAGGTGCCTTGCGAGCCAATCTAGTTCTCCTGAATTGAGATCTATTATCTACGACACCTTTGCAATGTATTTCCGAAGTTTCGTACTTGTAATGGCAGCTGGCTCCTTCAGACCTGCGTACTGAGCAACTGAGTGAAGACAGTCCCAGCCTCTGACTGGCTGGATTGCATTTTAAGGCCTTGCTATTAAAAATGTACGGGTTTCTAGGGTGAATCCCAGCCTTTTCTCACTGATCAAGGAAGAGCTCTATTCCGTTCTTTTTATCTTTGGTGAGCAGCACTGGCACATTTCTTCCTCCCTTTCCTCTCACTTTGACCATATCCAGCCTGTTAATAGAAACAAATACTGAATCTGACTCTTTCCAGCCACTGGTGCAAACAGAACGCACTATCGCTACAAACATCGTCAAATTTTTGGTCTATATTTGAGTTGAAATGTTCTTCATCAGAGTCCATCAAACAACTGTGTTGTATTTGTGTTCCACATCACACCCATAACCATTTGATACAACATACATGTACTGCCAGAATATGATACGCACCCACAACCCCAAAGGGGAAAACATATTCCCTCTGGCTTCTCTTTTGGGGTCTAATGAAATCTACTCCGTGTTGTCCTGAGTACCTCTACTGCTTCTGGGTGGAATTCATATGCGTGGCCAGGCGTATGAAGGTCATGGAGAGGCTAGCTGAGAAGTAATTGAAAAAAGAAGAAAGTTCTTGCGTTGAGATGAACTGTGAGGCTCTTGTCCACGAGTGCTATCAATTTTGCAAGTGTTTGGAGTTGTGTTGAGCCTAGGATGAAGAAGGGAGTGTCTGGTAAGATTTGCATTCAGTGTACATGTAGATAGCAAGTGTTAGCGAGGCACCCTCACCGGAGAATAGTTTGCATTCTCGTCTAATTTGCAGAGTCTGTTTAACCCTATCAACCCAAAGACATATTTCATCACACCGGCTTTGGTTCCCACAGTTTGGGGCCTAGCAGGTTCAGTTTTTCACCAGACACATTTTAGCAAACTTTCAGTATATAGCACCCTCATTAGACAATCTCACGAAAGGCAACTCTTGCAAACACAATAAATAAAACTTCCAAATGCTGATCACAAACTGTGAAACTTCTCAAAGCATGGCAGTACACACCTTGGCTTCTTACACTGTTTACACATCTTACGAGTCTGTTTCCGCATGGCTTTCGTACTGCAAACGACACAGTTGCGCTTTTTGCTAGGCACACTTCTTTCGGTACACTCGGTTTTATGATATGTTCAAGTAATGCAAAAACTGCCCAGTTCAGTCTTCGCACATTCTTTTGTTGCATGGCACAAAGTACATATGTAGCGTGATTCTCTCCCCTGCAA
Source organism: Crossaster papposus (assembly GCA_037893245.1). Classification (NCBI taxonomy): domain Eukaryota; kingdom Metazoa; phylum Echinodermata; class Asteroidea; order Velatida; family Solasteridae; genus Crossaster; species Crossaster papposus. The sequence goes on along the minus strand of JBAIAA010000217.1, from coordinate 884,939 downwards.
ACCACCATCTGCTCGATCGAGCTTCTCGTCTATCGTAATATTGTAATATTGAAAAGAACTCCAACAATCTTAATACAATTAAAAACACAGAAAATAACATTCGGAACAATGGTACTACATGTTGTAGAACTGGAGAAAGGGTTAAAGTTAAAACAAAAAAATACTTTTGAAATCTATGGAGTACACTGTAGTTTAAAAAAAAATTGTTTAAGAATGAAGTGTTTTTTCAACGTCACCAAAATAACATCATACACCTGAAAACTAGTTAAAAACCGGATGATGATCGCAAAAAAAACAAATAAAATAATAACTAAAAGTTTTAATTAAGGAGTGGTATTATTCTTTTTTACAATCATAGATCCCAAGAAAAGCACGAAAAACAGAGTTGGTTTTTAAAACTAACAGTGTTTTTCGTGCTTTTCTCGGCATCCATGATTGTAAAAAAGGAAAATATCACTTGTTAATTAAAACTTTTATACGCCAGTTTCATTGTGGTCTTACAATGTATGCACCACCCTGAGATGGATGTACACGTTCGCAAAGGTTTTGCCAGGTGTACAGCCAGGAAAGGGGCAACGGTGAGAATTGCCTTTAGAAGCCTTATTGATTGAAGGGGCCTTGTAAAGAAACTCAGCTGTTGTTGTGCTGTTTGGTGGTCTCAGCCTTGGTATTCAGCAAGCTTTTCCTGAGCAGGTCGTCTTGTGTTGGTGTATTGCGCCTCCGTGAAGTTGAGTTGATGTTTGTATTCTTCTAGTGCGACTCTTGTGAAGAGTAGCGATGTTCGGCTCTGCAACTTACTTCAACGCTCTAGGAACAATGGTTGAAGTTTCATCGATCGGGGTGTTCTTGGTGGCCTTATTTTGGTTTCCAGGTATGGAGGTGGTTTAAAGGTCTCTAGGTATCGGGACAAAGATTTGATTTGTTGAGTGATGTGATCCTTAGCAGAAGTCAAAATGTTGATCTTTCCTGCTGAGGTTTTCACTTCTTTGAATTTTGCCTCTGGTAAACAATAAGAGACCGGTGGTGTGTTACTTAATGTGGATGGGCAGGGTTGGTCGTCTAGTTCTAAGGACAAAAGTAGACCCAGAAAACCGGTTCTAATTTGACCCAGCATTCCGGGTCATAATTAGCTGTAAATCCATCGGCAAAGCCAAACAATGAATGGAGTCCTATTGTCTAAACAACTTGTGCAAGACCAACCTTAACAATGCCTTTAAAATCGGGTGTCAACACATCCGTGCTCTTGCAAGTACGTTCAGGTCATTTATCAGTGGTTCCAGAATTGTACTGTACACTCTTAAAACTCCCTGGTCAGATCCGACCAGAAAAAAGGGTCATATTTGACCGACCCTTTCTGGGTCAGAATGACCCGGAATGTTGGGTCACTCAGTATGACCCAGAAAGTTGGGTCAAAATATTTTTTGACCCGTAAATCGGGTCATTCTTACTGACCCGTCTCTGGGTCATTCTGACCCAAGACGGGTTGGGACAAATATGACCCATTTTTCCGGGTCAGACGAGATAAGCATGTATTCCACACACTATTTATGGCAACAATTTACATAATTTCTTGAACAAATTATGTTTGAGAAATAAATTCTGAGCAGAATATTTTCATAACTGTTTCCCTTTTGAATAGCTGCCATAAATAAGTGCATGTTTTTAAAAAGGAACACATGCTTACCTTGTCAGGTTTAGAACAGGATACATGTTGCAGGGCAACTGTACAAAGAAAATACAAAGTAAACATTAAATGATCTGCTGATACATATGTATTTATTTCCAGGAATGGATTGTGAGGATCAGTACTTTTGATTTGTTTATATTGCAGCACTGTACATGTTGAAATACATCTTTAAAATAAATCTTTAATGGCAATTTGGCATGGGAAACTCAATAAAATATAGCACACAAATGTATATTACTGAAACTGTATAAAGTGCCTTAAAGGGATCGTATACGTTTGGTAATTGGAACCCACTGTTTGTTTCAATCCTATATAGTTATAGGTATATACCATAAAACTAGCCTGTAAAAATTTAATTTCAAAAGGTGGTAGCGAGATATTGCCGAAAATCTGGAGCGGTTATGTCCACGCAGGAAGACTAATCTGCATTGGAATACACAATCTGAGAAACGTCACTGCAGAAACGCTTCTCAGATTCAAATTTGTGGGAATAACAAGTGATATCTTGTTCCATAACCGCAGTACTTCAAAGTGAAAAAGTTCTAAAAATGCGTTATACTATCCAAAGCTGCTGTACTTCTTACCAAGTAGGTTTTTAGTGCCATAAATATTTGGAGTAATTACTAAACGTATACGATCCCTTTAAATTGTACAATAATGGAAGATTCGATGTGTTACCTTTTTTTTTTTTTAAAGTAAAACGTATTGAAAACCCAAAGAATGAGGATGACCTGAATATAAAAAAGGTAGACATTTTGAAGACTCGGAAACAAGTCCTCGTCCCCTATTTTTTTTTTAAATTAGATTTTGGTCTTAACATTTCCAAGGGTTGCCAGTCAGAAGTTTTACAAATACAAATACACACTAATAGAAGACAAGATAATAACACTTTGGAAATACGTAATTGAAGAGGTTATTGAGTAAATACTACAATAATCTTGATTTCTAAAAAAATCAGACTTTACATTGTTTTGGCCTGTACGCCGATAAGACAATAGCGACATGCGACTCATTTCTCTTGATCGGGCCACATATGTGACCTGTCGCCACAAAATGAGAGTAAAGTCGGAATTATTGAAAATTAAGATATTGGTATTTTCAAATTCTTCAGAAAGAGATCTTTCCAATGGTACATAACACTTGGGGGTTTTGCGATAAATACTTTTTACAGCGCTCTAGAAAGTCACGAGTTTCACAAAACGTGTTTGTGTGAAAACTGACTTTAAACAAAACACGCAAAAGATTACAAAACAGGACAAGTAAGATTCGGTTGAGCATAGCAACGGCTATGTTCTAATCATTATTTCTTCTTGAAATTTTCAAACTTACAAACTATTGTATAAATATCAACATTTTGAAAACGTGGGATACTTACAAGAACCTGATTTGCATATTTAATTACCGTGTTAATTAGACCACTAATGAACTTTAATCCAAACACTAACTATGCAAAATCGCGTAATTTAAGAGGTTTACGATCATCTGATATCGCCCAAAAAATGGGAATATGTAGAGGACTTCTTGGGCTTTCACCCCTTGACTTTGGATGGCCATATCTCTGAATCACATTGTGCGACTTTACTCTCATTTTGTGGTGACAGGTCACATATGTACATCACTACTGTTTATTACTCAAGTAAGCCCTCAAAGTTCTAACACAACCTGAAGTTTGTGCATTCCCCTTTCCCTCGCCTAATTGGTATATTACCTTTTGGAAAAATTCCCAAGTAGTGCCACACTGCCATGGATAAGAAAGATCAAGAATGTAGAAAAGTTTAAAACATAGGTCAACACCTTTTGAGGAGGGAGTTCACAAGCACAGCTCCACAACTACAAATACCTGCTCTGGTGACAACTTCTCACCAAGCAGCAAGATAAAAGGTTGGTCCAGCTTGACATTTTCAAGGTATGTCGGTAGGTTTGTCCCGACCTAAGTGAAAGTGAAAAGAAAAGAAAACCTTTGAAAAACAAAAATCATCAAATAGAAAAGAACTGAAGAGAATTAGCGGTTAATTTTGGAATTTTTTCATCCAAAAAGCATGAAACCAATACATTTTAAAAAAATGCTACATACATTGTATTTCCACAAAATACCTCCTGGAAAAATATATAAATGTGTAAATTCTTAATTTTTGGAAAAAGATACTGGAGTAGAACTGAAAAAAAACCATGAAAGGATAATGTGTGATTCTCAGCAGTTGCAAAGAAATCACCAAAAATGACAGACGAGGGGGAGGGGGGCCTAGCCATACACGCGTTTGGAAAATATATTTTTATAATTTTCATTCAATTTGGTACATGTAATAACTTAAATTAAAACAATCTGTGTGTATTTTGTAATACTAGATACATGATTATCAATTTATAAATCGTGTGTAACTTGTCATTTGTATATGCATAAAAAGAAGGTACAATAGGCAAGAGGTTCTGGTTTGCACTATTTATTAAATGAAATCATGAGGGAAATAACATTAATAACATGAGAACCGGCATGGCAGCCCGAAAACTGCTTTTATTTTGTTTTATTTTTACAAAATTCCACTTTTCTTGAACATCACAGCAAGAAATGAAGTTCTCATATTAGTATTGAACAGATTGGAGGTGAACTTCAGTCACTTTAAATTAAAACACAATTCTACTTGTTCAAAAAGTCAAAGTGCAAGCTTTGTTCACTTGATCATGTCCTTCATCGCTTGTTTCCATTCCATCATTCTGACAATGCGGTCTCGTCCATACGCCGCTCCCTGATGCAACACATTGTTGTTTTCGTTTTCTCGTTTTTTTGGCATTTGAACCTTTGGCATTAGAGGCAATTCTTTTTGCACGTTCACGTTTTTCAATGATTGAGCGGACTTTGCCCCTTAGGAATGAATACCTGTTCGTATTAAACGTAGACAGTTACTTGGTAGAGTGCTTTCATCCAGTTGTTGGAGAGTAGCAGCACAGTTACCTATCAATGCAGCCAATTGATCGCATTTCTCTTCTGAAGTGGTCCTAGATTTTCCGCCACTAACGTCAAGTTTCGCTGTATCGTCATCTGAGGTTGTCCTACAGTAAAAGAGGGAGTGACAATGAAACTGAAAAAATTGCAAAAACAATTGAACAAGTTATAATTGTGTTCATATAACCAAAGTGGGCCTAAATATTAATTTCGCTCTGCCATTTCGCTATTAAATGTGATGCGATATTACGCAAGAAAAGTTTTTATTTGTTTTATTACAAACAAGACTCGTTTAGCCTATGCGTTTCATTCACTGTTACGCCGTTTATAATTACTGTCACGACGTGAATTCCAATCATAAATTTACTAAATTAAAAATTGTTGACATATTTGTTAAACCAGAAACTATATAAACATTATTTATTTCGGAGAATTTAGGTTTCTTTATTCAAGTTTTGAGCCGTCTCTTGGTGGAATTTTTGGAAACTGTTCCAATCTCTTTACCAAATCCTGTTTGATTGCTTCTGGTGAGCCATGCTTCTCATCCAAGTCGGAGGAGGAGGAGAGCTCGATGACTTGTGCTGCACGCGACCGGCGGCCCACTCGCCACCATGCGTTCCGATCAATTGAATGAGTCTTATACCCGCGATGGGTGGTATAACCCAGTAGCGACTTCAGGTCGCCCATCAGCTTCTTCTCAGCGAGATGGATCGGGCGTCGCGGTTGGTTGACATCAACAACTTCCGAGTGAGCCAGTAGAGCGACGACCTGGTCGATTAGGATGCCGGTGCGACTGATGTACTCGTCTGTGCTCAGCCCACGCTTGGCTACCACGCATGGCCGAAGGAGCTGGTCGACATCTAGGGGTCTTCATAGCATGAAGTAGTCGACTGCTCAGGGTAGGGTCTGAGCCACGATGGTCGCTTCAAATCTGGTGCCTCCAAGTTCTTTGGGGAACTCGCACATCCGGCTGTAGATGTGGATCTTCCGAGCAGCGGACTTCGTGTCGATGGGCCCGGTCAAGTAGTAAGCCCATATCCTTTAAATACTGTTTTCCAAAATACTTGTCTTAGTAATTGTTGTTTTCTAAGCCTGCTCGGATGTTTTTTTCTCGACCATGATATTGAGTGGTGCCCATTTGCGAGTGTATGTCCCCGTATACCATTGGATGTCCACCATTTCATCTTGCACACTCAGAATCTCACCAATTTGTGGCCATTCATTGGTTTACTCACGGAGGTGTGTTGCCACCATACGACCTTCACAAAGGGGAGGGGGAATGTATGTAGCCATTGTTGAAAGGTACTTGTACATGTTTATGTTGCCCGATACACACACATTGTAGTTAGTGGTAGTAATGTGTGTATTCGTATAGGGTAGAGATGACATAAACAGGAGGGTGAGAACAAATTGTTTATGGTACAAATGTAGTTTACCTAATGTATGTTTGTAGTGGGTATTTTGTGTCAAATTGCTTCGTTGGTCCCGCAAAGACAATAAATCCTCCCAGTTGAGCAAATTGGTTGATTTGGGATTGTTTTCGACAATATAATTACTAACATTGTTTTTTAACCTTAGATGTTGAATGCGGAGATTATATGAACTTGACCCCACTCTGTGGTAAAATATACTGGATGCATTTGTTTTTTAAAAAGATAATTGAAGGTATTGCTTGTTGCAGTCAAATGTGAGGGGTTTTCGAAGTGGTGATTTGAATGTGGCAGGTGTGACAAGGAATCTTACTTACGTTGGTTTTGCGGTGAAATTTGATTATGGTTTTGTTTGGCTCATCTGTTTTGCCATACTGGAGAATCTTGATGATTGTTGAATGATGAATCTTGAAGATACGGTTTGTATCAAAAATGGTTGGAAAGTGAGTATCGATGTTTTTGTCTCTACTGGTGGTAACGTTCCACTCGGCCCTACATTTCCCTAAATCTTTATCAATTATCTTGTCCAATGCCCTATCAAAATATCTGTCTACTTTCTCGAGTGTAGACAGCATCATGCAATCGTGATTTGTCTGCGTTACATCAACTATCGGCAGTTGACATCCTCCCTGCAAATTTCGTGCACCTCATTTAAAATGCGCGGAACAAATATTGCCTGAATTAAATTAAAACCAAGTTCCTCACAAACGTCTTTTTCCTTGCTGCTTCCTGCTGGCTGTTTGTTGCGTGCGGGTTCGGTGACAGGTTGATCCCCTCTTCGTACCTCTCCGAATCGATCACGCGGTCAAGATCTGCAAGTAGGGCTGGCGTAGTCGAACTAGGCTCATCGGTGGCACGTCGCATCTTCTTATTCTGATTTTGAGGTTTTCATGATGATTTTTGATGTAAAATCATATACGTTACACCCAAAACTACACCTTGTGATACAACCAATCTCAATCTTCTTGTTTTTCTTTTCAGAACTCACCTCTGCTTCTTCAACAGCCTCGGTGATGGCGGGCATCATTTCCACCAGCTTCTTCCATTTGTCAACATTCAGGTTGATGCCTTGCGGACTGCTCCAAAAATCCTTGGTTTTTCCTTTGCAGGTAGTCCCGAATCTTGTCGTATGCTCCACTGCGGTATGCTCCACTGCGGTATGCCGCACATCTGTAAGACAGAACATAGCTGCCGTGTGTACGATTTCTGCTCTGGGGTGTGGGGGTGGGGGGGTGTTTTACATCTACGTCTGCGATGTCATCGATGGTGGATGCAGGCATCTTCCCTTGGCATAGGTGCAGGTATTGGACTGTTGCCAAACACTGAGGAGCAATCCCGCCATGTATCAGTGACATAGCAATCACTTTCCCCGCAACTTCATACTCTCTCTCCTGCAGTGCCTTCATATTATGTCGAATGTAGACATATTGGTTCGTCACATGAAACATGCTCCCATTATTCATCAGATCATAAAGGACAAGGGAGAAAAATTCCCTGCTGGGGCCGCCATCATCAACAGCTGCCTCTCCAGTGAAGACCACCGAAGGGCGTTGGTGAAAATCAAACAATGTACGCTTAAGAGCCCGTACTGTGTCGTTCCAAATATACTTTCGGCGGACTCTCAGGAATTGTGCATCATCGGTGTTGTTGATCAAGATGTTGCTGGCCTTCAGGCTAATTAACTCGTCTTTCATAGTCTCTCCCATCACTGTGGTTTCAGCAGCACTGTATGAAACGGGAATATAATGCAGAAACAAAACACAAAATTATAATCTAATACAATAATTTGCACAAAAGGTGAATTGATTTCCAAAAAATTCAAAATACATGTGCATGTACAGGGTTCAACCCTTAACTTTTTGTTCACTAGCCTGCAGGGCTACTGAAATGACTGTTACTGGCATGCAGGCATTTTCGTTGAGAGTGTCTCAAAAGTGTCTCTTTTATGAGAGTGTCTCATAAACAACAATAAGCATACATGTAAAACGTGTATCATGAGGCAATCTTGTCAGTGTTTTTTATAAATAAATATAGTAATTGAACTCTAAACAAACAGTTAATACAATTAGACACAAATTTATACGGGTTTGCTTTTCTGAATTTGATGATTTTTGTCTTCGTTTTTTTTTCATCTTTGACGTAGCCCAATAACTTTTGACTCGCCGGCCGGGCTACTTATAGGAATAGTTTAAATATCCCACACTGTTTTAGACTAGCATTTAGCTAGCGGGCGACCACTAAAGTAGAACCCAGATGTATGTGAAATGTTGAAGCAATTTTATTTCCGAAGCTAGAAACAATTTGTAATTGTCTCAAATGTCATTGAATACATGTATCCACAAGGTAACACTTCATACACATGTAACAGATGCATTTCAGTGTTCAAACCCACTGGTGTTAAATTCCCAGTCCCATTACTAGTATTGAGTGCGTGCCCAGGTACAAGTCTGTCATAAACAAAGTAAATATGTGCCAAAATAATGGGGCGGCAATTTCAGTACGCTTGTTGGACGAGTAGTTGTGATCATTCTTTACCTGGTCATTTGACGTACTGTACTGTCATCATCCGTAAATTCCGAAACTGAATCATCTGTAATGATGTCTGCTACTTCGGGCCTCGTTGGGTATTCGTAAGCGCTACTACTTTCACTGTCTTCACTTTCACTACTATGATCTGCTAAGACTGTACAGTCAGCAGCCGTGATCTTTCTATACATTAATAGATATCCATATATATATAATAATGATCTACCAACTGACTGAATCGTTGTTGACTAACCTCGTGTACACGTTTATCATTATATTGTAAGATCTTATTGGTTTTACTGTCAATTACAAATGTGACGTCCGCTTTCCACGCTATCCCCAAAATGTGCTACGACACACACAAGATAATATATAGCTCGTATACTCGGGTCTGAAAGGTAATTAGTCAATTCCACAATCTTATCGACGTGGATTTTGTTTGTAACTTTTACTGCCTTTTGGTTTTGTATTTTGAACCGCAACACTTGAATAAATAATATACCTGGCACTAAATATATTCGTGTAGAGGTTTTCTTTATGGCTTTTACAACCTGACATTTATTACAATCCAAACCGAAACAAACTTCACTCCTGAAGTATTCGAAACAACAATCTCGTAATTTTTTTTTTTTACGGCTGGAATCGGCAGCTCCGAGGTAGTTGAGACTTCGAGGCACTCCTTATTTTTGCAGTGCAAGCACTGGTTATCGCGAGTAATTCCAACCTCTACATTTAATTTCAAATCATTCATCAAATCACGTATGAAATTGGACGCCAGAAATTCGGACGCATCTTGTTGACGATATAATTGTGGTTCATTTTCAATTGTTTCGCGCACGCTTTCTCAGTGTTAGCAATAGTAGCATACTTTATTACTTTAGTGGTACAAGCACTTCTCCCACAAAGAGTCCTGTAACTTGTTGTAGTTTTCCCAGACAAGCGGTGTTATTTCGTATTATTACGGATCCCTTACAAAAACATTTCTATATAATTCTATAGAACTTCTATAGAATTCTATAGGACTTCTATAGGAATTATATAGAAATGTTAAAATTGCGCATGACAAAGTAAGGCTTAACGTCCCAATCGAAGTGCTGCCAACCATTCTGGCTGCAGAGTATTCCGCCAGCGTCATGTTGGTGATCACGCCGGCTCTGGCCCCGTTCTTCAGGAGCAGTGACAAAATGAGATGGTTACGAAAGAACAATGCCAAATTTTCGGCTAAGGAGTTCCCACTCCTCACCATTCCTATAATATTATAGAGAACGTAATATTATATAATTATATTATACAAATATATAATCCATGTCTCCTTAATGTACCTCTGAACCAAAACTGATCTAATACACTGTGGCTGGATGGAATGGGCATAACATATTAAATATAATGCACAATAAGAGAGTACTTACTCTCAATTGCAGCCACGTACCAGCAGCCTTCTGGTGATACACGTCGATTTCAGCCGTGCTAAGGGTTTGAGCCGAGATCTCGACGCAAGGAGATGATTTCCTCTTCGCGATATCGATCCTTGGCGGACGCACTCCTGAGAGTCACGCAGGCTATTGGGAGCTATGCGAAGCATCTTGCGCTGTGCAGGATTCATCAGCAAGAAGGCGACAAACCTGTGCCCAGAATGCACATAGTGCCGCAAGGTGCCAGGCTGGAGTTGACCTCCCCGTAGAACCCGCATGGTCCTATGAATAAAATTGGATTATAAAGTCAAGAGCCAGTACTTCGATGTGGTTTGGAAGGAAGAAGCAGGATCTACGATAAAAATACAAGCAGGTGTACAGGGTTTGGGTAAAGGATTGAGACAGATAGCCGACTATTTCTAATTGGAAAATTCTAGTGGATGGAAAGTGCATGACAGCACTGACTGTAAAGCAGCAACCTGAGATAGGGCCAGATTTACTACACCCTAGGTAACGCTGAAGTGTCAAATTTTATGTTGATGCATAATCTGTAGTATAAAGCAAGCCGGCTTGAGCTTTCACAAGAGACAGGCACCGTCATCTGCAAGGTCTGTAAATAAAATTAGAACATCGCCTAAATTGTGTGTACCAGCAAGAGATAGTCATTTCCTGAAAATGATGATATTTTGAATATTATAAAAATAATTATGGATATTTATATTACTGAAAAGAGTTCTCATCATTGAATATGTCGTGCAAAAGCAGCATTGTTTTTGTTTTTTTATTGAAGACATGCTTGAAGGGCCAATCTTTCAAAACATAATTGTAAATATTATGTGACCATTTGCAGATCGACGATTTCCTGAGGGGGAGAGGTTTTGCATTCCCCTTCATTCTTCTTTTTTTGGATTTGTTGTCCCTCCCTGTCTTTCCAGGTTTTCGTTTTTGTCCCCAAAGAAACGGGGATAGTATGTCCTTCCCAAAGACCCCTTCACCTGCCACTTATTTTCCAGGCTGAAATGCTATTGCTAATGGTTACTATTGGTTACAAAAACGTAATACTATTTTTTAATTTTGCTACAGTCAATTTCTTTTCTGTGGTGATTGTGTTGGGAAGGGACAATATAAATATGTGTCACAAATGTTAGAAATTAGCAAATGTTGAGTCAAAGACAATTTCGAAAATGGACAAATAAATAGCAGTATTATTAAATTGTTTGAGACGAGCTTTGAAACACAAGCAATAAAGGGTTTAACATTTTGGATGTGTTAATTGCTAAAACTACTGCCAAGTATTATTAATTTATCAACATAACACAATAGATTTATCATCAACCTACCTTCGTTAGTGCAAGTAGTGGTCTGCTCATCTCCACTAACACTGTCAGCCTGCATGACAACATCCGACTTCAGATCACTCTTCCAAGTCCCGCTATGGTGCCTTCCTCCCCTCTTTCATAGTTTTCTTCTGTCAGGGATGTGATTAAGCACATTATACAAAAACTGAGAGTGACCAAACAGCATCTTCAAAAAGCCGAAAATGACCAATCTCTTATACTTTGGCACACAGATATGCAGAAAAAGAAAAAACTAAAACAGCAGAAAACAGCTGAAAAAAGCTTAGATTTCACATGCTGTCCTGTACAATGAGGAAATGGTATATATTCACAATCGCAATTAGGAATACATTCAGGGCTTGATTTCGAACTTGGAATCAAATCATGTTGCCTTAAGAGGCTGACCGTCATAGGGTAGATTTCAGGAGAGATAGGGAGTTGTAATCCCCAAAAATTACACCCCCCCCCCCTCTCCTCGGAAAAGTACGCCAATGCTGACCGTCCTCTATTGTATCTTGTTGATTGCACAGCGTGCCATTTAAAAAATAAATGTATACAAAAATGTTAACAATGGTTCAAAGAAGCTATTTATTTCCGACATTACCCTGTATCTTGTATCCAATTTATGAAAGCCTTAAATAAAGCAGAACAGCCCACACAATAATTTTCTGCTAGAAATCTATATAATGGCACACTTTAAAGAGCTCTAGAGAAAAGTGTACTTTCTATAGAAACCTCCTGAATCTTCTATAGAATATATTAATGTTCAATAGAAATGTGCAGAACTTATATAGAACTTGAAGAGTTCAATAGAAATTCTAAAGAAAATGGGCTAAAATTTGATATAAGTTATTTAGAATTTATATGTACATTCCATAGGATTGTTTATAGAATTCTATAGACATTTTGAGTGTTTTGCAACATGCGATACTCTGGTTTAATAATTAAAACTTATAATAATGCTCGTCATAAAACTTTTACCTTCTTTATCTCGCATTCCATCCAATACATCGTCTTGAATGAGCACTGCAAAAAGAAAACAAACGGGTTTTTATTGCAATTTTACTACAATCATCAATGGTATGCACAGTTTATTTTGTGGGAATTAATTAATATATAAAAAAAGGTTAAATTAACATTGAGAAATAATTCACACACTTCAGAATCAATTTCACATTCGGTGCCAATTGTATGGTAAATGTAAAAGAGAAGCTAAATCCAAACACATTTACAATATATGCAGTCATAGACATTACAGTAAATTTGATGAGAGTTATATTTAATACTGGAAAAAACATTCATCATTACCTTTGGCACTGGTTTGTCTTGCTTGTATCTTGAATACTGGTAACAAAAAAACCAACATGTACATTAGTATTTGGTAACTGATATGAACATGGAAAACATGATCAATCAGCAGTGGGTGAGACAATTGACAGGTAATACACATGCATGGAGGGAGCTGTAAATTTATGACTAGGCCTATGCGACAGAGCCATGTAAAAGTGCCATTGACGTTTTTGTCCAAGTGCCGTGGCCTAGTGGCTTTGAATTCGTGGTCTGTGGGTAGTTCTGCAGGTTGGGGGTTCAAGCCCAGCCGGAGCTACGACACTTTCACACATAATATGGGTAGAGACATAAATAATGCAATTGCTGTGGACAAGTTATACCCATCCCAACCCTATTAATAACATGAAGATATCATATTGTCTTGTCTTGTTTCTTGTCTGCAGCCCTCACCTATACATACAGAGATAAAGATCGCCTCTCTGTCTGTGAACTTTGTTAGACAACTATGTATGAGTGTTTGCCTCACCAAATTCGATATCTGCCTGTTGCATCTGGTTAAATCTTGAATAGGGCATCCATACACCCCTTTTGTTCCTTGCACCCGTTGGGTTGTTCCCACCTCTAGTAATGTTTTCGTGGTTTTTCTCAACATTCACGAAGACCTGCACCCCTGTCATTAAAGGGTCTGAAGTGATCGCTCTGCGACAGACATCCTTGGTGGGGTGCACAACTCCATGTATTGACAACAACTCCAGTAATTTTTTGAGATGGAACGCTAGGCCAATTGTGCCTCCAAACTCTACTCTGGGGTTTATTGCAGTCAGCAGCTAAATAAATTCAAATCATGTAAATATAGAGCACATTAAACAAATACATTGGTATAGCATGTGCTTCAGTGCAATCTGTACTGCTCAATGAATCGCTTTCCTCATCGAATGACATGGAAAAAACATTCAGGGTACCAACATTAGTTTGCAAAATCAAGTTTTTTTAATTAGTTAATTAACTTGAATTTAATTAAAATATTCAAACAAGGAATGAATTTGTTACGAACATGTACACTCACACTGGCATTATTTATCAGGAAGTACTATTACTTATTACCATAAATGCTGTACAACGTACCCTGTTCAATAATATGGCAATTGCTACATGATGTAATTAACAGTCAAACTGTATTACAATTAGGGTCAAATAATAGCTAGAGGCTTGTGTTTGTTGTTTTGAAGTAAGTTTTGTACGCAAAGCTCTCGATAAAGAAAAAGAGCATTAACCTGACAAACTAATCACCTGTCATGCCTCAAACGATGCTCTGAGAATTAGTGAGATTATCACATGGTAACTGTATGGTTTTGTGGTTGCCTCGATCATGCTGAACTATTTCTTATGAGCTGACAAGCAATCTTTATTATATGTTAGACACATTACCTCGCCGATGTCCGATGCTTGAGTACCCTCTACGATAATACGGGCCACATCTGCAATGGAATTGGTGGGGGATGGCAGGCCATGAATTTTGGCATTCCCAATTTGGAATTGTTCAATTCCATACTGAAGAATGGTGGTACGAAGGAATGTTTCTGCCAGCTCTGGTGGAAATGCAGGGATGTCTGCTTTTGTTAGCAGCTTAGAAAAAAAAGAGGGTATTTCACTTTAACTTCTATCGATTGCACAATGAAAATTATATCATGGTCTATAATATACTTAAATTTGTAATAAGCAGATGCACATGTAAAAAATAAATAAAAATAAAACACTGCTGACAGCATTGACAGCAGTATTGAAGGTGACATACCATAAAAAGCTAGTACAAAAACATGCAATATATGTTGTATTTGTTTAAGTTTGTGTTATCTCATTAGACCATTGGATAATCGCTTATAAATGTATACAATTGTGGTGCCCATTTTTGCCAAACACTCAATGCTAACTAAATTTCTTGGATTTCAAATTGAACAATTTATGATCATCTTATGGTCTACAAAGAGTATGCCTCAATTATAAATCAAAAGAGTGTACTATGAATTGAAACATGCCATATACAGATTTACATGTACATGTTAGTTTTCATATCACAAGTAATGACAGTTGAGACCTTGTGTAATTTTCCAAATAATTTGCGGTTAAGATCAAAATGGCTATAAGTATTAATTTGTTATTTGACCTTAATTATTTGGCTTAAAGCGGGTGAGAAATTTTGTTGTGCTCTTGTTTTGGGTGACCGAAGAAATTAAATACAAAACTATTATCACTCTAGTTTAGTTATAGCTTGAGTGTTGGAAATACTTACAAACTGTGTGACAAACAGGAGGATCCCATAAGTGAGGTGGAGCCTGTCATCTGCATCACTAAGATGAGACAAGCTTTTCGCCACCAACACCCTGCACTGTTGGACGATGTGTTGTTTCTCTTTCCTCAGCTCCGCCCCCACAGAAATAAGAAGAGGCAGGCAGTGGACAGCGGAATCTTCTAGTTCGTGGCGTCTGCTCTCGGCCTGGAATTGATCCTCATTACTCCGTCTATGAGTCTTCAAGAATGGAACAATGACTGCCCGAGTCATTTCCCTGAAAGTAAAACAGAAATGTGATAAAAAGGTAAAATTTTCTTCAGTAACGCAAGAAAGCTCTGTTGGACACTGATAATGAACATCATGCAAATATTGAATCAATACACTAAATTCTATCCACACTGTTGCATGCCAATGAAAAAGACAGTATTAGTTACTATAGGAGTAATAAAGTGATTGACAAGTTCTACAGGTATATTTTCATTGCCTGCATCGATGTACTCGAAAATTAGGCTCATGGGTAGTCCTTTTTCATTTCAGTTGTTTGCAGGGGTAGGTCCAAAATAAGGTCAAGGATGCCTGCCTTTTACCACCCCCTCACACACACAACAAAGAAGACAAATTAAACAACCCCCAAAAAGCAAGATATATAGAAAGGGAGAGAGACTCGCAAAAAGAAGAAAAATGGTGGCATGCACCCCTTCAGGAAATCCTGGATCTGCCCTTAGCTTAAAACAGAATAAAGAAAACTTGACACAGTTTACATTTCAATCTCATTTCAATAGCCAACTCCTATTTCACTGCTTTTCAAATTCCTTACTACCAAAGAGGATTAACAAGCCAAACTAACCGCTCACTTCCAGCCAGTTTTGAAAGTGCAAACCAGTTTGCGCTGATGATAGGGCAGCACCTCGGTGTTGACTCAACTGAACAAGTGGCATCCAGCCCGCCATTGAAGTACTTGGTCATAAGACCACGGATGCCACTTGGTTCAGCATCGTCCAGAATGACTGGGATGGAGGATCCAGAGGTCGCTTTCGGGAGAAACCGCTCCCTTGTGTAGCCTAGAAGATTATTCTTGGCACCAGTCATTTTAGCTGCCATACGACATGATGTTGTTTTACCTATTTACCTATTTTACCTAAAAAAAGATGATGAGGTGTAGTCAATATTAAGTGTTTTATTGATTTTTTGACTTTAAATTAATTTTTTAGCTGATGAGTTCATACTGATATCAGTAAAATGTTCCATCAAGAATTTTTTTGAAGTAACTACAGTTAAATCGCTTATCTATGAAGATGTGCGGCTCTGAAAAGAAAGGGGTAATAGTGTATTTGTGTGATAACTAAATCTATATTGTTAAATCAGAAATCAGGTCTTGAGAGAGAAAACAAAATCGAAGGAAGTTTGTGCTGTTGAAATAATGACAATTACAATCACACTTTTAATTCTGGAAAGAATAACTGAAAATACAAACCTATGGTGAATATTGCTGCAATAGCATTTTCATGCAAGGTGTCTGCAAGTGCCAAAAACACATCTCCCAATATGTCTTCAGGCTTGAAGGCATCAAACTTTCTTGGGACCTCCAGCTGACTAGTCACAGACACAGGTAGCAGCTTGTCAACCCAATAGAATGTCTGCTGGTCAGTTGGGATGTCAACTCCTTGGCCATCCAGCTGTATACTTGGTGACAGAACCCACACATCGTGCTTGGGCTGCTTCCCGATGCACACAGCTGCTGACATGGTTGTTGGCGAACCATCATCCTTACATTGCCTGTATAATTTAGTTTACTTCATTTTTATTTACAATTTCTCATTTTTAAATATATCAGTAAAGTGTCAACCTGCTATGTACTTGTTAACCAAAAGTTAGGAAATCAAACGGGATAAATTTATAAATGTATAAAAATGCCTTTTTAAAATTTTGTGATATTTTAGATAGTCTAAAGTTATTTTCCAAATGCCTTACTTAACCAGACTGTCTCATTGATAATGATATCAATATTTTTGTGGGACGTTACTAATTGCCGGAAAAAAGTTTCTTACAGATTTAATACCCACCTGTAGAATTTCTCTACTTCACGCAAAAAAAACTCCTTCAGTTCACTCTTGGTGAATGTGTGCAAAAGCCCGCCGCATCCAGCTCCATCCAGTCCAAATGACTGAGACAGCTCAGTAGTGAACTTATCCAAGTTCGATTGGATTGACGACTGTGTTACGAAGCAGGTTCTGTACATGCATTGTGGTTGACAGATAACATATATCATACTAATCAGTAATCATGCATATTTTTTCACCGTTTAAAACCATTGGGTAAATTAATCATGATCTGTATGTGAACGAGTGAATTTTAAAGAGCAGCCATTGGCTATAGTCTAAAAATAATTGAAAGAAAGAAATATTGTCAGGATCCAGCACAATTATTTCGCTAGATATCTTGTAATATTTCAAAAAATCTCATTTTAAAGCATAAAACAAATGCAATGCTAGTAAATGGTCAATTCAATTTAATCCTAATATCTTTGCCAAAGCCGACTGTATTCGATATTTGATTGTGCACGTCGCGTAAAATGTTTCACCGCGCGTCCGCCCTGGCCTGGTACTATGTCAGAGCTAAACGAACGACACAGGGTTACCCGAGTCGAATCATGTGAGCTAAACGAACACACCCATTGGTACCAAATTTATATTTCAACATGAAAAATTACCTTGTGGTATTCATCAGAGCACTGCACACTTCGACTAGTAGCCCACCGCTTTGTGATTTGTGGCCGGCGTTTATGATTCTCTGGGCCTTCATGGTGAACGAAGCTACTTCCTTTCTGCTGGTGGTCTTATTTTCGTCATTCCTCCTCACCCTCCAAATCCTGTTGTCATCCATTTCAAAGGATTCTATTTTGAAACATACAAACCATGTTCACAATTATTACTATTCTTACACCGTGCCTTTGATTTGTCAAATGCCATGGTCCAAGTTTGCAATTCAGCTTATAATTCCCGAAAGAAAGATTTCATCCCTCCCCCCCAAAAAAAAAAAAATTAATAGATTATTATTTATCTCACGAAAACAGTGTCCAAAAAAAATCTGAAACTGCATTTGTATAGGTGTTATAATTCAGTTTGCGCTAGGGGGGGAGGGGGGGAGGAGGAGGGGGGAAAGAAAAAGGATTTGGGCAAATACTATTGGACGGAGTGAAAATAAAATAAAAAAAATCCTGGCAACACAGAGGTCAGAGGATCGGAGAAACTAAATATAAAATAATCATAAGTCAGTATATGTCGTGAGACCAAAAATGCCATTAAAAGTTATTTCTACGGTCATCAATCAACTGTCGACAACAATAAACTAAACACCCCCGTCGGGCCGTCGGCAGGCTTCATCCTGGCCCCTTTCCTTGCGGTATACCCCTTCCGTTTTTGTTCCCCACCCAGGGGTTTTGTTCATACCCACTGTCTTGTTGGTAGTTGTACTCGGTTATTTCATGTACACGTATACACATGTGTACACAGACTGTTTTTTCAAAAGGAGATGCCTCCTTTGATTACAAAAGAGGGGGCGCATGTGGTTCCCATCGCTTTACATAAGAAAGTTATAGGCCAATTACCGGTACGACGACTTGTGGATAATGTAAAGAAAGGGTTTTCTCACGCACGCGGCATCAAAGTAAACCGCTTCCAAATTTAAGCATGTACCCTATTTCGCACCTCATAAAAAAAAGTCTGTCAGCATAACTTAACAGACAATGGCCTCAACAAGAATCCATTAAGCGTGTACCCCACAAAATGTATGTTGTTGTAATCCATACGATCCATACCACGTGCAGGGAACTATAGGGCAGGGGGGAGGGGGGGCCCTTCGAGGCTGTGATTGCGAAACGCTGTGGTACCGTCCATTCTCAAAATAGGGGGGAACAATTTTCTCACTCGAAAAATAAAGAGTTTTTGGCATCCAATCTTAACATCTTGTCTTTTGTAGTTGTACAAGGTTGTTATTTACCTTAATGTTTATCATCCAATGACAAAAATTGTATTGAAAATGAAAAAAGAAGTCGAAAAAATTAAGCGTTGACGTACTGTTGATGCGCGTGGAGATTGTGCACAAATACTCAAACGACGTTAACAAATACCTCCCCTAAAAAGGGCAATAATAATCGATAAATTGTGAAAAATCGTGCTTCGACCCCACTCATTTTTTTCCATGGATACATTAAAAAAGGATGTAGCAGTGATATACTGAATTTTAAAAAAAAATCTGCCTGTGACCCCCTTGCGTTTTATCGTGTTGTTTTCGAACGAAACTAGCAGAAAATGACATCGCCCCAAAAAAATTCGTGTAGATCGTGCCTGTGTACCTGGCTTTGCGGACGTTATATGAATCACTGAATTCGGGGAACGAGCACGGAGCAAATTTGTACGTGTTTCAATGGTGCGCTTCGAGGTAGCGATCTATACGTATTTACTGTGTGAGATGTGTGGCTCATGAGCGTGGAAGAATGAATGAGATACATTTCAACGTTGGTGGCGCACTTTGTTGGGCCCCCCCACTGATCTCTACAAACTGGATAGGTCGAGCGGCTCTGCACGTGAAGCCATTGGCGGCCATATTGGGATATTCAAAACATTGCAGGCGTACACACGTTTAGCGCACGACCGAGAAAACTCATTTAATATCACAGGAAACGAAGTTAACGTCGCAAAAACGATCCAGTTTGATTAGGAAAATTAAGTTAAACATAATAACACCCAATAATGAGATGTTTGTTTTAACATTTCCAACATCATAACCTTATGCACAAACCATAGGAAAATGAAAAACGAGGTTTTTTGGATCAAGGAAATTCTTAAACTTTGGGGTTTAATTTTATATCCAGACACTAAAAAGTGCCAGTTTTATAATAAAAAAAATTAGAAAATGTTAGTGCGCGCACGTGCGATCACTGCATTGTATTGAATATCCCAACATGGCCGCCGGTGACTTCACGGCTCGCTATCCCATCAATGTACGATCGACCTATCCAGTTTGTAGAGATCAGTGGGCCCCCCCCCCCCCCCCCCCCCCCCCCCCCCTCCGCCCCCCCCCCCCCCCCCCCCTGCTATAGGGTATGTACATGTACATTGTAATGTACTACCAGATTCTATAAACTGATTGTCCTTCGCATTGAGTTCAGTGTTGCCACTGCTCAAAAGATCTTGAACCCACCTTGAACAATTTTTTTTTTTAATCTGAAAAAGCCACAAATCTTAAAAGATTTCCCAAAAGTGAAAAAATATTAAAATTTCATGCACAAATTTAAAACATTTTCCAATAAACTGGACCTTTTTTACGGTTGTTTGATTTTTATTTTCAACCTATCATTTTAATTTAGCGATGGGGCGCCATACTTACGGTCATATCCCGTCCCTGTGTACACCAACGATTTAGAGCGCCACGAGGTACCCAACTTACTTTGCCTTACAATGTGCAAGTCCGTGCATAAAATGGCGCCAGTTTACTGTACAGCTTTATGTAGCATATTAAATGGTGCTGCTTATACATATTTGTACATACTTATAAAATGTACATGTATTTTATTAAGTTTACACTAGGTTGTGTACTGATTTACATAGGCTTGAAAGATCTTGAACGATTTTGGATGCTGATCTTGAAAGAAATGAAAATAATGAGTGGTCACGCTGATTGAGTTAAGGCAGTTTGAGTGGGGAGTTCATGATCACTATGGCGAATTTTCGCACGCGTTCATGTTACTTTTTGCTTTCTTCGCCGGCGGGCAGGCGAGTGGGAACTCACTTTTGGTCATTTAACTGTTGCGTCGGCCGGGGATGGGGGAGGGGGAGGGGGGGGGGGGGGGGGGGTGATGGTTGACAAGTATGACAAATCCCTTATTTCACACCTCATAAAACAAGATTACCGGCACAAACTCTTCCCACCAAGAGACGCCAATCAATTGAGCCATTGAGGTATTGAACAATCTTATTCCAGTGTTTAACTACATGTCGTCACCGTTTCCACGAAGAGGCGAATTGAGCCTTTCACGGTCTGAACAAACTTTCGAGAAAACCGCTTGTAAAGTTCGTCCTTTTTATCGTTTGGCAGTTTGAACATAAATATCCATACAAGATTAAGGTATCATGGGAAAGAAGAGATTTCAATCTTCTTATATAACAAACGTTCAGAAAAATAGGTGATTAGTTTTGCAGAATTAATCAATTAATATAATTGCCTATTCGTGAAAACGAAAAAAACGATACATTAGCAAATTCAACCTTGGCTGTGAGAGTCAGAATGTATACATTTTCCCATTGCGCCCCAAATTTGCCTCTTCGTGAAAACGCTAAAAGCAATTAGTACGCACCGAATTCGCCCAATTTGCCTCTTCGTGAAAACGCTAAAGTCAATACGCGCACCAAAGTGCCCCTTCATAAACACGTTGAAGTCAACGCTATTTCGAATTCGCCTCTTCGTGAAAACGCAAAAGGGCACTTGAGGACCAATTCGCCCATTTGTTAATTATGGTAATCAGTATTTTAATGATTTTTTTGAGGTATAACTTCACCAGGTTGTAGAAATTGCAATATTTAATCGTTTTCATACAAAAACAATTCGATAAATAGACGATTTTTCATGAAATTCGCCCCTTTGTGAAAAGGGTGACGATGTACATGTATACTGCACTCGTGCTCCCCGAACTATGCCTGCCTGCCGCGTCTCAATAAACATATAAAGTATACCAGCGAACCCGATATACAATTTAAATGTATATACAGTGCGACACCATTGATTGTAATGTGCATGCTAGGTGACCAATTATTATAACTTTTAATGTTCATATCAAATAAGTTAAGAGGGCCTAATATTTCGATCTTAACAAGATCTTCTTCAGAGACTAAATGACAAACATATAGAACAACATACAGCATATTCATATTTGAATTGACTGAAAATTGAAAAAATAAAATAATAAATACCAATGTTTTGAAATGTTGACAATAACTTATCTGGTTTGCATATAAACTTAGCTAAAGCAAAGTGGGTTATCACAGGTCATATAAAAGAATAAGGAAACACATCAAGATAATACGTAAATATTTGTACTGTTTTGGTGTCAGGCAAACGGAATATAGGCCGAAACATTATAAATACCAACAATTACAGGAATGTTTCAATGGTATTTGCACTTTTTTCTTTTGAATTATATTAGTATATAAAAAATAAGGTAGGTTCTTACCGCGTCGTGTCGTTTTCCCGACAATGTATCAAGCACACTAACAGTAACAGTAACACCGTCAAATCTCCGAGCGCAGTTCCCGAGTTAACTCGTACCCAGGTTAACTCGTACCCGAGTAAACTCGTACCCGAGTAAACTCGTACCCAGGTTAACTCGTACCCGAGTAAACTCGTACCCGAGTAAACTCGTACCCGAGTAAACTCGTACCCAAGTTAACTCGTACCCAGGTTAACTCGTACCCGAGTTAACTCGTACCCCATTTCGACACACCGTTTGTGGCCGAATAACTTGTGTGAAATGCGATGTTTCGTTGCCATGCAAAGCGGCGAAATACGCTAGCGGCCGGTGCCGTTGACGATACTGCCTGCCTATGGTCGTACTTGACGTGCTCGCAAGTTCCAGCATGCGTGAAAAAAATTGCATCATCCTGTTCAAATACTAGCGACTATTTAATACATTGTGTTCTATATTTCGATAAATAGTTAGGGTACGTGTAGGTAATATGGGACTGTAGGTAATATGGGACGCATAAATTTAATTTGGCGCTTATTTAACTATAAAGCTTCAGAGACAAGAAATAGCGCTCTCAATAGTTGCGATAACCCATCGCTGCCAACATGGCTAAATTGTTCGGGAACGGAGATCTCGGTGAAGAAATAATCAAAATTTGACAAGGTATGTTAAGTTGACAGTATTTTTTTGCTCTGATCTAAAAATAGATATTTCATGGAATGTACTGATATTAAAAACTGACCATAGGGTGAGCTGAATTCTTGACATATTTAGGATGCTTATGAAGTGTTTTGATTGTATTGAAGGTGTGGGGTCCTGTGTATAATTGTTTTAGGATTTATTATGCGTTGAACATGAGCTCCGGTAGCGCAACAATGTGCAGGTAACATGGGACGCGATAGATGTGATAGAGCGGAATGAAATTGCATTTGAAAATTATATTATCATATACCATACGTCCCATATTACCTGCACTGCAGGTAATATGGGAATTTTGGTGATGACGTCATAATTTGAATGTAACTGTCATAAATGGTTTAAATTATATCACCAAAAGGAAGGGTAGTTGTTACTGATTCCAATAACCAATGTTTCTTTAGAATGATTATATCTATCTTTATGCAAATTATGCAAATGAGCTTAATGGTCCCATATTACCTGCACCTACCCTACTTGAACTAGGTCAGCGCTTTGAAATGTCATTGCTATGTTTATTGCGCTTTATAAAAAATTGCTTATTATTATTATTATTAATGATTATCCTTTTTTTTTTCCCAGACGCTGGATCTGATGTTTAAGCAAGAGCTATACTTCCAACTTTGTGCCGATCTTTTTGTAGTCAATTATTTTTTAGTCTTTGTGATAAAATTGCTTTTCTTGTCTAAATTAATAATACAATTTTCATGATCTTTTCATGATGGTTAATGTCATTATTTGTGCTCTAAATCATATTTATTTATTTGCCAACTGATGCAGGTCTATTTTTAGAATAGTGTCTATTTTTTGAATAGTTTCCCAATGATTCACCTCTTTCCGGTAATCGATTTTGGATTACTTTTCAAAGATGCACATTTTTATTTATTAATAATGCAATGATGTCCCAAATTGTTGTGTCCCAAATCGTATTTATTTCTTTGCCAAATTATTTGCAATGATTCCCCTTTATAATTTAATTTTAGAAAACAAATCAATTGTGACACTGAATCTCTTTTTTGAAGATGTGTTGGCTCTGAAAAGAGCCGGTTGGTTTTTGGTTTTTCTGCACTTCTACAATGCCGGGCCTGTCAGGTGCTTGCAGGCAGCAAGCAAGCTTGATCATCTTGAGGTCACCCTTATCGTACCGCTCCCACAGCTTGAAGGCTCGCCCTTGAAAGGTCTTGACCCTCTTCTGCTGGTATTAATAATTATCGTATCCGTGAAAAAGAATGACAATTGACGAGAGCAAACATCATTAATCATTTAAAATAATAAATAAACACTCTCTCGGTAAAACAACGTTACAAAACAAAATTAAAAAAAATATATATATAAAATATGTATAAAATATAAAACAAACATATCCCTTAAAAAATAAGACGTAAATGCCTGTCAGTAAATCATTAAATCTGCTGTTTAAATTAAAACGGCATGAAAAGATAGCGACCGTCACAGTCCTTCAGAGAGCTAGAGCGCGCACACCTTTTTAAATAGCGGGGTACGACTTAACCTGGGTACGAGTTAACTTGGGAACGAGTTGACTTGGGTACCAGTTCACTTGGGTACGAGTTCACTAGGGTACGAGTTAACTTGGGTGTAAATTTTGGGGTACGAGCTAACTCGGGTATTACTCGGGTACGAGTTGACCCAATTCGGTTGGAACGATGTGGAACGCACTGTTTGCTATGTAGTTTGTAAACATGAACTAAAAAGCCGAGCGCGTGTGGTCTCGATTTAAAAATGGAAATACGCGTCCTCTAAATGATTACATAATACCGCCTGTGGATTGGTTCCACACAGCTTAGGTTGTCACCGCTTCCCCTGAAATTAGACCGCGTATGAATCTCTTGGCTATGGCTATTGTCTAGGTGTTCGCCCAATAAAACTACGCATGAGCAGGCTGACAGTATAAAGAAAGCCGCAGTTCTGGAAGCCCGTTTCGTTTCGGACACGGCGGTAATCTGGAACAAGCGGGCACGTCAAATAATTTACGTAACCATCCAACAAAGAAAAAGAAAAAAACATCGCGCACCGTGTGCAGCAACATGATGACAAGTTGTGTATGGGCGGGTGGCGATTTTTAATTCCCAAACGGTTCTGGGTTTCCCATCTTCTGAACGGTCCATTACGTGCATATACCCACAACAAAAAGCCAAGATAATTTACGTCTTGACTTGTAATGACTCGAGTCCACGACTCGACTCGAACTCGACTCGAATCACGATTGTTGTCGACTCCCAGTATATTACTACCGATCTTACTTCTCACGTTCAATGCTATTCATGGTCTTTCCCTACCATACATCTCTGAACTGGTTTCCCCGTACGTACCGAGTAGAACGCTCAGATCGTCCACCCAACATTTTCTGCAAGTACCTTCACGGAGAACGAAGAGCTATATATGGCGAAAGAATGTTCGCTTACAGTGGACCCACTGTGTGGAATTCTCTCCCCTGTGTTATTCGTTCCCTAACAAGCCCTGAACTTTTTAAGAAACAACTAAAAACACACCTGTTCCGGGCAGCGTATACGTAATCGTATAAAATGTTGTTAAGCTACATGTATTATTATTGATTGTAAAGGAAGTCATTGTAATCTTGTAATCTTTATTATTATTATTATTATTATTATTATTATATGTAAATTACTCGAGTCGAATGTCCAAGATTCAATGCAGGCAACATGACTCGAATGGACTCGAGTTCCTTAGACTGACTCGACTCAAGTAAAGGCGAAAAAGACTTGAGTAAAAAAAAACCCAGCAAATCTGTTCGAAAAATATTACATGAGTCTATGCATAATCGTAGTGGATGTAGCCACTGTCGGACGCAAGTTAATTCGGACACGGCCTGTTTCGTTTTTGCACATGCAACGTACAAAGAGCGCCCTCTTTTTATTTTGTCGGATCACGTTTAAAACAAAATAGCAGGCGAGTGTGTATTAAAGTCTAGGCCCAAGCTTGTCAATAAAAAACAGTGCTTTGACCTGCCAATTCAAACAAATATCAATTTATTCCTTTAGAGTGCACGGTCTTCCTTCGAAATTCGGTCTGAAGAGAAAATTCGAAATCTTGAAAACACGGGCACACCAACAAGATTGTTCGATTTCAGTCTAAACTTAAAGCATGCAACAACATTCTACATCAACTCCGTTTCAACAATTAAACATTTTATTTAGTTATTCGAATTCACTCATACTTCCAGTGAAGTTGCGCCAGTTGGTCCATTGAAATTAACTATCAGGCAAGCATCTATGTGTTGTAAGTAAATGATTTAGAAAATGGTTTGGGCCGTTTGGCGTTATTCATCATTGAATGTTATAGTTTTTCAGTGTCTAATTCTGACCAAACTCTGCCACAACGGAGCAAGCACCGACCAATTACTGCGTTTTTTTGCACTTCAAAATGAAAAATCTTATAATGAAAAGAAGCATGAAAAGTGAGATATAACAATACCTATAACAAAAACAAATTAGTTTTTGCATGTTTTTTTCAATTCGAATGCCACTCTTTAATTTTTCTACAGGCCCAACAAGACTGTGCATTCGCATGCTCATGAATCTAAATGTAATTATTATTTATGCTCTTTGAATACTTTTGCAGATCTTCAATGAATTTCATGCTAAATTGAACAAACATAATGAATTGCTATTGTTTCAATATTAGCCCATGAAGTTCGACGGGAAAACATAAACACTCATTTGATGACATCATGCTTTTTTAAAGAAATTGTTTATATAGGAGTCCCGATTAGTTTAATACTAATAGATTTGACAGCCAAATTGATGACAAATCTTCCGGACACGAATTTGGATGCACGTTTTCCACTTAAACATTCAAACTAATCATTAAAGGCCGGACCTACTGAGATTTTTGAAAATTGATTTGAGTTATATTGAACCATTAACCTCTAAATATCACACACCGACAGGTGCTGTTTTAAAATCGGCTGCGAGTGTTTTCAAACTCTAAGCAGACCGCCGGTAATTTTCAACAAAATCTACCAATAATTTGTTTCTTTTTGTATTCCAACTCAAAAGATTCCATTTACTCAAGCCTGGTAATTTTCAATCATTTTTACGCATAGTTTCTAATCGTTTGTGAAACTGCGATTTTTTACGGTTTCGGTGATTTCTGATCTTCACCTAAAGCTTGACATTAGCGTGTAACTTTGGCTATCAATCAAGAAATTGCTGTCAAGTGGATTCTTCACAACAAAAACAAAACAAAAAAACTTAAAACGAGGAATTGCACAATCTTTGAAGTATATTTTAAATATGGCAACCAGTAGCCATCTTGGATTTTCACCTTTATAAGGGCTATTTGCAGCTCGTTCACAAACCTTTATATTGACCTATACAATCATAAGAAAGATGTCAGAAAAGAATTTCACCTACCTAAAAACCCACAACACTATAGGTGTTAAAATACTTCTAATGCTGTAGCTTGAAATTTTGTTTGGCAATATAGCTGTCGGCGGCCATTCTTTGTTTCTTTTGAAGCAGGGTCTTGACTGAGCTACACTGTTAGAACGTTGGGCAAAAAATTGCCCAACTTATTGCCCAACGTTGGTACAATAGTCAACATGTACATCTATTGGGCAATTATTACCCAATGGTCGTTGAGCAACGTCTTTACTAAATAATTAGGCAAACGACTTACTCAACAGTTGGTTATTTACTTCTGCCCAACCATTGGTTAGGATAGTATGTCCAAGGGTTGGTAATTATAGGTTTCCCATTTATTTGACAGTAACAGTTACCCAATTGTTGACTAATTTTGTTCTCATTTGTTGGGCAAAAGTTCGGAACGGCTACTCAGCAGTTGAGATCTGGCTATACAATAATTGGGCTAATTATGACCACTTGTTGGTCAATCTCGTTCATTTCTATGATTTGTTGGGCACAAATCCATTGCAAAAGCTCAATTGTTGGGACTGGATCTAACCATAAAATGGGAATTTTTTTCCCCAACGGTTGAGTAATAAACGACTTCAGAAAAAAAGTTTTGTTTCTCCCTCTTTTTTATTAACATAAAACAAATAATGTTGCACTTCCAGTTAAACAAAATTAACTAAAATTTACAAATGGCACATTTGTGTTCTTCTATATTGCTTTTTCTACTTGTCATCAAAACATTTACATGTTCTTGCAAATAAAGAGAAAACAAAGAGAAAAGTGAAAAGAACTCAGAAGATAGCATGTTTTCAAACAAACACGGTTGCTTTGAAACAAAGCTGTAACATATATTTCTCCTCGACTTGCAAAGTTTCTTACAAAGTGAAAAAAACCAACAGGAAAAGCATATTTGTTTTCCCCCCAAAATAGCAAAATCTCCATCTCGTAAAAACCTTAATAACTTCTTAAACAGAACAGAACTTTGCTTTGAAACAAATACGCTATTTTCTGTGTCAGTTTGTTATATTTGTAGGAAATTAAAAAAATTCTTCAGAAGTATCACTTTTCCTAACAAAATTGAAAAATATACTTCTTGTCAAGACATTTAAAGGTTTTTTTAATGGAAAAAAACACACCAGAAAATAGCATGTGTTACAAAATTGCAACTGCAATGGGGTTACTTGTTTGGTATCCTTAGTTTAGATATACATGTATTCTTATGCAGTATAGTTTAGCAAAAGAATACAGACACACTGCACAACTGCTGCAGTATCTAAAGAACATTTCTGTGGGCAAGGTAAGCCCGTAAGCCTCTCAGGGAAGCACTGTCTCTTGTTTTCACACCTTTTTGTTGGTATACGCACTTCTCAAAGAAGGTCCAAACCCCTTGGCACTGCTGTTGGTACTCACAATCAAGAACATAGTGAGCCTTGTAGCACTCATCAACTGCTTTCATGATAGATGGCTGTGGTATCGCTTGCTTTTCTATGATAACAAATGCATTGTTTGATTCGAAATGAGTCGTACTACTCAATGACAGAACAAACGGCTGGGGATGTGTCTTCGCATCAACTTCTTTCAGGTACTGCGGCATGTTTATGATATCCTGCATCGTGAAAAGATAGTAAAACAGAACATTATTAACTTATTAGCCACCAAGCAGTATAATGGTTAGGTATAGTACTGTAAATACAGACTAAATGGCCTTATATTTTGAAATAAAATTTGTGTGTAAGATGTTTTTCCAGAGGGATATTGTTCCCAAATGTTATGAAGAATAATCTTCCAACAATTTTCTGAGAAAATATGAGTATACCCCAATTTTGGGGTAGAATTGGAGCATGTTCACCAATCTTTAGGGATAAGATTGGGAGCACACGTTATCTCAACTTTTGGGCAGAACAGAAGCGCACAACTCAACATTTCGGCAGAATAAAGCAAACAGTTGGGAGATAAAAGTACGTATACCCAACCTTTAAATAAACAAACCAAAAACATACCCAATTTCTAAGTAGAATGAGAGCAAATACCCAATCGTTGGGTATAACACTATTAGCACGTTCCAAATCTACATATTAATTGGGGAAAGAGTGGCTATCTAACCACGCCTAACCAGTCAAGCATGGGCCCATCACATATTATTTTTATACTAAACCCGGCATTATACCCAAATTAATTATCAAAATATTGGGGGACAATTCATCATATAGGTAATGATCCATGAGCTCCGGTGAGAAGGATAATTATGATAGCGTTTACCTAGCACAAGTAGCAGTAGCACCACTTTATACTGCCTTAACGCTGTTTAGGCCTGACATACGGTATCACTGTGGTGTGAGAGCAGTTAAGCTGCCAGTGCCATGCACTACTATAACTATAATAAACTTGTGCCAGTGATTTTACAACACTTTAGACAGGCCTATATCATGGTTTCTCTCTTATAGTAACATGATAACCAGTACTTAGTAAATTCAGGGACAATTCTCACCTATGAACACGTCAATTACCGTGCTAACGCCCCATTTCTCCAACAAGCCAAGTACTTCGTGATCCGCCATTGTTGCCGCTCTTTGCATGTGCGCGTATACGTACGTATACCGCGTACCCGGCACGCACCCCACGTAGCTTGCACGTAGGCTAGGACACTAATGCGCGTGCGCACGATGATAACATACCCAACAATTGGATAATATCAACCCCCTTCCATTGCCTAATACCCATCTGCTGAATTGATTCTCCACTTTCTACCCAACACTTCGTGGTTGGATAAAGCAAAATAACAATACGTATTAATTGGGCAATGTTTATCCAACTAACCTGACTAAACATGTCTCCAACGTTGGTCGTTTGTTTTGCTTGCCCAACCCCAAAATGTACTCAATTGTTAAACAAAAATGCACCAACAATTCGCAAATGCAGTTTACCCAGTGCTATTTTGCCCAGCATTTTTAACAGTGTATACAGTATACATTAAAAACGAAAATACTAATATCTTTGAAATAAGCTTTCATCAAATCGACTGCTAAATGTAATGACTACTTTAACCGACTGACAAATCTTCAATAAAGTATGAGTAAAACGTGAATGTCAGATATAAAAAACAGCTTTAACGTCTGAAATAATACGAACCCCGAAACGACAGCAGATATCTAATTCGTTTCAATTGACCACTGTCAAGATGCATTTGAACTCTATTGCATTTTGCCATGAAGTTCAAGCTGTAAAATGTTAATAGGTATTCTTCACTTATTTTTCTCCACTATACCCCGATGTACCCTGACGTCCAAAATTATTTATACGTCTCACATTTTTAAAGGTCATCATCAAAATCCGAAAAACAAAACGAACACAAACGCTGAAAACATCGTGTTTATCTTCCAAAGGTTCATTCATTATTTGGCTGCCGGATTGAAAAACAGTTCTTATAAGTTCATCACATGATCCTCCCATCTCTTCCAAATACACCCATGAGAAACGGCAAAGCTGCCAATAAACGAAAATCTTACAACTCAACAGGACACGTTGGAGAGAGTTCAGAGTCGTTTTCCCATTTGTTTACGGTCTCCCGAAACGGGCGTTTATCAACCCCGCCAAAAAAATTGATTATACTGCTAGGTGTGTCCAACTGGGTTTACCCATTTTAAACAACCGAGTTCACTTTCTTTTAATGGTGGTTGTTGTTAAATGTTTTTATAAGCAATTGGACATTCAATTTGATAATCGCATTGTTGTTAATGCTAGACACACCGATGTTTGGAAGTTTCATTACCAAAGAGCCAGGTGTAACGCTGCTCATTACTCTTTTTTTCATAGATTTCCCAGATTATGGGAGACATTACCGACATCTGTTTAAGACATGGTTGTTCTTGGGTCATCATCATTTACAAACTCGCTTAGACAACATGTATTGATTCCGGGTTCACGTGATACTAATTGCCTAAGTTTCTATAGGTATAACGTTTTATGTTTTCGAAAATTATCAATTACATGTAGGCCTACATAATTGTCTATAAAATGTGTCAAAATGCAATTTTAGTGTCTTTTTATATTTTTAGTCGTTAAATTGTTGTATGTGTAAATTCAGCTTCTGTTATACCTCGCTAAGTGTAACAGGAATGTTATAGAGGTGTTTTTGTTTGTAGTTTTTTTTGTTGGTTTTTTTTTTTTTTTGGGGGGGGGGGTTATAGCATTTCATGAGAGTCACTAGATAGTGATTTAGTTCGCTTTTAGAAATTCCTCAGGTGTGTTATCAATATTGATATTTTGTTGGTCAGTAAATAAATAAATTAGTTGCATAGTTCTTTGTAAAACATGTATATAGTTTTACCTATGAAGAAATTAATGGAATGAAATAGTCCTTGCAACGTTATCGATCGATAGAGGGCGCAGGATCTGTATGGTCTTTTTGAATCACTGGCTTCGTCTTTTACTTTGGCTTAAGGTGATTTTGAACTCCCAAGTTTGAGAACTCCAGCCACATTATGGTTCCTGTGTGTGCTTCTGAAACATTCAATCTGTGGATATGAACCCAAAAGACCGAAGTTGTCCGCGTGCTTCTATTCTACATGTTTTTCGATATTTGCTTCTCAATGGTTCGAAATTTGGGGGCGAAGCCGAACCAAAGACTAATGGCCCAGTCACAATGTCGGCGATCTGTCGGGGATTAGTTTTGGCCGGGGGTCGTCGTAGAAAATAAAGAATCCTTGAACAATCCTAGCAATAATCCTAATAAAAGTGGAGCAGTCACATTGTCTGAGATTTTTTCAAGGATTTTGACCCGGTTTTGTCGAAAAATCGTGGGATTAGCCTCCGATCGCCTCCGATTGCATCGGAGACGATATCTGCGAGCATCTTTTCTTTTAATTCCCCCCCCCCCTGGGTATATGTGGGGGAAAAGGAGGGTTTTCTGACCTCGGTCATCTGTATTTCTCCCTGTACACTGTAGTGTGGTATCCCTCATCTGGTTGTACATAGAACAGTCATTTCAACTCTGCAGAGAAGCTGGCGCTGATTCCGCCCCAGAGGCTCCTTGTGGGCCGTGTTGCAGAGTTGAGGGCCAGGCTGATGGGTCTGAGGAGAAGGGAGGAGGCAGTGATGCTGGCCCTTCTGGCTGAGGAGGAGAGGATCCGTGCTGAGAGAAGGCGCAGGAGACCAAGACAGATGTGGGTGCGGC
This sequence comes from Crossaster papposus, assembly GCA_037893245.1. NCBI lineage: Eukaryota > Metazoa > Echinodermata > Asteroidea > Velatida > Solasteridae > Crossaster > Crossaster papposus. Next base: position 852,523 of record JBAIAA010000217.1, on the reverse strand, counting down.
CCTGGCTGCTGAGAAGGCCACTGTACGGCCAGTACGAGAGGCTGATGGCCGAGCTGGAGAGGGAGGCAAGAGGGGACTTCAGGTAATTTGATTTACATTTCATGCAATGTTATATGATGTCATGTGGTATGAAATGTTTGACTTTATTAATGTTTTATTAATGTTTTAGTACAACATATTAGACATTTTACTTTAATATTTGTCTCTGTTGTATGTTTCAGGGGCTTCCTCAGAATAGACCCTCAGATGTTCCACGAGCTCCTGGCCAGAGTGGCGCCCAGGATACAGAAGGACGTGAGGAACAGAGCCCCCTTGGAGCCAGGTCTGAAGTTGGCCATCACCCTGAGGTTCCTCGCCACTGGCCACTCCTACCACAGCCTTGCATTCAGCTTCCGTGTTGCCCACAACACCATCTCCCTCTTCATCCCCCAGGTCTGTGACGCCATAGTGGAGGAGTACAGGCAGGAGCAGTTCACTACCCCCTCCAGCCCTGCTGAGTGGCTGGAAGTCGAGAGGGTCTTCAGCGCCAGGTGGAACTTCCACCACTGCTGTGGGGCCCTTGACGGGAAGCATGTGAGGATCGTCAAGCCCAAGAAGAGTGGCAGCGACTTCTACTGCCACAAGGGCTTCTTCTCCATCATCCTCCTTGGGCTCGTCGACGCCAACTACAAGTTCATCTGGGCCAATGTGGGCTCTCCTGGGTCTGAGTTGGACTGCGGTGTCTTCAATGAGTCCAACCTGGAGCCCGCCCTGAGGGAGGGGACACTCGGCCTGCCTGATCCGGCTCCGCTGCCTGGGGACAACAGAGACATCCCCTACTTCCTGGTAGGGGACGACGCGTTCCCTCTGCGCAGGTACATGATCAAGCCCTATGCCCAGAGGTACCTGGACCACGGCCAGGACATCTTCAACTACAGGTGCTCCAGGGGGCGGCGTGTGGTGGAAAATGCGTTTGGCATTCTCTCCGCCCGGTGGAGGTGCCTCCACACTCCACTTCAGCTTGAGCCAGACAACGCAATCTCAGTGGTGAAGGGTATGCTGGTCCTCCATAACATCATGAGGGACCGGTACCCCCAGGCCCAGAATGCAGACATCCCTGAGGTGCCAGAGGGGCAACCAGGAGCCTGGCGTGGTCATGAGGTGCTGGCAGATGTGGAGCACGAGAGGCGCGGTCCAAGGGCCAGTCGTGAGGGGAAGGAACTCCGTGCATATCTCCGCCACTACTACAATTCCCCTGTGGGGAGTGTGCCCTGGCAAGAAGCTGCACTTGAAAGATGATGGACTCTTTGTATATATTTGTGACTTTTGTGACATTTTCTGTACTTGTACATGGACTCATTATGGACTCATTGGAAAAAAATATTAGTTATAATGTCTTGTATGTTAATAATTCATGACTCATTTCATATTTCTTGCCTTTGCATGACTGAATAAAGTCTAAATTTCTGGTATGAAGTCTATATCTGTCTATGTGGTTTTTTTTTAATTTCTATGTAATGAAATAAATAGAAGAGTATAAATATATTAAATCTTATTCCAAGTTGTAGCAATGCTTCTTCTTCTAAATTTACAATTTCTTTTGGGAAAACATTATAATAGCAAATAAAGTACTTTATAAATGTAAATATATTTAATTTAATTCAAAGTTCTAGCAAAGCTTCTCTTCTAAAATTACAATTTGTTAGAATTAAATGATCCAAAGTTACACATTTATAAAGTATTTTATTTGCTATTATAAGAAGTTTTCCCAAAGAACTTTACCTCTTTAATATTACCTATTTATTTCAAAGTATAATATTTGCAACTGTTTATGTGCTAAGTTTCTTTTTAAAACAAATTGTATGTAGGCATGAAAATGGAGTCACACATGATATTAATTTCAAACCAGACCAGACTTTATTTCAGTGTCATTCTTTGCAAACACAAAACAATATAAAAATACATAATCGCAAAACATCAGCAGTCCTGCCAGAGGCACAAAAGTTCACAAAAGTTCTCTGTTCACAAAAGGTCACTGTTTATCCTGTGCAGTGGGGGTGTTGGATCCTGAGCGATCCTGTGTGAGCGGGGGGGTGTTTAGTCCATAATCCATGTCCTGGTTGGCTTGTAACAGGATGGAGCTGATACTTGGGTTGCTGGTCTGACTTGCATTCAGCTGACTCAGTCCACTTATGTTGAGGTTCAACTCTGTTGACCAGCGGCCAGGAGCAGGGGCAACAGGGGGAGCGCCCAGAGCAGCAGAGGGGGGTCTGGAGCTGGAGCTGGAGCTGGAGGCCCCTATGGTGGTGTTGTACGCAAAGGACAAGATGTCCCCAGGGGCTGAGAGTGGCCTCATGGCGTCAACAGGCTGGCCTAGGGTGATGATCTGCAATCAGACAAATTTGGAAGACAAATATTAGTTATACAGTATTGTATATAGGAGATAGTATTGTATGTGAATGGGATAAAATATGACACAATTGGGAAATTCTGTTAATGTTCAAATTATACTTACAGGTTGATGTGTCTGCTGCTGCTGCTGCTGGTGCTGGCCATACTGCAGAAGCGGAGCCTGCTGCATCTGCGGGAGAGCCCGCTGCTGCTGCTGCTGCTGCTGACCAGGCGGAGTCAGCCCTGTGCCACTGGTCAGCATGCTGAGGTAGCTGCCGGTGCCGCTGGAGGAGGCCGCCTGCTGCTGCTGCTGCTGGTGGCGGCTCTGCGGAGGGGGAACATCGAGAGATGGGGCAGGGACGGGCCTGGAGGGCAGAAACCGCATGGCCAACTGGAAGCTCTCAGACTGGAACTGTCGGAAGGTCTCCGACGGCACCTCCATGCAAACAGAAGACAACCAGTTGGCCCAGTTGGTGCGGGGGTTCTCTGCCTCCGGCTGCACTATCTCCCTCAACTGAAACAGATGAAGATGGTCATGTTATTGTCATGCATAAATATGGAAATATGGAAATAAGAACAAACAATTTCATGGTATTTCATGACAACAACAGTAACATATAATTACCTGGGCGTTCACCGCTTCCTGCTCCTTCCTGCTCTGGGCAAGGTACTCTGAGAGGACTGAAGCCAGGTCCCCTGGGCTCTTCTTGGCCTTCTTGCTGGCTGGTTGGGTGGAGCGGACAGCGGTGTTGGTGCTGGGGGAGGGCTCAGCCAGGTCATCACCATCACCCTCCTCTTCCTCCTCATCAGCTCTCTGTGTACTGAATGATCCTGCAGAACTCCGCTGCACCTAAGCATAAGCAATACAAGAGATTTGCAAGACAAATATTAGTTATAAAGTCCTGTATGTGGATAAGAAGCCATACTAGCAAAAAGGGATAAGAGGGATAAGAATAAGGAAGGATAAGAAGGGATAATCTGCAGTATTGCAAATGCTTACCTGGCCAAGCTCTGCTGACTTGCTCTGCTTGCGTTTCTTGATGTAGGGCTCCACAAAACTCCACCTCCGGAGCTTCCATTTCTGCACAGCAGTTAACCCAGCAGTTCCCGAGCCGCTCTTGCTATTCTTCACCTTTTCCAGCAACTTCCCATAATCAGTCCTGTTACTTCTTTTCCTGGTGTCAATGTAGTCAGCTGTAACATACAGAAGAAGAGAAAAACAATTAAGTACATTTCAATATTAATGAGTACAAAAAGTACATTTCAATATACAAAACAAAATATATACATGAAAATATATACAGGAAAAATTGTAACAATTTGGAACTTACGTTTGTAGATTCCCCCGAGCTCCTGTGAGAGTTTTGCCAGTTCAGACCTTTGTTTCTTCTTGTTTTTGTAGAGATCATGGCGCTTGTCGAAGAAATAGGGACGTGCCTCATAGAAATCGGCGATCTTCTCCTCTGCAGCTTGCCTCTCCCTGTCCCATGCTTCTCCATCATCCTGCACAACTCCATCATCCTCCTCCTCCTCCTCATGGTGACTGGCATCAGGCCTCTCTAGAACCTCTTCCTGCTCCTAAGATCTGTCTCCACTCTCCTGATTCTGCACCTCTGGGGGAGCCTGCTCCTCTTCTGGGGTCTCTGGCTGCCTGTTTTTGGCCTTCCCCCTGCCTCCTGCTTTCCCCTTTCCTCCTCCTCTGCCTCCTCCCCTGCCTCCTCCCCTTGGTCCTCCCCTTGGCATCTTCAAAATCTTCAAAATCTTCTGTCACAGCCTCCTGCAGCAAGAGCGTCTCAAACTTTTAGCGATCCGATCGGAGGCGCCCTTATATACACGGCGATTTACTACGATTCCACCGTACGATTCGTCGGAGACGATCACAGAAAGCGTACGAATCGTCGCAGGGCGCCTCCGATTCAGTCGGAGGGCGCCGGAGACCACTCGCAGACATTGAATCTCAACCTGAATTTCCAATCCCACACAGAATCTTGCGACTAGTCTCAGATTATTCGGAGGACGCCTCCGATTAATCGGAGGGCATCGTAGGTCATCGGAGATTGTGTCTGGGATGCCCAAAATGGGTGAAAAATCTTGCGAGCAATCTTAAAATTTTAAGTTCAAAGTTGGGGACCGCGACGGGTGTGGCGATGCCAAAAAAATCTGCGACAAGCCGCAGGCGTCCGGAGAGCGCCTCCGACGGGTGCAAAATCGTGAGATCTGTCTCAAATTTTGTTCAAATTTCCCGGTTTTACCCATCGCCGACGCATCGCAACTGATTTGTGACTGGCCCATTACCGAAGGTCTCGAAAAACCGCTTAGTGTTAAACTGGCAAAATGTCTTAATTGGCGCTGTAAATTATGTGTAATCCAGTACATTTCAAAGAGGCATTTAACTATATTCGCTGCCAGATAGTGTAAGAGTGTATCCGCATACGACGATAGACAAACTATAGGGGACTTCATTGTAATCAATCACTACATCCAGCAACTCTCTGTGTATGTTACAAGCAGAACCAATATCACGTCATTGGGGAATAATATGGTGATATATGCAGTGTTAACTTTTACACAATACATTTTTTGTCCCCGATCAGTATTTTGTTCGTTGTTATCACTCCCCTAGTTTGCAGCATTTCCCCCTTTACACTTATTTTCCTCGTCCCCCCCCCCCCCCCCCCCACTTCATTGTTAGGTTTTTCCGCTCTTCACCCTGGGCTCTTTCTTTGTGGTTTAACCCATCCCTCCTTTGTTCCCCACCAAAGTTTACCATTTCGTTTGTATTTGATCCTACCCACTCTGACCTTTTTCATTTATTGGTCTAATTCTCCTTTTGTTGGTTCTTCAACACAACTTAAATGCGTCCCTATTTGATGTTTCTTCTCCCAATCATACTGCGTGTCCCCCTTTATATTTTCGTTTTATGTACTCAGACATTAATTTGGTCTCTAAAGATATTGTCAAGATTGAAATATTAGGACCTCTCAACTTATTTGAATCAAATTTGTATGCAAATTTTGACAACTACAGTCAAACTTGGACCAAGAGCATCAATATACACCGGATAAAATGTATAAAATAAATTTAAAAAACAACAAACCACATGTACAAACACGCAAACAGATACAATTTATTTTAAAAATCTAAAATACTACAGACTACATACACGCAAACAAGCACAAGCATACTAATAGGAAAAGTATAACTGTTGCAAATATCAAAAAAATAACTAACTACATTATTGCTTAAAATCTTTCTTAAGATAAAGGAAGTATATACCATTTACAAACATTAGTATAAAATACCTTACTTGACTGTAAGTTAAAGGTATGATACATACACCATTTGCAGATATCAACAATATTTACTAACGAATTATTAGGACATATCTTACTTATTTAATAGTAAATAATAATTGTAGGCATCCAGCCAAAGGATTGCGCTAGATATCTTGTAATTATTCCTAAAAATTAAGTTTTATAAAGAAAAATTCGCGATCGCCGGATGGCGATCGTGAACAAAATAAAATAATATAAGAATAACTGCTCGACGCCAGTTGAAAACAAACGCTGTTTTTCGTGATTTTCTCGGCATCCCCGATTGTAAAACTTCAGAGAGGTCAGATGAACGATATTTACTGTAAAATACAACCCCCAAATCTACCCATTCATTATAATTAAAGCAATTACCAATGGTGTATCCTACCTTTAATAAAAGCCTAAAGCATCCTGTTAAAGGTAGTATACACCATTTGCAGATATCGAAAATATTTACTACCGAATTATTAAGAAATATCCTATTCATCTGAAAGTAAATGTTGATTCTGGGCATCCAGCAAAATGATTGCGCTAGATATCCTGTAATTATTCCGAAAAATAGAATTTTATAATGAAAAATTTGCGATCGCCAGAAGGCGATCGCGAAATAACAAAGATAACATAAGAATAACTGATCGACGCCGGTTGAAAAAACTCGCTGTTTTTCGTGCTTTTCTCGGCATCCATGATTCTAAAGCTTCGGACAGCTCAGTTAAACGATATTTACTATAAATACAACCCCCCAAATCTACTCATTCATGATAATTCAAGCAATGACCAATGGTGTATACTACCTCACGGCAACTGATGTGATGTGGTTTATTAAGAAAAGTGGGTTTTTGTATCAATTTAAAACGATTTTCCAAACACTGCCTGCAATATACTGGATTCGGCTGAAGGAAGTAAAATAATTAGACTGCAAGAAGAGCATTGATTCTTAGTTTGTCCAGCTTCTATGAACAGTAAACACAAAACTTTAAATAAGTCAATGTCACAATACTTACTGTACAAAATGAAATCCCTATAAAGCCATTCATTGTTGAAAATTGCAGCAAAAGCATTTAAGAAAATCCTCATTGTTACTTGGTTCAAAATCTTAGAATATTACTTTCTCTAACAAAACCTTTTACAACAAAATTGGGCCAGAATGAGCATCTTTAAAGCTGACATCAGACTCATTTATTTAACTGCTTAGATGCATTTGATATATTATATTATCCACACAGTGTTTAACCAGTTCGCGCCGGATGACGTATATAAACGCAAAGTTTTTCCAAAATTCAAAACGGATGACGCGTACACACGCCAAGTTCAAGTTCGGAAATGTCTGTCAGCAGCTGCGTGGGTGTGCTTCCCGGCACTATCGGCCTGAATAATAATATATAACATTTATATAGCGCTTAATACAAGCGTTTCTAAGCGCTAAGAACCGGCTTCAGATCGAGTTTAGTTAAAAATAATCCCGCCCCTCGGCTCGGTGATGTTAAAATAATCCCGGCGCGAACTGGTTAAAAAGGTTGACATTGAACGACACTAGGACCTTTCACACTATGTTGTTTGGGTGCTTTTTACAACAGGAAGCACTGGGTTGTAACCAACGTGGTAACAATACGCAGTATACCTATTGCGGCGAACTACCATCCTGTGTAGATAGAACATGATGCACCTTGGGCATTGCACACAAGATTTTTTTGAACCTTGAAAGCCACACAAAGGTCTGTTCTGCACTGATTGTGTTATCAGTGTCGGCAAGATGGTCACTGGGCTGATACTTGGCTTTACATAACTTATCTGTGTGGTTTCTTATATGTAATCTATCTATACATTTGCGGGGACTCAACCACATGTGGGACCACGGCCAAGCCAGCGGCAATGGCTTCCGGGCAACGATCATGTTGTCGAGATGGCACATGTTGTCGTACAATATAGCCAGATTGGACCATGAAGTTTGAGGAACTGTACGCAACAGAGAAAACAGCCACAATACCAGTATAAGGAAAACCTGGGAGGGCGACCCAGACCTGCAAAAATGCAATAAAATACAAATGTATCAATGGGGCCGGGAGAAACAGTGACAAGTGCACATAATGCGACCCGCTGTAGGAAAAAGTGACATAAGTCGCGCTATGCATTTATGAGTAATGGCCTGTTAAAGTTAATAGGGTAAATATTTTGGTAAAAATTAGATTTTCATATTTTGTCTTTTAAGACAAAAAATGAAAATCAAATTTTTATAAGATATATCGTGAGATTAAAATCTCACGATATATCTTATCTCGTATGTTATCTCATTATTACGTACTGTAACGGGTGAGGGAGTGCCCGTTCAGAGAATGACGATGTACGGCCACCGTACAATACTTACGGCTGGTCTGATCTGCTGGCGGACGTCTGCAGGAACTTCACTAATCGTCAGAGGGCGCACTTCAAACGAGATCGGTCGCAGCCAGAAGATCGGGGATGGGCGTGGTTTTGGGAAAGGGGAGGGGGTGAAAGTCTTGAACCAGTCTAACTAACTCTGTGGGAACTGGGGAAGGGGAGGGGTGTAGGTAGCCAGGCTCACCAGGAAGATTCCACCGTCGTCAATCAAATGAGAAGACTTAAGAAAATCCAGTCTACTAATTAATAGACCTAATGCGCAGGCGCACGCATTAAAAACAGACTAAATAGAGTAATTCACTCGAGGAAACAGCTTTTATAATTCAAGAACTCGAACGCAACAAATAATTTATTAACAGTAGCGCTAAATGCAACTCTATTCACAGTAATTATTATTTACACTAATTATTCGCTAGTTACAGTGAGTAAATCATAGCTGGTTTCACTGTTCAGTACGTGTGACTCATAAAATATACGCCGCACCTAACAGTCTTGTAATTCTGACTGCAAGCTACACAAAATATTAATTAATATGCGCACAATTAATAGCTCAAGCACAAAAGCTCGCCGATGGCTTCGCAGTTGCACGCAACGCTAGCATGCACTGAATAACTTCGCAGGAGTAGCGATACGTTGCTTCAGCACTTGCTATAGCTGAAGTTCTACCGTTGACTTTTATTCACGGCACTTCTTTGCCGACTATTCTTGCTGTACTAATCTTCACGGCACTTCTTTGCCGACTTTAAGCTGTAATCTTCACGGCACTTCTTTGCCGACTGTTCCAGGGGGGGGCGGAGGGGGGGCCCTTCGAGACTGTGATTGCGCAACGCTGACGTACCGTCCATTCTCAAAATAGGGGGGAACAATTTTCTCACGCAAAAAATAAAGAGTTTTTGGCATCCAATCTTAACATCTTGTCTTTTGTAGTTGTAAAAGGTTGTTATTTACCTTAATTGTTATCATCCAATGACAAAAATTGTATTGAAAATAAAAAAAAGCAGTCGAAAAAATTAAGCGTTGACGTACCGTTGATGCACGTAGAGATTGTGCACAAATACTAAAACGACGTTGACAAATACCTCCCCTAAAAAGGGCAAAAATAATCGATAAATTGTGAAAAATCGTGCTTCGAACCCACTCACTTTTTTCCATGGATACGTTTAAAAAGGATGTAGCAGTGATATACTGAATTTTTAAAAAAATCTGCCTGTGAACCCCTTGCGTTTTATCGTGTTGTTTTCGAACGAAAATGGCAGAAAATGACATCGCCCCAAAACAAATTCGTGTAGATCGTGCCTGTGTACCTGGCTTTGCGGACGTTGCATGAATCACTGAATTCGGAGAGCGATACACGGAGCAAATTTGTACGTGTTTCAATGGGGCGCTTCGCGGTAGCGATCTGTACGTATTTACTGTGTGAGATGTGTGGCTCATGAGCGTGGAAGAACGAATGAGATACATTTCAACGTTGGTGGCGCACTTTGTTGGGCCCCCCCTCCGCCCCCCCCTGGACTGTTCTTGTACGCAAGCGCCTGTCAGCCGCGCGCTTGTCCACGGCACTTACTTAGCCGTCTGTTGTAGCGGACTCGATAGAACCGAGCCGATTGTATGTAGCGGACTCGATAGAACCGAGCCGAACCAAATGCTGGAAATGCTCGACTTTTATAGTTTTCTGGCAGTGCAGAACTAGGTCACGGACCATACGCGCACTACAATTGGCTGAACGCGCGCCGCGTATGCAAATGAGTCACTCACACTGATCATATCAGCGATTGCCATTGAAATGTACAGTACTTGTTTTACGTACAAAGCCTATTACATGTACATGTAGTTGCTATACGTGTATACAGTACACAAACGATAAGCAATGCCTACTTACACATTTTGCTATGAACCAGTTGTGCTATGTTAAACCACTGTTGAATCTGTAAGAAATTAACAACTCTAAGGAAGTTAGTCATCATTGTAAGATAATTAAATGCTTTCTAGAAGTTCTAAATTCATCAACGATGTGCCATACATTCCTATGAACACTTGTAGTTGTAAGTACATGTACAATCGATGCTAAGAAAATTGTGTATTAAACAAAAGAGGGAACATTTGCTGTTGGTGTCATTTCTACATGTAAATTATATATGGTAGACTTGACTGAATAAAACATCCCAGGAATTGTGTAAAGGCAAAGCGTTTTTTGTCACACTCTCCTCTACTTAAAATACAAATGCGTCCTCGCATTTAAAACAAAAAAGAATATAATAATCATCTAATTTTATCATCCAAATATTTAGTGGTTTTTTTTAAATCAACAACTTGAACATGTGTCTATCTTTATCTCTAGACTAGTTATTGTCATGGGCATAGGTAATTTCCCTAAAATAAAATCGCAAGCGATCGATCAAAATGTTAGGCCTAGGCTATGGCCCACATATACGTTTGTACACAGAACCACATCAGTCGTGACACAGTGGCAGTGCCACAACCGATCGGTTACCGACAACAATTTTGGTCAAAAATTACTCTAAATGTAGCTACCTTACCTTACTCTGTATCTAAATACCAGGATCTGTCACTTGTTAATCATAAAAAAAACAGTCAAATACATCAACGACAGCTCAAAAAGTTAGTCAAATACTACTTTTGTTGCACAAAAATCGACTTCACGAACTCGAAAACTGTCCGCCATCTTGTTTCTGACCTAGTTTTTGGGCAATACCAATGCATTATGGGAACAATTTTGGCCAATTTCACTGGTATGCATAAACTCAGTACAATGTATCAAACTTGGACTTTTCCCAGGTCAGTGTTAATAATTAATACAGTTTTATGCTGGCTAGCAATATAATGCACAGATGGAAATTACAGAAATATAATTCAATGGAGTTAATTTCCGTCAGCTAATAAAATAAAGATGATTTTGACATGAGTTTTTAAGGTCTTCCCTATAACTTTTGGAAATGAGGCAAACATTAAACGGAGCCTGAGGTTTCAGAGAAGCAAATAGTTATTAATTAAAACTTCCTCAAGCTAGTTTTATAAGACAAATCTCAAGCTACTTTCTTTGTCTTATACTAGTTATATTGATCCTAAATAAATTTACATTAACGTTATACTATAGTACTAGGGCCCAACAACAATTCAATTCAACTAGAGATTTAATAATTAGAATTATAGGGGCCTACAAAACAAATATTATAATTACGACTCATGAAGTCCTTGGTGGGTCCAGTTCCTTGAGTTGACAGGCTGGGAGGTTGTACTCAGTAAAACTGGTGGAGAAGATCCTCCCGTCCGGGAAAGTGGCCGTCTCGGTGACCATTCGGACGGTCACGCCGAACTCCAGTGGATGAAGAGTATCCTTGCGATGCCTTTCAGCGTTGCGGTCACTGCGGGCCTGCTGTCGCATCCACTCGACCTCTACTCCAGCCGTTGTTCGTGGCGCTGTGGGGCGGCGACTCCGGCCGAATCGGGGGTCGTTGCAGGGTAGGCCGCAAGCTGCGGATGGGGCTGGTGTAGCTGGTATGGCTGAAAATTCGGCCTTAGCTGCAGGGGCCGAGGTGGGGGCCGAAGAGGAGCTCTGCACAGCTTTTTCTTGTTGCCCTTCGGGGTTTTCCGGCAAACTTGGGGGTGGGGGTGGCAGTAAGGTGTCCAGTTGTGGATCCACCTCGACTAGCCACTTCGCCATCGGTGACGCAGGGGTAGCGGGTACCTCGATGAGTTCATCTGGGGGAAGGGGGGATGGCACGCTTCGTTTCTGTTGCACGTGCACGGTGGGGCTGGCTGCTGGCTGAGTAAGACATGACAGAGGGCTGGGGGTAGCCAGGCTCTCCATCAATGTCATTAGTTGATCAGTGGTCAAGGTTGGACCTGGCTCAAAGGGGGTCTCCTCTTATAGCGCTGCAGGGGAAGGATGGATTTGTAGAAACCTCTCATCCACCAGTTGCCGTTGTGGTGGGGCTGTCGATGGGGCCAACGATGGGGGTGCTGGAGAGCCGATCGGCTTCTCAACTAGCACCGTAGGGAAGCGGCGACTACCTTCCTCCCGCAGCTCCATCTTCTTTGCTGGTTCCCTCTCTCTGCGCTCTTCCCGTCGGAATGTGGCCCGTCTGGGACTGACTGGGTCTGCGTCCCGCAGAATACGGCCTGCAGACCCGGCGTCGATTGTCACCACTCTCCGAATGCATTCTCCGGCGATGCCGATCCAAATCTCCTTGGCTGGAGGTCTCGAACCTGCAGTCGCGACATTTCCAGGTCCTGTTCTCCCGATGATGCATCTCCTGGGTGTGTTTTGTCAAGTCCCTCCAATTAGGAAATATTTCTTTGCAAAAAACACAACTAAATTTCATCTTCTCTTTTGTGTCTGTCTATTGCAACTGGCGTAAACCGTAAATGTACAAAATGTACATGTATGTACAAGTGCTTATGTGTACATTCACGTACGTACAGTAAATACGTGCATAGCGCATACAGAAAGTTTATCGGCACCCCTGGGCCAGCTAGCCGCAGACCTTTGCGCGTAAATTAGCCAATCAGCATCATTATGCAAATTACGGGTGATCACGCTTTGCAGTATTCGATACAGCGTCAAAGAAAATCTTCAAAAGTTTTCACTAATCGATTCTTTTTCCTAAATTATTCGCAAATCCTTAATCATTACTAATTATTGTTCTCGGTTCCTTAATAATACTCGTATACGCCCCAAACTTTAGTGGAACTTTTCGATTACGCTGACTTCTCCTATGCCTTGAGACTTCTTCGTCTTCCCTTCCACCAGTCTCCTGCAACATATTAGGTTCATTGTTGCTCTTTTCTTCAGTTACAACTTCGGTAGAATCATCATTCTCATTTCCTGGATGTACGGGGTGTGAACTTGAAGATGTCAACCAAGTCGGCGGATTCTCACCACAATAAGGTTTCAAACGATTGTAGTGAACTATCCTCGGTTTTGTCTTAACTCCCTTCTGAATGCGATACGTAACATCACTGAGCCTTGTTGTTACTACATACGGACCTTCCCAAGGGCGCTGTAATTTTGGGCAATACCCCTTTTTCTTCTGTGGGTTGTGGAGCCAAACTGCATCACCAACGTGATATCCACCGGTGTCTGCTTTATGGTCGTAATTTCTCTTTTGCCGGTCACTCGCAACCTTTAGGTGTTCCCGTGCATACTCGTGTACTTGTTGAAGCCGACTTTTTAATTTCTCAGCATATTCGTCCTCTTTATAACAAAATCTGTCATCTTCTAGGCGTCCCATCAATAGGTCAGCGGGGAGTCGTACATCTCTTCCCATCATCATTTCACTAGGGGTGCATCCAGTAGTCTCGTTTACAGACGTCCTGTATGCCATCATGACGTAGGGTAAACACCTGTCCCAGTCTCTCTGGTTGTCCGACACAAACATCGCCAACATTGCCTCTAGGGTCCGGTTGAAACGCTCTACCATGCCGTCGGACTGAGGATGAAGGGCCGTTGTCCTAGTCTTGTCTATCTTCAGCACTCGACAGATTTCTTGAAACAATGCCGATTCAAAATTTCTGCCCTGATCTGAATGTATCTGTAACTGGAACTCCGTACCTGCAAACAAATTGCTCAATTAACACGGTGGCGACCGTCTTAGCTTCTTGGTTCGGTATCGCGTATAGGCTTCAGTCCACTTGGAAATAGATACATCTTAGTAGTTGGTGATTATTTTACCATCTTCCGTTTCTGGTAATGGCCCCATTACATCGAGTGCGATTCGTTCCATTGTAGCACCAACGTTATATTGCTTCATTGGACTCCTGTACTTCCTTAACGGGGGTTTACGTGTTGCACACACTTCACATGTTTTGCATAGTCGGCTTACGTCTTGTCGCCACTCATACCAGTAGTAGCGTCTCTGTATCATGTTCAGTGTTTTAGTTTTTCCTAGATGACCGGAAGTCGGGTCACTATGAAGTCGCTGCATCAAATCTCGCCTCATCTCAGTCGGTAGAACTAACTGCCAAGTTATTTTATCACCCCTCTCAGATTCCCATTTTCTGTATATCACACCATTCCGCATCTGCAGGCGGTTCCACTGCGTCCAATATCGTTTAATTACTCCATCACTTGGGGAAACTTCACTCCATTTAGGTCGCACATCTCGGGACTCTTTCCATCGGATGATCAGTCCGATCGCCTTGTCCTTTAACTGCGACTGTCTTAAGTCTCTGGTTGTGTACTCTATGTCATCTTCTGACTTTGAACATGCTTCACCACGACAAACGTTCACGGCAACACATCCCCGGCCGTCCTGCAGCCCAACACCATTTTCGGACTTCTCTCCAGGGTCATTTTTGCCCAAAGAATCCATGGTGGCGTGTGTATCATGGTCTACCTCAGACCAACAGCCGTTCCAGAACTTCTCTTGCCGAACATCGCACTGTTGGGCCTCTTCTACCCTCATGCCATCTCGAGAATCAACATCTTTATTAATAACTTTATCCCCATCACTTGCAGATTCATCGCAGCGTTGTGTGTCATCTTCTATTAGGGTTCGTATGGGTGACTTCTTTCTTCTGTCTCTTTCATCGTAGTCGCGAGGAATTCTCATACTGTGTTTAATTTGTCGTTGCGCCGAATTACGCTCGACCCGGTCACACTGTTCACAGTCATCACAAGGCCGACGAGATAGGCCGTCTGCGTTCCCGTGCTTAATGCCTGCACGATGCTGTATATCAAACGTGTATGAACACATAACCTCTAGCCATCTGGCTGTCTGTCCCTCTGGGTTCTTGAAATTCATCATCCATCTAAGTGCTCCGTGATCACTTCGAATTAGAAAATTTCTGCCATACAGATAATGGTGGAAGTGTTTTGTTGCTGCCACTACTGCGAGAAGTTCTTTCCTTGTGACGCAATATCGGCGTTCAGCTTTGCTCAGCGTTCGGCTGAAATACCCGATGACCTTCTCAGCTCCGTCTTGCGTCTGTGATAATACAGCTCCAACACCAACATTACTAGCATCTGCATCCACGATGAAACCACAGGTGTCATCACTCGTAGGATATGCTAAACTCGGCGCCGATGTAAGTGCTGATTTCAACTGTCTGAATGCCATCTCGCATTCCTCTGTCCATAGAAAATGACGGTTCTTCTCTGTCAGCCGGTGAAGCGGCTTTGCAACTTCGGCAAACCCTCTCACAAATCTTCTGTAGTATGAGCATAAACCCAGAAAACTTCTAACATCAGTCACGTTCCTTGGCGTTGGCCAGTTTTGAACGGCTTCCGTCTTGGAACTGTCTGTAGATATCCCCTTCTCTGAAACTTCGTGTCCCAAAAAGGTAACACTTCGCTTAAACAGGTTGCATTTCTTGGGGCTCAACTTCAACCCTGCTGCTTTAAGTCTCACTAGTATTTTCTTCAAGCCGCTCCAGTGCTTGTGGAAAAATATCACAATATCGTCTAGATACAGCAAACATGTCTGCCACTGAAGTCCTGTTAGTACTCTCTCCATCAATCTTTCGAATGTAGCGGGCGCGTTGCACAGCCCAAACGGCATGACCTTAAATTGATAAAACCCAAGCCCGTTGCCTGCAACAAATGCCGTCTTCTCTCGGTCTTCATCGGACGTTTCTACCTGCCAATATAACCACTTTGAAGGTCTAGTGTTGAGAACCACGTCGAACCCGATAGTGCGTCGAGTGTATCATCTATTCTTGGTAGCGGGTACGAATCTTTGACAGTTACAGCATTCAATTTCCTGTAGTCTACGCAGAACCTTATTGTGCCGTCTTTCTTCCTGACAAGTACTATGGGTGATGCCCACGGACTCGAAGATGGTTCAATTATACCTCTCTTCAGCATTTTCTCCACTTCTGCTTCAGTCTCTGCCCTCTGGTAAATCGGCAGTCGTCAGTCGTCTGGCTTGCTGTCGTATCGGTGTCGCTGTGCCTGTATCAATTCGGTGCCTGTATACCGATGTCCTCCCTAAGTCTTCTGATGAACTGGCGAATGCGTCTTGATGTCGAAGCAAAATATTCTTGAACTGGTCCCGCTGTTCCTCATCAAGACTAGAGCTGCACTTGTCAAATAAATCAGTCAGGTTATTCGGCATGGGGGAATTTCCTTTTTCTTTATCTTCATGTACTAGGTAGCAAGCTGCAGTTTCTATGTGGTCTTCCCCATCAGTCGTCATTATTTCTTCTATACTGGCTCGCAAACAGCAACATTCGTCCCCTTGTGTATCTTGACGTACTCATCCTTCAAATTCAAAACCCGCACTGGAACATGTTCTTCCCGTGTATCTACTAACGCTTTAGCAACCATCATGTCGTGGTTTCTCAAAAACGTGACTGCTGGCTCCATGATTGACACTCCGACTTCTCTAGCTTCAGTTATCTTGCCGGGTATAATTACTTCGCCTCTTGGTGGTATACACACCGTTGTATCTGCAACTACTCGACAACTCATCTGTGGTTCAACCGAGCCGACCTGCGTCCCTTGAAATGTCATCAATCTTTGTCCACATTCTAGTTGGCAAACATACTTGCATAACAAGTCGTATCCTAAGATACCGTCGAGCTCTATGTCGGCTACCCATACTCTGTGTTCAACTTCTGCTCCATCTTTATTGTCAATCTTAATCTTAAACCATCCTTAACCCTTGAATGAAAGTGGTTTGCCGTCAGCCGTCACCATCTTGATTGTCTTGCTTTCTAGTGGCGGTCTATCTTGCTCTGGAATCTTGAAGTAAATATCTGGCTTGATGATCGTGATGTTGGCCCCTGTATCAACTAAGAAAGTAACTTCTACGTTCTCTACATGTCCTCGTACGTATAACCCATCTACTCCCGTTGACAAAGATCGTGTCGTTACTGTTGTGCCGTCCGGTTGGGCCTTGCGTTGCCCAGTCGAGTGTCGACCCAGTTGCTCGACTGTCTCCCGTTTCCCTGCTGTCTTGCTTGGTTGAAGCTAGGTGGTCGTCTCCATTGCTGCGGACAATCTCGACTCATATGTCCAACGTCATGACACCTCCAACACTGAACTGGTCCGCTGATCTGACATTGGTCCTGTCTCTGGCGATTCGGAGTGCTTGTAGATCTATCCCGAGTTAGCTGTCCTTGTAGATTCTTAAAACCATCCATCAGAATCTTCTCAATATTCGTCTTCCATGATGCAATCTGGTCTTTCTCATTTACGTCGTTTTGTCGCGCATCAGCTGCGTTAACCACACGCGCAGTCGGCTTTTTTTGCCCGGTTCGTTGCCTATCAGCAACTTGAAATGCTTCTAACTCTACTGCAACTCGTACTGCATCTTCTAGACTTTCTGGTCTGGACTGGAAAACTCTCCATCTAATGTCGGAGTCATGTAGTGAGTCCACAAAGTTCTCCTTGGCAAGTGTCTCTCGAAGTTGGTAGTTGGCGGATGGATAGGCGTGTCTTGCCAATCTCCTTATTGCTTGGGCAAGTTCTGGTAGTGTTTCGTCACGCTTCCTCATTCTATTCTTCAGTTGAACCCGAAACAATTCCGTCTGGTTTTCTGGCCCGAATCTTTGTCCCAATGCCGCTGTCAATGCAGTATAACTTCGCCTTTTAATCTCATCCAAATCTCCCAATATTGATTGTGCCGATCCACGAAGACTTGCAGCTAGGTAGACTGCCTTCGCCGATTCATCCCATTCATTCAGTTCTGCCAACAGCTCGAACTGTACTCTGTAATCTGTCCATGAAGTTGACCCATCAAATGTGGCTGGACGAACCTTTGGTTTTTCTGTAACACTGCACCTTGCCTTGCTTGCTCCAAAATTTCCATTTATCATTGGGGTACTTTGTACTGGAATCAGATTCAGTTCACGTATCTTCAAAGCCTCAATCTCCTTCTTCAAATCTTCGTTTTCTTCTCTCATTTTCTTGATCTCGTCACGCTCCTTCAGGAAAATTGACTGCGCCGACAAAGAAGCATCGCCTGCCCCAATAATCTGTGACTCCGCAGTAAAACTTTCGCCACCCGTATCATCTTCTAAATCATTCTCTATACCCTCCGGAATGGGTCCGAATTGGATCTCGGGATCTGAAGTCTGCATCCTTCTTCTTCTTCTTCTTACTCTCGGTAGCGTAGTCTAATCTTCAAAAACTTCTTAAGTCGAGATCCCACCGCTGCTGCCACCAAAATGTAACGGGTGAGGGAGTGCCCGTTTAGAGAATGACGATGTACGGCCACCGTACAATACTTACGGCTGGTCTGATCTGGCGGACGTCTGCAGAAACTTCACTAATCAGTAATCGTCAGAGGGCGCACTTCAAACGAGATCGGTCGCAGCCAGAAGATCGGGGATGGGCGTGGTTTTGGGAAAGGGGAGGGGGTGAAAGTCTTGAACCAGTCTAACTAATAACTCTGTGGGAACTGGGGAAGGGGAGGGGTGTAGGTAGCCAGGCTCACCAGGAAGATTCCACCGTCGTCAATCAAATGAGAAGACTTAAGAAAATCCAGTCTACTAATTAATAGACCTAATGCGCAGGCGCACGCATTAAAAACAGACTAAATAGAGTAATTCACTCGGGGAAACAGCTTTTATAATTCAAGAACTCGAACGCAACAAATAATTTATTAACAGTAGCGCTAAATGCAACTCTATTCACAGTAATTATTATTTACACTAATTATTCGCTAGTTACAGTGAGTAAATCATAGCTGGTTTCACTGTTCAGTACGTGTGACTCATAAAATATACGCCGCACCTAACATTCTTGTAATTCTGACTGCAAGCTACACAAAATATTAATTAATATGCGCACAATTAATATATAGCTCAAGCACAAAAGCTCGCCGATGGCTTCGCAGTTGCACGCAACGCTAGCATGCACTGAATAACCTCGCAGGAGTAGCGATACGTTGCTTCAGCACTTGCTATATTATTATTATTATTATTATTATTATTAACTTATATTGCGCAAATTCCATAAAAAAAGATGTTCAAATGCGCATTACAAATATACAAATTTAAAAATTACACATTAACATGACAGAAACATTAATCACATCATTTTACTCCGTAATTTGCAGCAAACTAAGATGCCATAACACCCAGCATGATTTTAGTCCAACTCATCCAAAAGGACAGTATCAATAAAATGCCATAGTAAAAAGATGTGTTTTAAGTGATTTTTTAAAAACAGCAAGATTTGTCGACTTCCGAATATTTAATGGTAGAGCATTCCATAATTTGGGTGCAGCATACTCAAAAGCCCTATCACCGAGCGTGATTTTAGTCCGACACACCGGGTAACTAAGGAGCGTATCATCCATGGAACTTCTAAGATTGTAATAAGAAGATGCCTTTTTTTTGATAAGTTGGCATAAGTATGCGGGAGCAAGACCATTTAAAATGTTATAAGTTATTAACAAAACTTTAAAATCGATCCTGAACCTAACCGGAAGCCAGTGTAAATCGATAAACAAGGGTGTAATGTGACAGTACTTTAAAGCATTACAAACCAATCTAGCACAGGAATTTTGAACACGTTGCAGCTGGTTAATTTGAATATCAGGCAATCCATAAAGGAGACTATTACAATAATCTAATCGGCTGGAAATGAATGAATGAATTAAAGTTTCGGTGCATTGCCTGGATAGGTACTTCCTGATACGTCTAATATTATGTAAGTAATAAAAAGCAGTAGCACAAGTTTTGGTTATATGAGTAGCCATTGTCATGTTAGCATCAAACCAGGCACCGAGATTCCTTACAATGGGGGTAGTGGAAACCCTGGATGCTCCGATATTGATACCATCAATACTAACCTTAGCTAGTTGTTGATGAGTACCTAAGATAATGAATTCAGTTTTACCGTCATTTAGCATCAGCCCATTGCCAAGCATCCATTTGCGTACGACATGTATACAGCCCTCCATTGCAGAAAGTGCCGACGCCTGGTTTGATGCAACATTTGGGCAAAACGAAAGATAAAGTTGCGTGTCATCAGCATAGCAATGAACATTTGGGAGTTGAGTTTCAACTACTTCGAACAAACTACTAGTATATAAAATGAACAACAAGGGACCTAAACATGAACCCTGTGGTACACCACCGTCGAGGTCAAATTTCTGAGACAATTTACCACGAATGGAGACCTGTTGAGATCTATTAGACAAATAAGATTTAAACCAAAGAAGAGCAGTCCCATCAATGCCAAACTTAGAATGGAAGTATAGCTGAAGTTCTACCGTTGACTTTTATTCACGGCACTTCTTTGCCGACTATTCTTGCTGTACTAATCTTCACGGCACTTCTTTGCCGACTTTAAGCTGTAATCTTCACGGCACTTCTTTGCCGACTGTTCTTGTACGCAGGCGCCTGTCAGCCGCGCGCTTGTCCACGGCACTTACTAGCCGTCTGTTGTATGTAGCGGACTCGATAGAACCGAGCCGATTGTATGTAGCGGACTCGATAGAACCGAGCCGAACCAAATGTTGTTGTTGTTGTTGTTGTTGTAATTTGTGGTTGGCACCTTTGGCAGCTTATGTGCCCTGTGTGCCATTAACGCATAATTTAGCAGATAGCGCCGCGAGGGGAGGTTAGGCGCGAGAAACCCGCGAGATATACACAGCGCCACCATGAGGCTCCCGCAAGGTCGGCCGTATCCCAGCAAACTAGGGAGCCCGAGCTCCCCAACCTGCTGGTAATGTTCTCAGGTCCGCGTACCTCCGAGTGATGAAAAGGCAGCCCTGTAACATCCAACGAGCCACCCGCACCCCTCCCCCCCACATATAAGCAACACCAGCAAATCAGGAGGGCTCTAAATTAAATAGAAAATTAAACGGACATATTACAATCATTTATATATTGTAGAGTTGCAAGGCAGTTTTTATGTTGACAGATATTATGATTAACGGTCATTTCTGTTGGAGATAATTTGAGAGTTCTCTGAAGTTTATGTCGCTGGGTGATATATTTTGTACAGACCAATAAGAAATTTTCGATGTTATCAGGGGAAAAACATGTATCGCATAACCCATTTGGATGATGGCCAAACTTATATAAAAAGTCATTAAGACCTCTACATGTTCCAAACATTAATCTATGGAAGGTTACTTCTTGTTTACGTTTAAGGCCCCAGCATTGAAACGAGAAGGAGGGGGTTAGTTTTGTATGTTTTTTGGGGTCCAGTTTTGGGAGCATAGTCGTCCAAATTTCTTTTAGTTGTTCTTTAAGGACATGTTTAATTTCTGAGTGGGACAGTGGAATGCAGCAGTCACTTTCAGCTCGTTGTGTCGCCAATTTGGCAACTTTGTCTACAGTTTCATTACCGGGAATGCCACAGTGGCCGGGAACCCATTCAAATGTGACAGCGTGCCCTTGCCTGTGAATATTTAGAAGAGCGAACCGAATATCACATACAATTTTATTTTCAGGAAAATGCTGGGATATGCTTTGAATGGCACTTTGACAATCACTAAAGATACAGGAATGCATAGGTTTCACATCTTCAATCCATTCCAAGGCAAGGAGAATCGCAAAAAGTTCCGCAGAAAAAATAGATACACCGTTAATAAGTCGGTAACCTTTGGAGTATTTTAGTTGTGGTATATGAAGACCACAACCAACATGATTAGATGTGGGATTGTGTGATCCGTCAGTATAAATATGAAGAGAGTTTTGCCAGACTGTGTTAACTATTTCAACGCTTCTGTTTCGTTTGTCGGTTTCATTTGTAATATTCGAAACTTGAGAGAAGATAGCATTGGAGATAACAGGAGTATTATAATGCCAATAAGGAAACGGATTAAAAATTGGAAAAATGTCGAAAGTTTGGGCAGAGATCCGGGATTCGAAAGGGGTTTTATGAGACGATTGCCATTTGGTAGCAAAATACTGTTTTTGCCAGTTATCTCGTTGGAGGGAGTGGTTAATGTGCTCATGGTGTTGATTTATTTTAACTCCGTATAAGTTACAGAGAAGTTTACGGCGGAGGTCAAGAGGGGGGTCACCGCATTCAGCTTGCAGTTTAGATGCGGAAGTGCCACAAAGACACCCAGTACATATTTTTAAAGCCTGGTACTGTATGCTGTCAAGTTTGTGTTTCAAGGATGAAGAGGCAGAATCAAAGGCTTCACAGCCATATTCTAGTATCGGTTTGATTAGAGCAGTATATATTTGAAATAAGGTTTTACAATCAGCTCCCCAAGTACTGCCACTTATACACCGAAGGAGATTGAGTCTCTTTTTACATCGATCGAGGATAAGATTTACATGTGGTTTCCAAGTTAATTTGTCATCGAAAACCACTCCTAAAAATGTAACAGATGGTCGGGTTGTAATTGCATGATTTCGTAATTGAAGCGAAATAGGCCTAGGGATACGTAGCTTATTTGTAAAAAGAACCGCTGTTGTTTTCAGTACGGATAGTTTAAAACCCCATTTGTCACACCAGTTATTAATATTGTCAAGATTTTGTTGAATTTTCTTTTCTACAAAAGCAACATTTCTGTTTGATTTCCAGATGGCAATATCATCCGCGTACTGGGCAACATGAACGCCAGTTAGGTGAGATGATAAGTCATTAACGGCAATGTTGAATAGGAGTGGGATGATGACACTACCTTGCGGAACTCCATTTTCTAAAGTTTTATTGTTTGAAAGGACATTGTTGACTTTAGTTTGAATTTTCCTATCGCTTAGGAAATTGTCAATCCAGCGGGTTATTTTACCGTAGACGCCAGTAGATTTTGTAATTTGTGACCACTCCTTTACACCAGAGCATATCATACGCCTTTTCGATGTCGAGAAATAGAACTAACGTGCTCTCTTTATTTGCACGGGCTTTATTAATGCAGGATTCAAGGAGGATTATATGGTCTTTCGTGCTTCGACCTTTACGGAAGCCGCTTTGATGATTTACAAGAGTATTTTTTGATTCAAGAAACCACAGGAGACGAGAATTTACCATCCGTTCCATTAATTTGCAAAAAGTAGAGGTAAGCGCAATAGGTCTGTAGGAGAGAGGGTTAGAGGGGTCTTTTCCAGCTTTAAGAAAAGGAATAAGTATTGCGTTTTTCCAGTTTATGGGACATTGAGAGACTGACCAAATCTTATTAAAGATTGTAAGCAGGTGTTTTCTTGATGTTGGAGGAAGATGTTTAATTACTTCATTTCTAATGCCGTCTTTGCCCGGCGCTGAACATTTAGCAGAGGCAATGGCATGGTTTAGTTCCTGCATTGTGAAGGGTTCATTTATAACATTATCATTGTCGTCGTGAAAGTAGAAATCACGTTCAACTTGTGTTTTGGTCTTCAGAAATTGAGTGGTATAATTTGTAGTACTGCTTACTTTTGAGAAACTGTTAGCTAGAGTTTCAGCCTTATCTTTATCGGTCAGCGCGTCACCTCCATCATGCTGTAAAATAGGAATAACTGATTTGGTGTTGGTGTGTGCAATTCGTTTGATCTTATTCCATACCGTACTAACATTGGTTTTTGAATTAAGTTCTGAACAGAACTTTTTCCAGTCCTCCTTTTTTGCACATTTTATCGTTCTTCGGGCAATAGCGCATGCTCGTTTGTATTCCATAAGGTCCGAAGGTAGGCTAGTTTTACGTAGGGTTTTTAAGGCGTTCTTTTTGGCGTATATAGTTTTTTGACAAGCATCATTCCACCAGGAGGAGGGATTTTTTCGACACTGGGGTTTGGTGAATGGTATGTTTTTCCTCATTGCTTGCTCTAATTGAATAATAAAAACATCATAAATTTGATCAATTGATTGGGTTAAGTTAGGTTCTATTATGTGTTCCTCACAGTCGTCTTGGAATTTTGGCCAATTAGCTTTCTTTAGCGACTGAAATAGTGATTGAAATTCAGACCAGTGACACGGTTGGCGTAGTTCTATGTATATGGGGCAGTGATCGCTGCTCCACGTGTCATGTTTAACATTCCATGTACATTTGGCAGCTATGTTGGCAGATACAAGAGTTAGATCAACACGGGACAAAAGGCCCCGGAAAGTATCAACTCTTGTGCCCTCACCGGTGTTAAGGCACACCATGTTATATTTTATAATAGCATCTTCAATGACTTCGCCATTCTTATCCAGTTTTACGCTACCCCATAAGGGGTTATGACTGTTAAAATCACCGCATATAACATACATTTTGTTAAGTTTATCAAAAATTGTATTTAGAATATCATTTGTTAGGGTGGAACATGGATTATAGATGTTAACAATACTGATTTTAGAATTATTAGAATCATAGAGTTCACCAATCTGGTACTCAACAGTTGTATCGACTGAGTAGGAAATATATTTGAAAGGGAGGCTTTGTTTTACGAGCATAGCACATCCACCACCTCCTTTCTTTGATCCAGAAAGGTTTCTGTCATTTCTATATATTGTAACGTAGATTCGCCTGGGGTCGAATACACACACAAGAAGGACTCCTGACGCAAGTATTCCTCTATTTCCGGTGATTCTCTGCCGTTTATTGTGATCTCTTGCCAACCAAACATGGACTTCAAGCTCACACAATCACGCGGTACCAGAACTGGTTAGAACCAGTTCGGCGCTTGCGCAATCCAAAGGCGGGTTTCCGGGGCGCACCAGCAGGAGCCACCAGAGCGATCCCACACCGTGGAATCGCTCCAGCGCCCTCTACCGCCCAACCGGCACGGGCGTTACACAGCCCCCCACGAAGACCTTGTTTGCCCCCAAACAAGACCATGGGCGCTGCTGCCGCACCCCGGCCAACCGCCCTGGAAAACGCATAACGCCAACATTACACAACAATTTACATTCCAACAATTTACATTACAACAATTTACATTACAACAATTTACATTACAACAATTTACATTACAACAATTTTTGGGGTAAGCCCCTGGCCCCAGGACACACCCCTGGCCCACCACGACTACGCACGGTGGCACACCACGGCTACGCACGGTGGCACACCACGGCTACGCACGGCGGCAAACCACGGCTACGCACGGCGGCAAACCACGGCTGCGCACGGCGGCAAACCACGGCTGCGCACGGCGGCTACGCACGGCGGCAAACCACGGCTACGCACGGCGGCAAACCACGGCTACGCACGGTGGCACACCACGGCTACGCACGGTGGCACACCACGGCTACGCACGGTGGCACACCACGGCTACGCACGGCACACCCCTCTAATGTTAAGACTTGACTGCAAATGTAACTGCGACTGGCTCCTCTGACTGCGACTGGCTCCTCTGACTGCGACTGGTGCCTTCGACTGCGGCTGGCTCTTGCGACTGCGACTGTGGTTCCTGCGACTGCGACTGCGGCTGGCTCCCGCGACAGCGACTGCGACTGGCTCCTGTATCTGGTGCCTGCGACTGCGACTGGCTCTTGCGACTGCGACTGCGACTGCGCTTGGCTCCTGCGACTGCGACTGGCTCCTCCGACTGCGACTGGCTCCTGTGGCCGCGACTGTGACTGCCTCTTGCGACTGCGACTGATTCTTGCGACTGCGACTGATTCTTGCGACTGCGACTGATTCTTGCGACTGGCTTAGAGAGCGTGGGCGTCCCGGCGAGGCCCCGCCCCCGCTGCGCCGACGGGCACGGCTCGGGCTCGCTCCGAGTGTTGCGAGCCGTCTGCCGCGCCGCCGTCTACAGCATGGGCCGGGCCCCTCCGACTCCTCTTGTGGCGGTCCCTTGTGACTGTCCCTGCGGCTCCGACTGGCTTAGAGAGCGTGGGCAACGTTGACGGATCCGCTCCATTGCACTGTGTGCGGAGCAGCTCTGCCCCCGCTGCGTCGACGAACACAACCCGCGGACGCTCCGAGTGAAACGACCCGCCGGCTGCGCCGTCGTCCACGGCCCTGGGCGGCCCTCCTGCCGTGGGGCGAGTTGGCTGCCGTGCTATCGTGTTTTTCTCAAAACACGAACACTTCACCTGGTCTTTTCTTAGTCCTCCTGCATGCCGACCGCTGCCACCAATGTAACGTAGATTTCTCTGGGGTCGACTACACACACAAGAAGGACTCCTGACGCAAGTATTCCTCTATTTCCGGTGATTCTCTGCCGTTTATTGTGATCTCTTGCCAACCAAACATGGACTTCAAGCTCACACAATCACGCGGTACCAGAACTGGTTAGAACCAGTTCGGCGCTTGCGCAATCCAAAGGCGGGTTTCCGGGGCGCACCAGCAGGAGCCACCAGAGCGATCCCACACCGTGGAATCGCTCCAGCGCCCTCTACCGCCCAACCGGCACGGGCGTTACAATATACTATATCCAGATAGGTTAAACGTTTTATTTGCCTTAAACCAGGTTTCTTGTACACATATTATATCCGGTTTGGGGTTTTGGGACATGACCCCACGTTTAAATTCTGTACCATGGGCTGAAAGTGACTGTGCGTTCCACTGCAATATTAAGACCATTAAAATTATTACATTCATTACGTTTTATTTGGTTTCGCTTTAGATGTTGTAGGTAGGGCAGCTGTGATTGGCGGCCCCATTTGGGAAGAGACGGAGGAGGGATTGTTTCCCTTTGTTTGGGAATTTGACTTGCGGGTAGATCGGGTAGAAGCAGTTGGTGATTGTGATTGGCCACGATGTTTCCCCTGTTTCTCTTTAGGTTTTGGAGTGTCACTTTTATTTAGGGCGTGATGGACTAAGGATTTGATAGCGGTCATCCTTTCATCTTTATTTTTAACAGTTTCCATGATCTGTATTGTGCCAGATAATAGTTCGATTAGGTTTTGTTCAGTGTAGAGACATTTCTGTTGAGGTTCTGTTTGTGTGTCTGCAGTACAATCAGTCTGCGTTGATGCATTTGAAGTAACGATCTTGACTAGAGGGGGAAGTGTTACAGTAGTTGGCTTCGAGTCGGTGTGTGTTGGACGGCGTGGTTTGTTTTCTTGGATTGGATGATAAGATCGAGCGACAGTGACGATAGGTTGTGTCTGCGGTTGAGATTGGTTGGGCGGTGGTGTATTGGGGCTAATTACGATGTCAGTTTTTACAGCTTTGGCAGCATCAGCATACGAAATGTTGTGAGAAATTCGGATGTATTGGATTTTTCTTTCTTTTTTCATTGTGGAACAGCCGCTATATGCAGATGAGTGATTTTTACCGCATCTGCAACATTTAGTATTTTCTCTTTGAGTGCATTGATCGTAGGTATGCGGACCGCCACAGCGGACGCATCGTGTACGGCTTCTGCAGTTATTAGCTGTGTGTCCAAGGCGTTGGCAATTGAAACAGCGCAAAACAGGGGGAATAAATGGTTTAATTTCGAATTGTTCATACCCTAATTGAATCTGTGTCGGTAGTGAAGGTGTATTGAAAGTTAAGCATATGCTGAGACTTTTTTCCAATCTACCATCCCATCTACGCATCAATCGTCGTACAGCAATCACTCCAGATTTTTTGCAAGCCGATAAAATTTCTTCATCCGATAATTCAATGGGAATTCCTGATATTACTCCCTTGCTTTGTATTTCTGATTTTGCGAATTCTGCGTTTACGGTCCATTGATCCAATTGAGTGATTAATTGTAGTTTGCGCGCTTGTGCTGGAGTGAAGCACCGAATTGTTATGCCACCTTGATTATTTTTGGATACATTCTTGATGAGATTATTGCCTACTTTATTCAGCGCTTTTGCTATTTTGATGGGGCTTATTTGGGCTAGTTTTACATCAGGTGATGTGAAAATCACAAGAGTTGGTTGGCTTTTATTATAAGTTGATTGTGTGTTGGGGCGTTTTGCTTGGTGTAGATCGAGAGGCCGCGTCGTCTGAATCGCTGTACACGTCCTCATAACTGACGTTAGATTTAGTTCGTTTTCTACTGGGTATTTGGTATTTGTCAGTGTTATCGTTTTGGGCCTGGCTAATTAGTTTCTCTAGTGTTGAACGGTGATCAGTATTTTTGCTTTGGCTAGAATCTACAGATACTTGAGATTGTTGGTCCCAGTTACACGTACCATCGTCCATGTCTTCGAGCTCGCAGTCTGCCATAACGGTCAGACTTTGAGGGGGAAGAGGGGACAAATTATTATTACTATGCCTATCCTCCTGATAGTTTACTGGTGTTGCTTACCTTTCTATAGGGTGTGTGAAAGCCAGTAGCGCAGAGCACACGCAGAAATAAATCCAAATTTTGGCGCGGGTTTTGTCACGTGGAAACACGTCCGACCACGACGGCGGCTCCGAGAGATCTCCTCGCCGAACCAAATGCTGGAAATGCTCGACTTTTATAGTTTTCTGGCAGTGCAGAACTAGGTCACGGACCATACGCGCACTACAATTGGCTGAACGCGCGCCGCGTATGCAAATGAGTCACTCACACTGATCAGCGATTGCCATTGAAATGTACAGTACTTGTTTTACGTACAAAGCCTATTACATGTAGTTGCTATACGTGTATGTACAGTTACAGTACACAAACGATAAGCAATGCCTACTTACACATTCTGCTATGAACCAGTTGTGCTATGTTAAACCACTGTTGAATCTGTAAGAAATTAACAACTCTAAGGAAGTTAGTCATCATTGTAAGATAATTAAATGCTTTCTAGAAGTTCTAAATTCATCAACGATGTGCCATACATTCCTATGAATACTTGTAGTTGTAAGTAGGCCCTGTACAATCGATGCTAAGAAAATTGTGTATTAAACAAAAGAGGGAACATTTGCTGTTGGTGTCATTTCTACATGTAAATTATATATGGTAGACTTTGACTGAATAAAACATCCCAGGAATTTTGTAAAGGCAGAGCGATTTTTGTCACAGTACGTTAATCTGTATATTGTCTGAAAACCGTTGCATTATCTTCTTGTTAAAGACAAATGTCGGCCTAGAGTATTATTTTCGAAGAAGAAACAGATTGGATTTATATCTTTCTATGTGTGTATACATGTAGTTTTAAAAACTAATTATTTAAATGACGACTAGTCGACTACGGCGCATTACAGACGTCCGAATACGAACGCACACGTTGCAAAATAAATATTCACCACCGATTATGTCCCGTCCGGGCCACCGTATCCATAAACATTTGGTGTCACTTTTGAAGATGGCGCAACAGTGCACCAAAGTAGCCCAGGTTGGACTCCTCCGTTGTGTACAACGCGACGAAATAAATGCAATGAAGAACGTCGTCCAACCTGGGCTAGTAATATCCAAAGCTGCTCTACTTCTTACCAAGTAAGTTTTTATTGCCATTAATTTTTGGAGTAATTACTAAACATATACGATCACTTTAAAAACACATGTAACTCAAACTACACACAAACGGGATGAGCCTTTACGACTTTGAAACAATTATCCAAGGGGCGAGCTGGTCAGTGGGCGAGTTGATCCTGCCACCCTTTGTATGGTTATGCAGGATCCTGCCTGACAGTAGGAGTTCTTGCAGGGCAAACCATAGAAAAAGGTGGGCAAACAAAGAGACCAATTACTCCCAGCTAATATCTCTCTGGTATGGGTAGACACAAAGTGTCAAAGTTTATGTTTAGGTACAGTTTATGTCAAAGTTGTGGTTTCTATTGTACACCATGCTGGCTCTCTGGAGTTAATCCCATGGCCTGGGGTAGTTGGCTTGATTTTTTATGTGCCTATAGCTATTGGCCAGGCTAGATGACCTCTCACATATATACCAATATTCACAACATAGAGGCTCATTTGAGAATTATCTATGGCTCATCCTTTTAAAAATGCTCGGACACTTGAAAACTGCTGGTTATACCTGCCATTACCCGCGGGTTGGATAAGTACGTCTTCCCCAAGTTACTGTGACTTAGTCTACCAGTATACGGAAATATTTGACTGTCCACCAACTCTCAAATTCCTTCCAATACTAGGCCTATCTTGACTTGTATACATTTAAACATTTTCTTTTTATGACTTTTCAGCTTGATTGCTTACAGAAGCCAGTTTTCATGGCCGAGTTCGGGCGGTCTGTCTTGACACGCGAACTCACGGTTCTCACTTGAACGGCGGAAATGTGACTCATGAACATTGCACTCGGAACAAGAACACACACCTATACTATCCATCAGGGTTTTGCAATAACGAATTACTTGTGTCAAGAACAGATGGCCCGAACCCAACCTAGATACTAATTATAATCAGGCTTGGACATCCAATATGAAAGTTGAAGAGGTGTACCCAACATATTGGTGGTGATAGGCGGGATTGCCGACTGCTGTGTTTAAGGTAAGAAATGTACAACTTAAGAATATTTAAAAAAATCACAGAAATTTGCCCACAGGTTTTAGATGATAAACCTTGCTCCAAGTGAATTTAGCAGTGCCCCAAATTATAACCTGTGAAAATATTCTGCCAAAAAAGTATTTAAAAAAAATGGCACAGGAATACCTTTTTAGACCCCCAAAGTATGAGTAAAGATTCTAGTAATAAAATCAACATGTTATTTTGTATGCTTCTAAAGATTTGGAGCATCTTGTTACTTTAAATAAAAGAAAATCTCAAGGAGTTCTATGACCATCTTGACAGACTCCCGTCTCCATCGATAATCATGTATGGCCATTCTTCTCTCACTGATTTGGTTGCATTCATGTATCATTGCACCATGACAGTCTAAAACTTGAGGAAAGAATAATACTTCTTTGGTTGTGTAAAGCATACCATGGAGATTGAAATGTATTTTCAAATAATTTTCTGACAAAATTGCAAATATTTCCCACTCCCAGATTACATTTGTTTTTAAAGACTTGCCACCAATTATATGATAAAGTAGCCTTTATTTAAAGGAGAGGAAGGAAGGGAGGTGAGCCTTTCTTTAACAAAAACTCTTGATTAGATTGAGGGACAGATAATAGGGTCGCCCTATAATGGGGTCGTTCCTTATTTTCCCATTGAGTCTGTCTGCAATTTTATTAGCTTGCCTTGAATCCCATCTCTATAATGCCTCTTTAATTACTTCATAGATCCATCTATTGAAATTGAAAAACTCAAAATAACCTTGGTGGACAGAAATTTTCAACACTCTTTAGCCGTGTTCCCATTGGACTTTTTCTTCCGCGGCCACGCGGAGACTTACCGCGGCATTCCTTAGCGTGAATCTACCGCGCGTTCCCACCTGGACTTATATTCCGCGACGGAACGGTACATTCGCTGTTCGAGACTGGCAGAATGTCACAAATTGCGGGCACTGTGCACAGTCACCTTTGAACTATGCGGGATATGACGTGCCTGTGACGTATTTTTCGCGCGCAATTAAACTCCTCACAAAATCGATCAAATCTGCCATGTTTCTAACAAGTCAAGTAGCGAAACTGCAGCAACTGGACGAGATTGAAAAAAGCGCTGACCGTATTGCATTCTACACACGGTAATTCCTACACACGCTGCGTACGGTACATACCACACCGCCATCAATGCAAACGAGACAGGGAACCATACTACCATTTTCGCGCGAGTTCTGTGCATAGTTGTGACGTATACAGGAAGTGTTGTTGTTTGCATAGCGTTTTACAGCGTGGTCGCGGTAGTTTTACAGCGCGGAGCGTTCCCATTGGACTTTTTAGCGGCCCTGATAATTTACCGTGGCTGCGCGGAAGTCTCCCGCGATCTCTTTCGGCCTGTTTTTTTTACATCACGGTCGCGGTAAATAGACAGGGAGGTGTGTTTATCGTGCGTCCCCATTGGATTTAATTTTGTTGTTCTAAAGAAAAGTCGCGGTACTCTAACAAAATTAAGTCCAATGGGAACATGCCTTTTGCCTTTTTGCCAGAGATCCTAGCTGATGTCCTTTTCCATACAACTAATACTGTACTTAAATTCAACCAAGCATAAATCCTGCCAAATGCCAGAGTGAATCCCTGGTACTTATGAAGCAGATATGGGACTGAGACACCCCCCTTTCTCTTTGTGGTGGTCATTGTGCTTGCATAATGTTGTGGTTTTCTAAGGAATTCTTTTTAGGTTTTTAGGGGGTTGTTAGGTAACAATAGTCTAGAGTGTTCAGAAGGGGTCCCATATCTTGCTGGGTACAGGAGCCATATACCTGGTGCATAGCCATTGTCTTTTAATGAGCTCATTGTTGCATTGTTGGGCTGTTTACTCATTGATAAGACTATGTTGGGTCAATGGTCATGGGTTGGGTTAAGCTTTGTGAAGATTAGCATAGTGTTGTACATATATGTACAAAGTAATATACTTTGGGTGTGGGATTCTTCAGGCAGAAACCCACAAGACATCAGGTGGTTAGGTTGCAGTTGGGACAGTCTCTTAACACTGGATCGGTTTTGCAGTCTTCATGATGAAGCACATTCAACTTCATATGGGAGACTGGAGAGCCATGTTGTGGCGATTCGGTCCTAATTTCTTTTTAATGGTGCAGTTTTGAATCAAGCAAAATTAGCTATGAAGAACAAAATGGTGAGTTTGAAAGGAAAAGACTATTTATTTATTTTTTTATTTTTTTTATTTAAAAAAAAAATGGCGCGGCGTGTTTATGTGTCATCTGTTTCGAGTCTGGGGAAAACTTTGTGTTTATATACGTCATCCGGCGTGAACTAGTTAAAAGTGTACATGTTTTATTTTGTCTATTTGTTCTATTTCTACAGTTCTGATTGATATAATTGCTGCATTACAAGTTCCATCACCCAGTTCCTGTTGTAATGAAGCAGACTTCTCACCCTAAGACTCTCTTCAGGTTTGGTACCATGACTCTCTCAACCCCCTACCCCTGTGTAATTGTCCTTGCTTCGAGGCAGGTAAGTCTAGTTTTGATCTTTCATGGACCAGGATCTTCAAAAATAGCAAATTTAGCAGTTGCCATGGCGTTTTACAGTTACTTCGCCCATTTACCACTTCGCCCATGCATAGCGCGCGCCCGTGTTAATTCGACAGAGAGTTGCGTGCTTGAGGCAGGGGGGACTGTCCGGTGGCCCGCCCCGCCCTAACCCTGTGGATACATTTGGGAATGACCATGACGCGTGGTGCCTGTTTCAATAAAAGACATGACAGGATTATTACTTTTCTGCAATGTATTCACTAAAGGTTTTTAAAATCTGTTTTCTTGGAAACCAACCAAGTAGGCCTACAGTAACGCATTTTGGCAGCCAAATTCATGAATACGAATTTCCCATTATTTTGCACAAATTTCAATGTAAGTTCAGATCAACATCGTTAAATAATTAAATGGTCCGTTTCAGATATAAAAGCATGCGAATACACTTTTCAACAATGCATTTTAAATGCATTCAAAAAAACTAAAACATTGGGTCATTTAAATTCACAGCATCTGTCATTTTCATTATACGGATTAAATTTTGACTAAAAATAGTATGAAATATACCCGAAAATCAGTTAAAAATTACCAATCGTTACAAAAGTTGGCATATGATATCGCACAATGGATGTTTGTGCTTAGCAGATTTTAGACAATTCCGCTTAATTTTACACAAACAAATTACAAATTTTGTTAAAAATTGACAGTTTGGACAGTTCACCACAACTTATATTATAACTTTATTGATATTATATATTAATCCGGTTGGGGCCCTATAACAAACTAAATCAAAAATTCCAAAAAGAGGAGTTACATGTATAGAGCCCTAATTATTTGGACTACCTATAAATGACGAAGCTAAGAAAATTCTACAAAAAAATACACTTTTAATTTTATCTTAACATAATTTTACTTTAACATTTTAATATTCCCACTATGATTTCCTTATTGTAATACCTTATTACAGCTAATCAACCACCAGAAATTCTGATGAGAAATCATGATTTTACGCCGTGAATTTTCTTTACGATTTTTTTTTAACACGGGCGCGCGCTATGCATGGACGAAGTGGTAAATGGGCGAAGTGACTGAAAAGTGTGCCAATCGCCATTTCAGCCATAGTGGTGTGTATAGTACGGGCACACTTGTGTATAATGATTAACAGACAGTTTTTGAAATTTACTAATGGATACCACCTTCTAAGACCGTATTCCGTTGAAAATGTCTACAGACCAGTTTGTGTAATGTGTAAGTGGGTTGTTGACTCGACCAAGTTTTAATCTACTTTCGGTGGACGTTGACGCAGTCTTTTCTTGCAGCACGGTAGACAGCCTCCACACCGCCAACAATGGCTGGGATCATAGTACACGGCTTTAATTTGGGCCATACATATTAAGGTACAGATGTCGCATCATGGAAGGCCTCTATCATATACTTGGTGAGGTTCATCTGCCTTGCTTACTTGGTAATTTGAAGCATCTCTTGGGTTTCCTATGCAAATCAGATACTAAGGGAACTACATGTATATATGGCCTTCTACCTTTAGGATATATTTCAATTCGTTGCCCGTTTTTTCTTGAAGAGCTTGACCGACCCCAATGGCACGGGTCAAACGTGTTAAAACCCTCGCCCCTAATTTTCACGATGCTCTTCTTATTGGCTAAGAAATCTTCTAGTTTGAGAAGTTGTGCCGGGGTGTTAGTTTTACCCCCTTTTGGACATTTCATGAACAAAGTGGATGGAGATGTTTTAAGACTGTTTTGATTCTTAGGTATGAAACAATACTACCACGTACTGTTGGCCAAGACTACTCGCAGGTATACCAAGAAAGCCCTCGGCTGAAAACTGTTAGCTTTGTAATCCACACAGTGATATCTTATTTTACGCAATGATCTCGAGCGCTTTCAGGCTTTGCGTATACAATAGGAAATATATTTCCAACTCCCAGATTTATATCTTTAACTTTTTTTTGGTAAATACTTGCCATCAAGAAAATATATGATAAAGCCTTTTGGGGGGTTGGGGGTGAAGCCCTTTTTTAAAACAAAACTCTTGATTAATTTAAGGGACAGACAATGGGGCTGCTATACAATGGGGTCGCTTCCTTTTTTCCTATTGAGTCTGCCTGCCATTTTATTAGCTTGCTTTCAATCCCATCTCTGTACCCTTACGAAAATGTCCTGTGGTATTACCACAAAAAAACCACAGGACAGTACCACAGGAAATGTCCTGTCATTTTTTGGAACATTACCACAGGACAAATTCCTGTGGTACCACCCCTGTGGTACTTTTCTGTGGTACTTTTCTTGTGGTACATGTTTTGATATTGTAAAGACTGTACATGTATAGTGGCATTTAACTAATTACAGAGAGAATGGGTCATTTTCTGTCTTTAAAATGCTCCCTGCAAGCACTCAAATGTACTATGAAATGATGTATGTATATTTAGTTGCACAACACCGGAATCAATTAGAATACATACGGTACTACACATAAAAACAATAAATAAACATTCATTATGTAACAGTGTTTTGCACAATAACCCTGAATATATGTAAAACTAGAAAAGTGAAATTTCCCTGACAAATCGATTATATAATAAAGTGAACAAAAAAAAAACTGGCAGGAGTGGGATTTTAACTATAACTCTGAAATAGCATACATGTATTTAGAATAACTGGTTTTTTTTAAAATTACATAAGAAATATATGGCAGCAAATAAAATGATATATTTTTGTCCATGTGAGATAATCTGAATACAGTGTACATAAATGATTAAAAATAAAATATATATTTCATAAAAAAACCCAATAATTATCTTATTTTGTTGCCCTGACACTGACATATATATAAAAAAACAAAAAACAGGTGCTAATATTACTAAGGGCTTACAAATTTCTAGACATCAAATGCTTTTCTAGTCTTCTTTCGTTCGAAAGCTCGGTTCGAGCCGCCTCCTTTAGATATTTTGTCTCGATAGACGGGAATCGCTGCTGGACCTTGGCTGTAAATGAAAAAAACAAAAATACAAATGTATGTTGGAAATTAAATATAAAGCAAACTACAACAGTAACAAAGTTGGAAAAGAATGACAAACAGAAAAAGTCAACATGGTGCAGAGACATATTAAACGGTGAAATGGTTTTCTGTCGCTGCCAAACAGCATCTCTAAGAACAATCCAAATGTACGCAGCCCAAGCAAGGTGGTGTTTAAAAACTTACTGGTAGTACAAAAACTGGGTACCCGATTTAAATAAATTATAAACCCAAAATTTAGACATTCTGCTCTGTTGTATTGTCAGTACATGTATTTTAAAGACACTAAAACTGTATTCGAGCATGCAACAAGATGTTGGTGGTTGTAGAAGTGTTCGTTGCAGAACAGGTTTTTTCACAGTTGTTTTTTCCTTGTCCGAGAAGTTTCTATGTACATCTGTAACCGGTTTCCGAGTCCCGACATTATTGGTAGAGTATTCGGTTCTAATGCACACTCCTAATACACAAACATCTTTTCAAAAAGTATTTAACACTTTTGCAAAGCACTGCAAGATCCTAATGAAGTTAAGCATGCATTTTCAACTTCAAAAAAATTGTTTTTGTTATGCAGACTGCTTACGTTTGAAATAAATAGCAGTTTACATATTATTTTTCTAGCGCCAAAGAAAAGATAAATTTGTTTTCTTACCAAAGATGTCATTCATTTTCTCTTTTTTTAATTGTGGCTTTGCCCCAACTGCTCCATTAGCATTGGAGCAGGTACCAGTCAGCGAGTGTGTCGCCATCTCTGCTCTGGTAAATCCCTTCGTCATCAGGTCTTGTAGATATTTTGGCGCACTCCAGTTGTCTCCAAGACATATATTGTCCAAACGTTGTTCGAATGTTCTTGCATCGTGTTGCGTATTACAGCTAGCTCACTTCGAAATGACACTATGTTAAGTGCAGATGGGTCGTTATTGCTAGCACTTGCTAACAGTGTTAATCAATGTACAGGTATCCGCTTTTCTTGCGTGGGTTGGACTTGCACTGTGAGGCCTCTTGTCTTTGGTCGGGTGTGGGTTAGAAACATTGGGGGATAAGTAAAAGAAACCGATCGAGTAAGCCTTGAACTTCGTCCATCAGTGCTATAAATTTAGCCAGCGGTTGTAGTTCAGTGGAGCCCAAGATTGAGAAGGGAGTGCCTGGTAACATTTTGCATTCATTGTGGGTGGCGAGTGTGAGCGAGGCACCCTCTCTTGAGAATAGTTCGCACAGCAGTGAAATATCTACCTGGAAGTTATCGTCGGATTTGCAGAGTGTGTATAATTTTTCGGTTAAAGGAGGGCCGACGAAGACGACGTACAGCTTTGGCACAATATGGATTTCATTGAAGGTCGTGAGTTTTGACGACAGACTTGGGATGAATATAGTGGTCGTGAGCAAAGCAGCAACAAGATAGGTTGCTGTTGGTGGATGCAGCCAAGTTGACTACGAACTGCTGGGCTGGATCCGAAAACATACCTCCGTACCAAAAACGCGTATTTATTAGACGGCAGTAAAGTTGGGCCCTTTTTCTTGGATGTTGCTTGGATATCTTCGTAAATTTCGACATGGTGGCATGGACATGTTGCAGCGGAATGGTCAACTTGTTTTAATAATTATAGTGCGCATGTGCGTACATTGTACACGGAGACTTCGGTGTATTTGGAGAAGTCGAAGAACATGATACATTTAGATACATTTAGATGCATTTAAGTTTGAGGGAGGTTCATACGAATTACTGGATTACTGGACAGCGGTGACCGACGTGTCCAAAAGGGTGGCTTTGTGTCCATTATGGCGCAAAGAGCGGCAGTTTGAATATTATAATCATAAATATACGCCTGAAACTTAGCTATACGTTTTTCTTGGACACTTTATAAAGGTCTTCTGGTGCAGAGCCTGATGCATCATGCGCTGTGGTTCTTCTTGGCGTTGAATATCCCCGTCTAGATCTGCATCGGCGAATTGAATATCATCTTCATCCAAATCGCACTGGAAAAACATTTTTTTGTTCATTATACATTTTGGGGTTACAAATACAAAATTGTGCACGTATCAAAATTATATTTAAAGTGTTGGAACTCTACAATTCAAAGCCATTCTTTGTGCAAATTACAAATTCAAATATGTAGTTAAACACCCGTCTTCAAACACCATTCGTTTTCGGTACATGTATGAAAATGCTGTCTTGGTCTGTTCATAAGTAAACATATCCCCATCCCTCATGTAAAATCCCTGATTGACTCGGGAACCTGGTTTTTGTGTAAACAGCAAATTTAGGTATTTGTCTTTAGTAATTTTGTTGGTTCTTTTGTTAAGAACCTTGTTATTGACCTTGCTGCTTTCTCCAAAACAAAAATATGTCTTGCTACACAGAGCAACTATTTCCTCCCCCTCTCGCTCGACTTTAAACAATTGAAGTAAGGATGTTTAAGTATAATCGCCAAAATAATCTTTTCAAAAAATAAAAATAAGATATATACCCAAATATGGGAATATAAACATATTACAAGGCAGGGATTAACGATTTATGCAAATTAGACATATTTGCACCACTTGGATTTTTGTAGACTTTTAGTATGTAATTCTAGGGACCTTATAGAAGTGCACTGTGGTGAAAAACAATTTGTTGCAATTTGTTTGAGGTCAACAAAACAAAATTATGTATTTTGCCTGAACTACATGTCGAGGGTGTAATCATTGTAGTGACATGTTTACAGAGACATGCTAACAAAGACAATGACAAAGAGCTCGGTGTCGCTCTACCATCTCTGAAATCATTAAAGAAATGTGGAGAAATTTGAATACAGATTAATTTCTTAGTTATTTACCAGGAAAGTGTGCCAGACCTAGCTGCGGCCTGTTTTCGCACATTTATTTCATTGGCATTTTAAGAAAACTTAGTAGGAACACCCACATCTACATTGTATTTTAACAAGTTCGCTTCTATCAGATGTTTGTTGCATCCGGAATCCACTACAGTGGCCGGCTACTTAAGTGTGAACACAACGGCACAGATGTTCGCCAAACACTTGTACAAAGAGAAGTTTTTTTAACTTGCGACCCTGACAATCTCTAGGAGAAATTTCACTATGAAACTGTCCCATTAAACTAATAACAAGGCTTCCCGAACGACCTTGTTAAAAGTAATCACTTGGAAGAAGCTAATGTGTATAGGTTCCAGGATGTTTAGCAGCTCGGACACGTAGTAATTTAGCCACTTGAACGAATTACATGTATTGACTGGTAATTCCCAGCATTACCCCAATCAACTTTCTGATGCAAAGAAACAAAATGGTGCATATATTTTTACCTTCCATGAGCAAGTGGTGATACGACTCCTTTACTCCAGTGGTGCCATTGCCTCCGCCCCAGGTGAGCTTCTCCACGACGCTGTGGTTGATCAGCTTGAAGAGTGCCATCCTCACAAACCCATAGGAGGGCACCCGCTCGAACTCCTTCAGAAGTTTGTTTCGCTGTGATTACAGAAATGTTGAGAAATATTGAATATCGTTAAACATTCACCAAATATTTTAATTATAATTCTTTGTTTACAACAATTATAATATTTACACTAAACAACGTTTGCGAGCGTCTGCCAAGTTCTTGTCGTTGACAAGGAACTCCTCCTCGGACTCAGCCGGGATTTTAAATTGGATTTCTTCAACCTCCCTTTCTTCTTGGGAGTCTTCTTCTGCTGAGCCCACAGTTCCAGGAGTGGAGGGCAAAGATGTGAAGCCTGCGTTGGACTCTCTTCGAAGAGCTTCTACTTGCCTCTAAAGGGAGGAAACCCTGGCAACAACATCGTCGAGCTTCGCGACCACTAAATCCAGCTTGTCTATTACTGGCAATTGACCCTGAAAAATAAGATCAAACAGAAAATACACATTAGGCACCATATCAAAATAGGCAACGCATTGTGGCCTGTTGGCCGCCGCATTAAACCAGTGTAGGGAATGCGCAGCTATACGTGTTGGCCTATTTTTATACATCGCCTAACATAGCTCTCTTTCAGATATTAGGAATTTTTTTCTGACTACGCAAATGTCCTTAACAGCTGTCTTGCTATTCTAGACTTGAAAAGCTTGGGCCTCGTCTGAATTACTACGTTATGACTGCATGGCTAAATCTACTGCCGTTGACCCATCATGAGTGAGATTTGTCTGGATTTTTTCTGTGTGATAATTAATATCAGCTACCAATTTGGACAAAGACTAAGGCTCGTTTTTGCTTATCAACAACTGTGTATAATTAAGTCTATAGGACATAGGACATATAGTTGAGGTTGATCAGCAGACATGACCCAATATGCCCAGCTTAAAGTGTGGAATTGCAAATAAGACAGTGGCTGGTGAAACTGAGGCACAACCTACCTGAGTGTTGTGTACGGGACAACCTTTGTCTCCAGCAGTATCGCCATGTCCCCCATAGTAGGTTGTGCTAGTCGCATCATCACTGTTGTTCTCAATGCTGTTCTCTGACGATAAAATTGCCAAATCTATGTACATACAAACTCCTTGCCATTTATTAATTTCTGGTTAATGTTCACCACTGCATATGATAAAAAAGGTAAGGGTAAAATCGAAACCGAAGCTCTAGGCTAACGGCCATAGTGCCGATCTCTATTTCTTTAGCGTTTGGACCAGACTCCACTATGTATAATATGTTTGTTGCGGGTTCGAACCCATGATCCTATGATTGTAGTAAAGACCTTTACTACTGAGATGAGCTACTTGTGCCCCCAATATAATACCCACCTACACACTACCTAGCGGAGTAACATCAGAGACTCGAGACTTCATCTCCAACTTGGCATCCAAGTCCAGGGGAATTGAAAAAATACATTGTAGGTCATTCTGATCAATACTTAAAAGAATTGTCTTTGCTTCGTTTTCAAGCTGTCATGTGTTTCTGATGTAATTTGTTTGTGTTTGTTAATTACTCAAGTTTGACTTTGTTGGCCTTGGCCTTGAAAAGGCACTTGACAGCTTCACTGTAGAAGACAAAAAGAAATAAGATACATGTAGTGATTAATACTTAAATTACAATGTATGTTGAAATAACTTTATGAATAACAAGGGTGCGAGTGGAGCACAAAAAAGCTGAAAAAGCTGAAAATGCAAGCGCATAGCGCGAAGCACTTACGACATGAGGTCCGCGTCCAAGGCTTGCTTAAGGGCCCCAGATCATTTTTGAAATGTAGACTATGCTTTGTGGTGTCTTTTACAGCCTATTGGTTGATTTTTTTTTGCAATTTATGCATGCTTTAGTAAGTAAACTTTTTAATTCATATTGGCTTGAAACTGTCTACAGGGGGCATATAAAAATATAAAAAGTGCGAGGCAGACCTTTTCCCCGCCCTGCAAAAATTAAACGTTTTAAAAATCTTCATGCACTTCTCATGTCATGCATGTTTTCTGGCCATTGCAAACCTCACAGGCAACAAATTGATGTTGTGTTCTCCAACCTGTAAAGCAAGCCTGGCGCCCCGCCATGCTTTTCTGTTGCCAGGCTTAATTTGGTTAACTCCACAGTGTACATTTACAGCCGAAATGCTTGATTTTAAGATAAATACAGGTACATGGTTTAACTTGGCTATTTTAATTTAAAAACAGCGCATCGACTTTGAACATTGCGTACTGACCGTACGACACAGCGAAAAGCTTCGCAAAACAAACCGTGACACCGCTGTCCTGCGTTGGTAGAAAAACATAAATAAGATTAAAACTGCTGCAAACTGCTTACTGGGTGGAATGACCTGAGAACGATATATGTATTGTATGAGAACGCAAAGCAGTGAGTGCAAGGCGCTCTTCTCTGAGGAGGTTATCATGGGTCTTGTGGGGAAAGTTACTAGGGTTATTGGCTTGGGTATTGACAACTTGAACGTATGTCTCAAGGGCTGGTACACGATTCCTGGGGGGCCATGCGCTCTTAACACGGAAGAGTTCTGGGTCACAAGGTTCGGAATAAAAGAAAAACGGAAAATAAAATAAACGCTTTTGCACATGGAAAACAAAGGGCGGAAAAATCTTGCCCATCGGCAGGAAAAAAGAGTGTACAAAATAATTGGCACGATCAACAAAACAATTTCACACCCCTGGAATAACTAAACTGAAAAGCCTGCATACCTGTAGGTGCTCCAGCTAAAGACCTAGGTGTGGGGATTACTTCGGTGTCTAGCATCACCAGACTGGTATTGCTGGCATCTTTGGGTGGTGGCTTGTACACAGGTTCTTTTCCAATTCTCCTCTTTTTTTTCGGCACCTCTCGCCTTGAAACGGGCTCATGTCTACCAGATCCGCTGTTGGTCGATACCGCCTTCTAAGACCGTATTCTGTTGAAAATGTCTACAGACCAGTTTGTGTAATGTGTAAGTGGGTTGTTGACTCGACCAAGTTTCAATCTGCTTTCGGTGGACGTTCAAGCAGTCTTTTCTTGCAGCACGGTAGACAGCCTCCACACCGCCAAAAATGGCTGGGATCATAGTACACGGCTTTAATTTGGGCCATACGAATTAAGGTATAGATGTCGCATCATGGAAGGCCTCCATCATATACTTGGACTTGGTGGGTTCATCTGCCTTGCGTAGTTGGTAATTTGAAGCATCTCTTGGGTTTCCTATGCAAATCGGATACTAAGGGAACTACATGTATGGCCTTCTACCTTTTAGGATATATTTCAATTCGTTGCCAGTTTTTTCTTGAAGAGCTTAACCGACCCCAATGGCACGGGTCAGACGTGTTGAAACCCTCTCCCCTAATTTTCACGATGCTCCTCTTATTGGCCAAGAGATCTTCTAGTTTGAGAAGTTGTGCCGGAGTGTCAGTTTTACCCCCTCTTGGACATTTCATATGAACAAAGTGTATGGAGATGTTTTAAGACTGTTTTTATTCTTCCAAACAACCCCCTTGGCAGAGGTAATGAAACGATACTACCACGTACTGCTGGCCAAGAATACTCGCATGTATACCAAGAAAGCCCTCGGCTGAAAACTGCGCTTTGTAATCCATACAGTGATATGTCATTGGCCACAATGATTTTGAGGGCTTTCAGGCTTTGCGTATAGAATAGGAAATATTTCCCACTCCCAGATTTATATCTTTAACTTTCTTTGTTTTTTCCTTGTCCGAGAAGTTTTTATGTACATCTGTAACCGGTTTCCGAGTCCCGACATTATTGGTAGAGTATTCGGTTCTAATGCACACTCCTAATACCCGAACATCTTTTCAAAAAATATTTAACACTTTTGCAAAGCACTGCAAATTCCTAATGAAGTTAAGCATGCATTTTCAACTTCAAAACAATTGTTACTGTTATGCAGACTGCTTACGTTTGAAATAAATAGCAGATTACATATTATTTTTCTAGCGCCAAAGAAAAGATAAATTTGTTTTCTTACCAAAGATGTCATTCATTTTCTCTTTATTTAATTGTTGCTTTGCCCCAACTGCTCCATTAGCATTGGAGCAGGTACCAGTCAGTGAGTGTGTCGCCATCTCTGCTCTGGTAAATCTCTTCGTCATCAGGTCTTGTAGATATTTTGGCGCACTCCAGTTGTCTCCAAGACGTATATTGTCCAAACGTTGTTCGAATGTTCTTGCATCGAGTTGCGTATTACAGCTAGCTCACTTCGAAATGACACTATGTTAAGTGCAGATGGGTCGTTATTGCTAGCACTTGCTAACAGTGTTAATCAATGTATCCGACTTCAAGGAAAGGGTCATACACTACTGTCATTTACATTTGCATCGTAATTCATTTTCTGTAAATTGTTCTCTCTCTTTCTCCAGTTTTCACGGTGTTATTTGGGTGATGAATCAACAATAAATTACTAAAATCATCAGTCAGAAATCGTCTCGTCGTCCATTTAAATCACGTTTTACAGACCAGCCCCCTTCGAGCACTCAAGTGCATTTTGTATACTATCTATAAAGGTTTTATGCAGTGGCTGTATTATGCCTTAAAAAGAAATACAGTGAGGGAGAGAAGCTGAATACACCAGGACAGCTAGTTGCGTCTGGTGGAGGAGGAAGGCCGGCCCTTCATTGGACTAGTGCAAAATGTGAGACACCGAGGGTGTGTAAAACTTGTACTGAAATTCATGGATTCAGCCCTTTTAACGGGTTTACGCAGTGACTTGGATTTATCACTGGTTGTAGGCAGCTTCATCGAGTTCACTGTATTTATTTGTAAGGCGTTTGACTGTCGACGGCTGCAGGTACCCGTCCTCTAAATAAAATCCATACAATATGGTGGCCTGCAGGGGAAGGACATCTACATATGGCCTTTTCTTTTGTTCTTTACCTGTAAAACAGGGAGACCATTTTCTTTCCCATGATCCTTTTAGCCACTGGATCCTTACCCCATCATGGGTCACATCCTGCAATCGCCCAATGAAGGGCCGGTCTTGATCTTCAACCAGATGGACTGCTACCAGCTGTCCTTTGGTATAGTCAGCTTCCTCCTAAAGTGGACAGATTGAAATAAGGTTAACCCCAGTCAACTAAAAATAATAATGAAAAAGGGGGTAAAATACAGTGTGCTTACACATATTTATAGCATGATAGAGGCCTTTCACACATGTTTTCAATCAAAGCTGTGAAATGTGCAGTCTGAAATTGCCCACGGTTGTGTCTACGTATTTGGTTTGAGCGTTCTTAATTTTTACCAGCTTGCAGAAAA
The DNA here is from genome assembly GCA_037893245.1 of Crossaster papposus. Classification (NCBI taxonomy): domain Eukaryota; kingdom Metazoa; phylum Echinodermata; class Asteroidea; order Velatida; family Solasteridae; genus Crossaster; species Crossaster papposus. Next base: position 808,066 of record JBAIAA010000217.1, on the reverse strand, counting down.
GAAAAAAAGCCGTTTAAAGCTTTTTTGCAGCCAGAGTTTTCATTCTTGTTATGCATTACATTGTGGGATTTTAATGCAATAACATATGCAACATAATGCCTCTTCAATTACTTCATTGATCCATCTATTATAATTCAAAATTAACCTCTTGACGGGCAGAACTTTTCAACACTCTCTGCCGTCTTGCCAGAGATCACAGCTGTCCTTTCTATACACTGCCTTCTGTCCTTTTCTCTATATTGCCTTTTGAAGTTGCTTCATCGTTCTTGGTTTTAAAATTGCACAACCACTTTTACACTACAGAGTCATTCTTTGTACAAATTACAAATCCAAATACACACACACATGTCGTTTTTGGTACATGTATGAAAATGCCGTCTTGATCATCCACAATGGTAGAGGATCAAGAGAACAAGACGGACTCGGTGCTTTATCCTACCCTATGATGAACTTTTCCTCGGATAATTTGTGTGAGACAGTGGTTGGTGTGGACGGGCCAGAGTCTAGTTCACAGGATAGAAGTGACTCATCGTTGCTTGGAATGCTGTTTGGGGACTGTTGTCCGCAAGGGATGCTGGATGAAATGGAACTGAATGGAGATGGTGGCGGCTGGCTGGACTTGTTCTCCTTGCGTGGGTTGGACTTGCACTGTGAGGCCTCTTGTCTTTGGTCGGGTGTGGGTTGGAAACATTGGGGATAAGTAAAAAAGACCGGTCGAGTAAGCCTTGACCTTCGTCCATCAGTGCTATAAATTTAGCCAGCAGTTGTAGTTCAGTGGAGCCCAAGATTGAGAAGGGAGTGCCTGGTAACATTTTGCATTCATTGTGGGTGGCGAGTGTGAGCAAGGCACCCTCTCCTGAGAATAGTTCGCACAGCAATGAAATGTCTACCTGGGAGTTATCGTCGGATTTGCAGAGTCTGTATAATACATCGTAGATCTTGGGGGATAGAAGGAAACCCTTCTTATCTTCCGAAAGTTTCTTGAATAGGCCCGATGGGCTGGCTTGCTCAATAATGAACGAAATCATGTTCTTGTCCTTGATTAATTGAAAGAGGCCAGAGGAAGCGCCAACCTTAATCGCTTGGGATTTTTCAGTTGAAGGCGGGCCGACGAAGACAGAGTACAGGTTTGGCACAATATGGATTGAAGGTCGTGAGTTTTGACGACAGACTTGGAATGAATATAGTGGTCGTGAGCAAAGCAGCAACAAGATAGCCAGTGTTACTGTTGATGGATGCAGCCAAGTTGACTACAAACTGCTGGGCTGGATCCGAAAACATACCTCCGTACTCAAAAGGCGTATTTATTAGACGGCAGTGAAGTTGGGCCCATTTTCTTGGATGTTGCTTGGATATCTTCGTAAATTTCGACATGGTGGCATGGCCGTGTTGCAGCGGAATGGTCAACTTGTTTTAATATAATTATAGTGCGCATGTGTGTACATTGTACACGGAGACTTCGGTGTATTTGGTCGAAGAACACAATACATTTAGATGCATTTAAGTTTGTGGGAGGCGAGAGGTTTATACGCATTACTAGATTACTAGACAGCGGTGACCGACGTGTCTAAAAGGGTGGCTTTGTGTCCATTATGGTGCAAAGGGCGGCAGTTTGAATATTATAATCATAAGTATACGTCTGAAACTTAGCTATACGTTTTTCTTGGACACTTTATAAAAGTCTTCTGGTGCAGAGCCTGATGCATCATGCGCTGTGGTTCTTCTTGGCGTCGAATATCCCCGTCTAGATCTGCATCGGTGAATTGAATTTATATATCTTTTTTAATCCATTCATACGCGTCACTAATTAGATGACGAGGCATTTGGCTATTAAATCACGTAGACTTGCACGAAATAAGGCCTCGTGTAGGCAAAGATAAGTACTGCAGCTACAGTGATGATTAAATTGAAGTACCCCTCGCACTCGTACTCGCTCGCAATTCACCCGTTAACGCACGTATCTACTCGGCCATTGTCTGAGGATTAACGAGGTCTCGCAGTTACCCGCGAGGATTTACGGGGTCTCGCAGTTACGCGCGAGCGCTTCCGAGGTGCGTGAAGAACGAGCACTTACGAGGAAAGTCATCCATGCATAACAATGACTTCGTGTGATTCCCAAGTACGTGTAGTGGCCCATTTACCAATCGATCCGGCTTTTCAGTTGGGACAACTGTTCTGAGTGATTGTTGCGCTACACAAAAGCCCAATTGAGAGCGCTTTTACTGTGAACATGGAGCTATAAAAAGGTTATTGGTTGAGTGCCAAGGAACAGCCTACATTTATTTTCATTATAATTAGTGCACCGGGCTTCTTTTGTGGGATCTTGTTGGGTGCTCTACATGTGCATGTAAGTCCATTGTGTCGGTGCGTTTTAAAGCTGAATGACAAAGTATTTTTGATCTCTATTCGTATTATCGAGCGGTGTTTTCGGAAGGACAAAAAGCGTTGGTGAGAATGAGATCGTTCAAAAAAAACTTCCAACCATGTCCTTCCTTCTAACAAATTATCTTTTTCATTGGTTGTAATTGTATGCCACAAAGAAACATTCCCCAGCCAATTAAAATTCCAATGTGGTGGTCCGCCACATGTTGGCCGGCTTGCTTATCCAACTTAATACATTTTGTAGGTCAGCTGTCAATCATTATCTGGATTTCTTGCGCCTACTTGGATTATATTCAAAATATTAGTTTGGGGGGTCTTGGGGTCCTGGATCGGGATTTTGTATCACCTTGATCATATTCTTATTTATTCTTGGCTGTAGGCCTATTGGTTTGGTGGAAGATTTTAAAAGCTATCCTTGTAATTTACGGGCCATAAAATAGATTGTTTTTGTACATGTACAAGAAAAAGGGAAAATAAATCGTATTAAATTTTCCCCCTAAATCCGTTTAAAATTGTTTAGGTGTTAAGGTCCCGGTTTTTTTTTGTTTTTTTTCCAACAATGAAACCAGAAATAAATGTTATTAAATAAACCTCTGAAATTTATTTCGCCAGCCTCGTAATTTAATAGTCCGGTGTATGTTGATTTTATTAGATACCAGAAAAACCAAGAATAAATCGTATTATTATTTACCCCTGAAATCGGTTGGGGAAATGTTTAGGAGTTCAGACAAATAAGTCTTTAAGTACCCTTTCCCCTTTTTTTTCTATAAAAGGACAATAAGGACAATTTCGGATGACAAGGGTTTCGTAAAAAAACAGGCTCAGAATTTTTAACACCTTTTTATTTGTACATATAAATATATTTTGTAAACGATTACGGCAAACTTTTGTAAAGTACTCGCATTCAATTTAATGACCATCGGTTAGGCCAAGAGATAAATACAACTTATATTAGAAAATTGTGTGATGTTTCAGTAAATGTACATTTATTTTGTGAGAATAGACACCAAAACTGCACATTTCCTCTGGCTTTATTATTTGCCCCTACTTTATTATTTTACCACTTCTAGTACTTGCCCTTTCCCCAAGTTGCGTAAAATAATCTCTCTACTGGGAGAACTACCGGATCCTTTTGTGGAGCCTGTCAATCAAAACCTATTCTTTACAGTCATCAAAGCTTAACGCCGCCTCCATAACGCCGGTGCCGGTTTCCTTTGATTTATTTAGCCAATCAAAAACGAGTCATGGGGGCTATGATTGGTTCTTCAATAACAGAGGGTGTCTTTGAAAGGGCTCGAATTACTATTGGCGGGGAAAAGCAAAGGGTGGGGTGCGTGGGAAAGAAGGAGATTGTGTTTGCTCGTGGTGTCTGACAATTGCGTAGCTGACAAAAGCAAAGTCAGACATTGAATGGTTTAATGTGGGGTGCGCTCGTTGATCCACGGTTGATGATTGGTCGAGGCAATATGGGTATTGACTGTGGAGCTCTGCCATGACAATCTTGCGGTCATCGGACGTCCCCAAGCAATGCCTGGGGATTTAAACGGAGTGAGGAAAGGAAGTGAAATTTTCAAGTTGACGTTTTTAGTCTGACATCGCGGACTCGCTGAAGGTGGAAGTTGGAAAATTTCTCTCTAATCCTGTAGTGAAATAAGACAGACAAGACCTGGGTTAATAAATACACACTTTTGTTGGATTGTTGGATTATGTTTACCAACATTAAAAGCCGGGGCTGTCAAGTTAAGAATGGATGAGGAACTGTGTTGCACAAATCTACAGTCCCGAGTCTATTATCTGACTGAACCTGATTCTTAAAACAACAACAATAGAGTTGTAATGCAAAGTAGACGCATGCGCATCAGCGAAAACCGAACGGCACTTCAAGACTTGTTTAATACTATTTGTAGGTCAGCTGTCAATCATTGTCTGGGTTTATTGCCCCAAGTGGAATATATTCGGAAAATACTCCCAAATAATTCTCCTGTGGTTTTATTTTATTCCCCTTCAACTATCATAGCGTTTATTATGTAAAATTACACCAAGAACCACTTATAAATTAAAAAAAAGGAACGAGCTCTTACAATTTCCACATCTATTTTACGGACAAATTAAATATTATGTGTTTTAATAAATAAAACCCAGCAGCATATTTATTAAATTTGAATAAATTTGAACTCCTCATGATGTGTACACAATCATTCAAGACTGAAATACACGCTTCTGGGAGTAAGTTGCTGGGATAAAACCTCAGCTCGTGCATTTTAGGGGACAATGCACGACAACAAATAATAGTACCCGTTTTCGATGAAAATCACACAGTTTTTTTCTGGGTTTTAATTTAGAGTATTTAAACTATTCATGGTCCAGTGTTGGTATTCTGGGGTCCGCCATCGGGATTTTGTACCACCTCGATTTTAATCTTGCTTATCTTTTCTTGGCTCGTATGGGTTTTGTGATTGTTTTTAAAAGCTAGCCTTGTAATTTACGGGCCACGAAATACATCGTTTTGTTAAAGACAAAAAAAAAGAAAAATAATTGGAAATAAATTTCCCCCTTCAATCTGTTTGAAAAATGTTTAGGAGCTCAAAATATTAGGTGTTAAGGTTCCGTTTATTCTTTCTTTCTTCCTTAAAAAAACCCAATGAAACCAGAAATAAATGTTATTAAATAAACCTGGAATTTATTTCGCTAGCCTCGTAATTTATTGTTCTGTGTGTATGTCGATTTTATTAGATATCAGAAAAACCAAGAATAAATCGCATTATTATTTACCCCAGAAATCGGTTGGAGAAATTTTAGGAGTTCAGACAAATAAGTCTTTGAGTACCCTTTCCCCTTTTTTCTATAAAAAGACAATAAGGACAATTTCAAAATTAACCGTAGGGATATATTTTGGATTACTAGGGTTTCGTAAAAAAACAGGCTCAGAATTTTTAACACCTTTTTATTTGTACATCTGAATGAATTTTGTAAACGATTACGGCAAACTTTTGTAAAGTACTCGCATCCAATTTAATGACCATCGGTTAGGCCAAGAGATAAATACAACTTATATTAGAAAATTGTGTGATGTTTCAGTAAATGTACATTTATTTTGTGAGAATAGACACCAGAACTGCACATTTCCTCTGGCTTTATTATTTTCCCCTACTTTATTATTTTACCATTTCTAGTACTTGCCCTTTCCCCAAGTTGCGTAAAATAATCTCTCTACTGGGAGAACTACCGGATCCTTTTGTGGAGCCTGTCAATCAAAACCTATTCTTCACAGTCATCAAAGCTAAACGCCGCCTCCATATTGCCTGGGCCGGACCAAGAATAAATCGCATTATTATTTACCCCTGAAATCGGTTGGAGAAATTTTAGGAGTTCAGACAAATAAGTCTTTGAGTACCCTTTCCCCTTTTTCTCTATAAAAAGACAATAAGGACAATTTTAAAATTAACCGTAGGGATATATTTTGGATGACTAGGGTTTCGTAAATAAACAGGCTCAGAATGTTTAACACCTTTTTATATGTACATCTGAATGAATTTTGTAAACGATTACGGCAAACTTTTGTAAAATACCCGCATCCAATTTAATGACCATCGGTTAGGCCAAGAGATAAATACAACTTATATTAGAAAATTGTGTGATGTTTCAGTAAATGTACATTTATTTTGTGAGAATAGACACCAGAACTGCACATTTCCTCTGGCTTTATTATTTTCCCCTACTTTATTATTTTACCATTTCTAGTACTTGCCCTTTCCCCAAGTTGCATAAAATAATCTCTCTACTGGGAGAACTACCGGATCCTTTTGTGGAGCCTGTCAATCAAAACCTATTCTTCACAGTCATCAAAGCTAAACGCCGCCTCCATAACGCCTGGGCCGGACCAAGAATAAATCGCATTATTATTTACCCCTGAAATCGGTTGGAGAAATTTTAGGAGTTCAGACAAATAAGTCTTTAAGTACCATTTCTCTTCTTTTTTTCTATAAAAACATGGACAATTACATAATTAACCTAAGGAATATTTTTGTTTAGGACTGTGGTTTCCTAAATGAACAGGCTCGGGGTTTTAACATGTTTTTATTTGAACATCTCAATACCTTCTGTAAATCAGTACGGCAAGGTACGAAGGTACTTACAGCCAATTAAATGATCTTCGGTTGGGTTAGGAGACAAATAAATTCGCTCGATAAATACACCGACCAGCGCATTTTAAATGAATTTTGTATCTGCCAGGCATGGGTCAGTGTAAGTAAATACAATGTATCTTTGTTGGAGATAAGCAGGCCAGTACAACATTCTATGAGTACCACTTTGTGTTGAGAGAACGTCTGACACCCAACGACAATAAAGATTTGTTTAACTGGACTTCATGATTGGATAACGATCTTGTCACTGGAAGTAGTGAGCGGTGCTAAGGCTTTGATGTTGGTCTTTTCAAGAAACTCGGTCGGGTCATCACTCAGTTAGTTGGGGAATCCTGCGGTTTACAGTCTAGTCTGCGACATTCAGTGTACATACACACAGGCGGTCGTTCGTACTTGGAAACCCAAACTGGAATTTCACGGGTCAGTGATCACCGCTCGTACAGTCGTTGCATCTCGCTCGACGCACGCGGGGATTTTCGAGCGGGTTCGAGCGAGTTAATTTTATGCTGAGGGTTTTCGAGACGGTAAGAGTGATTTCGAGATCTCGTAAACACACTTAAACGCACGTACCTCCTCGTACTCGCTCGCAAATTAATGGGTACTTCAATTTAATCACCACTGTACTACCGCCCCCGCGATTATACCCATGACGGGGCCCCTCCACGGGCAGCGAGGCCGAGCGGGACCGCACCGTACAGCCGCACTCCCGTCGATCCAAGGCAGGCCTACTTTACAGGTGCGCAACATCCCCTCGGGGCTGACAGGCTTACCCCGGGAAGGGACCACCGTCCCCTACCCTTACTTACGCATAAAACAATTGAATATAAAGACAGAGCCTTTGATAGCATTTTGCGATAAGATGCTAAGCTGATTTTTGCTAAACTTCAACCCACAGTATATAGACTTACTAGAAAGTAGCGTACCTCTAGCACCAATGGGAATACCTTCTACAGAGGTAGTGGATACCCCAAAGCGGCTCTTTATAGGCCCAGTATTGTATTTAGTACATTTACTGGTCTCGGAGTCCCCGAGGGTGTATTTGTGAGCCTCGTAGGGAATAGCTATATCAGCTATAAATGCATGATTCTTATTACGATCGATAATCACTAGATCGGGCCGAAAGTTACCCGAATTGGTATTAACCAAAGGTTCAGTAAAAACCTAATCTTCACCATATCGTCTAACCATATAGCGGGCTACCTGTTTGCAAACCTCATTATGTCTTCTCATTCGTGCTTGAAGCACCGTTGGACAACGCTGACCGTTGGACAACGCTGGAGTATATGAGAAGACGTTTCGATCGCACTGTTACATGTACATTGTCTGCACGAGGTAGGACCACCCGTATACGCTAAGTTATTACGACAGGGAAGTGTTTTAGCCCTGAGAGCAACGGCTTTGGTATATAGGTCGCCTTGTAGGATCGAAGGGTTGTCCACCCATGAGGAGGCCGCCGGATGGTCAAAGGCTATAGCACGTCCTGACCCTGCTTTGTCTTCGAGTGTTCACCGAGCCTCCGCATGGTGGAGTCATGGATATGATGTTTTATCTGAATTTTATCAGCTTCAATATTAGCTAGTCCAAGGGCTTTACTAAGACCACGTAATTACTTTTGGACTGATCTGGAGGCATAGAGATTTTGAATCACCTCATCTTTCGATTTGGCCAGTCGTGTCAAAGCTCCATGCCGGAGTCTATTGGCTACACAGAATATGTCAGGGAGACCCGAGACCACCTAACGAAGTCGGAGTGGTGAGATACTGGGTGCTGGCTGAGTTAGGAAGATAAACTATCGATCGCACAGCTTTGTTCATACATCTTTGGATAGCCTTAAGCGCACAGGCTGGATAGGGGTTCATACCGAAATGGTATATAAGCCGAGGAACGATATCAGATTTAATCATACTGAGTTTTTGTTGTGGCTTGAGATACATGTAAGCGCCCGAAATTGAAACGAGCCAACGGTTAAGCGGTTCAATGAGGTCGTATTTGGATTTACCAAAAATACCAAATTTCTGGCCCAGATATTTGGTAGTGCCCATCGCGGGCACTGCCGGGATAAAAGCACCATGAGCTTGCCATTCGGAATCGACTGGTATGAGCTTTGATACATGGCGACCGTCAATACGATGAACCATAGTAGCTCCAAAGACCGCTGATTTGAGAGCATTAATTTTCATAAATTCCAATATCATGCAGTGCTCTAAAATGTTTATTGTTTACAAATTAATCTTGGTACACTTCTTTCACTGGCTATTTTAATTTTAATGTTTATCTTTGTTTATTTTAATGTTTATCTTTGAGATAAGTTTTCACCTGTTGACCCTCGGGTTGATGTCTTGTGGGATTTAGAAGTCCCTGTCTTTTCACTGTACATTGTTCAGTAGCTACTCTTGACAAAGCTTCTGCTACTGTTAGTTTTCCACTTTCTTTATTCTTTCCCGTTCCAATTTTATTTCGTCTTCAAAACTTATTTGCTAACAAACTTTCTTCATTTTAGCTTGGACACTTTTAGTCATACCTTCAACCTTGTCTTACCTTTGCCAGTCTGTCTTGAGGCGATTGAGAAATTGATCCTTCAACTTCTGTCAAATTGCTCAATTCTTTTTAGCATTCAGTTGACTAAAGATATTTGCAATGTAGTTGGCTCATTCGCGACATTGCATTCTTTGCAATGTACATTTGTATAGTTGGCTCATTTGCAACATTGCCAGTTTTATACTAAAGTAATCTCTGAATCAATAAAGCGGCGGCCAATCTCTGGAATTTCAAATTTGTTTTTTATTAGCGACATTAAAATGAACAGATGACAGACTCAATGAAATTGCTCAAGTTTCAAGAAGATGGAGTGTCTCGCACAGTTCATTTGCTTTAACATGCATGTGTACTTTGTTCAATATTTTGTTTTGCCTCAGTTTTTTGCCACACGTTTCTGCATCATACTCGACTCAATTCAGCGTAGCACCCAAAACTTGTGGTGATAAAAATACATGTGGTATTTGAACACGTACCCATATCTTTTGGAGCTTTATTTTTTTCATTATTTTTTCATTTAAACACCCCAACAAGAGAAATTTCATAGTTAGTACTGCTTGTGTTGTGTATTCATGATCAATTATACAACATTTGTAGATATATTGCACAATTTGTACTACCGAATTATTAAGAAATATCTTATTTGAAAGTAAATATTGATTCTAGGCATCTAGCAAAATGATTGCGCTAGATATCTAGTAATTGTTCCAAAAAATCTAATTAAAAAAATTAATATTTGTAATCTCCGGATGGCGATCGCAAAAAAGAACATGCAATAAGAACCTCTGGCTGCGCCTGTTGAAAACGAACACCGTTTTCTTCTGCTTTTCTCAGCATCCATGATTGCACAGGTCAGTTAAAAAATATTTAATATAAAAAATAACTTACCAAATCCACCCATTCCTGATAATTCAAACAATTACCAAAGGTGTATCCTACTCAAAGGTAGTATACACCATTTGCTTTTTCTATAATTCTTTTCAAAATGATGTGTTAGAGGGTTTATTTATAGACATTAGGAAACCAGACTAGTTGTTTGCAAATGGTGTATACCAACTTTAAAGTTGCTCTGCGTATGATTCTAAATAGATTTTCTTTCTTCTAATGTATTCATCAATTTACATTTTTAAAAGTAAACCTGCTATTTTGTATTTATGTGCCTAGTGTACACATTATTATAAAAAAAATTGGGTTGGCTCCAAACGTCAAATAGTAGTTTACTTAACAAAATTAAAACATTTTCTAAAGTGAAACTACTGCAGTATTCAATGTTAGTATGACTTGCAAATCTATGTTTTGGTAAAGTCTTCACTATAGGTTACAAATTGAAGAAAACAATGCATTTGGCAGTATTATTATAACGTACCACAAAAGTCCATTGTTTATTTAAAAATAATGAAAACAGTGTGCTTAGCACTACCGGTAACTGCTGTAACTTAGAAAAATTAGCCTTCCTTGCTAAACCATGGAGTATTCTAATTTCCAACAGCTTTGCCTGAGGGAAATAATGGTACAATGCTCAATGGATCACCTCCAGAAGTTAGTTTGACCATGGAGGTTTGACTGTTAAATAAAACTGAAAGGGAGTTTTTCCACCCTAACATCATTAATTTGGAGTACAGTTCAACTGTGCTAAAGAATACTAAATTGCCAGAGTAGTATGAGTGCTGCGTAGTGCAGTTTGCTCAAGTATTTTGTACGTTATGGTAACACTTTCAGTGTTTAGTAGGGAATACTACTGAATACTTATTGCTTTGTGGAGTACTGTGGCCTTGTGGTCTGGAGCATTGAATTCGCTGTCTGTGGGTAAAGCTGCAGGTTGTGGGTTTGAGTCCAGCCTGGGACTATGCTGCGTGTGCCCTTGGGTATAAGGCACTTTGTCACTCATTGCTTCTCTCTACCCATGAGTAAATGGGTACCTGGGAGGGCAGAGATGGTTATTAGCTGCTTTGTGCTAAAAACCTGCAGCATTGAGCACTCCCCAGGGAGCTGAGATGGTGTTTGAAATGTTTCATAGGCCCAATGAGCAGAAATACTAAAAGCGCCTTGAGTACCAGTCTTGGTAGATACATGTGCTAGATAAAAACAGCTAAAACTCCCTTTCAGTTGACATTCTGCAGTTCACATACATTGGTTGAATGACAAGGTTAGGAAAGAGTTTGTATCCAGCCACCATGTATATTGTACCAGTACACTTCCTGGTACTTTTTCAATCAACCGAGATAGAGTTATGCCATTTAGATGTCCAATGGGGCAAACAACCACGTTAATTACTTCATCTGTAGGAGTATGCATCATACATACATGTACATGTACATGTAGTACATGCTGTTTAAAGTTTATGGTAGTTGGATATGGAATTTTCTCAAGGAAACCTAACACTTCTTAAAACTTAAAACTTTCAATGTTTTGGTTTTATTTAATTGTTTTGATGTATTTTATGTCCCGAGGGCCCCAAATGATCCGCTTTTGCTGGATGGGCTGCCCTCATTAAAGATGGTTGTAAATAAATAAATAAATATATTTTCAAGGAACCATATTTTCTGGAACTTTCCCCAAAAATTTCAGGAATGCGGGCTCAAGTGATTGCTGTCAACTTGGTGCCAAATAGCAATTAGTGATGATTCTCTCAAATGGTGACTATCCATGGAAACCTGTGATAAGATGGCGACATTTGGTGACATCCAGTAACATAACCAGGAGCCAATGGAGGCTTGTTACTTTGTTTGTGTCATTTTTGTTCATCAAGTAAAAAGAGAAAAAAATGACAAATTATCGCATCATATTGTCTACCAATGACGCATGACCCATGACGCATGACGCATGTGACAATCTATTCTGGCTTCACCTAGCTGCTGTGGGACTGTGACTTAATGTCACATTAACATCTCAAGTACAATGTACATGTATGTCAATAATGGGTCTTGACAACACCAGTGACTCATGATAATTTATGTGGAGTGCCGTGGCCTTGTGGTCTGGAGCGTTGAATTTGTAATCTGTAGGTAAAGCTACAGGTTGTGGGTTCGAGTCCGGCCTGGGACTATAGTCCGTGTGCCCTTGAGCAAGGCACTTTGTCACTCATTGCTTCTCTTCACCCAGGAGTAAATGGGTACCTGTAAGGGCCGAGATGGTTTTTGTTTTTGATTTAGCTGCTTTGCGCCCAAATGGCAGCATTAAGCTGTATACTCCCCAGGGAGCTAAGACGGTATTTGGATTGTTTCATTGGCTGAATGACCGGGGTAATAATGTTGAGCGCTTTGAGACTTTAGTGATAAAGTGCCATGATAAGCCTCGCACATTATTAATTCACCATACGCTCCTTACAGCAAGCTGGAAATAAAGATAGTGAGTAATGCATAAATTTATGCAAATCATGAAATACAATGCAGTTAAACTGAATTTTTTTAGTTTGTATTTTGAACTAGACAAACTATTCACTAATGGAACACAAGTTTGTTCTGTGCAAACAATTCACACGTATTATTAATGTGAAGAACCTTGTCACCAAGTATGTCGAGTTCTTGACAACGCCACTCAGTTTTGGAGGAAGATATTGTCTTTACATTCAGCAGCAAATGGACACTTTGACACGCAACACTAGTTGACCCAGCAGAAAATTGCTAAAAATAAACAGCAGAAAATAAACACGATGGCCTCCACGATGACATGCACACAGTATCAACCGTTGTACTAAAGAATGTTTCCCATACAATGTTCAAACTTTTGTTTTGGTTTACATAGAACTAAGGAAAATATGGTTCCTTTAATTCCTAATTAAAGTAAATTATGTAGGTGTCATGTATGTAAGCTGGTTTTTTTACCACTTGTAATAGCTACGCAAAGATTGGGGTCGGAGGCTGAACAACGGATTTGATTTCAGTTTCTATTTGGCTATTAGGGGAAAGTGTACTTATGCACTGGCTCCCCGGACTGGCCTCACTTCAGGGTGTCGGTTAATGACTAGTCTCTAACTGACGGAGACAGTGTACCATACACTTTACCCCAGTGAACATTTCATTGTCATTAGGCCTTAACTTTGACTACATGTAAGATACCTACAAATGATGTGCATAAAAAGTGCCCCTCCAATTTTTTTTAAAAATATTTGTATATATGAATATATATATACCGGTGTATTTATAACTAACCTCCATGTACACCTACTGTTTTCCAGCGAGGTTGGGAAAGTCTACGTTAACACTTTTGCGTCAACCCTAAACTTAGAATCATAACGTATTTTAAAGAATAATGCCAAACACAAAAACGGTATTCACTTATACTGAAACGCAAAAGAAACTTACCACTTGTTTAAAATGTCATGAAACATGTTTAAACAGTTGAAAATAAAACAAACCAACAATTGCTAATTGAAACATTGGCATTTTATTGTTGACATGTCAAGTTTGTGACCAAGATACTCCATCTCATCCGTTTGTTCTACAGTAAAGAACAGAAGAGGGTGCAATGTCAGTCCCCTTTCAATAGCGTGTGTGGTCACCATTGATTTGGATACAGGCAGTGCATCGTAGGCGCATACTGTACCAGTCTTTAAATGGATTGCTGCTGGATTCTGTCCCACTCAGTTATCAATGTCTGAAGCAGCTCTGCCAATGTCCTGGCCCTGCCAACTACGCGTCTCCCAAGCTCATCCCACAGGTGCTCTACGGGATTTAGGTCGACAGAGAGCGAAGGCCACTGCATGGTGTTGATGTTCGCGCCTTGGAAAATGCAGTGGTAAAGCGAGCAGCATGGGGACAAGCGTTGTCATGCTGAAAGGTTCTCAGTTCTTGGTGGTCTAGCAGGAATGGCAACAGGAATGGCAACAGGAATGGCAACAGATGAGGTCGCAGGATGTTATCCACATACCGCTGGGCATTAAGATTCCCATCCACAACCACCAGTGGCGTCCGTTACCGGCCTGATATGGCAGCCCACACCATCGCACTTGGGCCAACCCACATGTCGGTTTGCCGCACGTAACAATCGGCATATCGCCCGCCAGTTCTTCTCCAGACACGCTCACGCCCATCAGGAGATCCAGTGCGCCAAAGTTCACCGCGGATGCTGCTGGCACTATCTCTGTCGGTTGAGGCGATGAACTTGCGTCAACACGGGACCTCTGTCTTCTGGCAATAAGACCATAGTCATGCAGTCGTCTAAGTGTAGTATTAGAGATTAGTGGATTTGCACGCCCCAGAGTTTCTGCTGCAGTCCTGGATGCTGGACGGAATCGATCCCGCAGGTGAATTGGACCATCTGCCTGTCCTGCCTTGCAGTGATGACTATATTAGCCTCTCTGATCGAGGTCTGTCATATGCAGAGTTGTGGAGGGTTTCTCTGCCCACCAGGGTCGATATCGTCTGGTGTGAACAGCCAAGATGACGTGCCACCTCACGGTAGCTCAGTCCGCCTTGCAGCATGCCCAGGGCAATCGTGGCATGTTGCTTGAAATACCCATTTTGCACTGGCCTTTTTAAAACCAACATCAAGACATTCCGTGCAGCTCATTACAATCATCCCATACCCCTTGGACAATCACTGACTGTCAAAACAGCTGTTCAACAGCTGTGCCATGAAGCGACCATTGAAGGTTCAACTGACCATCAGACACCATTTGGTCTGACAGTGAGGACACTATTGTCCACAAATAAGTTCACACATTACTACACGCAATATTATTTTTGCTATTTAAAGGTTTAAAAGGTGGTAAGTTTCTTTTGCGTTTCAGTATATACATGTATGAATTGTTTTATTTGTGTTCATGTGCATTCACAATTATCAGTTTTAATTTGGCCAGGTCTCTTGGGTTACCGTAAACACACCATTTTGTTTTGTTACTACTTTCATTTAAAATTAGAATACACCATTAATAATTGCTTGAATTATTATAAATAGGTGGATTTGGGAGGTTGTATTTTATAGTCAATTTTGTTTAACCCACTTGTCCGAAGTTTTAAAATCATGAACAGCAAAAATAACGGAGTTCGTTTTCAACCGGCGTCGGGCAGTAATTCTTATCTTGTTTTTTTCGCGTTTGTGTGTGTCATATACCGGTATTACATGATATCTACCGGTAGCTCAATCATTTTGCTGGCTGTCTACAATCATTTTTTACTTTCAAATATACAAGATATTTCTTACTAATTTGGAAGTATGTACATGTAACATTTGTCGATATCTGCAATATACACGTATATGCAACACCAAGCAGAATTTATTTTCTAATTGATTACAATTTTTGTATATGGCCACAACTTCAACTAAGGCCCAGGAAAATGACAAACTTACATAATTCCCTAAATGTATCTAAACTACAATAATCATCCAAACTCTGCCATTTTCCTTTGCATTGCAGAAATTAGAAGGTTATTGATTGTTATTTGATATGATTGTTGGGATCTTTCTGGCATATAATGCAGAGATTACTCTAGTTAATAAACTGGCATGAATCGTTGACATAGCCAATAGATAGCCAGCGAGCAATACTATCTATAAACGTACTAGGTTCGTCTGGTCACCTGAATATAACCAAAGCAATTTTCCATGTGAAGAACAATTAAGTCCAACTTCCTAGCGCATTTTATGACTCTCCATTCCCAGCTTTACTTCCCTGATCTCAGGCCAGATGTATCTGCTTCCGTTTTTTCCTCTATTGTTACTTGAGTATTCCACTCTTCGTCACTGACCTCTTCCACAGTTTCAGCCTCGGGGGAAAAAATAATTCTTTATCCTGAGGCTCGTATCATAAAGAGTTGGGAAATGAGAAACAATTGCGAAAGTTGTTACTGCATGATGCTCATCTTAAACTTACATTTGTACATGTAACGGGGGTTAATTACCTTCCAAGTTAGGAACACATTACATGTACATGGAGGTGTTGGTTCTTCTCTTGCATTCCTCATACTAATTATTCCTCGGGCAGCTGTGTTGAGTTTGAGACAGGTGGTCCACCTCGCACCCGTAACAATTGGATATGACATAGAATTCAAATACAATTCTAATCCATAAACCCAAATGGTTGTATGTTCAGGAAACTGTTGGTCTGATGATTGAATCTTTTTCTTTTTGGTGGTCTCTTTAAAAAAATATATTTTTAAACAGCTGTGATAACAATAAGGACACACCACTCAATTGTCTGCAAAACTCCCTCTCGTATAATAATATATTGGGAAAAAACTCTAGCAATCTTGATACAATTAAAAACGCAGAAAAATTACATTCGTAACAATGGTACTACAACTGGAGAAAGGGTTAGGGTTAAAACAAACAAATAATTAAAAAATATATAGACTATTTGAAAAATCTTCGTCAGATTCACTGTCACTTTCGTCAACATATTCATGTGGGGTCCAAGACAGAATCATCACTTGACTGATCGCTTGAATCAGAGAAGCTTTCTACTCTATCCTTGAAGCAGCCAAGTTGTGATTACTGAGCCGGTATTTTATGTCCAGATTTGTTATGGGTGCAGGGTTGTAAATAGGCCCCAAATTGCTTGTGCCGACCAGATCATATTTTGCATGATCTTTAGGGCATACTTAACAATTGGGATGTTCGTTTTTGCAAAAGTGACGTCACATAACACCTTATGTCACCTGAATTTATACCTATAACACATCCCGTAATACTTGTATACCAAGTATACCAAAATCATAACTTATAAAGTTTAAAGAGCATCCCTTACAATTGTTTACACTATTGTTGCTAACATCAACAAATTACTTTTGAGAAAATATTTAGAAATTTGAAGCCTATGCATTTTTATAATTGTTAATTGCAATAAAAAGCTTGCTAACTTTAGCAAGTTCAAGTTTAGAATCCTGCTGTCTGTATAATTCTCGGTGTAGGCTAATGTCATGCCCAAGGTGCCTTGCGAGCCAATCTAGTTCTGAATTGAGATCTATTATCTATGACACCGTTGCAACGTATTTCCGAAGTTTCGTACTTGTAATGGCAGCTGGCTCCTTCAGACCTGCGTACTGAGCAACTGAGTGAAGACAGTCCCAGCCTCTGACTGGCTGGATTGCATTTTAAGGCCTTGCTAAAATGTACGGGTTTCTAGGGTGAATCCCAGCCTTTTCTCACTGATCAAGGAAGAGCTCTATTCCGTTCTTTTTATCTTTGGTGAGCAGCACTGGCACATTTCTTCCTCCCTTTCCTCTCACTTTGACCATATCCAGCCTGTTAATAGAACAAAATACTGAATCTGACTCTTTCCAGCCACTGGTGCAAACAGAACGCACTATCGCTACAAACATCGTCTAATTTTTGGTCTATATTTGAGTTGAAATGTTCTTCATCAGAGTCCATCAAACAACTGTGTTGTATTTGTGTTCCACATCACACCCATAACCATTTGATACAACATACATGTACTGCCAGAATATGATACGCACCCACAACCCCAAAGGGGAAAACATATTCCCTCTGGCTTCTCTTTTGGGATCTAATGAAATGTACTCCGTGTTGTCCTGAGTACCTCTACTGCTTCTGGGTGGAATTCATATGCGTGGCCAGGCGTATGAAGGTCATGGAGAGGCTAGCTGAGAAGTAATTGACAAAAGAAGAAAGTTCTTGCGTTGAGATGAACTGTGAGGCTCTTGTCCACGAGTGCTATCAATTTTGCAAGTGTTTGGAGTTGTGTTGAGCCTAGGATGAAGAAGGGAGTGTCTGGTAAGATTTGCATTCAGTGTACATGTAGATAGCAAGTGTTAGCGAGGCACCCTCACCGGAGAATAGTTTGCATTCTCGTCTAATTTGCAGAGTCTGTTTAACCCTATCAACCCAAAGACATATTTCATCACACCGGCTTTGGTTCCCACAGTTTGGGGCCTAGCAGGTTCAGTTTTTCACCAGACACATTTTAGCAAACTTTCAGTATATAGCACCCTCATTAGACAATCTCACGAAAGGCAACTCTTGCAAACACAATAAATAAAACTTCCAAATGCTGATCACAAACTGTGAAACTTCTCAAACCATGGCAGTACACACCTTGGCTTCTTACACTGTTTACACATCTTACGAGTCTGTTTCCGCATGGCTTTCGTACTGCAAACGACACAGTTGCGCTTTTTGCTAGGCACACTTCTTTCGGTACACTCGGTTTTATGATATGTTCGAGTAATGCAAAAACTGCCCAGTTCAGTCTTCGCACATTCTTTTGTTGCATGGCACAAAGTACATATGTAGCGTGATTCTCTCCCCTGCAAACCACCATCTGCTCGATCGAGCTTCTCGTCTATCGTAATATTGTAATATTGAAAAGAACTCTAACAATCTTAATACAATTAAAAACACAGAAAATAACATTCGGAACAATGGTACTACATGTTGTAGAACTGGAGAAAGGGTTAGAGTTAAAACAAAAAAATACTTTTAAAATCTATGGAGTACACTGTAGTTGAAAAAACACTTCATTCTTAAACAATTTTTTTTTAAACGTCACCAAAATAACATCATACACCTGATAACTAGTTAAAAACCGGATGATGATCGCGAAAAAACAAATAAAATAATAACTAAAAGTTTTAATTAAGGAGTGGTATTATTCTTTTTTACAATCATAGATCCCAAGAAAAGCACGAAAAACAGAGTTGGTTTTTAAAACCAACAATAATAATAATAATAATAATTAAAAATTTATATTGCGCCTTTTGCATATAAATGATCAAAGGCGCATTACAAAATCAGCATTATTGTAACTACTTTACAAAAATTAAAAAACAAAAGGATTACGATAATATTAATATATATATAAAGTCATGTCAACGCGCCAGTGCCCAAACCGCAGTATGGGGATACATCTGTCTCGCCAGCAGGGAGAATATATTACTTAAGCCTAACCCTGCTGACATCGGTGAAGTCTCGATCTTTCCCGGAGACAGACGCCTCTGACCCTACCTACGAATTAAATAAGTATCTAGCTACCTGGCACGGTGACACTTAAAATATAAACTAAGACCCTTTTTTTTTTTGTTGTTGTTGTTGTTGTTGTTGTTGTTGTTGTTGTTGTTGTTATAAAAATACAGACTTACTGATCAACAAATGCCTGTTCAAAAAGGTACGTTTTAATCTTACATTTAAAAGAGCCAAGTGTCTGTTCACTGCGAATGTGGCATGGAAGTGCATTCCACAGCGCAGGGGCTGCAGATGAAAAAGCTCGAGCACCCAGTGTAGTAAGCATCTTACCCCTAGGGTACTCTAACACAAGACCACTCTTACTTGACCTAAGATTATAACGAGAACATTTATTAATACCAATAAGATTTGTTATATACGCTGGTGATAGACCATGGAGTGCCTTAAAAGTAAGCAAAATAATTTTAAAATTAATTCTAAACGAAACAGGTAACCAATGTAATTCACGAAGGATGGGTGTTATATGCTGAAACCTGGATGTATTGGACACAAGTCTCGCCGCTGCATTCTGAACTCTTTGTAGTTTAATTATTTGAGTTTTCGGTAGGCCATACAATAAACTATTACAATAATCCATACGGCTAGTAACAAAGGCATGGATTAAGGTCAGTAGAGAATCACGAGATAAAAATTTGCTAATACTTCTAATGTTATGCAAATGAAAGAAAGCAGCCGAACAAGCCTTAGTAATGTGAGTATTCATGGTCAACTGCGAGTCAAACCATGACCCCAAATTCCTAATACATGATTGAGGAAAAATATCAGATTCCCCCACAGTAATGCTAGGAATGTTGATTTTGTGTAGCTGTTGTCGGGTGCCAATGACAAGAAATTCACTCTTACTATCATTGATCATAAGCCTATCATGAATCATCCATTGCCTAATATCCCTGATACAGCTTTCCATAGC
Source organism: Crossaster papposus (assembly GCA_037893245.1). Classification (NCBI taxonomy): domain Eukaryota; kingdom Metazoa; phylum Echinodermata; class Asteroidea; order Velatida; family Solasteridae; genus Crossaster; species Crossaster papposus. Next base: position 788,170 of record JBAIAA010000217.1, on the reverse strand, counting down.
GGCCACAGCTGCTAACTGACTGGTTGCCTCATCAGGCTTGAAACTTATGTACAATTGTGTGTCATCTGCATAACAATGAGAATTAGGCAGATGGCACTCAATGATATCGAACAACCGGGAAGCATAGATGGTAAAAAGCAACGGACCTAAACATGATCCCTGGGGAACACCGCAGTCAAGCGTGAAACTATCTGACAAGGTCCCATCTACAGACACACGTTGTCTTCTAAGAGACAAATAAGATGCAAACCAATCGAGCGCTAAGCCAGAAACTCCAAGCTTAGACTGAAGGCGCTCCAACAAAATAGTATGGTCGATGGTATCAAAAGCGGCACTAAGATCTAATAGAACAAGTAATGTTACGTGCTGCGAATTCATCTTCAATAGAATATCATTCTTTACCTTCAAAAGCGCCGTCTCTGTACTATGATGTTTCCTATACGAAGATTGAAATAATGGAAATAATGAATGCCTTGCCATATGATTACTAATTTGAGCACACACTGCGCTCTCAGTTAGTTTAGACAAGAATTGCAAGTTTAACCTTGATCCAGTTTTGGAAAACTACCGACCAATCACTGCCTTCTTTAGCAAAGGAAAAACCAGTCCCTCCTTCCAGCATTCAGGGAAAACACCAGAACTAATAGACATATTTATGATACTGGTAAGCACAGGAAGTAAAACTTCAAGACAGTCACTGACCAACTTAGTTGGCATTGGATCAAGACGACATGACTTCTTCGTGGATTTACTAACAAGTTGCCTAACCTGTGTCTCTGTTAATGGAATGAAGTGATCAAGAGAGATATCATCAGATAAAACAACATTAGGAAAATGAATAGATTCATCTGCTGACCTCAAGTTATCAAGTTTGAAATGAATGTTTCTTATCTTTTGAATAAAGAAATTGCCCATCTCATTTGCTAATTCAAATTTATTGTTAGACATGGGGAGGGAAGGTGAAGCTTGGCACTGTTGGAGCAGTGACTTAGTGGCCTTGAACAATTTACTCTGATCGGAGCTGTTGGCCTCAATAAAGTTAGTGTAGAAGTCACTGCGAGCTTTATTCATGAGAAATGTCGCACTGTTTCTTTTAGTCTTGAAATTCGCTAAGTCATCGGGTGTCCCGGTACGCCGCCATTTTCTTTCAACAGTGTTTTTCGTGCTTTTCTCGGCATCCATGATTGTAAAAAAGGAAAATATCACTTGTTAATTAAAACTTTTATACGCCAGTTTCATTGTGGTCTTACAATGTATGCACCACCCTGAGATGGATGTACACGTTCGCAAAGGTTTTGCCAGGTGTACAGCCAGGAAAGGGGCAACGGTGAGAATTGCCTTTAGAAGCCTTATTGATTGAAGGGGCCTTGTAAAGAAACTCAGCTGTTGTTGTGCTGTTTGGTGGTCTCAGCCTTGGTATTCAGCAAGCTTTTCCTGAGCAGGTCGTCTTGTGTTGGTGTATTGCGCCTCCGTGAAGTTGAGTTGATGTTTGTATTCTTCTAGTGCGACTCTTGTGAAGAGTAGCGATGTTCGGCTCTGCAACTTACTTCAACGCTCTAGGAACAATGGTTGAAGTTTCATCGATCGGGGTGTTCTTGGTGGCCTTATTTTGGTTTCCAGGTATGGAGGTGGTTTAAAGGTCTCTAGGTATCGGGACAAAGATTTGATTTGTTGAGTGATGTGATCCTTAGCAGAAGTCAAAATGTTGATCTTTCCTGCTGAGGTTTTCACTTCTTTGAATTTTGCCTCTGGTAAACAGTAAGAGACCGGTGGTGTGTTACTTAATGTGGATGGGCAGGGTTGGTCGTCTAGTTCCAAGGACAAAAGTAGACCCAGAAAACCGGTTCTAATTTGACCCAGCATTCCGGGTCATAATTAGCTGTAAATCCCTCAGCAAAGCCAAACAATGAATGGAGTCCTATTGTCTAAACAACTTGTGCAAGACCAACCTTAACAATGCCTTTAAAATCGGGTGTCAACACATCCGTGCTCTTGCAAGTACGTTCAGGTCATTTATCAGTGGTTCCAGGATTGTACTGTACACTCTTAAAACTCCCTGGTCAGATCCGACCAGAAAAAAGGGTCATATTTGACCGACCCTTTCTGGGTCAGAATGACCCGGAATGTTGGGTCACTCAGTATGACCCAGAAAGTTGGGTCAAAATATTTTTTGACCCGTAAATCGGGTCATTCTTACTGACCCGTCTCTGGGTCATTCTGACCCAAGACGGGTTGGGACAAATATGACCCATTTTCCCGGGTCAGACGAGATAAGCATGTATTCTAATACCTCCAAATGGGCACTTTGGGAGACAATCCCATAGAGTCGTGCACAATCTTTATTGTAACCTAACCCGTTTTTACCTGGAGCTTTTTCCACGAAATTTCATATTTATGCTATTTAGACCCAAATCTGTCTTCTCCGAGCAAAAATAACTCCCAAATATCGTTTTGTGGGGTAGCTAGACACTTAGGGAGACACTGAAATGTCTCCCTAAGTGCCACTGTCTCCCAAGTGAATCAAAACTATCGCTAATTTGTCTCCCAAAGTGCCTATTTGGAAGAATTCCACACACTATTTATGGCAACAATTTACATAATTTCTTGAACAAATTATGTTTGAGAAATAAATTCTGAGCAGAATATTTTCATAACTGTTTCCCTTTTGAATAGCTGCCATAAATAAGTGCATGTTTTTAAAAAGGAACACATGCTTACCTAATTGTCAGGTTTAGAACAGGATACATGTTGCAGGGCAACTGTACAAAGAAAATACAAAGTAAACATTAAATGATCTGCTGATACATATGTATTTATTTCCAGGAATGGATTGTGAGGATCAGTACTTTTGATTTGTTTATATTGCAGCACTGTACACGTTGAAATACATCTTTAAAATAAATCTTTAATGGCAATTTGGCATGGGAAACTCAATAAAATATAGCACACAAATGTATATTACTGAAACTGTATAAAGTGCCTTAAAGGGATCGTATACGTTTGGTAATTGGAACCCACTGTTTGTTTCAATCCTATATAGTTATAGGTATATACCATAAAACTAGCCTGTAAAAATTTAATTTCAAAAGGTGGTAGCGAGATATTGCCGAAAATCTGGAGCGGTTATGTCCACGCAGGAAGACTAATCTGCATTGGAATACACAATCTGAGAAACGTCACTGCAGTAACGCTTCTCAGATTCAAATTTGTGGGAATAACAAGTGATATCTTGTTCCATAACCGCAGTACTTCAAAGTGAAAAAGTTCTAAAAATGCGTTATACTATCCAAAGCTGCTGTACTTCTTACAAATATTTGGAGTAATTACTAAACGTATACGATCCCTTTAAATTGTACAATAATGGAAGATTCAATGTGTTACTTTTTTTTTTTTTTTTTAAGTAAAACGTATTGAAAACCTAAAGAATGAGGATGACCTGAATATAAAAAAGGTAGACATTTTGAAGACTCGGAAACAAGTCCTCGTCCCCTATTTTTTTTTTAAATTAGATGTTGGTCTTAACATTTCCAAGGGTTGCCAGTCAGAAGTTTTACAAATACAAATACACACTAATAGAAGACAAGATAATAACACTTTGGAAATACGTAATTGAAGAGGTTATTGAGTAAATACTACAATAATCTTGATTTCTAAAAAAATCAGACTTTACATTGTTTTGGCCTGTACGCCGATAAGACAATAGCGACATGCGACTCATTTCTCTTGATCGGGCCACATATGTGACCTGTCGCCACAAAATGAGAGTAAAGTCGGAATTATTGAAAATTAAGATATTGGTATTTTCAAATTCTTCAGAAAGAGATCTTTCCAATGGTACATAACACTTGGGGGTTTTGCGATAAATACTTTTTACAGCGCTCTAGAAAGTCATGAGTTTCACAAAACGTGTTTGTGTGAAAACTGACTTTAAACAAAACACGCAAAAGATTACAAAACAGGACAAGTAAGATTCGGTTGAGCATAGCAACGGCTATGTTCTAATCATTATTTCTTCTTGAAATTTTCAAACTTACAAACTATTGTATAAATATCAACATTTTGAAAACGTGGGATACTTACAAGAACCTGATTTGCATATTTAATTACTGTGTTAATTAGACCACTAATGAACTTTAATCCAAACACTAACTATGCAAAATCGCGTAATTTAAGAGGTTTACGATCATCTGATATCACCCAAAAAATGGGAATATGTAGAGGACTTTTTGGGCTTTCACCCCTTGACTTTGGATGGCCATATCTCTGAATCACATTGTGCGACTTTACTCTCATTTTGTGGTGACAGGTCACATATGTACATCACTACTGTTTATTACTCAAGTAAGCCCTCAAAGTTCTAACACAACCTGAAGTTTGTGCATTCCCCTTTCCCTCGCCTAATTGGTATATTACCTTTTGGAAAAATTCCCAAGTAGTGCCACACTGCCATGGATAAGAAAGATCAAGAATGTAGAAAAGTTTAAAACATAGGTCAACACCTTTGAGGAGGGAGTTCACAAGCACAGCTCCACAACTACAAATACCTGCTCTGGTGACAACTTCTCACCAAGCAGCAAGATAAAAGGTTGGTCCAGCTTGACATTTTCAAGGTACGTCGGTAGGTTTGTCCCGACCTAAGTGAAAGTGAAAAGAAAAGAAAACCTTTGAAAAACAAAAATCATCAAATAGAAAAGAACTGAAGAGAATTAGCGGTTAATTTTGGAATTTTTTCATCCAAAAAGCATGAAACCAATACATTTTAGCTGCAAGTTTGTGATGCCACTTATTACAAAAATGCTACATACATTGTATTTCCACAAAATACCTCCTGGAAAAATATATAAATGTGTAAATTCTTAAATTTTGGAAAAAGATACTGGAGTAGAACTGAAAAAAAGACATGAAAGGATAATGTGTGATTCTCAGCAGTTGCAAAGAAATCACCAAAAATGACAGACGAGGGGGAGGGGGGCCTAGCCATACACGCGTTTGGAAAATATATTTTTATAATTTTCATTCAATTTGGTACATGTAATAACTTAAATTAAAACAATCTGTGTGTATTTTGTAATACTAGATACATGATTATCAATTTATAAATCGTGTGTAACTTGTCATTTGTATATGCATAAAAAGAAGGTACAATAGGCAAGAGGTTCTGGTTTGCACTATTTATTAAATGAAATCATGAGGGAAATAACATTAATAACATGAGAACCGGCATGGCAGCCCGAAAACTGCCGGCACTAAAGAATTTTAAAAGGTAGTATTGCTTTTGGCTGTATAATTTTTGAAAATGGATAGGTTAGGAGGTTCATATTTAATTACATATTTAATTACATATTTAATTACATTTGTTTGTTTTATTTTTACAAAATTCCACTTTTCTTGAACATCACAGCAAGAAATGAAGTTCTCATATTAGTATTGAACAGATTGGAGGTGAACTTCAGTCATTTTAAATTAAAACACAATTCTACTTGTTCAAAAAGTCAAAGTGCAAGCTTTGTTCACTTGATCATGTCCTTCATCGCTTGTTCCCATTCCATCATTCTGACATTGCGGTCTCGTCCATACGCCGCTCCCTGATGCAACACATTGTTGTTTTCGTTTTCTCGTTCTTTTGGCATTTGAACCTTTGGCATTAGAGGCAATTCTTTTTGCACGTTCACGTTTTTCAATGATTGAGCGGACTTTGCCCCTTAGGAACGAATACCTGTTCGTATTAAACGTAGACAGTTACTTGGTAGAGTGCTTTCATCCAGTTGTTGGAGAGTAGCAGCACAGTTACCTATCAATGCAGCCAATTGATCGCATTTCTCTTCTGAAGTGGTCCTAGATTTTCCGCCACTAACGTCAAGTTTCGCTGTATCGTCATCGTTCGTCTCTTAAAGCTGATCTGGGATGTAGTGCTGCAGAACTAGTGTTTGGTTCTACTCTTCGATTACCAGGAGAATTCGTAGTACCTATCAAAAATGTTGAGAGTCTAGACCCTGCAAGTTATGTTGACCGATTACGTCGTCAAATGTCTGAACTTAAACCGAAATCAACTAGACCTAATCGACACCCTAGTCAAGTTCCTAATAATTTGTTTACCTGTACGCATGTCTTTGTGCGTATTGACGCTGTCAAAAAGCCATTACAACCTCCTTATCATGGTCCATATCGTGTCATTGAAAGAAGAAATAAATATTTCATCCTTGACATCAATAGTAAACATGATTCAATTAGTGTTGACAGGTTAAAGGTCGCTCATACTGATTTCGAGTCCAACACACCAGTTTCAGTTCAACGAGCACAAGCTGCACCATCTAGCACTACTCCAAATAAACCAGATAGATTTACTCGTTCTGGACGACGTGTCCGCTGGCCAAGCAGATATTTGCAGACAGTTCTACAGTGTAATAAATAATTAATTAATAATAATATAAAAAAAAAATCCATTTTTTTTTTTCTCTCAATATCGATCGCATTTTTGTGTAACTGTGATCTAGAAGGGGGCTACTGTAGTGAAATACCAACAGCAGCTGCATATCGTTTTGTGCTGACCTGGCCGAAATAGTAAAAGGCTAATTAAGCCAATTGTTGATCAAGTGTAGCCCTAGTGGCCAAGGCATTTTTGAGTTCCATTGCCTATTGTGTTTAATCCTTTTGACCGGGCATCAGCGCATTCTATTCTACACGCCTATATAAACCAGGAGCACATGCTTTCCAGTGCCACTCCTTCGCTGTGTAGAGACGTGAAGCAGGCTGAAGTCGTCTACCACTCTCCACCATTTTTATGCCATTGCTTCCGGATACGGGGATAGGAACCATCAGGTAGTGTTTGCTCCTTACAGTGACTATTCCCGTTGAAGGACGCAATATTTAGTATATTCTGTAAATACATTTAATTAACCATTCAACGAGCAGTTGACGTAAAAGTGAGTCCAGAAGCCACTTCAAGTTTATAGTGCAGACTCCAGATCAATTTAGGGTAATTGTTTAATATATTTTAATATAACTAAGTCCCCTAAAGTTGTCCTACAGTAAAAAAAGGGAGTGACAATGAAACTGAAAAAATTGCAAAAACAATTGAACAAGTTATAATTGTGTTCATATAACCAAAGTGGGCCTAAATATTAAATGTGATGCGATATTACGCAAGAAAAGTTTTTATTTGTTTCATTACAAACAAGACTCGTTTAGCCTATGCGTTTCATTCCCTGTTACGCCGTTTATAATTACTGTCACGACGTGAATTCCAATCATAAATTTACTAAATTAAAAATTGTTGACATATTTGTTAAACCAGAAACTATATAAACATTATTTATTTCGGAGAATTTAGGTTTCTTTATTCAAGTTTTGAGCCGTCTCTTGGTGGAATTTTTGGAAACTGTTCCAATCTCTTTACCAAATCCTGTTTGATTGCTTCTGGTGAGCCATGCTTCTCATCCAAGTCGGAGGAGGAGGAGAGCTCGATGACTTGTGCTGCACGCGACCGGCGGCCCACTCGCCACCATGCGTTCCGATCAATTGAATGAGTCTTATACCCGCGATGGGTGGTATAACCCAGTAGCGACTTCAGGTCGCCCATCAGCTTCTTCTCAGCGAGATGGATCGGGCGTCGCGGTTGGTTGACATCAACAACTTCCGAATGGGCCAGTAGAGCGACGACCTGGTCGATTAGGATGCCGGTGCGACTGATGTACTCGTCTGTGCTCAGCCCACGCTTGGCTACCACGCATGGCCGAAGGAGCTGGTCGACATCTAGGGGTCTTCATAGCATGAAGTAATCGACTGCTCAGGGTAGGGTCTGAGCCACGATGGTCGCTTCAAATCTGGTGCCTCCAAGTTCTTTGGGGAACTCGCACATCCGGCTGTAGATGTGGATCTTCCGAGCAGCGGACTTCGTGTCGATGGGCCCGGTCAAGTAGTAAGCCCATATCCTTTGAAGACTGTTTTCCAAAATACTTGTCTTAGTAATTGTTGTTTTCCAAGCCTGCTCGGATGTTTTTTTCTCGACCATGATATTGAGTGGTGCCCATTTGCGAGTGTATGTCCCCGTATACCATTGGGATGTCCACCATTTCATCTTGCACACTCAGAATCTCACCAATTTGTGGCCATTCATTGGTGTACTCACGGAGGTGTGTTGCCACCATACGACCTTCACAAAGGGGAGGGGGAATGTATGTAGCCATTGTTGAAAGGTACTTGTACATGTTTATGTTGCCCGATACACACACATTATAGTTAGTGGTAGTAATGTGTGTATTCGTATAGGGTAGAGATGACATAAACAGGAGGGTGAGAACAAATTGTTTATGGTACAAATGTAGTTTACCTAATGTATGTTTGTAGTGGGTATTTTGTGTCAAATTGCTTCGTTGGTCCCGCAAAGACAATAAATCCTCCCAGTTGAGCAAATTGGTTGATTTGGGATTGTTTTCGACAATATAATTACTAACATTGTTTTTTAACCTTAGATGTTGAATGCGGAGATTATATGAACTTGACCCCACTCTGTGGTAAAATATACTGGATGCATTTGTTTTTTTAAAAGATAATTGAAGGTATTGCTTGTTGCAGTCAAATGTGAGGGGTTTTCGAAGTGGTGATTTGAATGTGGCAGGTGTGACAAGGAATCTTACTTACGTTGGTTTTGCGGTGAAATTTGATTATGGTTTTGTTTGGCTCATCTGTTTTGCCATACTGGAGAATCTTGATGATTGTTGAATGATGAATCTTGAAGATACGGTTTGTATCAAAAATGGTTGGAAAGTGAGTATCGATGTTTTTGTCTCTACTGGTGGTAACGTTCCACTCGGCCCTACATTTCCCTAAATCTTTATCAATTATCTTGTCCAATGCCCTATCAAAATATCTGTCTACTTTCTCGAGTGTAGACAGCATCATGCAATCGTGATTTGTCTGCGTTACATCAACTATCGGCAGTTGACATCCTCCCTGCAAATTTCGTGCACCTCATTTAAAATGCGCGGAACAAATATTGCCTGAATTAAATTAAAACCAAGTTCCTCACAAACGTCTTTTTCCTTGCTGCTTCCTGCTGGCTGTTTGTTGCGTGCGGGTTCGGTGACAGGTTGATCCCCTCTTCGTACCTCTCCGAATCGATCACGCGGTCAAGATCTGCAAGTAGGGCTGGCGTAGTCGAACTAGGCTCATCGGTGGCACGTCGCATCTTCTTATTCTGATTTTCAGGTTTTCATGATGATTTTTGATGTAAAATCACATACGTTACACCCAAAACTACACCTTGTGATACAACCAATCTCAATCTTCTTGTTTTTCTTTTCAGAACTCACCTCTGCTTCTTCAACAGCCTCGGTGATGGCGGGCATCATTTCCACCAGCTTCTTCCATTTGTCAACATTCAGGTTGATGCCTCGCGGACTGCTCCAAAAATCCTTGGTTTTTCCTTCGCAGGTAGTCCCGAATCTTGTCGTATGCTCCACTGCGGTATGCTCCACTGCGGTATGCCGCACATCTGTAAGACAGAACATAGCTGCCGTGTGTACGATTTCTGCTCTGGGGTGTGGGGGGGGGGGGGGGGGGGGGGGGGGGTGTTTTACATCTACGTCTGCAATGTCATCGATGGTGGATGCAGGCATCTTCCCTTGGCATAGGTGCAGGTATTGGACTGGTGCCAAACACTGAGGAGCAATCCCGCCATGTATCAGTGACATAGCAATCACTTTCCCCGCAACTTCATACTCTCTCTCCTGCAGTGCCTTCATATTATGTCGAATGTAGACATATTGGTTCGTCACATGAAACATGCTCCCATTATTCATCAGATCATAAAGAACAAGGGAGAAAAATTCCCTGCTGGGGCCGCCATCATCAACAGCTGCCTCTCCAGTGAAGACCACCGAAGGGCGTTGGTGAAAATCAAACAATGTACGCTTAAGAGCCCGTACTGTGTCGTTCCAAATATACTTTCGGCGGACTCTCAGGAATTGTGCATCATCGGTGTTGTTGATCAAGATGTTGCTGGCCTTCAGGCTAATTAACTCGTCTTTCATAGTCTCTCCCATCATCGTGGTTTCAGCAGCACTGTAGTAATGAAACGGGAATATAATACAGAAACAAAACACAAAATTATAATCTAATACAATAATTTGCACAAAAGGTGAATTGATTTCCAAAAAATTCAAAATACATGTGCATGTACAGGGTTCAACCCTTAACTTTTTGTTCACTAGCCTGCAGGGCTACTGAAATGACTGTTACTGGCATGCAGGCATTTTCGTTGAGAGTGTCTCAAAAGTGTCTCTTTTATGAGAGTGTCTCATAAACAACAATAAGCATACATGTAAAACGTGTATCATGAGGCAATCTTGTCAGTGTTTTTTATAAATAAATATAGTAATTGAACTCTAAACAAACAGTTAATACAATTAGACACAAATTTATACGGGTTTGCTTTTCTGAATTTGATGATTTTTGTCTTCGTTTTTTTTTCATCTTTGACGTAGCCCAATAACTTTTGACTCGCCGGCCAGGCTACTTATAGGAATAGTTTAAATATCCCACACTGTTTTAGACTAGCATTTAGCTAGCGGGTGACCACTAAAATAGAACCCAGATGTATGTGAAATTTTGAAGCAATTTTATTTCTGTAGCTAGAAACAATTTGTAATTGTCTCAAATGTCATTGAATACATGTATCCACAAGGTAACACTTCATACACATGTAACAGATGCATTTCAGTGTTCAAACCCACTGGTGTTAAATTCCCAGTCCCATTACTAGTATTGAGTGCGTGCCCAGGTACAAGTCTGTCATAAACAAAGTAAATATGTGCCAAAATATTGGGGCGGCAATTTCAGTACGCTTGTTGGACGAGTAGTTGTGATCATTCTTTACCTGGTCATTTGACGTACTGTCATCATCCGTAAATTCCGAAACCGAATCATCTGTAATGATGTCTCCTACTTCGGGCCTCGTTGGGTATTCGTAAGCGCTACTACTTTCACTGTCTTCACTTTCACTACTATGATCTGTTAAGACTGTACAGTCAGCAGCCGTGATCTTTCTATACATTAATAGATATCCACAATGATCTACCAACTGACTGAATCGTTGTTGACTAACCTCGTGTACACGTTTGACAGTAAAACCAATAAGATCTTACAATATAATGATAATTACAAATGTGACGTCCGCTTTCCACGCTATCCCCAAAATGTGCTACGACACACACGAGAGAATATATAGCTCGTATACTCAGGTCTGAAAGTAGTCAATTCCACATTCTTATCGACGTGGATTTTGTTTGTAACTGTGTTACTGCCCTTTGGTTTTGTATTTTGAACCGCAACACTTGAATAAATAATATATCTGGCACTAAATATATCCGTGTAGAGGTTTTCTTTATGGCTTTATCAACCTGACTTTTATTACAATCCAAACCGAAACAAACTTCACTCCTGAAGTATTCGAAACAACAATCTCGTACATTTTTGTTTACGGCTGGAATCGGCAGCACAGAGGTAGTTGAGACTTCGAGGCACTCCTTATTTTTGCAGTGCAAGCACTGGTTATCGCGAGTAATTCCAACCTCTACATTTAATTTCAAATCATTCATCAAAGCACGTATGAAATTGGACGCCAGAAATTCGGACACTCTTGTTGACGATTGTGGTTCATTTTCGATACCCTGCACGATTTGGGGGGGAAGAATTTGCGCATATATGTTGAGTAGTACTACAAGCCCTACACCTACTATTTCAATGACTCGAACCGTATTTCTGACATCGTACAAGGGAATAAAATCACTACTCCATAGACCAGTGTACAAACAATAATACCCAACTCTTACAAGATAATAAAATCACTATTCTATAGAACCGTATACAAACTTTAAAGTTCATTTAAAATTTCTCTTGAGTTATACTCTAACACAAGGGTTTAGTAGAGACAAGCTGTTTAATAGCACAGGATGTTGGGATTTAGTAAAAGAGTCCAGGTTAAGACAAAATTAACAATAAAATATACTGCACGAATAACTTTATCAAAGTACACATATACCTGTCGTTCGGGTCAGGTTGAATGTTGCATTATATGCCTCCGAAAAACCAACAAAGCTCACCCAGGAATGATTGCTGCAAAAACCAATTAAACTTAACTTAAATAGGTTTTCATTTTTGAATTATGGAAAATATAACCGGTCACTCTTTAAATATGAATACAGGTCAACTCATACGCGACATACTCGTACGCGAACCAACTTGTACGCGGTCCAACTCGGACCGCGTACGAGTTAGACCGCGTACAACTCGTACCGGACCAAATTTGTTATTTTTGGTTATCAAATGAAAACAGTCTAAAAATATTAATTATTAAAAAAAAGTATGTCAAACAATGATTACAAAATTAAAACCAAGATGTAGAATAAACAATAGTAAAATCTTACACGAATGCCTTTGTAAAAAAAGAAAAGTCTTAAGCTTATTTCTAAAATGAAGCTCAATTCTAGGGGTTGCGGCTTCATACGTGTGAAGCTTTTATATGGTTGAATATGGTTGTAGTATGGTTGTGGTTGTAGCTTCATAATGTGTGAAGCTTTATATGGTTGAATGTATGCATGCACGTTTCAATGGAGATATAACTGGTTCCCAACACAGACAATGGAAACTCAATACGCGCGGAACGTATGAAGACCAACGACGTTGACCGCCATAATTCAAAATAAATTGATACAGTCCCTAGTTTTTCGGCTTCATGACTTTTCACATACTTTTTTCCTATTAAAGGGAAATTACAGGCTCAATAATATTTTACCTAGTCTAAAAGAATATATGGTAACATACTGTACTAACTCCGTAGAGAATTGGTTTTGATTTGTTATCGAGAACGACACACGCGCCTATTATATTCACGATTTCTTGTCATTCAGGAGTACAAGGGCGCGTCCATATTGTTCAAATTTCCTGCCTCACCTGAGACATTATGACTCCTGTTGTTCGCACTGGTATCCCACCTTGACGATCGGGCTTCGCGTACTGATGGTGCAGGCACTACGTCGCAATATCTCGGATGTACCGATAAACCAGAACAAAATGGCGGCTCGCATGACGGTAAGCGCAGTGCGAGAAAAATCTGTTTTATATGATTACCAAAACCGATAAAAATGAAATAAAAATCAAGTAACAATGGCAATTGACACTCTTTAACATTATGCAATTATAAACTATGGGTGGATCGAGTTTCCCTTTAACCAAAATTATTGGTTAGTTATGCATCTAAATAATCTCATCTAGATAGGGTCTTTAAAAAGGTATAAAAGGCGTGTATACAAAAAACTAGGGACTGTATACAATGAACAAGGGGGCTGTATCCATATTTTTTTGTGAATTATGGGTTATGCCTGTCAACTGTTGTTGGTCTTCATATGTATCGAGTTTCCCCTGTCTTTTATTAAACCAGTTATATCCCTATTAAAACGTGCATGGTTGTGACACGTAATTGAGCTTCAGAGGGGTTGATGCATATATGTCTCGGAAAATGTATACAAGGCTAAAGGTTAATAATGCCCAAATGGCGAACGAGTTGATTAATAAATACCTAGGAGAGTTCATAGCTTCTGGTTGGTTGAGACTCGATCGACCAGGCTTTCAAAAATTGAAGCAAATTCACTGTTTATTCCATAAATAATAAGGTATTTATTAGAGGGGAATAACAGCTGAACAGGGTGAGGACCCGGTCATTACTGCGTGATAATTGACTGGATAATTGGTCATCGCCCAACCCGGTCCTCACCCTGTCATGCCCTACATAAAATATGATGAAATCTATTCATAGGAAAATGAACTCCGTAGGGAGGACAATAATAAGTTTGCGCAAAAGTCAAGATTGCGTTCAACAGCAAGATTACTTACGCAAGATTGCAATGAAGATTAAACAATCTTCTTTGTATAAAACACACAATCAGTGGCCTCAATCGCATCTCTCTCTGCATTGTACATTGTCCATTGTCCGATAGGTTTGTACACTTCCATATGTGGAGTATTTGTAGACGACATCACATTTTCTGCATCGCAGATTCAACTTTTGGCCTACTTTGATACCATCAACAGTAATGTACTTGACACGAACAAAGCTGTGCTGCTTCTCAAGCCTTTCATAACAGTAAATGCAGTTTCCACATGGAGGAAGGAATAAAGTACTATGATCACTGGCACTGGCAGGAATTCCACTGGCAGCGGCAGTACTTCCACTTTTAGTTTTAGAACTACTGTCAACGTCAGTGTTACTGTTGTAGACGTTACTGTTAACGTTACTAGTAGTAGTACTGCCAGTGGTGGTCACCGTGCCACTAGTAGTGTTGTTGTTAGACGCTGATGACGAGTTCAAGTTCAAAACCAGCTCGCAAAGTTCACGAGGAACATTTAGCCCTTCCGCAATTTTCTCAGATGAAAATTGATGCAAATCCAGATTTTCGGCAATCTCCAAAACTTTTGTCACGGATTTGACTCTATACTGCCAAACAAGAATTCCAAGTTTTTCGTTTAATGTTAGGTTTGCAGATTTTACAGCCGGTTCACTGCAGTCGATTAACGCCTTTAGAATGTCTAAAAACATGGATGTTATTTTCAACACGCACAGTTTCAGATAACGATTTCTCAATGTCCAAACGCGGTACTTTTCGGCGGGGCATTACTGTAACAAAGCCTAATCATAGTAAAGACTAATATTAAGGAAGAAAAACAGAAGTAAACTAGAAATGTGTTTGTGGACAAACACAGAGCTGTTTCGGGTGTCTAAGATGACCTTTATTATGTGTGTGCCAAGTATGAAATCGATCGGATTTACCCAAGTTAATTGGTTGAAAAATACGTGTACAAATCCTATTGGGAAAGCTACACCTTTAATGTGACGTCACATGACACCTGGTAATGTCATCATGATGTCATCTTAATGTTCGTCTATAACACATTCTGGAATACTTGCATACCAAGTTTGACCCCAATCCGACTTGTACTTCCAGAGATAGAGGGTCCTAAAATCTGCCCCTTTAATGTGACGTCACATGACCCACGATGACGTCATCATGACGATTTTCCCCTTGGCCCTCATAGGTATGGTGGTCGAGGTGTGTACTAATTCTCGAGTCGATTGGATTTACCAAAGTGTCAAATTCAATAGTCTGACGAAAAACGTGTACAAAACCTATAGGAAAAACTGCGCCTTTAATGTGACGTCACATGACACCCGATGACGTCATCATGATGCCATCTTAATTTTCATCTGTAACACATCCTGGAATACTTGCGTACCAAGTTTGACACCAATCGGGCCTGTACTTCCATAGATAGAGGGTCCTAAAAACTGAACCTTTAATGTGACGTCACATGACCCACGGTGACGTCATCCTGACAATTTCCCTCTTGGCCCTCCTGGAGATGGTGGTTGAGGGGTGTGCTAAGTCTCAAGTCGATCAAATTTACGAAAGTGTTAAAATCAATAGTCTGAAGAAAAACGTGTACAAACCTTATGGGGAAAACAATTGCACCTTTAACGTGACGTCACGTGACCTTGAAAGACGCAATCGTGCCGAATTTCTTTCAAGGACATCTGGGAGTGGGGTTCTAAGTGTATGCCAAGTTTCAAGTCGGTCGGATTTACTAAAGGGTCAAAGTGCTATGCCAGAACAAACGTGTACAAATCCTATGGGAAAAAGTCTGAAGAAGGAAAAGAAAAACTAGAACTACGTCTGTTCAAGGAACAGAACATAGGCCTTTCCGCTTTCGCATTTTTTAGAGTATTTGTTTTCAAAAAAACCGAATTTAAGTTAATTTAAACAGATTAAAATAAATTGAAACTGATTAAAACGATGACGTCACACGTTTCTGAACTTTTTGTGCAACTATCTATCACCTAACAACACAAAATGAGGTGTTATGTTAACACGATCCTTTGCTGAGATATGCCTTCAACGTCTAAAAACGTAATAATTCAAATATAATCGTAATATGACGTAACATTTGTCAACATGACGCTAGAGGGCGCTTTAACATTTTATGAAGTCACTGTTAACATTTTTGTTACTTACAATCTAGCCAGCTCCTAACATCGTTGAAAGTAAGTTCACATCGTTTTTTACTTTTAAATTATAAGAAACTTCTGGTTTGGACCGGAAGGAAGTGTCAGGTCTTTTTGCATGTAATACAAATTATGAAGACCATGGATTAATCTATCAATCCTCCTAAAAATCTAAATCAGATCTCTTACAGTTGATTTTATATTGATTTTCAAAGATTAAATTTATAAATATTTGGTTGCTTGTAATCTGACACTTGATGACGTCATCGTGACGTAATTATAAACAGAAAGCTCGAGAGCTGTCTTAACTTTGCTATTTCAAGCAAAAATCTGGATTATATCTATCGCGGTTGATTTTTAAGCGACGTTTTAAGGTTTTAAGGTCTTTTCATTGTAACTTCCGGTTTGGTGACGTCATCAATAAATATCTTTCTCAATATGTTCTTAGCACGAAGCTGATTATATACACCGGTTATAAAGTGATTTTAGCAAACTTCGCTACACACATCAACAGATTATTCATTTTAACAATTTTTCAACCTGCCGCTAGAGGGCGCCTTAACGTGTTATGGCGTCGCCGGTAATTATTTTGAAAAGTTTATTCTAGCCAGACACTAACATCGTTGAAAGTAAGTTCATATCATTTTTCAGTTTTAAATTATAAGGCACTTCCGGTTTGGACCGGAAGGAAGGGTCACGTGATTTCACGCACGTGAGATAAAATTAAGATCCTGGATTATCCTATCTATTGCCACAAAAATTAAGTTTCGGTCTTTTGTGGTTGATTTTGTATTGATTTTCAAAGATTAAATCAATTACACCTTTAAGATGACGTCACGTGACCCCTGATGACGTCACTATGACGTCTGTCTGCGAGACACCAGTTCACTATAGGGCCTTCACCTGGGATTAAGTTTTATGGAAATACGACTTTGTTTTCTATTAAAAGTGACGGGCAGAAAAAACGTGTACAAAGTCTATGGGTTTTAGGTTACTAAAAGAAAAGGAGAAGAAGAAGAAGAAGAAGACCGGAAGGAAGGGTCACGTGATTTCACGTACAGGAGATAAAATGAATATCCTGGATTATTCTATTAATTGCCACAAAATTCAAGTTTCGGTCTTTTGCGGTTGGTGTTTTATTGATTTTCAAAGATTAAATTAATTGCGCCTTTAAGATAAGGTCGCGTGGCCCTGATGACGTCTTCCTCGTGGTGTCTGTCGGCGAGACTGGAGTTCACTATTGGGTCTTCACCTGGGTCAAGTTTATGGGAATACGACTTTTTTTTCCGTTAAAAGTGCTTTGAATTGTGCAAGCAACGTTTACAAAGTCTACGGGGTTGGATTCTGCGTAGCCGAAAGCGTGTTTACCTACCTGTCGTACGCGGCGCCCTTCCCCATAGGCAATTTGATGACGTCCCCTGTTTCACAGGTTGGCGGCTAGTGTCCTCTTGGGTAAGCGTACATGTGCTTGCACGAACGATGTCAGTGGTGATACATTCGCTCAATACATAATACACTATCAGTGTATACGTACATGTACTAGCATATATTATACGTGTGCCATACACACGTAAGGAGTCAATGCTTTTTGCACCTAGGCCAAAACGATTACATTTCAAGGGTACAGCAGGGTATGTTCAAGTTCGTTTTTTGCCCCAAAACACAGGGAAGTTCGAGAACTACTCTTACATTAACCTTTAGAGCAAAAATCAAGATTGTATCCGTCAGGATTAATTTTTTAGGAATTTTCAAAGGAAAAGGAGTCTTTTCATTCTAACTTCCGGTCTGGTGACGTCATAATTTTTTCTTCCCGTCAACTTGTTCCTAGCATGAAGCTGATTAAATACACCGGTTATAAAGTGATTTCAGCAAACTTCGCCACACACATCAACAGATTGTTCATTTTAACAATTTTTCAAACTGCCGCTAGAGGGCGCTATAACATGTTATGACGTCACCAATATTTTTTTTGAAAAATACATTGTAGCCAGACACTAACATCGTTGAAAGTAAGTTCATATTCACTTTCAAATTATGAGGCACTTCCGGTTTAGACCGGAAGGAAGGGTCACGTGATTTCACGCACGCGAGATAAAATTAAGATCCTGGATTATTCTATCTATTGCCACAAAAATTAAGTTTCGGTCTTTTGCGGTTGATTTGTTATTGATTTTCAAAGATTAAATCAATTACACCTTTAAGATGACGTCACGTGACCCCTGATGACGTCACCATTACGTTTTTCGGCGAGACACGAGTTCACTATAGGGTCTTCACCTGGGTTAAGTTTTATGGAAATACGACTTTGTTTTCTATTAAAAGTGACTGGCAGAAAAAACGTGTACAAAGTCTATGGGGTTTAGGTTACTAAAAGAAAAAAAGAAGAAGAAGAAGAAGAAGAAGAAGAAAAAAAAAAATCAGAACAAAAACAAAGCTTTTCCGCTTTAAAGCGGAAAAGCAAAAAACTAGAAATGTGTTTGTGGACAAACACAGAGCTGTTTCGCATGTCTAAAATGACTTTCAATATTTGGGTGGTGGTCTAAGTGTGTGCCAAGTCTAAAGTCGATCAAATTTAGTGCCAAAGATATATTGGTTGAAAAAACGTGTACAAATCCTATGGGGAAAATTAAACCTTTAATGTGACGTCACATGACACCCGATGATATCATCACAATGTCATCTTAATTTTCGTCTATAACACATCCCGGAATACCTGAATACCAAGTTTGACCCTAATTGGACTTGCACTTCCAAAGATAGAGGGTCTTAAAAACTACACCTTTAATGTGACGTCACATGACCCACGATGACGTCATCATGACGATTTTTCCCTTGGCCCTCCTGGGGATGGTTGTTGAGGTGTGTGCTAAGTCTCAAGTCGATCAAATTTACGAAAGTGTCAAAGTTAATAGTCTAAAGAAAAACGTGTACAAAACCTATGGGGGAATAATTTGCACATTTAACGTGACGTCACGTGACCTTGAAAGACGCAATCGTGCCGAATTTCTTCCAATATCATTTGTGGGTGATGTTCTAAGTGTATACCAAGTCTCAAGTCGATCGGATTTACCAAAGTGTCAAATTCAATAGTCTGGAAAAAACCGTGTACAAAACCTATGGGAAAAATGTTACCTTTAACATGACGTCACGTGACCTTGAATGACGTAATCGTTACGAATTTCTTCTAGGACCATCTGTGGGTGGTAGTCTAAGTGTATGCCAAGTTTCAAATAGATCGGATTTATTAAAGTGTCAAAGTGTATTGGCAGAAGAAACACGTGTACAAACCCTATGGAGAAGAGTCTGAAACAGAGGAAAAAAAAACTAGACATGTGTTTGTGGACAAACACAGAGCTGTTTCGACTGTCTAACGTTACTTTCAATATGTGTGTGTGGTGGTCTATGTGTGTGCCAAGTCTGAAGTCGATTGGATTTGCACAAGTGCCAAAGATATATTAGTTGAAAAAACGTGTACAAATCCTATGGGACAAACTACACCTTTAATGTGACGTCACATGATACCCGATGATGTCATCATGATGTCATCTTAATTTTCGTCTGTAACACATCCTGGAATACTTGCATACCAAGTTTGACCCCAATCGGAAATGTACTTCTAAAGATAGAGGGTCTTAAAAACTGAACCTTTAATGTGACGTCACATGACCCACGATGACATCATCATGATGTCATTTTATTTTTCGTCTGTAACACATCCTGGAATACTTGCATACCAAGTTTGACCCCAATCGGACCTGTACTTCCAGAGATAGAGGGTCCTAAAAACTGAACCTTTAATGTGACGTCACATGACCCCCGATGACGTCATCATGACGATTTTATCCTTGGCCCTCCTGGAGATGGTGGTCGAGGTGTGTGCTAAGTATCAAGTCGATCAAATTGACGAAAGTGTCAAAATAAATAGTTTGAAGAAAAACGTGTACAAACCCTATGGGGAAAATAATTACACCTTTAACGTCACGTCACGTGACCTTGAATGACGCAATCGTGCCGAATTTCTTCAATGGCCATCTGTGGGTGGTGTTCTAAGTGTATGTCAAGTTTCAAGTCGGTCGGATTTACCAAAGTGTCAACGTCAATAGTCTGAAGAAAAACGTGTACAAAACCTATGGGAAAAATTTTACCTTTAACATGACGTCACGTGACCTTGAATGACGGAATCGCGACGAATTTCTTCTAGGACCGTCCTTGGGTGGTTGTCTAAATGTATGCCAAGTCTCAAGTCGATCGGATTTACCAAAGTGTCAAAGTGTATTGGCAGAAAAAACGTGACAAAAAAGAAAGAAAAAAAAGAAAAAAAAAAACTTTAACGAAAACAAAAGCTGTTTCGGTGAAAAACCGAAACAGCTAAAAAAACTAGACATGTGTTTGTGGACAAACACAGAGCTGTTTCGAGTGTCTAAAATTACTTTCAATATGTCTAATAGTCTAAACAAAAACGTGTACAAAACCAATGGGAGAAAAATGTAAACCTTTAATGTGACGTCACGTGACCTTCAATGACGTAATCGTGCCGAATGTATTTCAGTAACATCTAGGGGTAGTATTCTAAGTGTATGCCAAGTTTCAAGTCGGTCGGATTTACCGAAGTGCCAAAGTCAATAGTCTGAAGAAAAACGTGTACAAAACCTATGGGGAAAATTAAACCTTTAACGTGACGTCACGTGACCTTGAATGACGCAATCGAGCCAAATTTCTTCTAGGACCATCTGTGGGTGGAGGTCTAAGTGTATACCAAGTCTCAAGTCGATTGGATTTACCAAAGTGCCAAAGTGTATTGGCAGAACAAACGTGTGTAAATCCTATGGGTAAAAACACTGAAAGTGGAAAAAAAAAAAAAGAAAAAAAAAAACTTTAACGAAAACAAAAGCTGTTTCGGTGAAAAACCGAAACAGCTAAAAAAAAAAAAAAAAAAAAACTTTAACGATTACAATAGCTGTTTCGGCTGAATTGCCGAAACGGCTAAAAAAAAAAAAAAAAACTAGACATGTGTTTGTGGACAAACACAGAGCTGTTTCGAGTGTCTTTCAATATGTGTGTGATGGTCTTTTGTGTGTGCCAAGTCTCAAGTCGATCAGATTTGCTAAAGTGTCCAAGTCAATAGTCTAAAGAAAAACGTGTACAAAACCTATGGGGGAAAATTGAACCTTTAATGTGACGCCCCGTGACCTTGAATGACGTAATCGTGCCGAATTTCTTCTAGGGCCGTCTGTGGATGGTGGTCTAAGTGTGTGCCAAGTCTCAAGTCGATCGGATTTACTAAAGTGTCAAAGTCAATAGTCTAAACAAAAACGTGTACAAAACCAATGGGAGAAAAATGTGAACCTTTAATGTGACGTCACGCAACCTTGAATGACGCAATCGTGCCGAATTTATTTCAGAAACATGTGGGGGTGGTATTCTAAGTGTATGCCAAGTTTCAAGTCGGTCGGATTTACCGAAGTGCCAAAGTCAATAGTCTGAAGAAAAACGTGTACAAAACCTATGGGGAAAATTAAACCTTTAACGTGACGTCACGTGACCTTGAATGACGCAATCGAGCCAAATTTCTTCTAGGACCATCTGTGGGTGGAGGTCTAAGTGTATACCAAGTCTCAAGTCGATTG
Organism: Crossaster papposus; assembly: GCA_037893245.1. Classification (NCBI taxonomy): domain Eukaryota; kingdom Metazoa; phylum Echinodermata; class Asteroidea; order Velatida; family Solasteridae; genus Crossaster; species Crossaster papposus. The sequence continues at coordinate 766,489 of JBAIAA010000217.1, read as the reverse complement.
GATTTACCAAAGTGCCAAAGTGGACTGGCAGAACAAACGTGTGTAAATCCTATGGGTAAAAACACTGAAAGTGGAAAAAAAAAAAAAAAAAAAAAAAAACTAGACATGTGTTTGTGGACAAACACAGAGCTGTTTCGAGTGTCTTTCAATATGTGTGTGATGATCTTTTGTGTGTGCCAAGTCTTAAGTCGATCAGATTTACTAAAGTGTCAAAGTCAATAGTCTAAAGAAAAACGTGTACAAAACCTATGGGGGAAAAATTGAACCTTTAACGTGCCGTCACGTGACCTTGAATGACGCAATCGTGCCGAATTTCTTCCAGAACCATATATGAGTGATGTTCTAAGGGTATGCCAAGTTTCAAGTCGGTCGGATTTACTAAAGTGTCAAAGTCAATAGTCTGAAGAAAAACGTGTACAAAACCTATGGGGAAAAATAGAAACTTTAACGTGACGCCCCGTGACCTTGAATGACGTAATCGTGCCGAATTTCTTCTAGGGCCGTCCGTGGATGGTGGTCTAAGTGTGTGCCAAGTCTTAAGTCGATCGGATTTACTAAAGTGTCAAAGTCAATAGTCTAAAGAAAAACGTGTACAAAACCAATGGGAGAACAATGTGAACCTTTAATGTGACGTCACGTGACCTTGAATGATGCAATCGTGCCGACTTTCTTTCAGAAACATCTGGGGGTGGTGTTCTAAGTGTATGCTAAGTTTCAAGTCGGTCGGATTTACCGAAGTGCCAAAGTCAATAGTCTGAAGAAAAACGTGTACAAAACCTATGGGGAAAATTAAACCTTTAACGTGACGTCACGTGACCTTGAATGACGCAATCGAGCCAAATTTCTTCTAGGACCATCTGTGGGTGGAGGTCTAAGTGTATACCAAGTCTCAAGTCAATTGGATTTACCAAAGTGCCAAAGTGTATTGGCAGAACAAACGTGTGTAAATCCTATGGGTAAAAACACTGAAAGTGGAAAAAAAAAAAAAGAAAAAAAAAAACTTTAACGAAAACAAAAGCTGTTTCGGTGAAAAACCGAAACAGCTAAAAAAAAAAAAAAAAAAAGAAAAAAAAAAACTTTAACGAAAACAAAAGCTGTTTCGGTGAAAAACCGAAACAGCTAAAAAAAAAAAAAAACTTTAACGAAAACAAAAGCTGTTTCGGCTGAAAAGCCGAAACAGCTAAAAAAAAAACTTTAACGAAAACAAAAGCTGTTTCGGCTGAATTGCCGAAACAGCTAAAAATAAATGAAGGCTAATGTGGATACGATCTAGAAATATGTGGATACGATCGCGAGCTGTTGCGACAATACCGAGAGCGCAAAGGCGCCAAAGTGAGTCTCGTATCCGTCTAACTAATACAATGTACCAACACATTGAAAATTTCCAAATTATTCCCCCCAAATGATGCTCCATATGTCATTTTCAATTGTTTCGCGCACGCTTTCACAGTGTTAGCAATAGTAGCATACTTTATTACTTTACAAGCACTTCTCCCACAAAGAGTCCTGTAACTTGTTGTAGTTTTCCCAGACAAGCGGTGTTGTTTTTTCAGAGATCGTCTTTGTCAACAAGAGAATAATCGCTGGTTTCTTTTGAAGGACTTGTGTCAGATTTGTTGATGTCCATATGCAGGCTGGTGACACTTTCGTCTGTTTTTTCTTTTGAATGACTTGTCTTAGATTCGTTTTGAAACTGGTCTGTGGGAACTTGTTCATCGGTTTCGCTATTTGAAGGACTTGTGCCAGGTTCGTTCTGGTTCGAAACTCTTTTTTTTTTTTTTAAATTTTTTTACGACTTGGATTAGGTTTGTTATTAATTTTGGTCGGAAAAACTTCCATCGGTTTTTTCTTGCTTACGACTTATTTTCCCGATATTTTGTCCGTTTGGGTCTCGCGGAGTATGGTGCGGTGTCTGAAATAATAAATCAAGATCTCTTGGAATTTATCAGAAGGGTTCTTGAGTAGTGAGATACAACATTCAAGATATATCTAACAACACTTCTATACTAGCTGTTTCTAGCCAGATCGAACAAAAGTGACGCAGCGTCACAGGAGAGAGGCCACACTGCCAAAGCTGGTAACCGCAGGCCTTGGTCACCTAATATGCAATGGGGATATTTTTCTATAAAATTACTAAATGCTTCTTACGCAGTCTTTATCTTTTTAATTGGGCCAATAGTCACTAATGCTCAGTTGGGGTCAGAATTTGGCCATTGGTCACCGAATAGTCAGTTAGGTCATTTTCTTCAACATTACGAAAATGTTTCTTCTCCCACACCTGGGATCCAATTATTTTTGTTACAGGTCATCTATTGGCCATAATTAGTGATTAACATCACAACCAATCAAGATTCTGATAATACACGATTTAGACGGAGCAGGAGTTACATCAATGAAACAGCTGCAGCTTCTAGGCACAGCGAACTTCACTGGGCTAGCTGGGTAGCCTAGTTCTTAAAGGATGACACCTATGCCATGCACACTAGGTACGATTCGTAAATTTTCAGATAAATAGAAAAACTAAAATTTGTTTTACGCTACCGGTGTGTTCAGCTTATCACGGGCACTCGACCACCGCCGGGGACGATGCCTTGCATGGAAATGGTTCAAAAACCCAAAGTCTCCAGGACACAGCACACCACACTCAAAACGACCACTTCATTTCTTGGCTGTCGTTGATTTCTTGATGAAACAGATGTTGATTTCTTTGATTCTACCTTCGACATTAAAATTGCCGTCTGTCTTTTCTTCTGAATAGCGAAAACAAGGCAAGACACTACAAACATTATTGTCAACAGTGATAACTATAAAATACGTCGGTGAATATCATACCCAATTCGAACGCGCACTAAATACAGGGCCGTATCTAGCTCTTTTTTTTGGGGGGGGGGGGGGGGGGGGTGGGTTGAACCATTTACCTATTAAACTTGTTGGTTGATATCAACAACTCATGAGTGGGCCAGTAGAGCGGCGACCAGGTCGATTAGGATACCGGTGCGTCTGATGTACTCGTCTGTGTTCTGCCTACGCTTGGCTACCACGCATGGCCGAAGGAGCTGTTCGATATCTAGGGGTCTTCGTAGCATGAAGTAGTCGACTGCTCGAGGTAGGGTCTGAGCCACGATGGTCGCTTCAAATCTGATGCCTCCAAGTTCTTTGGGAAACTTACACATCCGGCTGTAGATGTCCCTGACGTTTCGGATCTTCCGAGCAGCGGACCTCGTGTCGATGGGCCCGGTCAAGTAGTAAGCCCATATCCTTTGAAGACTGTTTCCCAAAATACTTGTCTTAGTTATTGTTGTTTTCCAAGCCTGCTCGGACGTTTTTTCCTCGACCATGATATTGAGTGGTGCCCATTTGCGAGTGTATGTCCCCGTATACCATTGGATGTCCACCGTTTCATCTTGCACACTCAGAATCTCACCAATTTGTGGCCATTCATTGGTGTACTCATGGAGGTGTGTTGCCACCATACGACCTTCACAAAGTTGGGGTGTTTCCTTTGTGGTAGCTGACTTTTTTCCCGGTCGCACCTTTAGAGATATGAAAACATTCAAAATACAAGCAGATTTAATTACAAAACCCTGTTATAGACCGTGTAAGTCTCGCCAGTTCAAGTTCACGTTTTCTGTGTGTCTCGGTCCAAAACACTGTCTCATACAACTTTACACTGACATAATGGACACTTACCTGGCGAGGTTGAAGATTATCATCAGACACGTTGACAACTTCAGTTGCCTTTTGCACCGCTGAAGTATCACTCTTCTGCACAACATTTTCCAGTATAAAGTGCAAGGGGAAGTCAACCCTGTGCATGAATCAATTAGAATAATAAGATTTGATCGGTTAACCATTTGTGTTTTACTGACATATGTCATTAATGCATATGCATTAAAATTATTCAACCAACAAATCCACTTTTAGAATCATACACAAGAAGAATTGACATACCTGACTTGCTCTCCTCATCCATTTGACAGAAAAGGTTACTCCATTTGAGTAACTCTGCTTTACTCAAATATTCAGTTGTCTTGTTGACGTCCTTTTTCAGCGTGTCTAACTTGAGTGCAGAGAAGTCCTTTTGAACTGCTTGAGGCTGACCATCTGGATGTCGAATGATCAAGTATGGAGAAACACCCACTGTCACTAGGCGTGGAGCCCAAGGATCTCGATCTCCTGTACTGCCCCAGTTCTTTGTGTGAAGAAGAGTCTTCCCTGCACACACACAAAATAACCAAATTTATTGGCAAATTACACATACATCTGCTCAGAAGCAGCACTGTTTCACGTTTTGTCTTTTAAAATTCAGCATAGCACACTTCGAACAAAACTGCGCGGCTTTTGTCTAGGTCTGACTCTCTAAGTTTAACATGCATGCCAAGGTACCTATCAAAGATACGGTTTGTATCAAAAATGGTTGGAAAGTGAGTAGCGATGTTTTTGTCTCTACTGGCGGTAACGTTCCACTATGCTCTACATTTCCCTAATTCTGTATCAATTATTTTGTCCAATGCCCTATCGAAATATCGGTCTACTTTCTCGGGTGTAGACAGCATCATGCAATCGTGATTTGTCTGCGTTACATCATCAACTATCGGCACTTGACATCCGAAACATGTCTCCCTGCAAATTTCGTGCACCTCATTTAAAATGCGCGGAACAAATATTGCCTGAATTAAATTAAAACCAAGTTCCTCACAAACGTCTTTTCCCTTGCTGCTTCCTGCTGGCTGTTTGTTGCATGTGGGTTCGGTGACAGGTTGATCCCCTCTTCGTACCTCTCCGAATCGATCACGAGGTCAAGATCTGCAAGTAGGGCTGGCGTAGTCGAACTAGGCTCATCGGTGGCACGTCGCATCTTCTTATTCTGATTTTGAGGTTTTCATGATGATTTTTGATGTAAAATCACATATGTTACACCCAAAACTACACCTTGTGATACAACCAATCTCAATCTTCTTGTTTTTCTTTTCAGAACTCACCTCTGCTTCTTCAACAGCCTCAGTGATGGCGGGCATCATTTCCACCAGCTTCTTTTATTCGTCAACATTCAGGTTGATGCCTCGCGGACTGCTCCGGAAATCCTTTTTTTTCAGGTGGTCCCGAATCTTGACGTATACTTGACGTATACAAGACAGAACATGGCTGCCGTGTGTACGATTTCTGCTCATGGCGCTTCGTAGGTGTGATATTCGGGTAGGGTAGACTTTCATCTTCTCCACGGTTTATCATGCGTTGCTCCAGCCGCTTGAGTCGGTCGGGTTCTGCTGTGGCCAACCACTTGGGCTTCTGCGGTGCGTAGGAATGTCTTTACTCTCGCACTTCTCTGCTGCTACCAGCAGCGTCATAGAATGATGCCGAAGGGGAGTTAGGTGGTGTTGGTGTGTAAAACTTCATCGGTCCAGCCATCTCGATTAATGTATGTATGTATGTGTAGGTGATGCTCACGTTGATGATCTTGTCAGGGTACAGCCGTAAGAGCGATATGATGTTGAACCGCTAGCGCTCCTTGGGTACACGTTAGGACCGAATGAATATTCATTCTGTCCGCTAAAGATTTTATGGTCAACCATTGTTCTCGTTACGGTTTCATATCCATTACGTAAAATGTCTTTTCAAAATACCAACTGCCGTGCTTTGTCCTCGAAAATGCATCTTGACAATGGGAAACAGGGGTGGACCTAAAAACTTTAAATCGATCACAATTATCAACCGCCGTGCTTTGTCCTCTAGGGGACAATGGGCGACGGTGGTGGACCTAAAAACTTTAAAGGTTTCGAGGTCCACCATTGTTTATCAAATGCAATTAGCCCATTCCAAACAACACGCTTGGTAATAGCATGAATTTTTCTCCATGCATTTGTGCAAACACTGTGCGCCAATTAGGAATTTGTACTTTCTTTGATTCCTAGTACATGTACTAGTAGTGTCGTTGTGGTCATTCAGATAGGTCAGAATCCACTGCCTCTGCTCTTTGCCTGAACGGTTTGCAAATGTTCGTCGGGCATTTTCTGCTGCAGCCATTGTGATGTTCCTAACACAGTGCAAGGCACAACATTCTGCTACTCAGAGTAGCCACAATGGGTCGAATTCGAGAAACACCTATGTAAAGAACACAAAGATGAATAAATAGAATGCTTCCTTTTGGGGTTTTTATTCATCAACGGAGGTGTAAACAATTACAAGAATAATGTTTAATATTATACAGTATTATGTTTGATAAAAAACATGTATTAATCGTAGTACATTTATTTATAAAGCGTCATTTTTTTTGTGTATAACTTTAGGGCTGGCAATTTATTCCAATGAAGTTTTAAAATAATTATTCATACTGCCCTCAACATTTTCATCATGTTTAACCACGATTTGTGAATAAAGATTATCCATATCATAAATCTTTTCAATAGCTCGTTGTTTTGTGATATTTTGTTGTGTGACAATAACCTATCAACAAAATAATAAAAAGAAAAAAAAAGTCCTATATCTACATAAGTTAAAAACTGAAAAAAACGTTCCAAAATTCATTAAAAAATTTAAAAACCTCATGTTTTGGGTGTTGGTGTAACAATCATTTAATACATAAACAGGTTTTTCACCCACACTTTTTAAATCGTTTAAATTTTAAGAATCCTGGAATAAAATTTGTAAAGTATAAGTTTCATTTTGCATTAACGCCAAATTGCAGTGACATTGCATGCTGTCATACATTTTAATATCTTGCCCCCAACAGCGATATCATCATCATCATCATGCATGTAACTACCATGGTTACTCATGGTTAATATGGTGAGGTTTTCTTTGGAACTCCTTAACAAAAAGTGTAAGTATTACATTTGTACAATTCGTGTCATACAGCAACTTTCACCACTTTTATTCATGATTATTTACATAAATACATAAACGATTAAAAGCTTAAACCCTTATGGAAAATTGACAACTGGTTTGTCTTCCATGATATCGTTTATAGCGGCATATAAATATCCAGTCATTGCTATACATTCATCATTTGCTCTACCGGTAGAGGTTTTTACCACCGTCACATTTGGTGTTTGTGATAAAATGGTGGCTGCTTTTTTAGATTCTTTTCTAAACAAACTTCTCCAGTATTCGGCAGAGATTTCACTTCGAAAGTTGCGCCGTTGACAGTGAGCGATTGTCGAATTAAAACATTTACACACGTCACAACCCTTTTTGTGTGAGATAAAGCATCATGTTACAATTTCTTTTTTCAGTACACATCTAACCGTTTGTTTTAAGACGTCAATATTAACACCTTGATTACTGCTATTCACTTCGCTAGATTGCAAAGGTAGCAAACTTCGAGTCAAAACGTTAGCGGGGTCACTCACCTCATCTCCCCCTCGCACACACTGAATAGACCTACGGCATTTTGTACCATACTTTAATTCAAATATCTTACATTTTAGACTGACACAATTACAAACTTGATCAGCATCCATCATTAAATTATTCACTTCTTCTGTGACATCTTCTTCTTCGTCTTCAGAAAAACTGACAATACTAATGTTGTCAGCGATAATGGCAATGTTATTTTCTCTAATTTGAATATTGTCATTGATATCATCAGCGGGGATTTCAACTCCATCATCAATAGCATCATCAACATAATCAAGATTAACAGCAATGTTATTGTTAACAATGACATTGTCAGGGTTGAATTTATCAACATCATCAAAACCAACACCTACAGCAGCGATATCGTCGGCATTAATTTCTTCTTCATCACCCAAAACATCATCTTCAAAATCAAAGTCACGTTTATCAGTGACATTATCTTCACAATAGATCATGTACAAACCACTGTCATTTACACCATTGTTAGCGTTGCTGCATTCATCATCATCATTTACCTCACTATCCATTTCATCACTACTTATCCCATCAATTATTTATGGTGGTGTGGGCGAGATAATTCTTGGATTTGGTGTATTCAAAGCAGGCCAATTGGACCAATTGGTGATTGGCGGAATAAAGTTAGGCCTTTTCGACCTAGCATCAAATTGTGGTGACTTGAAAATGTCACATCTATGCCACTTTGTTTCACTTTCTGTAGTCGGTAATTGATCTGCACTCGGTTCTAGTTTTCTTTTAATGGAACAGAACATTTCCAGTTCCTCTTCGTTTTCATTAAACTCATCTGCATTTTCATTAATTATGTGCTCTATTGTTTGAATTGTTCTGGACGTGAAACAGTTTTCCAGAATATATGCACAACTATCAGAATTTTGTGTGTTGTCGTCCATTGGTGCCACACTACACTCACTATATGAATCATATACACTAACCAGCGGTGGAGACGAACTTCAAGTAGGGTCACTTCGACATTGATCTTTACGGGGTACCTGTTCACTTTCTTCTCTTAGTTGTAAATCGCACAAATCTTGGCCTGAAAAAAATAAACCCAAAAAATATTTTGTAACGGTCGGTTTAAAAACATGTAGACCTACACACTATAGTAATGGGTTAAGAAAAATGTTCCCATTAAAAAATTCAGCGTAATATATGTAAACACCATACCTTGTGAAATCGATTCAATTGCATTCTCGGTCTTGGAGTTGTGAGCATCATCTGCACCTCTCTTGCGAACCGTCCTGCAAAATGCCGACTTGCGTTGAGAGAATATCCCAACTTTAGAGAAAGAGAAGAGACGCCAATCTCAGGAATACCAGATTGAGGATTTTCATTTCTTTCACTTAACTGCAACACACCAGCCACATCCATGTCAAAACACTCGGGTTTCAAGTAATCTGTCAAATAGGTGCCATCAGATCATCTGTTGTCACTGATCGTAACTTTATGAGAAGACGCCCAAGCTGACGCAAACGTTGTGAAATGTAATGTGCCTTATTTGGGCCGACTTTGTGGAGCTGGTTTATTCCCAGAGCCTTGATGAGTGGATATCTTTTATGACCCGGTGTCAATGGTAGTTAGACATTATAGACAGGACATGTTTATACAGAGGCACCATCCTCATGGCCAGAAGACTCAAGGAAAGGATACATAGGCATCAAACTTTCTTGTTGGACCTTGTGTTGCGGTTTGTCCTTTTTATCCATTACTGGAAATTGCCTGTTGTGGACACTTTTTCTTGTGGCACCATAGATATTTGCGAACAAAGAACCCCAAGCAAAATGGGCAGGGACCCATGTAGGAGGACATTAGGCCGTACGGTGTACACATTTTTCATCCCGTTTCGACGCCGTGGGTCTAAGAGAACTCTTTGGTTTTGGACATATAGTTTTGTCTGGAAATTATGATTAAAAATAGTTTTCCACAAAAACGCCTGTCGAATTCGAGTAATTATCGACCAAAATCTGCACTAAATTATCAACAGCGATGGAGCATTTTGTTTATGGTCGTATTGTACGCTAGCGCGTCACATTAGGCTGAAATCCATGCGCTCTGGTATACCACGTGATCCGAATTCTCCAATCACAACTCAGGTCATAGGCCATTTCATAATTGCGAATCAAAACAATCATGGCGTCGCCCATGTCACGATCATCGCGTGTGTCGAAGACTCCGTGATAAAACCATTAGTTTTGTTCACTTCAGCCCGAGCAGACAATGATGTGTGCTTCATGTCGTGGTTATGTGTGATGGTCGTGAGAGTGATTCGGCGTCCGAAACAGTCAAAAAGTGCAGTGTTGCTTTGTGCCTAGAAAATGAACAAACAACAGAACAAAATATGAGAAACTAATTAAAAATTAGATTAAAAATGTACGGATCATCAAGCGGTTTTAGAAGATGATATATTAAACAAAAAAACATTGTAGTGACCAGTCTTTAGTCAAATAAAGTTAGTGAACTAATAAATTCATTAAAAAAAGTACTCGCTTTGCAAGAAGTCTCGAAGGAGCTTAGTTCATCACCGCATATTATTTCTCGACTTTTCCACAATTTGATTCAGCAACTTGCAGGACACCATGCTGACTAGGTTTCTGACAAACATGACAAACTACTGGGGCTAACATCATTGTCATGATGGTATAAGGCAGCAAGGGATGACAATATTTATATTGTGAAGAAAGTGCATTTTTTTAAGGCACAAGCATGTTCAAGCCTCCTTTCACATTTATACAGCGATCTCGCGCCATTTGTCTTCTAGTGCTTAATACCTGTATATACCATTCTTACCTATTATCCGAATGGAACAGTCCCCAGCGGAAAGATACATGTACTTCCCAAATCAGACGACTTCCATCTGAAAACGCTGCGAAAGACGTCGTTTCTCGCCAGAGAATTTGACAGTTTCGATGTCTTGACAAAATATGATGATATATTTTTACACTGTCTTGGGAATATAGAATCACATACGGGGGACCTACAGATACGTGTCTTAGAATTCCTGGAATACGTTTACTTGAATCAAGTTGTTTTGTCATCATCCTAATAAGAGCCTGTATCTCATTTTCCCTAGAATTTGAAAGTAGATTTCCCTCACTGCTGATTTGATAAAGTACCCCCTTATTCGGTGCATAGTCACGACAACCTGACAGAAAAACTTTGTCATCCAGAGTCTTCAGATTGTCCAGATGCTCGCGTCTTAATTTTTTGGGTATTTTAAAACCTTTTTCAGTGCCTCTCGTTTGGTATTTCTGACAAATCTTGCTCGTCTTTCATTTTTTTGATGCTTTACTTTACCTTTAAAAGTTACATTCACTTTTAAATTGATTTCACTTTGCATGAATAATTTAAATTTGACGGTACAATCACAAACTACAATAGCCATTTGCACGAAAAGCACATTTGGTGCATTGTCTAAACGAATTAGAAACGTAATGACGTCTAAATTGAAAAGAACAGTAAGGGTGTAATATCTTCATTCCTTTAATGAATGTATGTATCCAATATTTTGGGAATGTGTTCTTTGATTGCTGTGATTTCAACCTTTTCCACTCTGACCTATCAACGTGGAACGAGGATTTTTATTGGCGGTGGTAATTCGACGGTCCAAAATTTACAACACTGATCGGTATATTCTTCATTTTCCACACACATATTTTTTCTCACATCCTCGGGAATTACTTTGTGAATTTCGTCTGTAAAACTCGCAGTATCGGGCATTGATTAATTTTCACGTGAAATGATTGAATTTTCAAAATCAACTTTGCGTGCTTCTTTCGACAAATCAACTGCTTCGGAAGAGCAGTGCTCAACGGATAGGAAACTGAGCTTTAGGTGCGGATGCAACTTGCGGGGAATTAAGGCTTGTTGTAATGTCCTGCAGAAAAAACAAACGCGGTGAACTCCGCGCTCATCATCCCCCAAATTCAAAACATTGTTCTTCCCTCAACCCCCTCTAAAACTGAAAATATTCTTTCTGTATCATCAGTGGAAACGTACTGCGAGTAACCAACGCAAATCCTCTCAAAATCTCGCATGGCCTTCAGCAGAGGTGTCCAGCAGACGCGGCTTCAGTTTTTGGACGACGATCCTTGGCCTCATGTGACTCTTTTGCCTCTGACTGGCACGAACTTTTCCCACTCGTAATTGTCGCTAATTAAGAGAACAATGAATAGGTTTCATAATACATTATGATCACATGCGTGATACAAAGTTGTGATTCATAAGTCTAAATGTGATGTTATCTTCGAAAACCCTCCACATGGTAAAAACAAAGTGTGTACCTTTTAAAATAATTGTATGCAGCGCATCTGAAACGCTAATGCGGCTTAGCTCAGCATTATTTTTGTACAAGAAATGCACAGCATTTTGGGGATGCGTATCGTAACCTTTCTAATTATGTAGCGCATCTGAGCCGCGGAATTGATGACAACAAACAATTTTACCAAGTAAAGGGTTTTCCCAGATAACATCCCAAATTATGATGGTTTCTAGTATCGATTAGTGATGTATTCGAATTGTGGTCGCAAGGCTACGCGACCCCTGGCGTGTTCCTATAGCCGTCATAAGCATGCTAAAGGCCAACGGCTATAGGCAGTGTTTATTATGGTTTTCGTTTATCTATGGCATAATCATGTGAATTCCACGCAAAAGTAGACATTGCTGAAAAGTTAACAAAATTATTATGAACAATTCAAGACTGCAATCATTTTGACAACAGGTGACACATTACACGGTACGAAGATGTCTTTTATTTGGGTTGTGTGCCAATGAGATAACAATATTGTTGGTTTAATTGATTATAGGCCTATATAAAAAAAAAAAATTTCGACCAAAATCGTAAATGAAAGTTTGCCCAACAAACTGCCCCATAAGCACTGAATGAGACTTGAAGTAAAATACACTCTTATTCAGCTCATTTAGACTCAACATTTGAATAGAAATAAAGGTTTCAGGTCAACTCAGTCCGTGACCAACTCGGTCCGAGTCAACTCGGTCCGTCACCGACTCGGTCCGTGACCGGCTCGGTCCGTGACCAGCTCGGTCCCTATGGGAGATTGTACACAAAAAGATTGCATTTCCTTGTAACTGGCGATCTCGAGCGCGTGTTTTTGTACTTTAGATTTTCGTAGGTACGCACTTAAAAGTTTCTGTTGCCTCAATTTCTAGGCAGCATGTGGACAACTCGGGCCTGGGAGAGCTTGTGGAGCTTAAAAAAAATAAGACTGAACTTTGAAATAAAAGTTTCACGCACGACCCAGTGTACGTGTGCCGAGGCTAGGTACATGTAGGCTGCGCTGCGCTGCCGCGCCGGGTCACCCCCGGATCGAACGACCGACCCGGCATATGGCATGCAGCTGGGTGCGCGCAGTGCGGCGCGGTACGGTGCGGACTTTGTGAAGAAAATGGCCGTCGTTGCGATGGCTAGATTATCTTTCATCAGAAGTCGACATGAGACACGAATGTGCCATGAAATAATGAATACACAGACTCAACAAGTGTCGTTTGCAACATGGATTGGTCAGGCAAGTTTTAGTCTTAGTTTTATTTCAGATAAATTTGCGTATAATTTAACAGTTAACTCATCTAAAATCGGTGAACAAGTAGGCCTACTAGTAGTTGGCATAACAATTATTGCATGTACATTATGCAGGCCTCGGCCTTAAGCTTTTTGTTACTAGCCCACCGGGCAAGTTACCCAAGTTTTTTACTAGCCCGCAGGAATTTTTACTAGCCCACTGGATATTAAAACTAACTTATATTAATTTGGCTTTATTATATTTTGTTTTTCTTTAAACCTTGCTCCCTACTGTGTACAAAATCATATTAAAATTAAAGGATTCAATTAAGTTAAGAGGGCCTAATATTTTGATCCTAACAAGATCTTCTTCAGAGACAAAATTAGAGGATGCAAGACTGTTACGATTACGAATAAATAAAATGATTTTCAAACTGAAAAAAGGGCTGTATTGCGCGAAATATAATACAGCGCTGCTATACATGTGAATTTTGAATGAATGTTGTTTGCTTGATCATTTTTCATAAATTATACAACGTCTTTATTTATATCTTCAAAAATTCTTTACAAATACAAAACATGTAGGCAAATATGCCCATTTCTTTACTAGCCCACCGGGCAAGTTAATGACTGCTTTTTACTAGCCTTTTTACTTGAATTAAACAAGAATAATTTATTGGGCATAAGTTAAATCAGGTTAAAAAATGGTGGTCCACCAGTTTTGTGATGGATTATTTAAAAATCAACTACATGTATGTAGGCTAATTCAAAATTAGTACATGTACATAAAGGCGGTCAAATTACATGGTATTTGTATTTATCATGGGGGTATAACACCACTTACTAGTCTAATTTGTTTACAAGTAAACACCACTGAATCTTTTAAATGAAACCCAAATTAGAAAAAATGACCTACAGACGTTCTGGTAGTTGTCATCTGAGTTGAAGCTATATAGCACAGTGTTTTCTAAAAATGATAAATAAGTTGTGCATAATTTAAAAATCAACTTACATAAGTTTTCCTTTGAGAAGTCACCCACAGATAAATAATGTATTCAAACCTATCTAATTTCCAAAACCTTGGAAGCATACTTGATTGCATAAGGGGCACACTGAGTTACCTGTTTTTTGTAAACTGTTAATAAGTAAATACATGTATTGGCACTACCCAGCCACCCTGCCCATCACAAAATACCAAGTTCTAACGTCAGTCGGGACTGTTCCACACAGGTGGCTACATGCCCGCAGAACTTGCTTTGGGGTCTTCACCTCTGCTTCCAGCGCGTCCCAAAGCTTGTGAAGTTTGCCATGTACCCGCTTGAACTTCTTCTGCTGGTGTCTGGCGAGCTTATACTCGCTGACGAGTCGTATCTGGACAGTTACCAGCTTGGCCTGCTTGGCAAGCAGACACACGAGCTTGTAGAACTCCAGAGTGGCGGTCCTGGCGGCGTTGTTGAGGGCGCGGTGCCATCCCTCGACATCGTTGTTCGTACGGATGGATTGGCGGTAGGCTGTCCAGCTTGCAGGGCTCCATACGTCTGACGTTATCCACGTCTTCTCTACATACTGGAAAACCTTTATTTAAAAAAGTGAGAGTACACATCTGTAAAACACTGCATTTGAGAAGGTGTTTAACGTTTGCTGTATTTTGAAATACAAATCAGCGCAACTTGTACATTCGACTGACAAAAATAGTGTTAACAATATGCTGTAGAGAAAAACGTACAAAATTGGGACTTTACAATGTACGTTGTAGTTGGCTTGAAGAAGTCACACAAGTTAAAAGAACAATTAAACACTGCAGTTAGACACTTAACATACCCTATTCAGTGACTCATTGCGTTCTGCTTTCTGCTTCAGGTCCTGGAACAAGATGGGGATGTGCTCGCTGGGCATGCATGGCAGAGACAGTAGCTTGGAGACCAGTTTGAAGATGTTGTCCCTCTGCAGACACTGCTGCACCTGGAGATCCTAAGAGAAAAGAAGTTCAATGAGTATTGGAGTAAAAAAATACATGTTCCAAGTAAAATGGCATTAAAATGCAACCATCATTTCACAAAAGAGATAAGTAGTTAAATTTGGGCATCTCGTGTCACAATACCGAAATCAGAATGCTTAATAAATGGGTCGGGTAAAGAACAAGATGAGTAGGACCCTAAAGATATAGTACATATTGCAATGCAAAAAGGTTTGGTTGCAGATACCTACTGCATCTGGGATGGATTAAGGTCAATACTAATGTTCAACTTAATTTCATGAATAAACAAGTCCTCTGTGCTATTATTCTTACCCCTCCCTCTTCTAGGACACACTCTTGCACTGCCTCGAAGACCTTCTTGTAATCCTTCTTCCTCCTCGAACTCATCAAGACGAAGCACAGTGGGACCTGCTTGATTTTCGTGTTTTACGAAAACTCGTCTAATGTGATGCTATTTGGTCCTTCGAAAATGTTTAGTTTTGAATACAAAATGCAATTTTCTTTTTCAATTTTTCTTAACAACCAAATGGTGTTAAAACATGCAGAAGTATTGCTTTCAATATGTTCATTAACAAATTATAATTGACACTGTACTTCAACCCGAACATATTGCTGCGAATGGCTACCCTAACTATTTAAGTCGCCTCCCTATACTAGACGTAATTTCATGTCGTAAATCCATGTCCTACTAATGCGTAAGTTGTGATGGTGCAACAGTTGTGTCGTAATTTATTTCGGTTGCACGAATGTTGTCTTACACCACACGTAAGTCAGAATGCGTACGTCAAGGAAGTTAGTACATGTCGTAAGAATTGTTATTGAAGTAAGGATGTTTAAGTATAATCGCCAAAATAAACTTTAAAAAAAATAAAAATAAAATATATACCCAAATATGGGAATAAACATATTACACGGCAGGGATTAACGATTTATGCAAATTAGACATATTTTCACCACTTGGATTTTTGTAAACTTTAAGTATGTAATTCTAGGGACCTTATTAAAGTGCACTGTGGTGAAAAACAATTTGTTGCAATTTGTTTGAGGTCAACAAAACAGAATTATGTATTTTGCCTGGACTATGGCTAACTCCGGGATACAACCTCGTACTACCTTAATTATTGTCAACACATTATCTCGTTTGCTTATTCGTTTACACGTACATGTATTTTATAGTTTGTATTTATATCTCATTGATCTGCTTGTCTGTACGTGTGTGTCTCGGTCTGTCTGTCTGTCTGTCTGTCTATATGTGCTTGTTATTTTGCTCTGGCCGTCTTTGTCTGTC
The DNA here is from genome assembly GCA_037893245.1 of Crossaster papposus. NCBI lineage: Eukaryota > Metazoa > Echinodermata > Asteroidea > Velatida > Solasteridae > Crossaster > Crossaster papposus. Next base: position 750,337 of record JBAIAA010000217.1, on the reverse strand, counting down.
CGTACCTGTCTGTGTCGATCTAACTGTGCTTGTCTTTTTTATTTTTGTTTTGGTGTCCGTCAGTTAGTGCCAGTATGTGTCCTTCTTTGTTTGTCTTATTCTGTGTCCTTCCTTGTTTGTCTCAGTCTGTGTCCTTTGTTTGTCTCTCTGGTTGTCTTTCAGTGATTTAGTCGCGCATACGGAGAGCTACTTGATAGTGATAAAGTTCAGGGGCGTGCAGTCTCCTCGTTGTATTTTGTCTTGTCTTGTTCCTGAATTGAATGAAAATATATATTACATGTACATGTAGTAATTTGTTTACTTACTTGATATCTTGTAATTGTTAAAAATGAATATTCTTAACTTTCTAATGATTGTAAAATTATATATGTTTTTCTTTTTGTGCCCTGCGAAATAATAAATGAAATTAAATGAAATGAAACATCGCGAACGTTAAGCAATTTCTCCAGTTTTTGGCCACGCGATATTGGCGGCTAAATAATAAATGAAAAATCACAAATAGTCAGAAACATTTGGTCTGAGAACCAGACTATAATAATATAACGACTTAGCGCGCATGCGGGGGCGAGTAGCTATTTGAGCTATATGCTTGGAATGTCCTCGGAATTTTCCGGGTTCACGTGACACTTGCGCCAAGACCAAAATAGGGGAACGAATATGGCGATAATTAAGGGTGCCCTCACTGACCTCTACACCTGGACGGATCATTGTCCATATTCTGCTGTGCTAACACTTGAAGTCGGCGCGAACTGGAAGTGCAACATGGCGGAGCCGAGACGTCACTGCTGTGAGCCAATGAAATGTCCAGGTGTAGAGGTCAGTGGATTTACTCTGTACATTTTGTATTTATAAACATTACGTAATACGTATCGTACCAACACCTGGACATTTCATTGGCTCACAGAGTGACGTCGTGGGTCCGCCATGTTGCACTTCTCCGCATGCCGACTTCAAAATGAAAGAATGATGATCTGTCCATGTATAGAGGTCAGTGGGTGCCCTCAATAAGCCCAGGTATAGGACGGCGCGCCGCGGAACAAACGAACGGCTAGCTTGGTCTTGGATCAAGACTATCCATGTACTACGGTAATGACCAAAGACCCTAGAGCGCCGCGCAGCGGCGCTCTAAGATCTTTGCTAATGACTCGTGGTACGACCACGATCGATCGAGTGCTGAGCAATTGCCTACAGGGGTAGCCACAATTGAGTCAATTATGATAACCCCCTGTACGTCCCGGCCACTGACCTCTACACAATGTAGAGGTCAGTGCTCCCGGCCCGTATTAAACAACGAATGCGTTCCACTAGTGTTCTTTCGTTTTAAACCGTTCAAAATACGTGTCAAGACGACAACGTATAATATCCAATCAAAAGCCAAGGTGGACAACAGACCCGGTATACCGAGGCTGCTCTAATCATGGTACCAAGCTAGAAACACGCCGGGTGTTTGCATATTTTTTACTAATGAATATCGCCTATTCCATTATTCACTTTCACGCCACATTTCATTACAATGAACGTGAACTGTCGTTTATATTGGCAGGTGGGTCGTGATTTCGTTTAGTGCTTTTTGTCCAGGGAAAATAGTTTTGACCTCACACAAATTGCAATATAATTTTTTTCACCACAGTGCGCTTCTATAAGGTCCCTATAATGACATACTAATTATGCAATTTAGTCATATTTTCATCACTTGGAATTTTAGAGATTTTTAGTATGTCATTCTAGGGACCTTATAGAAGTCCACTGTGGTGACAAATATTCTATTGCAATTTGTGTGAGATCAACCAAACAAAATATAAGGTATTTTCTCTGGACTATTATTGTTTCGGCAAACAAGAAGCTGCTGACACCGTACAATAAAGTATCTTTCTTCTTTCCATTACAGGTATATAATGGGGTACCATGCATGGGTGTTTACTTTGGTTTTCATTTAAACCTTATGTAAAAGTTCCGTTTCTAGTTATAATTTGAAGGTAAGGTTCTATAGAACAATATTGGTTCGAGTGTCAAGCCCTCGGATATTTTGGGGTCCATTTACTCAATGACCGATTAAAGTGGCACTTGGGTACGGACTGTAGGCGTTATTAGCTAACTTCACAACACATTTATTCTGACGTACATTTATTCTGGGGGTGGGGGGATGGGGTGGGAGTGGGAGTGGGGGTGGGGGTGGGGGTGGGGGGATGGGGTGGAAGTGGGGATGGGAGTGGGGGTGGGGGGATGGGGTGGGAGTGGGGTGGGGGGGGGTGGGGGGGGGGGGCGGAATTTTATATTTGCTGCCGAAAAGGTGGGTCAAAAATGTTCTACCCCAAATTAAATAATGAAAAGTAAGGCTTAAGGTTTGTGGGTAGTGTTCACAATGGCTGCCTTTTTTTGCCAAAAAGATGTTCTTTGGTGTTATTTAAGTAGCATTTTCTGCACGAAGATTATATGCAAACGGGCGCATAGTCCCCCTGAGTTCTTCCGACACTTGTGGTAGTGTGTTGGTCACATATTGATAGAAGGCCTCATGGCTCCTTCGAATTACCTCATGTAACGGGAGCCTCCCAGGTTCACGTCGGGGTAGGGGTATGTTATTTCCCACGATCATGCACGCTGTTTTGGAGGAAGCACTGGCTGGTTTGGAATAGGAGGAGCTGGCTGGTTTGGAATGGGAGGAGCTGGCTGGATTCCCATGGGGTGATTGGGCTGGTTTGGAATAGGAGGAGCTTGCTGGTTTGGCAGAAAAGCTGGCTGGTTTGGAATGGGCGGAGCTGGCTGGACGTCCACGGGGTGATCGGGCTGGTTTGGCAGGGGAGCTGGCTGGTTTGGAATGGGAGGGGCTGGCTGGATTTCCACGTGGTGATCGGGCTGGTTTGGGTAAGGGGGGCTGGCTGATTTGGCAGCAGAGCTGGCTGGTTTGGGCAGGATTTCCACGGGGTGATCGGGCTGGTTTGGCACTGGTGGAGCTGGCTGGTTTGGCAGGGGATGAGCTGGCTGGTTTGGCAGGGGGCGGCTGGTTGTAAACGGGAGGCAGTACTGGCTGGAAAATGCGCTGTCTCCTTTCAGCGGGATTTCCGCGGGCAGCATATCGCATATTCATTGCTCGTTGATCTTGAAGCCTGAAATGAAATTTGTATCCACGATTAAGCAATACTATTTGTTAAGAAAGCAATAATGTAACTTTTATCTTTTGGCCTCTATAGCCGCATTGTGACCTTTTTATAATGGCATTTTCGCATGCATCACAAGGGTGCGTAAATGGTTGAAATGCAGAAATGTTACAAATTTAGCTCAATGGTCATGACTTTTGTTTTAAGAACCCATTCATAACATCTTAATCAGAACCAAAAGTTTGAACTTTTTTAAAGCACTAACGTTCGGATAACCTTTGAGAAATCGTTTGCGACCGTAACAAAATGGGGTTAAAGTACCTTACTACGTCTCTAAGATGATGACGTCTCTGACTCGCCGTCTTCGCTGTGTTGCATTTCTACGCATGTACTGCTGATGGAGTTGGTTTTGGTTGTTAGCATGCTGCATGATATACTGCACCACCAGACCCCAGTTATTTACGCGATACCGATAACCTGCTAATTACAAGGCGCCGCTATTCCAGAGAAACACGAATCGCCGCTCCCCTTTCGTGCACCATGTCAGTATATAGACCACCAAACGGTTTCTTCCACGAGAATGATACAAGACCTCCCTAGATGAAAGCATGTATGTCAATGACATCGACAGTTCAATCATAAGAGTAGGAATTATCACCTTATTTTTACCCCTTTGACAGTTACACTTATTAACTTCTTTCTCCTTAAACAACGCCCCCCCCCCCCCCCCCCCCCTCTCTTCCCCTTCCCAGTACACTGCATTGTTAAAATGTTCATTCATTTCCTTTTCATCTTCACGCACCTTTGTCTGTCCTTTAATTACTCGCTCTTGGACTATACCCTTCCCCATTTAATCCATCATTTGTTTGTCCTTCCACGGGGTTCCAGGTTTTTGTTAATGGACCAAACGGGCATGTCAATCAAACAGCACCCATTGTTCTTTTTTTTGCAGAGTTTCTTGTAATTTAACCTAAACTCGGGCGCCTACTCCCAAAGGACCAATTCGGCGTGTCAATCAAACTGTGTGCATTGACCAAAAAGATTTAGACTTTTGGTCGAAGTTACTTACAGTTGCAACAGGCGTGGTCAAACCATGGAGGAACCTTCTTATTCCTCCATGGTCAAACCAAACACCCAGGTACCGTATTTATAACGAAAAGGCCTTGTACTAAATGTTAAGAAATGGTGAAAATATGCAAGTCGTGGCGTAATGTTAATTACACACCCGTATTCGAATCACGACATTAGTTGTTGTCGTTTTCAAAATCAAAAGCAAATCTCCAAGCAGGCTAATTTATTTTGGTGTGTGCAAAGGCAAACAAAAAGAAACCTTTTAAAACACAACATACCCAAATTGAAAACTCGTTAGGGGAAACAATTTTTTTGTTGAGAGCACAAGGCACGCATCTTTACATTCGGGTAACGCTGGATGCGATTGATGAGTTTTGAATATGCCAGATAAACCAGTTGCAATGTAAAGCTATTTAAAGGAATTTTCTTAACGTTATTGTCGGTAATATAGCCTTCCTGTTTGTGAGAGCAGATAGTTGATTGGTCCTTAAATTATTTCTTGTCCCACTCACTCGTCCTAATCGTAAATTCTGACCTTACCACCGACAGTAAAACAGCTATTGGTCTATAAGTCCATATCTAGTTTCTTAATAAATAAAATAAAAGATAAATATCCATTCCATATTTCCTTCCATAACCAGCCCATGGGTTTTCCTTAACTCGTTTTTTTTCTACCCGAAATCGACAGGACAAAACATGCTTTACAAATGCAAATAAAATGCTAAAAAGTACTGCAAACGATTGGCTAGCAGTTGCTCAACCATTATTTTGACCAAAACATTTTGACCCCCCCCCCCTCCCCGCCCTTTCCCTTTCTCCTCCCCCTCTCCCTCCCTTCTGCGCGAATTGTGCATTTAATATGTGGCCCTTTTTCCTTGAAATGTACTGTCTGTTTCTAGTCAGTATGTGGATTTCGCGTAGTAATAATATACAAGCTAACAGGTGAAATTACAAATAGTTCCTGGACTAGAAATCACTTATTATTATCAACGTCCACTGCGCTATCTAGATTTTTTTGTTTCTGCATCGAATTTGTGTTACTGATTTATTTTGTGTGTTTTTAATATAACGAATTTTATTAAAAAGTAAATTGTGAAATAAATAATGTTGTTGCTGTTTTGTATAAACTTAATTGCGAGTACATGTACATGTACTAGTACATGTAATACAGATGAGGGAAGTTTTACAGTTGTTTATTTATGTTATTTGTGTACAATGTGTATAATCCGGACGTGGAGTAATAATGGTCCAGATCACTGTAATATAGTACGATGCACCCTGCGAAAAAGAAAGAAAAAAAGAATGAATGAATTTAGTTACGACCATTCCAAATGCATTCAACTTAACCCACGCTGGACGGACGCGTGAAACGGACGTTCCGATATGTTGGGTCCGATTCCCAGACCCCCTCACGTCTATATTGTACGTTTGGTGTGCATGTGGTAACCAATTCACCTGGTAACCATGGGGCGACTTGACCTGACAAAAAGTGACAGTGAATCCCATGGAGTTATACATACTTACTCCAGCTACAACAAAACTGAACATTTACCTTGATTGTTAACACGTTTCTAGTGGTACAAATAATATCATGTATAGAAAGACACGAACCATGGAGGAATAAAAACACACGAACGTACAAACTTTACAGGCTAGCTCTGTCAAGTCGCCCCATGCCATGGCGTGGCCAACTTTACATAAACGTTGTCGTTCGGGCCAATTTACTTGATCTAGACTTATTTTTTTTGCCAGGTTGGGCACAATCACTAAATCGCACAGAAATGTAATTGCGAGTTTGGTCAATGCACTAGTCGAATCCCAGGCTGTGTCCGAATTGCCGGATTTTGTGCTGTGGCTTAGGTATTTCTAAAGCTGGCTTCTTATTCCTCCATGTTCCGACTGAAGCACAGCGCTCCAGCACAGCCACGGTGAAGATTGCTAATTTTATTGTTAATCGTTGTCCGCCCTTTTTGCTTTTACTACTACAGCTGCACTGTACTGCAACATAGCACAGAGAAAGGAATAGATAGCATTATTTATAGCAACGTTGACTGCCGTAAGAATAGCGAATGTGTTGAATACAATACAAGACATGCACAATTCTTTTTGGATTTGGGTCTTACTCTTAGTCTGTTTTGTGTGTGCGTGTTTTTTGGGGTTGCGGTACTCTGAAAAACGATGTGCGCGTAACTGCAAGCACATCTCCAAAACTTTATCCTGGTTTTGTCAGGTTGGTGAATTAAGGGCTATATACAAAGTTTTTCAAAGTGCACGTACACACACTGAGAACAATTATTGATAATATAAGAATTGAAAATTATTTGCTTGTAAGTTGTAAGTAACAAGCTTTTGCCTATTACCGTATTTTTATAAAATGTAAGTAAAAGCCTAGATAAAGCATTGGGCAGTTCCGGAAATTCAGAATTTCATGTTATAGAGATTTATTCCCTAATTCGTACCTCAACCGTGAATAAAGTATTTTCAATTACGCCTACCCTCCTCTTGCAGACCTGAAAGAGAAAACAAATTTAATACACAACGACCTTGGGGAGCACCGAGCTTCAGTGGCAATGACGGAGCGGACTACGGTCCCTCATAAAGGAGAAGGCAACTTACCCCATGGAATCCCATGTGCCTTACCAAGACGCCAAGTGGATTCGATATATTCGTAAAAAGGATATCTTTCTTAATTCCAGTGTAACATTCTTCTTACAAATCTTTCATCCAGGAACAGAACTAGAACATCGGACGACGTTCTCGTCGGACCGCAGCGGAAAGCAAGACGTCCGTCAGTTGCGTGTTGAACTCGGTCAGTGGCGTGGTCAGTGAATACCTTCGTTATTCACCACGGACCAATGCACTCTAACAGTACCTGCAAAGTATACTGTTATGCAAATCGGTCAGTCTGCTACCTATTGAAAATATATTTATTTCGGCGGCTTGCAATTCCTCACGTATTAATACTATTGGAGTTTAAACGCTTAGAAGTGTATTGTATCAAAAAATTGATTGTACATGTAATACCATTCTTAATAAGCGTGATTGGTCCGAAAATCGCCTCGGTTTCGGACGTATTCATTAGTACGTTTGAAACCGAGGTTTTTTTTCCGGACCTATCACGCTTTTTGTTAAATCGAACGACAAGAACAATATTTTTTCCAGCAAAATCATTTTTGTTCTTTTTTTCCTTTAGACAAGTACACAAAGAAACAATATTAAATTACAAAATGTGTTAGAAATTTACTGAACAGTCCTCAGTGTGTGAACGAACGCGCAGTGCATGTGTGTACGCGCACTTTAAAAATCTTTAGAAACGGCGTACGCACTGATCGTATGCGTAGTCGGGCAAATTCACGAGTGCTGCATTCATACTTTGAGGAGTTATGAACGCGGCACGCGTGAATTTATGTTCGCTTGCGATCAGTGTATACGCCGTTTCAAAAGTTTGTTAAAAGTGCGCGTATACACACACACGAACTTTGTTCACGCACTAAGGACTTTTCAAAACATTGATCTCCATAAAGACTTTATACTGGAGATAAATCAGCCAGTCCGCAGTGCACGCGATAATGAGGTCAAATCCCGAGGTTTCTTTGCACGGCCTACGTCACGAATCGGCCGCGAGATTCGCACGCGTTTTTGCGGGAGTTCGACCGATCTCATGAAACGAACTACACCTTCTAAAAGAAGCAGTGGGCTTCCAAGATGGCGTGGTAAGTACTTAAACGGTGCACGTTTTTCCGAGTCGAATAATATAAAATTTGTCAAGTTTTAGAAGGTTTTTTGCTGTTTTTTTTAACTTGTAAGTCGAGGTATGATTTTGTAGACGGTTTGAGTTGTGATTTTATTTGCTGCGCCCTGACCCAGTTAGAAAATATTACAGAAAAAGACCACTGCAAATCGACAGAAAAAGCGATGATCTTTCGTATGGTACAAAGTTTAGCTTGTGGCGACATCGAGTTTGTTTTCCTGAGCCACTTATTCCGAGCGAGATTTCGCTTTTTCGGCGGATTTTAAATGGGGTTTCCACATTTGCGCTAGCCTTTAAACAAGGCCACATGTCTGATAGACGCCGAGCGACTAAAAAGAGACTAATCGCGAAAACCTGAGTGAACGCCAGTGCGAATTACCCAGACAAGTGGCCTTTATCAATCTGGTTTGGATTTCTTATGTTAACCTTTGTTTCCGACTGGAATCGCTACCGAAATGGTAGCGTCCAATCAGCGAACGTATCTCCGCGTGACGTCAGCTCATATTTGAGTTGGACTAGTTCATTTTACAAACAGGGAATGTCCAATCATGTCACTTACAATATTTAGCTCAAATCATTAGTTGCTTCCTAATTTATTGCAATTTTGCATGTAAAATAGATTTAAATGTGATATCTTGTATTTATCATTCATAATATATTCAACTCAGAAGCAAAATTTATATACGTTTTTGTACCTTTTCTTACATGCTTTGATATTGAACGAATCACGAACGAAGCCAACTGGGAGATCGCCGTTCTGATTAGGCGTATTGGCATGCTAATATGTATCTATGAATAATTCATGCCGAGCAGTGAAACCTACATTGCAAAAGGCCTCGTGACATTCGTCACTCGGTCGCGCGTTCACCCCGGGTATCTAGACTCATCTCAGCCGCTTAGCCAGAGTCACGAGGCCTTGTCAAAAGGCTACATTTGCGCATGCGCTATGCATATGTACATGTACGTTTACGTTTACACATGTACATGTACATGTACATGTATGCCCCATAATTGTTTACAAGTACATCCGGGTATGTGCAATACTCGCCATCCACCAATCACAAGCCTAGAAATCCATGTGCAAGGATGGCGGTTGTACCGTTTCAGTCTGCCGGTAGTTTGTGGCGAAAACCTTGCGCCCTGACCCAGCCAGACAAAATTGTGAGTATAAAGGTACATTTTCATGTAGAATATGAAGTAACCTGTTTGTCTAGTGAAAATTTGGGCTGTGGGCACACACAAAAAAGAGAGATTTTAACGTATTTTCTATCGCGATTATTTTATTTTTTGAACCAAAATTCGTCCCAAAATTTCTCATTTTAATCGATACAAAATCTTATTCAAACTTCAACAGTTTGAAAGATATACTCTTCATCTGTGATTTTTATATCAACAAAGTGATCATATACATGCCAAAAAAGCCGAGTATTTTCCCACATTCCACAGGCTATTCCAGCTCATTAAATATGCAAGGCGAGGTCACGCACGGGAATTTATGAATACGTTGCAAAGAAAAGGAAGCACTTTCGCGTGCACTGCGGACTGGCTGAAATGGTTCAAAATGACCCGGCGAGCTGCGTAGGCAGTGATTACGCAGCAAATATGAACCGGCCTTAAATAAGGTGTTTCATGGTATTATGCGCCGTTTTGTTCACAGGGCAAATTTACACGCGTTGCTGTGTACGCATTGCCGATCAAAAACGTTTGCGCTTTCAAGTCACCATGCGTTCGTTAAAATGTGCGCGCGTTTAGCAACACGTTTAACAAGATGGCGCATAATTATTATCGTGAACAGACCCTATTGTAAAACTTTACACAAAATGTATGTACATACTTTTTAAAGGATAACATATTCTTTTTTGAAAGTATGTAAATGTATAGTTGTTTATTTGACCTTCTTCTACCATACATTTGTGCAAATAAAATGTTTGAGAACTGAGTATTTGTGTTACGCCTACATTCTTTGTCATGATTTTCTTACTGAAAATAATTGTTAAAGGGTACATGCGATGAATGTTAACGAGGAACATACTTTACACAAGATTGAATTATGATCCAGCGTCCACCACGCACTCTAGGTAATTGTTACCTAACGTACCCCCCCCCCCCCCCCCCCCCCCCCCCCCCCCCCCCCCCCCCCCCCCCCACCCCCCCCCCCCCCCCCCCCCCCCCCCCTAAAAAATAATCCCTGCGAAACCACAACATTCCGCAAACACAATGGCCACCACAAGGGAGGGGGTTCACACTCCGTCTCATTCTTGCTTCATATGAGATTGCAGACTCATTATGTGAAAGTATTCGATTTTTGTTGTAGACCAGCGTGCAGACTCCAAAAAAGCATAACAAATGTGTTGGGGGGGGGGGGGGGGGGGGGGGGGGGGGGGGGGGGGGGGGGGGGGGAGTGAAATGGAACGCTATGGATCATTAAGGATTATATCAAACATAACGGGGACTGCAATATTCTATGTGAGAAATTGGGACAATACGTTACGGAGCCCCTAAAGGGACATTATGGCGAATAAAAACCCCCGTGACGAAATAATTTTTTTTTTTTATTTCGTGAGCTCAAAATTATTTCGTGCCCACGAAATCATTTCGTGCACTCGAAATAACTTATTTCGTGAGCTCGAAATCATTTCGTGCACTCGAAATAACTTATTTCGTGAGCTCGAAATCATTTCGTGCACTCGAAATAACTTATTTCGTGAGCTCGAAATCATTTGGTGCCCACGAAATCTTTTCGTGCGCTCGAAATCATTTCGTGTTCTCGAAATCATTTCGTGCGCTCGAAATCTTTTCTTCACCTGTGAATTATTTCGTGCGCTCGAAATCATTTCGTGTACTCGAAATCATTTCGTGGGCGTTCGTATGCAGCACATGTGATGACTATTCAGTGAGTATATTTCTCTCTATTAATGTGAATTTCAAACCATGTTATGACCGTACATTTCAGTCATTGTTTCAGACAATAACAATAGGATTATGCTACGATTATGCTACGATCTTTAATTCTTTGTTAGGCCTATATACTTACGTCTTCGTTTTATGTTTTAAAACTAAAAGTCTACAAAAATCCAAACCCATCAAATCCAAATTAATGATATCATAGGAATCCCCATGGTTTGTAAGGTAACAAAAGACATCTTCCCGTCACCTCTTATGGAATCATGTGAATATTCATGAATCATAGAATCATGAAAACTTGTTGCCAAATAGTATTTTATTTAATTTTTTTTAAATAGGAGAAACTTCTTTGTCGATTCTCTCAAAAAAAAATTTTTCAAAGTCTGTGTGTGTCTTTGTAAAAACGGTCGTTTGACGTGACCTTTTTGACACGGAAAAAAAAAGAACATTAAAAACAATGAAGTAACGACCTTTTTTAAACAAAATGCCCTTGACATGCTCATGATTACATGACTTTAATATGAAAATAACTTTCTTTTGGCCCACGGATATATTTCTTTTTGATTTCAATAATATTGAAAGTTTAAGTTTAAGGGGTGCAGTCAATAATGATCAATAACTCCGCAATATAAAACTACATTTAAAAGTGGTTCAATAGTTGGGATAATGTATGAAATTAATTAACAATAAGTGTTCTTCCATCACCATATAAAACAATAATGCCGGTAGGAAAATTAGAACGACGCCTTTTCATTACCTTCGCCTGAATCACGTGACCTTGACCTCAAAATATTTAAAAAAATAAAAATAACAAAATTGATTTAGTATCCCAGAACACCATAATTTTGACACAAGATCCTCAAAATCAGCTCATTAGGTACTGACATAATGACATACATTTTTTGTAAAGTAAAGATGCTTTTAATGAATGTGTTTATCGCCAAACCAAGGGTGTAATACCTTACTTATTATTGTACAACTTTCAGGGACGTAAACAAATGGAGGAAGACGAACAGGACCTGGAACACAGTAGAGAAACTGAACCATCAACCTCGTCGATTACAAGAATAACGGCCGAAGAGCTTTTTCCTTCCTCCGAGCTGTCTCCTTCCTCAGAGCTGTTTCCTTCCTCAGAGCCGTCTCCTTCATCAGAGGCTGATTTGAGGTTTGTTGATTTGGGGACACCTTCTATCCAAATCAACACGGAGCTTTTGAACATGAGTGAACATACTGGTGTTCAATATTTTGTACTTCCAGATAGGGAGCTTTCCGTCGCTTCAATTTCACCAGACCTATTTGATGAAGCCCTTGTCCCAGTCACCAGCCAACCACTCATCAATGACCTTTTGAACTATGCAGATGACGATGGTATGCCTATTGTTATTAAAAGTGATCAGGAGGGAGTCTCCACCGTGGAGACTATTCGCGTGCACAGAGGTCATGTTCTAAAATAACTGACAGAATACTACAAAGAGCATGACACCAAGAATAAAATTGAAGTTCAAATGATCCTCCCAAATGGATGTGAAGAGGCTGGAGAGGACAATGGAGGTGTTTTCTGAGATGCCATTACGGAATTTTGGGATGAATTTTACGAGAGGTATACTGTTGGGGAAACCTTTAAAGTTCCAGCAATAAGACATAACATGTCTCAAGCTGACTGGGAGGCATGTGCAAAAGTCCTGGTGGTTGGGTATCGTCAGGAGGGTTACTTTCCTGTACAGTTGGCCCAGCCTTTTCTTGAATCCGTAATGCTTGAAGAATATGACGTTTCTGAGGAATCACTGACAGCTGCATTCTTAGACTTCATTCCGGCCATCGAGAGAGAATTTTTGGATAGAGGCAATGCCAGCTTTGAGAACATTGAGGAATACGAGTTTCAAGATATCCTAGACGCTCATGAAGTGCGAGTTAAAGTAACTGAGAACAACCTAAATGCTGTTTTAAAGGAAGTCTCTCACAAAGAACTAATCCAGGCTCCTGCCTATGTCGCAAAGTGTTGGCGTGACATCTGTGTACAGCAACTAAAGCCACTCCTAAAAACTAGTCTCACAGTGATGTACAAGGAAATGATGCCAACGACCGAGCGTGTTCTGAAAATGATCCAGTTTCCTGACGACATGTCTCCTTGTCAGAAGTGCACCTCCCATTTTTTTCGCAAATACATCAAGAGCCTACAAAAAGAGAAGCTTGCTCGGTTTCTGAGATTTACAACAGGTAATGATTTGTGACCTATAAAGTCAGCATTTTTCCAAACAAACAAAAAAAGAATACCTGAAATTAGTATGAAAAAAATATATCATAAGTCCGACGCCTCATAAGTGTAATGTTTACGTTTCTATTTAGAGCCCAATCACATGTTCACCTTTTACTGTATGTGATCTAGAGTATTGTATGCTTGTGACCCTTGACCTGGAGTGGGCAATCGGGAAAATACATGCACGCACGAGGCACTGTTCCGTATAGTAGTATAGTAAATGCGGGGTCTAGACCAACTCTAGACCACCGATCAATTTCGGTGTCTCACAAAACTCAAAACTCAAAAACCAAAACTCAAAAACCAAAACCCAAATTTTAAAAACCAAAATCTCAAATCTCAAATCTCAAAAACCAAATCTCAAAAATAAAAAATAAAAAAAACACATATTTTATTGTTTAGAAACTGCGGTTACTAGACCTTTTTTAAAAAACTCAAAATCTCAAAAACCAAAATCTCAAATCTCAAATCTCAAAAACCAAATCTCAAAAATAAAAAATAAAAAAACACATATTTTATTGTTTAGAAACTGCGGTTACTAGACCTTTTTTAAAAAACTCAAAATCTCAAAAAATCAGGGCCTCCTCCTTACGTCGCAATAACAAAGGTGCTGACGCCAACACCGGTCTTACTCAAAAAAAATGATATTTTTTTTTTTAATTATTATTATTTTGATATATATAAATAATGGTTCAAGCGATAGGATATAACAATTGGAATAAAGCTACGTTGCGCGATTACGTCGAGACTAACAACCTCACGACTCCCCAAACTGCGAAGACAACTCGTAAAGTTTATATCGATGCGATTAAAAAGTATACTGCCCAATTTAAAAACTTAACTAGAAAGAGACACCACGATCTCAGACAAATCACCACCAAACACGGCTTACGAGTCGTACCTACTGGTAAAAGGGGCTATATGAATAAAGATTATATCGATGCGATCAAAGCTTATGCATCCCCAGAATCTTTTAAAGAAGCAGACTTTAGAGAAATTACTAGATTTAAAAATAACTATAGAAACTTGATGCTCAAACCCAGACTTTATAACAAAGACTTGATTAAGTTTTTTGGCACTCACAAAGAAATGATCAAACAGAAAATTGCATCTGTATTGAGAGAACTCGGAAGCTTAAAATTTCAATTGTCGATCAAAATCAAGTATCATAAAGATAAACAAGATGGAACGGAAGAAACGGCAATAGCTATTCACAATACCAACCAGATGACGTTGTTAAATCAATCTCAACTCTCTCAAATTTTAAGTGGGATGGTCAACAACTTAGAGAAAGCAGTAGACGAGTTTCTACAAAATGGATCGGGTTGGATCTTTGATGAGATACTCGAGTTTTACATTAACATCAATCGATACAATCCAGTCAGAGGTAGCTCCTACATAGACCTCCCAAAATATCTCAAAAATAAAAAAGCGATAGTCAACGTAAAAAATGAAGACGATCAGTGTCTAAAGTGGGCGTTAAGAGCAGCATTGGGTAAATATACTGACGACATCAAAAATAAAATCAAAAGCAATCTTAAGTATAAAATTCATAGAGATAGGCCGATTATTTATACCACGGACGACGGACTCAATTTTACCAACGTAGACTTTCCAACTCCCATCGATCAGATATCACGAGTAGAATCTCAAAATAGTTTGTCGATAAACGTGTTTTGTCGCGAAAAATATGAGGACGTGTGTCCTTTATATATCTCTAAACGCGAAGGAACACCTGTAGACTTATTGTTGTTTTCAGGGGAAGACACCTTTCACTATTGTTGGATAAAAGATTTTAATAGATTATGCCACCAGGTTTCAAAACACAAAGGTAAACTATATTTTTGTCGTCGGTGCTTGTGCCATTTTAACTCTCAAGCTAGACTTAACAAGCACGCGGTAGACTGTGAAGGTTTAGACACTAAACCCTCTCGAGTCATATTACCGAAAGGTGATGATTTCTTTTTTGATGACAACGATAAACTTATTTGCGACAAAAACGGTGAACCCTGTATTAAATACTATAAAAACGTACTCAAATTTAAAAACTACAAACACAAACAAAAAGCACCGTTTGTCATTTATGCGGACTTTGAATCTATATTAGAAAAAATACCCCTCTCTTTTGAAACAAAGAACACTCAAAAAATTAACCGTCACGTAGCCAGCGGGTATTCGTACGCTGTGATAAGGTGTGATGGAAAGTGTTTGAGTCAGAAAACATACAGAGGTAAAGACGCTGCAACAAACTTTGTTAAGTCTTTACTTGACGAAAAGTTAACGATAAATCAGGTATTTGATAATCCAGTGCCGATAAAGTGGACGAAAGAGGACATAAACAAATATATCAACTCTAAAAAGTGTTGGATTTGTGAGAAGCCAATATATCTTAATTCTTACTTAAACTGTCATTGCTCACTTCCAAAAGAACCAAAGACTGGAAAAGAAGAGAAAGAATATTGCTACGTCAACAAAAAAGGGTTTAAAGAGTCAAGGTGTATCGAGTGTAAAAAGCGTATAAACAAATTTAGAGGGGTTAGAGATCACTGTCACGTCACCGGTAAATACAGAGGGGCTGCACACTCATACTGTAATTTGAGCCTGAAGGTTCAACCTGATAAAACGTCGATACCAGTAGTATTGCACAACTTAGAAAACTATGACGCGCACTTAATCATGCGGGCTCTGTCTGAGACCAAAGATAAATTATTTGTTATCGCTAAAAATTCGGAAAAGTATGTGTCTTTTTCGTTAGGTCAACTGAGATTTATAGACTCGTTTCATTTTATGGCAACGTCGTTAGAAAAATTAGTCAACGCGTGCCCAAAAGACTCTTTTGGTTTACTAAAAAACCACTTTAGTTCTGAGTTTCCTAACGACGTAGACTTACTCCTTCAAAAAGGCGTTTATCCCTATGAGTACATGGACTCGTTTGACAAGTTTGAAGACCACTCTTTACCAGGCATCGACAAATTTTACAGCATTCTCAGGGACTCTAACGTATCGCAAGAAGATTACTCTCAAGCTCAAAAAGTGTGGACCACGTTTAACATCAAAAACTTAGGTGAGTATCACGACTTATATGTGACTACTGACACTCTGTTATTGGCCTGTGTATTTGAAAACTTTAGAGAAGTGTGTATACGCAACTATAAGTTAGACCCAGCGAATTACTTTACAGCACCAGGGCTGTCGTGGGATGCGTTGTTAAAACACTCAGGCGTCGAGCTAGAGTTGTTGACTGATGTAGACAAATACTTGTTTTTTGAACGGGCAAAACGAGGTGGTGTATCGAGCGTAGGTGGTACTCGTCACCACCGAGCTAACAATAAATACCTACCTTCTTCTCTTCACAATACATCAGAACCCTCGAGTTACCTGTTGTATCTTGATGCCAACAATCTATACGGTTGGGCTATGAGTCAACACCTACCTTACGCAAACTTTGAGTGGGTCTCACCAAAAACGTTTACCTCTGAAAAAATATCGTCGCTAAGAACAACGTCAAAAACTGGATACTTTCTCGAGGTCGATTTAGACTATCCCGAACAACTTCACGATCTACACTCTGATTATCCACTCGCGCCTGAAAACATAGAGATACCAAAAGAGTGGTTGTCGGACTATCAAAACGATTTGTTAGATACCGAACCCGCCTCTCCCGTCGAAAAGCTGACGGGTACTCTCTATCAGAAAAAAAGATACGTTTTACATTATGTAACGTTGAAGTTGTATCTAAAACTAGGGTTAAAACTCACGAAAGTACATGAAGTGTTAAAGTTTACGCAAGCGCCTTGGATGAAATCTTACATCGACAAAAACACTCAACTCAGAACTCACGCGAAGTCGGATTTTGAAAAGGACTTTTTTAAACTGATGAACAACAGCGTGTTTGGCAAGACGATGGAAAACGTACGAAACAGAATAGACGGATATATACTCAGAGACGATAACGAAAACGACCAAAAAATGTACAAAAAAATAGTCAGCAAACCAAGCTACAAAACGACCGTACCGTTTGTGGGGTGTTCATTGTCTTTTGTAGAAAAATATAAAACGAAGACGGTATTAAACAAACCGATTTATTGCGGCGTAAGCGTATTAGACTTAAGTAAAACGTTAATGTATGATTTTTACTATAACAACTTAAAAACGAGATACGGTGACCAAATCAGATTGATGTACACAGACACAGACAGTCTGCTGTTGATCGTTTACGCCGACGACGTGTACGAAGATCTCGAAAAAGACTCTGGCTCGTACGACCTGTCAAACTTTTCCACCGATCACCCTTTGTACGACCACGTCAACAAAAAGGTGATAGGTAAATTTAAAGACGAATTTGGTGGGAAACCAATTATCGAGGCTGTGTGTATAAGACCTAAGATGTATTCAATTTTAACCTCCGACTCTAATCTCAAAAAAGCAAAAGGAGTCACAACGTCTGTCACGAGTAAATCATTAAAACATCAACACTATCGAGATTGTGTGTTTAAAAACGAGTCTAGAAGCGATAAGATGACGCGCATCGAATCAAAAAATCACGTCTTGCACACCATAACTCAAAACAAACTGTCGTTGAGCCCGTTAGACACAAAGCGGTATATACTCCCGAACGGTTCTACTACTCTAGCTTTTGGTCACTATATAATTAAAGACCTGTAAGAAACATCTTATTTAGGAGGTAACTCGGTGTCCGGAGGCACAACCTGAAGCTCTTGACTAACGAAACTTCGACGGGGACCTTTCTTGAGATAGTAAAGAGTGGGCTGGTTGTCTACTTTGATCGCGCGGTCTAGACTAAACACCTCGAGACTCCAAATAGGATCGGTCGCTCGCCTGCGCTCTCCTCCCTCTAACTCCCCGGGTGCGTGAAGATATCTAAACAAATCACCTTTTCTCACCAACTCTTTTTCTACCTCCGAGGGAGAAGAACTGATTTGACGAACTTGCGTTTCTTGCATGGCGAGCTTAGGAGTTAGTGGCTCGTAATCTTCCGTCGCTATCAATCTGGTGGTTTCGTCGTTTAACGCCTTAATCACGTCGGGCAATCGTTTAACCCAGAGTCTACTCCTCTCTGTCGGATTAACGATTTCTTGGGCGTATTGATGGCCGAACAATCTCTCTGCCAAAGTCCTGTTAAATCTTTCGACCACTGCCTGCGCTCTGTGGTTACCCGGTTCTCCCATTTGTATCGCGACTTTTTTCTCCTCCAGTTGCTTTTTAAAAGCACCGTGAAATTCTTTACCCGCGTCTACTTTTAACAGCTTGGGCCAAGTCAAAGGTGACCTAGCGTAAACTCGAGCTAAAGCGTCGGCCACTTGGGTACTCGTCTTGTTGGTCAAAGGTTCAGCCTCTTTAAAACGCGTGGCTACGTCCACGACCGTCATCGCGTACTTGTATTCTTTTTTACCGACTTTATCGTAAGGTAAAAATAACAAGTCTATCTGATGCATTTCGTTTGGCACAGCCATGGACTTGTTTAAACTCGTAGGCCTGCTTATATGCGTAGGAGGTGGTAAATAAATTTGCCACAACGCTTGTTTTCTTAACCAATTTCTGGTTTCTTCTTTGGACGCGCCCGTTTTTTTAGCTAATTTTACAACCGCACCTTCACCCTTCCAATAACCGGCGGGGCTGTAATACACTTTTTTAAACTTTGTTTCCATTTAACTTAACTAAACAAACTTATAAACTAAAAAACCTACCAACGCAGTTCCTCCCAAAACAAACACCAACTCGCCGGTCTTTTGATCTTCGCTCGGTGCGTAAAAATCAGACAGAGTGGGCTCGTGCTGCAGGCCCACGGGTACTTGTGCGTTTGAGCGAGTAACCGAGTTGTATTCTCTGAGAGCCTCGTCTATACTTTCAAAAGTCCTTTGAGCCTTTGCTTGTTTTTTGAGTCGATCGTTTAACCAATCGAGATACTTTGTCCTCGCTCTTTCCCAATTGTTTTTTGCCGTTGCCAGTTTTTCTAAAGCCAAGTCGTGTCTCTTGCGCTCTTCGTCTTGTTTTTGTTGTTTCATGCTCGAAAATAAAAAGTTGGATCCCGTGAAAGCTAAAGCGTTAACTATTGCGCCTCCGATCATCATAGCGATGCTAGCCATTTTTAAAAAGAAACAAAAAAAAATACTATAAAAATGGACTTAGATTTCAAGAGTCTAGAAGTAGTAGTTAACTCGGTCGACCGCAGTTTTTTTATGGCTACTTTTCCAGATCTACTCGCTGACTATAAGTTACCCCTCGTTAAAACGGACGAGGTAATAAACAGATGGAAAACACAACCGATGACGTTTTATCAAAATCAACTTAATTTTGCCATTTGGTGTAGTACCACCGGAGCCGGTTTAGGCTGGGATCTTATTAATTCTATCGATCCTCTGACGAGCGCCGTATACAGATTTCACGTTTATTTTACCGTTAGAAAAATATTAGAGTTTCTCAAATGCCCCAGCCCGAACGATAACGTATTTAATGCCGTAGACAACAACGTAGATCGCGGGGCTTATATCGACGCGTGTAGATTTTATTCTACGGATCCTAAAAATACTTGGATACAGACGGTAGATCTCTACTCGGGTGGATTGGGGCAGGCTTATGCTTGGGGTAAACCTTTGGGAGATTATGATACCACGGACTTGGGGATTAGTTACGGTAAATACGCGGGAGGAACTAAAATGGGGTTTGGCCCCTCACAACCTCCAGGAGGATCTGGACGTTACAGCTCTCAAACGGTGACAAATTTGACGCAAGACGACGCCGTTGGCTCTGCGTGGAAACGTTTTATAAACCCCGCCACTCACTTTACCGACGTCGGAATACAAAAAATAAACGAATCTATCAGGGCGTATGTTTACGCTCTGCTGGGTTCTCAAGCGCAAACAAAAACTAGTATTTTAACTCCGGGCACGGGTTTGGACGCCCAAACCCAGTTTGTTAATATCGTAGAAGGTTTGATTGCAACTCCGACCGATCTGGAAGAATCTATAACCCAATTTCAAGATTCGCTGCAATACGCCAGGAGTTCGTTAAACTTTGTGTTGGCAAAAGGATTATATCTCGTGCCTTCGAACATGCAATTGAGGGTCGGAACCCACGAAGGATATAACAACAATATACAGATTGCGACCGCTGAGTTGGCGTTGGGATTAAACTCAAAGATAAACTCAAACGTACCCGCGCCTCTAACCGTTGACCCACCCGCGCCCACGCCCTTCCCTCCCTCACCACCACCCTTCCCTCCCTCACCAACACCCTTCCCTCCCTCACCAACACCTCAAACTGTTGACCCACCCGCACCCTTCCCTCCCTCACCAACACCAACGCCACCACCCGCACCCTTCCCTCCCTCACCAACACCAACGCCACCACCCTTCCCTACACCCACACAAGAAAACGTTCAGAGAGATCCTCACGAGTACGAAAAAACTTCGCTGATTGTCGGTACTTTAGCCATAGCGGGTATAGGATACCTGCTTTTAGACTTGTGGTAAAAAAAAAAAGCCTTCTAGCAAAATAGAAGGCTTTTTTTTTTAGAGGCGCTTTTGTAAATAAACAAAAATTAAAGTTCCGACTCCCACTATAAGGGTCCACACGTGTTCTCCCAACCATCCGACGGTTTTGCTCAATACGTTAAATATCCAACTCGCTATACCGCCTAAAATTCCGGGCAAGGCTTCGAGCAGCTTGGAGCCTAGTTTAGCGAGCACGTTTGACAGATGTTTTAGTTGCGACTGTATCCATTCTTTTACGTTGGTGGCGTTAGACGGTGGTGCGGGTGGTGCAGGTATAGGCGCGAGCGCCGGCGCACCGGCAGACAAAACGCTCTTTACTATCAAACCGATAGCCAAACTAAACGCCGTCAAAATAGCCGTTATGGTCACGCCTTGTTCTCTAAACAACGTTCTAATTTTTTCACCCAAGGTCTCGTCGCTATCTAAAATCCTCGTAATCGTTTCTTTTAACCGACTCATCTGACTTCTGAGTTTTTTTGCGTTGATAGACGCGGCTTCTAATCTAGCCGATTTTTCCAACCTTAAGTCTTCTAATCTCTCTCTCAGGACTGTTGTGTCATCGTCGCTCGTTGATTCAGCTAATGCCGCTTCGGTTGAGACTATCTCATCTTCGACTTGTCTGAGGCGCGCTAAATTTAGTTCTAAGCTGCCTCTCGTCGTTTGAAGGGCTTTGTTTAAACCCAAGATCTCTCTCATGGGTAAGCCAGTTTCTCGTTCTTCGATAAAACTGGTTTCTTGTTCAAAAGTTTCGAAAATTTCGCTTAAATCGTCGGCCGCTTCTGGAAGATCTTGTATCGGGATAGACTCCGTATTCTCTTTAAGTAGTTTTTTTTGTTTTTTACTAAATGGATTTACTTTATAATCTTTAAAACCTAATTCATTTCTAATAAATTCTACACCAGAATTTATTTCGATGGAACTTAATGCTAAAAATTTATCGGGTTTGCCTTTGTATGATAATTGTACTTCTACTTTGTCGTTTTCAAAAAATAACGTTTTATTTTTTACTACGAATCTTTCCCATTTCTTAATCCCATATTGTTTTTCTCCTTGACTTTTGTAGAAACTTTCGACTCTTGGATTCTTAATAAACATACGGTTCGCTTGTTCTAAGACAACGTCTTGATCTAATGCCGTTGTGTTGTCGAGATAGTCCAATTCTTCCTCTTCTTCCTCGTTGTCTTCTTCCTCGTAGTCGTCTACAGGTTCAAAATCTCCACCTTCAGCCATTTATATAAACAAATTAAAGTTTTTAAGTCGAATTTAATATATTTGGTGGAAGTATATTTTGCGATACAAGCCAGGTTTTTACGTACATCGATCCGCTTATCATAGCCGTTAGTTTCGCTATATCTTCCAAGCTCAACTTGTCGAGATCGGCCGGTTTGATCTTCAAAAGTTTTTTACTAAACATGGTAAATCCCACGCTTAACATAGAGATGATAGCGGCGTGATAAAGATTGTTGACGATGCTATTAGTATCCATTTATTAAAGCTTTATATTGTTTTTATTTTTTATTCCATTTCTACAAAATTTAAAGGTGTAGAAGAAGGAGTCTCTGGCTGAAGAGGGCTCTCTTGGGCTGGCTGAGGTTTTGGTGGTGAGGGTACTTTTTGGCTCCATATATAGAGTCCTCCTAAAACTACAACAACCACCAGCGACAACGACCCAACTGTCGCGTACGAAGAAGGAGGAGTAGTACTCACGTCTATATTTTGCATCTTGACAATTTGTTCTTTTCTCTTTTTGTTGTGTTCCGCTAATGCCTTGCCTTGTTTTACTCTATCGGGATTTTTAGTTTTAGTCGTCACCGTCTGTATTTTTGAGACTTTTGGAGTCTCTGGTTGAAGAGGGTTCTCTGGTTGACTCATCTTTTATTATAAGAGAATTATTTTTGTTAATAACTAAATGTTTAGATGTTATCAAGACACCTACTAACGGCGACAACCAAACGCCGTAGTTGTAATAAACTTCACAAAGTAAACTAGCTATCGAGCTAGATATAACGGGATCTTCCTCTAGATCTTTGGTGAGTGTGTCTTCCGAGTCTACTCGTAGACTGACACCTAGGGGTTTGATCATAGGTAGACTCGCGCTTAAAACTCTCGAGTAAATCCCCAGCATGCAGTTACCCAAACTAGTAATCATTTCTTTACCTAGTCGAGCCTCGTAATGGTTGTACATTTTTTCTTGTTTGTTCGCGTCTAGGTTTTCTATATCTCCCTGGCTAAATTCTTTACCCAAATACTTTTTAGAATCACCAGCTGATACTACGCCCAACAGTCTAGTTTTATGTTTTTCCGTTTGCGGCGCCGGCGTGCTAGAGTCTAAAGTAGACAGCTCCATTTTTATAAGACGATATAATTTATTTTTTAGAGCAAAATATTCGTAAGATAAAATACACAAGGTCGACGCTATAATAAATTTGAGCGAAAGATCGATCAGCACGAACATTTAATATAGCGAGATAAACTAGTTGCAACTAGCTGTTCAACTAGCTGTTCAACAAAACCCAACTAGTTGGCAAGTACTTATCAACTAGCTGTTCAACAAAACCTCAACAAAACCCAACTAGCTGGCAAGTACTTATCAACTAGCTGTTCAACAAAACCTCAACAAAACCCAACTAGCTGTTCAACAAAACCTCAACAAAACCTCAACAAAACCCAACTAGCTGTTCAACAAAACCTCAACAAAACCCCAACAAAACACAACTAGCTGTTCAACAAAACCTCAACAAACCGCAACTAGGTTACAACTAGCTACCCAAGTACCATTTAGTCGGAGGATCCGTATATAAAATCAATTTACTATAGGGAGTGTCTTTGAGATATTGTTTTATGTCTTGTCTTTTATTACCCGGCACCACATCATTTTCGTCGAGGCAATTATCAAAACTTTTTTTGTCTTTGCAATAAAAAATAGCCACCCATTGAGTCTGTTCGCGATAATCTTTTAAAACGGTGTTATATTTTTGAGTCAATAACCAACAGCTGTGGTTATCGTGTCTACCGCTAAAGGCTAATTTAGATAACATGCACACACTACTACCGCCTCTAGAACCCTTTCGATATTTCATAGCTTGATAAGCGCTGCAGTCGTCGATTAAAAACAAAGTGTGCAATCCTTTAAATTTCGTTCTGTAAAAGTCTATGGCTTCGTTCATGCTCATATTTTCGACGTCGGGGTCGCACGCGTAAACGTTGGGGTCGTTAAAAAACCAAGGTCTCTCGTGATACGTTTTGTTGTTTGACAGAGTCGGACATATGATCACCAAGTATTCAAATTTGTTGGCATATTCGTTTTCTAGCAAGTCTAACACAAACTTTGTTTTACCAGAGTTTGTCCTTCCACATATTAAAGCGCAGTGCGGCGTCATCTTTTTTATATAGACTAGTTTTTTATATAGTCGAGTTTTTTAAAAGTTGACGCTGCTCAAGCGACCGCCTTGGATGTTAAGTTGTGCGTCCATCACCAAAAAGACATAACACTTTAGAGCGCCCGCGGTTTGAGCTTCGCGTTCCATCAATATAGAGATTCCCCCGCTTATATCGCCGATTTGTTTACCCGATCCGTGATTTTTGTTGTCGTCCGTCGATCTCATATCCAACCAAAGTCCGTATCTTCTTAAAAAATAATCACCGATATCCATCCCCGTTAACCCTAAATCTTTACATATACCAGCCCCTAGCTCGGTGGATGAGTCTCCAAAGAACTTGTTGATTTCTCCCCAGTGTTGATAGCTTTTGAGACCCGAACTGTAGAGTTGATTAGGTTTTCCTTCTATCGTCACGCTAACTTTGTCTATCTTTGGGTTATAAAATAGTTCAGGGGTTTTTGTAGTCGCTTCTTTAAACAAAAACAGTATACCCTTGAGGCTTTTAACCGCCACGTTTAAATTAAAGTTCCAAACGGTGTCTTGTTTGTCTATAGATCTTACTTCGTGTCTCTGAATCCTTTCAAACAAAAACTGCGTCTTGTCGAGACATTTTTGAGCTAAGATTTGAGCCAAGTGCTTGTTGGCAACGATCTCATATTCTAGCGCCAAGTTAGAGATGCTATAACTCGCTGCGGCGTCGGTAGAATTTACGACTTTGGAGTACTCGTTAAAAGTAAGTTCGTAAGACAGTTGGTCGTTCAGAGCGGATGGATAAAACGGTTGATGATCTGTGAGCATTTCAAAGTCTAGAGGAATACAAAATCTGTTTCCAAGGGCATCCGCTATCGCTTTGTCTTTCCCACTGTTGTCACCGGCAACCGCGTTACCGGTACCCACACGCAGGCTCGATATGTTGGCAATCTCGTTTCCAACGTAGTGATCTCTGATACCTTTGGGCAACCAAAGATCTTTAAAAATGTTATAAACGTCGGCGTCGGTCAAGTTTACGATCTCCCGGCCACCGATACATATTCTTATTTGTTTTACGAGATTTCGTCCTAGATTTTTAAACAGACTTCGATTGGCGTCGTCGTCCGAGGTTAGATCGATATTAAAAGCTAGTTTTGCCGAACCGGGGACGATCACGTCGTCAGAGCTCAACGACGGAAACTTGACTATTAATTTGTCGTTCGCGTCGATCGTGCTAGGATTGTGAGTTACGACGACAGTCTGGCGGTTGCCTTTTATACCCCGAGGATTTTTAAGGCGTCTGTGTGGATTGAGTTTGTTTCCATAAGTCGCGTTCATTTTTTATAGTAACGTTTTATTATTTTATTTTTTAAAAAATGCAGTCGCATACATTTGTCATGACCGAAAAAGAGCAGACTTTTGAGCTACCTCGGCCCATAGATAACGTTGAGGGCAACCGTCGCATTAAGTTAAGCAGCGTTATTTTAGACGTGGGTTTTTATAACGTCGAGAAAGCAGAGACGATAGAGCATCGTACAGCTAATCGGTCTGACGCCGGTGTGATCGATATCACTCCTGGTCGATGGAATCTTTATTCTTTTATAGGTAGTTTTAAAGAAGATATTCAATCTGTGGCCATCACTCCGATAAACGATAAACTATTTTATTTGAAATCAATAGAAAATGGGTCTTTAACGTATATAAAACTATCGAGTAATTTGTCTAAACTTTTGGGTTTACCCAAAAGTCAGATCTACCGTAGAAGTGATTTTAATCAATATTATTTTGGAAAATTTAACATAAATCTTTACAGCGTGGTCTTTTTACATTGCGAAGAACTGTCTACTCATTCAAATTTTGTTAACGGAAAACAAACTAACCTGTTGGGAAGTATACCTTTATCGGGTGATGTTGCTTCCCAAGATACTAACAATTCTCCAAAAGAGTTAGTAACCGATAAAATAAACAGCCTCACGTTTTCGTTAAAAAACGGTCTTGGTAAGGCCTTAGATAATAGAGGTAAAGATATAATTTTAAACGTAAAAATATTTTAGTTACTTTTGTAAAATGCAGTCTCATACGTTTGTCATGACGGATAACGAGCAGACCTTTGAATTATCGCGACCTATAGATAACGTAGGGGGTGACCGTCGCATGAAGTTAAACAACTTTGCGTTAGACTTGGGTTTTTATAACATCAACAAAAAAGCGTCGATACATTGGGAGAGTTTTGATCCGACGTCAGATCAAATTACCGCTCATGAAAAAATTGATATTCCTCTAGATAGGTGGAATCTTTATTTTTTCAAAAATCTTATAAAAACTTTTCACGATATATCCATAGAGATCTTATCCGATGAACTATTTTATATATCCATTCCCGATCACAATCGCATAAAACTATCGAGTAATTTATCTAAACTTTTAGGTTTACCCAGGGGTTGGCTTTATGGTGATAATAATTATGGAAAATTTAACATAAATCTTTACAGCGCGGTCTTTTTACATTGCGAAGAACTGTCTACGCATTCAAATTTTGTTAACGGAAAACAAACTAACCTGTTGGAGAGTATACCTTTATCGGGTGATGCAGCTCGTTCAAACAACCCACAAGATCCTAACAAGTGTTCAAAAGAGTTGGTAGCTGGCAAAATAAACAGCCTCACGTTTTCGTTAAAAAACGGCCTTGGTGAGGTGTTAGATAACAGAGGTAAAGAGATAATTTTTAACGTAGAAATATTTTAGTTTCTTTTGTAAAATGACGACTAGTATTTATCCTGATCTAAAAAGTACCATCGAAGATGGTGCTAGTACGAGGGTGTTTCGATTGCAAAAGATCGAAGAAGTTCAAAAAGATATATTAACGCAACGAGAACAGCGAAGCGCGTTGTGTAAAAAATACGGCAAGTTAATTACGACATTGTCTACTACAGAAACCCTATCCGAGATGAGTGGAGCAATTTGTGGGGGTTTGGGAATTGCAGCTATAAGCGGCGTCATCACGTCACCCGTTGGTTTAGCGTTAGAGGGAGTAGCCTTGAGTTTTGGTTGCGCCGCGCTCTTGCTAAAATATTTTAGCAAGCGATTTAGACGTAAAGCTAAAAAACACGACGAGATTAGAGTCTTGGCTGAGGCTAAACTCAACAGCGTAAGAGATCTTATTTCTCAAGCTATAGAGGATGGTGATATATCCCACGAAGAGTACGCTTTGGTGTTGAAGGAATTGAGGCAATTTAACGATATGAAAGAGGCTATTAGGTCTGACAGCAAGCTGTCGGAAAAGAAAGGTGAGAGCGATGAGGCAGAGATAAAAAAACGCGTAGAAGAGTTGTTGACTATCGAAAAAAAAGGAATTATCGAAAAACTTTCAGCTTCGAAATAAATACAATTTATTTTGATAAACCTCCTCCTTATCCATCAGCTCCACCTTTTTGTGCCAAACGCGATGACATTTGAAACCGACAAAAAACAACCTTTGGTTAGCGTGGCTAGCTCAGCGCGGCTCTCAAACAAAAAACTAATTGCATTTCATATCCTGTTACAGACAAAACAAACAACCTTTTGTCAGCGTGGCTCTCAAACAAAAAACTAATTGCATTTCACATCCTGTTACTGTCAAAACAAACAACCTTTGGTCGGTGTTGCTCTCAACCAGGAGAATTTATACAAACAAACCCACCGCCCTTCACAGGCAAAACAAACAACCTTTGGACAGCGTGGCCAGTAATTTTCCATACAGCCACACTGAGGGGTGGTGGTTTTGTATAAATACTGCAGCATTAGCCAGCCGTTTCATACAGCGTGAGTCAAGCCAAAACAGCCTTTTCATCATTTCTGCACTAGTTCGTACAGCGTTCGTACGAGCTAAAACAGTTTTTGCATAAGACAGCGAGCCAGGTCCCATGTGTTTTACTTTTAACCCAGAACTCAGCTACTAAAAAAGGTAAGAGAATATAATTGTTTTGTTTACGTGAGTAGCTCAAAAGAATAATTGCTATGATATTAAAACTCTATCTCTTCTTGTATTTTATTTGCTTTAGTATCATGGCGTTTCCAAGGCAAGTCCTCTGAGGGAAGACGTCGATGAAGCCAATCGTCTCATCGGCTCAAGCGGCGAGTGGGTGACACCACCAACTCGTCGATGTGGCAAAAAGAAGAAGCCTTAGAAGTCCTAAACAACGAACCGAATGTAAATAATCCACCGCCACTCCCAACTTTAGAAGCCCTAGAAGAACAGCCCCAAATAAAGAAAAATGCTCCCCCGACAAAATTTTGATACGTGGTTAAAACAAAATTGCGGCTTACAAAAATATTGAGGGAATTTTATAAACTGATAAAGGAATATCCCAAATTACTCCGTTGTCGCTTACCATTAAATTTCTTTAGAAAAAATAAGACATATTTTAGTAGAAACCAAACAGTGGGAAATAGATGGAAGCACCCTACCCAGTGTATTTAGAAATGACGTAATTTTGATAAAGCTATAAATAGTCCAAAAGGCTACACGTGTAGCCCTCTGACGTCATTTTTTAAAAGCTATAAATAGCCCAAAAGGCTACACGTGTAGCCCTCTGACGTCATTTTGATAAAGCTATAAATAGCCCAAAAGGCTACACGTGTAGCCCTCTGACGTCATTTTTTAAAAGCTATAAATAGTCCAAAAGGCTACACGTGTAGCCCTCTGACGTAATTTTTTAAAAGCTATAAATAGTCCAAAAGGCTACACGTGTAGCCCTCTGTAATTTAGAAATGATGTCATTTTGATTTTGTGAGGGACTCTAAAAGTTAATTTTAGTTTTAAAAAACTGTGATCAATGAAAATAAAATAAAATAGCGCCCTCTGTTGAGGGCGTTTTTAAAAATAAATTTTAGAGTTTGTCATTTTTTTTTTTTTTTTTTTTTTTATAGAGGGCGCTGTTTTTTTTAAATTAATTATTGCGACGTAAGGAGGAGGCAGGTCTAGTAACCGCAGTTTCTAAACAATAAAATATGTGTTTTTTTATTTTTTATTTTTGAGATTTGGTTTTTGAGATTTGAGATTTGAGATTTTGGTTTTTGAGATTTTGAGTTTTTTAAAAAAGGTCTAGTAACCGCAGTTTCTAAACAATAAAATATGTGTTTTTTTTATTTTTTATTTTTGAGATTTGGTTTTTGAGATTTGAGATTTGAGATTTTGGTTTTTAAAATTTGGGTTTTGGTTTTTGAGTTTTGGTTTTTGAGTTTTGAGTTTTGTGAGACACCGAAATTGATCGGTGGTCTAGAGTTGGTCTAGACCCCGCATTTACTATACTACTCGTATATCTCATCTCCCATTTCGACTCCATTATTTCTTGTCTTTGTTCTATGTCCAGACATTATATTGGCGACGAGTGATAAAACAAATAATACTACTAAACTCTATTCCTCATCATACGCGTGTAACTTGGCTAATGATCCTCGGATGCCGATGATATTCATCGATTTTCGCTGCTGATTTTGACACAAATCTGACCTGCCTGATCTGTCCGGTATGGCGCAGTACAGCATACCAGCGCCATCGCCACTCGATCTCAACGATCGCAATCTCCATCAGAGTTGGACAAAATTCCTCCAGCGTTTCCAGAACTTCGAAATAGCTACGGGAGTTCACCAGAAGGACGACACTGTCCGCGTGGCAACGTTCCTTTCCGTTATCGGCCAGCTTGCTGTTGATACGTACAACACGTTCGAATGGACAGCAGAAAGCGACGCCCATAAATATGACAAGGTTGTGGAAAAGTTCGCCGCGTTTTGCCAGGGAAAGAAAAACACAACCTACGAACGGTACATGTTCAACTGTAGAGTTCAACGGGAGGGAGAAACGGTCGATGCGTTCGTCACATCACTGAAAACACTGGCGGACACCTGCGAATTTGGTGAGTTGAAAGACAGTTTGATTCGAGATCGTATCATACTAGGAATCAGAGACACTGGCCTCAAACAGCGCCTACTCCGTGACCCTGAACTTACCCTAGATAAAGCTGTGTCACTCATCAGAGCTGCATCGACGGCTGCAGAGCAACTCAAACGCATGAACGCGGGCACAGATCAGTCTCAAGTAAGTGCAGTTCGCAGGCAACCTAGGCAACAACGCCCCAACCAATCGCATTCCCAGAATGCTGACAAGCCGTCTCCTGCGTCTAACATGTCTAACCGTTCTTCCACTAAGACATGTTTCAACTGCGGTGGTAACTACCCACATTCTGGCACATGCCCTGCATATGGAAAGACTTGTGACTTTTGCAAAAAGAAGAATCACTTCGCATCAGTCTGTCGATTGAAGAAATCGCACAGAGTGCACACAGTCCAAGACGATTCTGACCAGAACAGCGACACATCCGATGATGAATACGCATTCATCATCCATCGTGCCAACCAAAAACAACCGCGAGTTGACATCAACATCCATGGCAAACAAATATGCGCCCTCATCGATACAGGTGCATCTGTCAACGTAATGAGCCAGACCACTTTCTGCCAACTCCCTCATCAGACACGTTTGCACCCAGACACCGCGAACATTTACGCTTACGGTGCAGGTACTCCGCTTCCTGTCGTTGGCAAAGTCAATGTGACAGTCGCGTACAAAGACAACTCCAGTAGCTGTGAGTTCCATGTTGTCGAGGGACATGGCGACACTCTTCTGAGCTTCCAGACTGCATCATCACTGAACATTGTACAGATAACGTATAATCTTGATGCTGAATCGCTGTCAGTCGACAACATTGTGGCTCAGTATGCTGACAGATTTAAAGGAATTGGAAAGTTGACTGATGTGAAGTGCAAACTTCATGTTGACAAATCCGTCACGCCTGTGGCTCAACCGCACAGAAGGATTCCCTTCCATGTTCGTCATAAAGTGGAGGCTGAACTAAAACGCCTTCAAGCCCTCGACATCATCGAACCAGTCAACGACACTCCAACTCCATGGATATCGCCAATCCGCGTGGTACCAAAGCCTAAAGACCCCAATGCAATAAGACTCTGCATCGACATGCGTGCCGTCAATCAAGCTATTGAGCGGGAACGTCATGTGACACCTACAATTGATGACATCATCGTCAAGCTGAATGGAGCTCAAGTATTTTCTAAACTTGATCTCAACAGTGGGTATCATCAAATCGAACTTGACGAGGACTCGCGTTACCTCACCACGTTCTCAACACATGATGGTCTCTACCAATTCAAGCGACTCAACTTCGGAGTCAACAGTGGTGCTGAACAGTTCCAGAACCTCATCCAATCTGCACTAGCTGGACTGCCAGGTGTCCTGAACATAAGTGATGATATACTTGTGTACGGAAAAAACACCGAAAACCACACAGACAACTTGGCACGTTGTCTACAACGCATCAGGGAGAAAAACTTGACTCTCAACAAGGCCAAATGCCAGTTCCACTCAAGCAGTGTGGAATTCTTTGGCCACATTTTCTCAGCAGATGGTATTTCACCTAGTCCTGCTAAAGTGAAAGCACTTGCTGAAGCAGCACCTCCAGCCAACAAAGAAGAACTTCGTAGTTTTCTGGGCTTAGCCACCTACTGTGCTCGCTTCATACCGAGACTAGCTTTGATCTCCGAACCACTTCGTGCGCTAACGAAAGAATCCTCTCCATGGAAATGGGGAAAAGAACAAAACGACGCAATGGACAAAATCAGACAATCAATCACTGATCATTGCAAGATCGCTTATTTCAGTCCAGAGAGCCAAACGGAAATTATCGTCGATGCGAGCCCCATCGGACTTTGCGGACTTCTCGTTCAACACGACTCCACTGGAAATTCTGCCATTGTAGCAGTAGCTAGCCGATCGCTAACAGCAGTTGAACAACGCTACTCGCAGACTGAGAGAGAAGCCCTTGCAGTCACATGGGGTATTCTCCACTTCCATCTGTACTTGTTCGGTAACGCATTCACTGTAATTACCGATCACAAGCCTCTTCTGCCAATGTTCAACCACAGCTACTCCAATCCACCTGCCAGAATCGAGAGATGGTTGCTAAAACTGCAGCAATACAGCTTCAAAGTTTACTACAAGCCTGGCAAGTCCAATCCTGCTGACTATCTCTCGCGACACCCATGTTTGACAACTCAACAGTCGGAGCCAAACGCAGAGGAGCACGTCAACTTCATCATTCACAACGCCATCCCCAAATCGCTATCTCTAGCAGAGATACAGGGTGCAACGAGGAATGATCATCTCCTCCAACTTGCCATCAATGCAACGAAAACCAACACATGGAACCAGATCATCAAGACAGCCGATGCAAATATGAAATCTGATCTGACCAGCATGTTTCATGTTCGCCATGAACTCAGTGTAAGCAACACTGATGACATTCTACTCCGAGATCATCGCATTGTCATTCCTACTGCGCTTCAACAACGCGTAATTGACATTGCACACGAAGGCCATCAAGGCATGGTCAAGACCAAACAACTTCTCCGACAGAAAGTTTGGTTCCCCAGACTTGACGCACGAGTTGAAAACACGGTAGCTGAATGCCTACCTTGCCAAGCCTCAACTGTGGACAAAGCAACCAGTGAACCGCTTCACATGTCCGATCTACCTGATGCACCGTGGACACATCTCAGCATTGACTTTAAAGTATTGCCAACAGGGGACTACCTACTTGTCGTGATCGACGATTACAGTCGTTATCCTGAGATCGAAATCACTAGCTCCACATCTGCAAAGGCTGTCATCCCCAAGCTAGACAGAATATTCGCAACCTTTGGCTGCCCAGAAGTTGTTCGCACCGACAACGGTCCACCATTTCAGAGTGCGGAATTCGCATCGTTTGCGAAGTACATTGGTTTTCACCATCGGCGCATCACACCCATCTGGCCACAAGCAAATGGCGAGGTTGAACGGATGATGCGAAATCTGAACAAAATGTATCGCACCGCAAAAGCAGAAGGCAGATCTTGAAAACAAGCCATGTATGCATACCTACGCAATTACCGGTCAACTCCCCATAGTACAACTGGAGTTGCTCCTGCTTCACTTCTCTTTGCACACTCATTCCGCACTCGACTACCAGAAACAAAATCGGCTCCAGTCAAACCCGACATCAGAGCTAAGGATGCAACAATGAAGACAAACATGAAGAAACATGCAGACAAGAACAAATCCATGAGAACCCATCAGCTGAAAGTTGGTGATCGCGTACTCGTAAAGCAAACCGGAATCATCTCTACTTCAATGACACCATACCAACTTCAACCACTGACAATCACGTCACTCAAAGGGTCTATGGTGACAGCTGTCCGTGAAGACAACAGTACCGTCACCAGGAATGCTTCTTTCTTCAAACGCCTGAAGCCCAAAACCCCACCACCAGCAAATCAACCAGTCCACAATGACCCAGATGAGTCAGACATAGACATGGACATAGACGACAAACCCACTGCAAACCATCAGGCAACTCCACCTGCGAGACAGAACCCCACTAGAACTCGCCGTATGCCCGAGCGTCTGAAGGACTACATTGTAAATAAATAAGGAACCAGATGGTAAAGATCTGGATAGAGAGTGAAGTGCTAGAAACCTCTCCTCTTAAGTGTTAAGTTCGAGTTAGTAAAAAAAAAATAAAAAAAAAATGGTGTAGTAAAGCACATAGTTTAACAGCCTCAAGACTGATTTTTAATCAACATTCATAGATGCTGAACTCTTGAAATCTGCTGGACTCTTAAAATCTATTTGGATAAACCGTGATTTATTCATGAACACTTGGACACTAAATAAAGGACTTTAACAATTATTTTATAAACACTTTCAATTTTATTTCACCTTTGATTCACAGTGATTTCACAATATATCCACTGGTTCTTTTGCAAGAAGTACTTGAGTCATTATTCAAAAGATAGGAGGAATGTAATGTTTACGTTTCTATTTAGAGCCCAATCACATGTTCACCTTTTACTGTATGTGATCTAGAGTATTGTATGCTTGTGACCCTTGACCTGGAGTGGGCAATCGGGAAAATACATGCACGCACGAGGCACTGTTCCGTATATCTCATCTCCCATTTCGACTCCATTATTTCTTGTCTTTGTTCTATGTCCAGACATTATAATAAGTACACTGCCTCGTAAGTCAATTTTGTTTAGAGTTATGAGGCATCGGATTTATGAGCCATCGTATTTATGAGCCATCGGACTTATAGTATTTGGCCTCGTACATCGTACCTCTGATGTTTGATAAGTCAGATGTTTGTTTGTTTGTTTGTTTATTTATTTTCCATTCATAAATCTAAACAGCAAGAAGCAGCAAGAAATTGTGCAGCGAGATACAAACCTTTAACCGTATTTGTATGGTCAACCGTAGTTGTGTTTATTGATAAACCCTATTTGTTTACAGTGTAATGTAAAATTGAAATGTTTCATGCTTTATCAGTAAATACCGCGACGGTACGACCGTACAAAATATGGTCGAAAGTTGGCATCTCGTTGCACGACTTTTGACCATAAATTCAGTATACATATTTACTGTAAACAATTTCTTTACAGGTTCCAACTTGTTGCTTGGCAAGATTGTGGATGTTAGATTCGTAGTTCAGACTGAGTTTACCAGAAGACCAATCCCACACACTTGTGGCTGTATCCTGGAGTTGTCGTACGATTTCAACAACTACATATATTTCAGATCAGAATTTAACGGCGTGCTCGAGTCCAACGTCTGGGTGATGGATATTGTTTAGACATCCTATTGATGGCCAATAAGTCAAACTATCATAAGTAAACGTCTGTTTACTTCTTTCCACACACATGGCGCAAAATAAGACTTTAACACTGCAGCCTAGGTTTCCTCTTTCTCAAAACTCAAAATGCAATCCCCAAAACACTGAAAGCATTTCTCACAACACTGTACCACCCGTGCAAAAGCAAATAAAGCAATCAAAATGCTAAAAACAGGCGTCAAAATACACTAAGTCAGTCGATTGCTACATCAATGTAACCAAATGCACAGCTCCTTCTGATTGCTGCATGAACACCGACACCCAAATGGCAAAGTAGTTGCATCAAAACTGGACAGAGTGATAGTGTTGCTGATAATGTAAACAACAAATGGACACACTATATAAGAAAAGACACATTTGTGATGGTGTGTATCTTGAATGTATTACGTTTATTACATATTGTGTAATACATGTACATGTAGTATTGTTGTTTTATTTCTTATTTCTTTATTTATGTATAGTTTTTGGGACAATCGCCCCAATGCTGACAAATGTAGTCAAGCTCCACAGGACTCTTATTGGGCATCCATCCTCTCCTCCCTGTTTGGCCAAAGCACTTCATCCACATCGCATCTGATGTGTTGCCTCTGAAGGCACCGAGGGAAAAACCTGTGGGACAACAGATGAAAATGTTATTGCGCTAAACAATAAAGTAATGCTCATGTACACACATTACCCACATCAAATACTGGTTTTGGGGTCGGTGATTATGCTCGTATCTCATTTGGAACATTCATATTCCTTCCCCTGCCTCTTCCCCTGCCTCTTCCCCTGCCTCTTCCCCTGCATCTTTCCCTCTCCCCTTCCCTGCCTCCTTCCCTGCCTCCCCGTCCCTTGTGCACTCTTCCTCCTGCCCTACTACCACGCACACGGACACCGTCTCTTGCACGACGCTCGTTGATACCTGCCTCTCGCTTCATTTTACGTAGAACTATTGCGCTCAGTGGAACCCTTATATACGTTATGAGTACTAAACATTCATCATCTCTACCTTGTATGATGGAATGGACAGCATTATGCTCTGGTAGTAGGCCTATTCAATTGAGCCAGTGAAGAGCAGTAACTCCCATCGTGCTGGCGTTATCTTTTGTACAAACACACTGCTCACTGTACGTAGTATTTTGCATGCAATGATTTACCCAATGCACAACTGCGGTATTTCGAATAGAAAAGGTACACAGTCAGTTGAGAAGAAAACGACCCGTTTTGCCTAGAATGTCAAAATAGAATGAAAATTGCATCTGTGCTATGGCAAGTGCGTTTAGAGTTTTGCATTTTGTGTGCACACAATGGGAAATAGAAATAGTGGATTGGCCAATTGCATTCATGATGCGGGGTTTTGAGACGCTGTTAACAAAATGAGGTAAGAGTTTGGGAAAGTGCATTAAAGCGATTGAGAAAAACTGTAATTGGCCCAAAATTTGTTAACTCAAATAATTATGTTAGATGCAAGAGGAACATCAATCAATAATAAATAACATTTTTTTCAAAATCTTCTTTTTGAAAAATATTATATTTTATACAGATTTTCTAAACAATTATTGCTTTTCAAACAGAAAAAAATGTTCCTCTTGCATCCAAGATAATATTTAAATCATTTGCAGAAAAGGTTAATTTCGAGCAAAATGTCGTGAGAAAGATATTTTGCTATAAGGCCATCGCAGATTGTACCTTTTTAAAATATACATGTATAGTATTAGTATTAAACATGCAATGGCAGCCATTTTGAAAACTTTTAAAATTGCTTGTTATTCTACCTATATGTGACCCAGCACGAGTAAATAAGACACTTTGAGGCAGAAATGAAAATTGAGATTTTGATTTGATTTCTATGCCAGGTGGCCCATCCGCTGTTCTCGAATCCGCACTTAAATAGTTCAGACAGTTCACAAAGCAGTTCCAGTGGGGATGATGGCCCACAAGCTGATTCTGGTACAGCTCCTGCCGTTTGTCCTCCTTCATATGAAGCCTCAAGTGCCGAGTCACAGAGATCATCAACCGAGGCTACTGAGACCTGTCACATGACAGTCATGGAGACCAGCAATGAAGGTGGGCACTGGAAATGGGACCAGAAACACTTCTGCTTTTACTGTGAAGTACCTCAATCTAAGTTGCCCCGTCATCTCCAGTCATGTCACAAAGAAGAGAGCGAAGTTGTAGAGATTGCATCTGAGACCAACCCAAGATAACCCAAGATGCCCGTAAGATACTTCTGTAGAAAATCCGCAATGTTGGTAATCATAGGCACAATTGCCAAGTCCTTCGGGAAGGCCGGGGTGTACTTATTGTAGGATATAGGCTTAATCATAAGGTAGCTCCACATGCATACGGACCGTGCATATATTGCTATGGCTATTAAGTAATCTCTGGCGTCACCAGTGCCCACTGAAACCTGCGCTACCTGCACACTCGCATGGTAGCAGTACCACGACTCCTCTGCGTAGACGTGTTGCTCACAAGAGTGATTTGTTAAAGCCTCCACCTGTCGGTGTGTCTTTCCAGTTGAAGCAGGTTCTTATTCCGATGAAGAGAGATGAGGTGACTCTGCTGGCCAAGAATGACACTTTGATTGTGGAAGTAGCCAATTGGCGGGAATACGCGAAACTCGGGCATGATGTAGATCAACATGGCTACATCCGAAACAAGATACGGGAATTGGGTCGTCTTGTCATACAACTCCGCAAGAATACACACCAGCCAAATGCATCACTTGAATTATTTGTGCACCCCCACTACGTGAATGATATCATCAAGGCTGTTCATGATGTAGCTGGCTTCAATGAAGACGAGCAGTTGTATGATGTTCCGTCTCTAGCTTTAAAGATTGGACATTCCATCAAGAAGTGTGCACTCATACTTAAAGGAATTGCTCTAGAGTCTGGCCAAAAGCAAAAAGCACAACACGCTGAAGAATTTCTGCAGTTGTGCGAACTGACCTGGCGAGACCGTGTATCCACCCATGCACACAGAACACTGTACCAAGAAAAGCGCAACAAACCTAAAATTCTGCCGACAAATGCTGATGTTGGCAACAGGGAAGTGGAACTTGTCCAGGATGCTCGGGGCGAACAAATCGGACCAGCTTGGAAGAGATTCAATGAAGTCGCACTGTGCCACCTTATTATGTTCAACCGCAGAAGGCAGGGGGAGGTATCAAAGATGAAACTAGAAGACTTTCAGAAGCACACAACAGCTAGTGTCAACGAGGAATGCCTGCTGACTGATCTTGAACGGCATCTGTGCAAGATGTTCAGAGTTGTCAAAATAGTTGGCAAGAGGGGTCGAACTGTTCCTGTGCTTCTCAGCAATGAGGTGGTGGCGTGGTTGAGTGCTCTGATTGCAAAGAGAAATGAAGCTGGAGTCGCCCACGACAACACCTACGTGTTTGCACGATGTTCTTATGGAGGTACAGGTCATATAAGAGGATGTGACTGTATAAGAGTGTACGCAGACATGGCGGGCCTTGACAATGCTGCCAGCATCCGGTCTACAAAACTTTGTAAGCACATGGCAACCGCTTCGCAAATTCTTGCCTTGAAGGAACATCAACTTGAAACACTTGCAAACATCATGAGTCATGATTTGCGTGTCCATCGTGAATACTACCAGTTGCCAGATACTGTGCAGAGGGTCACCAAACTTTCTCGGC
Source organism: Crossaster papposus (assembly GCA_037893245.1). Taxonomy (NCBI): domain Eukaryota; kingdom Metazoa; phylum Echinodermata; class Asteroidea; order Velatida; family Solasteridae; genus Crossaster; species Crossaster papposus. The sequence goes on along the minus strand of JBAIAA010000217.1, from coordinate 711,989 downwards.
TTTTTCTCAGCATGGAGAGGGGAAACTTTCCTTCCCAGCAGGGCAAATCCCTGGATGAACTGCATGTCACTGGTGGTAAGGACACAGTCGTTTTAAATTATTTACTCGACAGCAAAAGAAAGACATTAATGATTGCTTTTGTTGAAAAATACTTGATCAGTAATTACTTTTCACTAATACATCTTCAACAGCGAAAGAAATGCAAGAAATAACATTTTGTTATCAGTTCACAATATATGATAACAAATGTGGTATATGTGTTTTTGTGCATTTCTTTTGCTATTGCTCCTGCATTACAGAACAAGAAAGAGAAAGAAAGAAAAATAGACAGAAAGAAACAGACCACAGAAAATTGACAAGAGTTGAGTCCACTTTTCTGATTTTACATGCAGGACAACAAACCCACTTGACTTTACCATTCTAGAAATGCATAATTAGATAGTATTACTATTACTACCACCTTAGTTGTCTTCCCTCCCTCTCCCTCCCTTCTCCCCCTCCCCCCCCCCCTCCCTCCCCCCCCCCCCCCCCCCCCCCCCATCTTTCCTCCCCCCCCCCCCATCTTTCCTTCCCTCCGCTCCAGCAGAGATTGACCAACTGTAAGGTATGTGTGCATTAATCTAACAAAAACTGCTTTTTGTGACTTGCAGAAGGCTTCACTAGTGACGAGGACAGCGATGACAGCAGTGACGATTCCTGTGATGTGCCCAGTGAAAACAGTAAGTTTAGGCTTTTATGTGTCTGTATTTTAAGTCGGGCTGTCTTTAAAAAAAAAATTGTCTGCCTGTCCATTTGTTTGTTCATCTGTCTTTCTGGCTATCGGGCTGTCATAAGACACAGATGTTTATGCACTTTTACTTCAATCGACTTGTTTCCTATGTGACATTAGGTTCTCGACAGGCTCCTATCGGTGTTCTATCTGGGAGTCTGGCATCTCTGAACAACTCGAGACGAGTGAAACGTCGTCCCTGGACTGCCGAGGAGAAGGGAGACGTTACGAAGGGTTTGCAGAAATTCTTTCTGCTGAAGAAGATTCCTGGCAAACGAGACATCGAAACATTCTGTCCTGTGGCACTGCAGACACGAACCTGGAGAAACATCAATGACTTTTGTCGGAACAAAATGAAGCTTCATCAAAGCTATAAGCGGGGTGTTTCGTTAGTTCACATACATGTACGGATGCGTCAGAGTACTTGACTATTTAGAATTTGCAATCGCAATGATGACTTTATAATGCACATCAATATGAAACCAATGGACAGCCAGCATTTTAGTGTCGTGTCCTCACTATGATAGGTGTAATTCACACACACTCAAGTGTCCTCCATTGGATAGAATGACAAGTATGCCCTCAGTGGTTTAGAGTTAGTCTTGCATACGCACTGTGGACCTCCGAACAATATAGGTCCACACGATGCGGGAAGAGGTTACGGTTTGTGGACTTGCACACGTCCACAATCCGTTTTTCAGTTTCCGAAAAAGAGCGCTAGAGGAAAAACGGGTTAGGGTTATATATAGAAAAGATAGAAGGGACAGCTGAGAGGCCCATAATCCAAATTTGAGGGTAAATTTGTTTTGGGGAAGCGAGAAAAATGAGTATTTGGTCAAAGTTTGTTAACTACACGAAGACAAAGGAATGTCCACAGTGCGTATGTAAGGTAAAGCTTAATGTCTTTTTGGAGCGCAAGTAAAAAATAGTAAAAATAGCAAGTGACACGTGACGCGCTCTCGGCCAATCAAGACACAGAATCTGCGAGTGAGGTGTTATAATACTTACTATTAAAAATACATCACCCTACCAACAGTCCATCTTTCGAGACATTGAACTACCCCCCCCCCCCCCCCCCCCCCCCCACCCAACACAAATCTAAAACGTTTATTATGTTGTCTTGTCCTTTAATTTCACACGCACACACACAGAAGGGCCGGTATAAAAAGGAAATCTCATTTAGGGCCGGTATAAAAAGAAAATCAGACAAACCAGGGGCACTTTAGTCAACAAGTACTATTATAGAGTGCAGAAGCAATTTAAATACAAAGTACTATTGATTTTGTTGTATGATTTTCTTTCCCCTAAATTTATATAAAATTGTACCCGAGTCAACTCGTCTGTCACAACGCTACCTCTTCACCATCTTCACGTGCACGGGTACCGTCGTGTATGCACGAGGGTACAAGTTGACACGGGTACGAGTTGACTCGGGTGTAAAAAGTGACCTGGTAATTGATCGGCTCCAGCACCCATAAGACTAATCGCAGCACTCACTTGGTCTAATATCATATCGAAATGGCTACAGCTAGTACTTGTACACGACATTAACCATCACATTAACCACCACATTAACCACCACATTAACCACCACCTCACTTACTCATTTTTTCTGTACAGTTTGTGATCTACATGCACATGTATTGTCGGTTCCCGGACGTGTGCCTTGGAGGGAGATTATGCCCTTGCTTCGGACAACCAACATACATACTGTACATTGCTGATAGACCATTTATACCATGGCTAAGCCTGTCATGTGCAATGGCTTATTTGAAAAAATGGAGACATTTAAACAAACGTGTATATGATTTAGCTGCAGACAGCAGTAGTGATGATGCAGATTATGAAGGACACCAGCGTGGGCCGAATAATATTAATGCCGAGAGACCAATTGAGAATGTGCCAGGCCTAGAGAGAGAGAGACTTGTTTATAATGAGGAAGTCTCCGACCCTGAAAATAATTTGGATGATGGTGTTGTGGATGAAGTTGTTTCCTCGTCTGAGTCTGACTCTGAACCTGATGAACACAATGATGTAGATGCAGAAGACCATATTAATCTTGGCAAAGATATCGCTGCTTGGGCAACATCAAACTCATGTACGAGAAGTGGGTTAAATGAACTGTTGAGTGTACTCCGGCGACATGGGCACGTTGATTTACCAAAGGATGCCCGCACACTCCTGCAGACCCCTCAGATTATTGTGACTGTGGAAAAATGTGGAGGACAATATAGCTACTTTGGATTAGAAGCTGGTATTTTACGAATCTTGGCACGGAATGACTTCCACCCAGCAGACAATGCTATCAAAATACAAGTTAATGTTGATGGTGTTCCACTCTTCAAGTCCACCAGTGATCAATTTTGGCCTATTTTGTGTTGCTTTAGTCATTTTGAACCTTTTATTGTAGCTATTTTTTATGGTACCCAGAAACCAAAGCCTGTTCAGGATTATGTGGAAGAGTTTCTACAGGAAGTAAACTAAGGTGGTAGTAATAGTAATACTATCTAATTATGCATTTTTAGAATGGTAAAGTCAAGTGGGTTTGTTGTCCATTAAAAGATAATGGTATAATTCATTTGGGTACTACTTACCAAGTATCTGTTCAAGCTTTTATTTGTGATGCTCCCGCACGTGCTTTCCTAAAATGTGTGAAATCTCATAGTGGATACTTTGCCTGTGAAAGATGCACTGCAAAAGGTGAATGGAATGGTCGAGTTGTTTACAATTCAGAAGAGACATTCCCTAGACGCACCAATGAGGAATTTGATAATGTGCTTTATGACAATCATCAACTTGGAAGGTCTCCATCACTTATCAATGCTGGCTTTTCTTGCATTGAACAATTTGCATTGGATTACATGCATTTAGTCTGTTTGGGTGTTGTGAAGCGTATTCTACACTTTTTGAAAAAGGGACCAAATGACTGCCGTCTTTCCGCACGCCATATAACCCAGATTTCTGAAAGACTTGTTGTATTTAATGGATTAATGCCTAGTGAGTTTGCTCGCCAACCAAGACCACTATCTGAATTGGAAAGGTGGAAGGCCACAGAATTTCGTCAGTTTTTACTGTACACTGGTCCTGTTGCTTTACATAATGTCGTCCACAAAGATGTGTATCAACATTTCTTAGTCTTAACAGTGGCTGTCTCAATTTTCTTGGATTCAGATATTGAGAGGAGGAATAAGTACTTGGACTATGCAAAGCAGTTGATAAGATATTTTGTAGCGAAGTGCAAGGGCGTTTATGGATTCTGCTTCACGGTTTACAACGTGCATCATCTTTTGCATCTGCACGAGGATGTTACATTTTTTAATTCTTCCCTCGATGAGATTTCTGCATTCCGCTTTGAAAATTACCTGCAAGTCTTAAAAAAACTTGTAAGAAATTCAAAGAATCCTATTACTCAGGTAGCAAAGCGGCTGACGGAGCTAGAAAAATCAGCAATCAAGAAGGTTACCAAAGACACTAATTTCTTTTCATCGACAAGGAGGAAGGACAGATATTTTCTTTGTAACAATAAAGACTTTGCTATACTGCGAGAGAAAAGACGTGATGGTCAGTGGCTTTGTGATTGTATAAGTCAACGCCATATGAAAAACTTTTTTGACAGTCCTTGTGCATCGAAGTTGCTAAATATAGCATTCATTTCAGACGTAAAACTCAGTGCATGGATTTAGGTGATATTTTTGATATTTGTATCAATAATTTGTAAGCGAAGACTTCACATTTATTCCACTGTAACTTTGCTACATTCTGGTTCCTGTGTAGTAAACCCATTAAACCATGCAAAATGTAAATCTTAACCTCTGACCACACATGCTCTTTGCGTCGTGTTACAGTGGTACAAATGTACTACAAACATTCAGCATGTCGCCCGTGCAAAATCTTTTTAATTATTTGACGTACATGTACATTGTAGTTTGTACACGTATAATCAATCATTGGGCTTGGTTTCATTTTAATTAATTCTGGTATGATTCATCTAATATCAGCTTGTTTAATTAATAGCATTCTATAAATTGTGGATAATTAAGCATATTTTTATTGAAATTTATATATATTTCAGAAAGCAAAGCTGCATGTGAAGCACATGACCAGACTACCACAGTGGAGCTAAGTGAGGATGATGACATTCCTTCCGGAAAACGAAAGTCCAAGAAAAGGGCATATGATGATTATCTTATGGGTAAATTTTCTAATTGATCTGCTTTGTTGCTCTTAATATGCATATAAGTGGGCATGTTGTCAATGTTGGATTCTGTCCACTGAGTGATAATTGGAGTGCTTCTTTCTTTTTTGCAGCAATTATTTCTAACACTACTGTTCTTGTTATACTTATAACTAAATCTTTTATACTTATAAAAGAATTGGTTCTAAGAACAGTGGTTTTATACTAAACGTTTCGGTTATTGTATTCTAAACAAAACGTTTGGTACTCTTTACGCAACATCATGCATAAACCAGCGGTTCTGCTTCGAATAATCTTTTTTGATCACAATGTAAGAGATATAATCAAATGCTGCTATCCAAAACTTTTCTATATCTACTCCACCATGCATACCCTCAAAACATTAACTTGATAACTGGTAATACATGCAGACAGTGTCGGCTAGAATTTTGGATAATAACAGCTGTCTGATAATTTGGCACAACCTTCATTCTAGATTCCCCTGAAGAGTTTGAGGAAGACAGTTCTACATGTATTTACAGCCGTGCCACACTACCCAGGCCTCCATCCAGAATGGGCAAGTCCTCAAGCTCTGGTCAGAAGACACAGCGTCGCCCTTCCAGCGGTGGTAAACACTTCCCATCACATAATCCATCCTCGTTGCGACATCGCTCGCCATCCCCACACCCATTATCCTCTGATGAGAATTCACCCCGCCATTCTCCTGTACATTGGCCATCTCCACCAAAATCACTCACCAGCAAATCAGCATCAGCGCTCATCATCGCAGTGCCCATCCACATCTAGCCACATCTCGAAATCTCCTTCTGAACTTGGAGGCAGACCATCGTTTTCACCTGATCAGTCGACCCCCAGCACATCCCATGGCAGTTCATCTTTACGGAGCACTAGGGATGCCTCTATGGCATTCCCCATGACAGAAGGAAGTAAGTTACTTCATGTTAGCACACTTTCTGGGAAGGCTCACAAGTACATGTAGTAAGTGTGTCGGGGGCATGTGCAGGAATTTTTGCGGGGGGGGGTTGACCCATTAGACAGGCAAAGCTCTACACACCGCAAGCGTCTCAGGCAACGAGACCTCTGGCAGGGGTTCATCCCAGAAACCCCCTCCCCCACCCCTCCCCCACACGTGCCTGTGTACAAGTATGTGGAAGGAGATAACATACTCTCACATCGTTATGAATGATATAGTGCTTGTATTGAGTACATGTATTGTATTGTATTAAATTAACTGATTTTTCTAGGAAATGTGCTCCTCCAAAGCAGGTACATGTATTGGGAAAAAATCAGTTGTCTGTGTGATCATATGTATACATTTATAACAAAAATATTGGTCAACTGACATTGCACTTGGCATATATTTTTATATTTTTATTATTTTATATTTATGTCGAATCAACACTGGTTAAACATGATCTACGAGTCTGTAACATGTTCAAAAACAGTAATCGCATTAAGAGTGGCTTACAAAACATTTAGTTTTGTTGTTCGGGGTTATTGCATAAGGTTATTTTCAAACAAACTTCCTTTTTGAATGTGTACATTACAAACTGTAAAAAACAAGTATTTACATTTAATGTTGTGCAGAGTTCCAGAAGAAAGTGCTGCTCCTCTTGACTGAAATCAGGGACACGGTTGCAAGCCTGGGAAAAGTGTACGAGCCCCCAGAATCTACCTTCCACATCGCCACAATAAAGACGGTGAAGGAGCTGCAGGCCACTGAGAAAATTCTCGAAGACTCTCAGAAATGCAATCTACTGGTGTGTACTGTATTGGTAATGTTTTTAGTAGAGGGTCAGTGCAATTACATCCCTAGCTTTGTGTAATTGTATTCTCCGTTTTAGTTTCAGTTGGTATTAATGAGTTTAATTCTTAATTAGAACATGAATTATACACTCTAATTTATCTTCTTCATAAGTGACAAATTACATGGTCTCACGTTTAACCTACATATAGACACATAAATGGGAGTCTCCATTATGTGTAGTCGTGTCACAGTGTTGTTGACTCGAGTCGGTGACTTGGACTCGAGTCCGACTCGAGTCGCCAATTTTTGTGACTTGTGACTTGACTTGACTTGACTTGACGAAAAATGACTTGTGACTTGACTTGACTTGAGTAAATTTGACTTGACGACATTGCAAGTCATCATGTATTTACTATTTGTATGTTATTTAAACAAATTTGTGTTCAATCCGGCCACGGCAGCCGATGTATTTTTGTGACGGCAAAAATGTTTTTGCCGCGTCGCGAATCTGTACTATGTACTGCATGTACTGTGTGTACGGCTAGCTACGCACATGCAATATTACATTGCAAAGTCAAAGTGTGGGCTACATCGCCTACGGCCTACATGTCTATAGTCTTCCAATCCGTCGTAGTGGAAGCTGTGTGAGCTTTTACTGTTAAAAGCTGTGCATTAACATTCAACACAATTTAACAGACAGCTGGAAACGAGGTTATAGTGACATTGTTAATTGTTTTAAGAATTTGAAAAGTGTTGAACAAATTATCGCAAATTTACCGTAAACGAAACCGAATAACTATTTTGACTTAAACTGTATTGATTTATTAGTGTAAACATTATAGGGTACATGTACTTTTTAAATGGTTTACCCCCTAAAAAGAGAATTTTAAAACATTTCACGTGCGTAATGTTCAAATTCTCCTTATATCACCGATACACATGCATTTGGTAAGTTGTTTATCTCAGCGCGCATGCTTCGAGTGCATGCGCATAGCATGCGTACATACACCCGGCCGTGTACGCACATGTACACACAAGCTTGTTGCTATGTACGGTAGGCCTGATCAATCATGTCGTGTTGGACACCAAAAGTAGTTACTTTCGGATTTAAAAGTTACGAAAGTTCGCTAAAAAAGAGAAGTGCTGTTTGCAGAACATGTGACACAAAGGTAGTTGATGGACCTTCGACGACATCAAATTTCGTTCGCCACCTGAAATCACATTCATAAAACAACAAAGCGACTGAGCTTTGATTGATTAATTGAATATCACTTGGCTGTTAACAGATTGTGGATATGTACTTCAAGTTTGTCAAAATATTTCTTAAAAGTTGACTTTCATTCGCGACTATAAATGACTTGTGACTTGTGACTTGACTTGACAAAAAGTGACTTGTGACTTGACTTGACTTGGGAAAATTTGACTTGTGACTTGACTTGACTTGAGAAAATTTGACTCGAGACTTGACTTGACTTGAACAAATTTGACTCGAGACTTGACTTGACTTGAACAAATTTGACTTGGTTACAACTCTGTCGTGTCATACATGTATGTAGGATGCCATTACCAACGTTTGAAATGAATTATATTCATCAATTAAATAGGCATGCCTTCAGTCATGAATTCAGTCATGAATTCAGTCATTTTGTAATGAATGATTGTTTTGCAAACATTCGCATTTTATGTGTAATGGAGACAGACATCATATTTGTTATATATATATAAAAAAAAATATGGAATAAAAAATACCACACATTTTCATTAATTCTATGCATTTCAAAGAAAGGCAATAGCTGTAGGCCTGTGGCATAACATTTTTATTTGGTTCACAATATTGTAAAGTGACATTTTGGAGACACTGAGGTATCTAACTTTCACAAGAGTTTACTGCAATCTTTAATATACATGCAAGTCTACCAGACTACCAGTACATATTTTATGCAATAATTATAGTACCTGCTACTCTAGCAATGCGAGAGTACAATTACATTTTGCATTCCGTTTTGCTAAGAGTTTTAGGTATTTGTCAATTATCATAGGTGTAACAGCTGATTGGTTTTGAATTTATTTCAAATTTGCCTGTTGTATTATCAGGCAAATTATTATGGTACTAATGACAATTTTCATTTGTTGTCAGATATCTCAGCTATTGAGAATAGGCGGAGTTAACGGGAAGGACACTGTGAACAAGATCATGCACAGGTAAATATTCAAACATTTACATTCTGTCCTCATCAATGTTCTTGGTTTCTACATGCAGGAGTATTAATAAAATAAATCTGTATTACATTGATTCTGCAGAATAATGACAAACGAGGTCATGTCATCATTGAACATGAAGGAGAATGGAGGCAAGATTGCCTTCTGTGAGAGTGTCCTCTTCAGAGTTGTAAAAGGTATGACCTTTGAATTGCTTTGTAGAACTGCGGTGTATGTAAACTTTCGACTACAACTGTACATGTCTGTGTACCCAGATTAAATTATATCCCCAACATTGAAGTGGAAAAACCACTTCTCAACGTTGCAAATATACTTTTCACAATTACGTTTGACTTGAATCTGTACAGGTAAAGTAATCATGATATGTATAAATGAATTGTGGCCTCTCGCAATGAACAGAAAAATAATTGATGATACAGTCGACTCTCGTTAGTACGAACTCAGCCGGACCTGGACAAAATGTTTGTTATACCAGAATTTTGTATTAAGAGGAGTGACGGTCCCATTCATTGTGTGCGTCAGTTCACAGTCGGGACCAGGTTTTTTTTGTTTGTTATAACCAGAATTTGTATTAACAGTGTTTGTATTAATGAGAGTCGACTGTAATTGCTTTCATAAGTTGTGATTAATTTTGTGTCCAAATGTATTTATTTATTCCTGTTAATAATAATAATAATAATGTTCTTATATAGCGCTTTAGACTCCCACAATGTGGGTGTATCAAAGCGCTTTACATTATTACCCCGGTCATTGGGCCCATGAAACATTCCAAATACCATCTCGGCTCCCTGGGGAGTATACAGCTCGATGCTGCCATTTCGGCGCAAATAAGCTAAATTCAACCACAATAACCATCTCTGCCCTCACAGGTACCCATTTACTCTTGGGTGGAGAGAAGCAATGAGTGACAAAGTGCCTTGCCCAAGGGCACACGTACCATTGTCCCAGGCCGGACTCGAACCCCCAACCTGTAGCTTTACCTACAAATTACAAATTCAATGCTCCAGACCACGCACGGCACTCCACACAAATTTAGATATTACGTACAGAACCACTCTTTGCATACATTTTGCTACCCATATTTATTGAGAAAGCTTAAATAAATTATAATTTTTCAGAGAGTGCACTCAAGAATCTGCCAGGCACAGAGACGGAGGTGTGTGGATTCATCTCCAGATGTCTAAAGTATGCCCCTGACAGATGTGGAGGCGGTGGGCGAAAAAAGTGATCGCACTGTTATTCCCTTTAATAAATACCTTGGTGAAACTGCTTCAAATTTCGTGACTTTTCTTTCAGCGATATTTCCAGTATTTTGTTTTCATGTTCAGTGGCCATATTTTAGCTTATGCATGGTACCCTGTCTCTTTAATACGTGTTATTATTATCCATACTTTGAGACCAGACTACTGTGCATAGCAACGCGCTAGTGTTAACAGACGCCACGCGCATTTTGAAAAATGCCGCGCGTACACATACAAACGTTCTATGCGTACATTTTTAGCTCGCATTTTTGACGCGTCCTTGTTACAAATTACCGTAGTACTGTTGTATTCAGCCAATCATTAGCTTACATGATGCTTGATTAATGCTAGTAAAGAGAACATTTGTAACCCACTTCACAAAAATTGGTATTATGTCGCAAAACAGTGAAATTTAGTTATATATATGGTTGGAAAGCCTCTTTAGTTGGTATATAAGATAGCTACATAGCACCTCCCGTTCTGGAGATATGACACGTTTGCATATTAATAACTTCCTTGGAGTTCAAATTACACAACTGAGAAAACGGGCTTTGAAAAAGCTGGCTCTGTTGTAGTACAACAAAACGATGCACACAAAATTTGTGTGTATTTTTTCTCTACTTCATTCATCAAAAGCAACATTTCTGTGAATGAAACCTGAAACTGTAGGTATTAAAAATGTCATTCATGACTAAAAATGTCATTCATGACAAAAAATGTAAATCACATTTTGATACAATGTTTACCCTCTTAACTTTGAGTAGGCCATTACATGCACAGCGCGACTTGACCAGTTCGCGCCGGATGACGTATATAAACGCAAATATTTTCCCAAATTCAAAACAGATGACGCATAAACACGCCAAGTTCAAGTTCGGAAATGTATGTCAGCAGCGAGCAAGGCCGGAAATGCGTGGGTGTGCTTCCCGGCACTAATAGCCTGAACCCGCTTCGGATCGAGTTTCGTTAAAAATAATCCCGCCCGTGGGCTCGGCGATGTTAAAATAATCCCGGCGCGAACTGGTTAATACCCTTTTTTGTAGAGCCGCTCACATTTTTTCGCTTCTTAAAAGCTGGGACCAATCGGAAGCCATCAACCCTCCTAGGTATTTATTAATCATGTATAATACACTGTTCACTCTACAAACTGTTTCATTAAGTTGTTATAATATTACATGCAAAAAAAATGAATGGTTGCACGTGTGATGGACAACAAAATTTCACAAGTTTGGACCCCTGATAGAATCGCCCATATCCCTGTGCAACTTCTTTTTTTCGTCGTATTTTACCATTGTTAATTCCAATCAAACTGAGTAATCTTCAAGTTAGTACATGTAATTGTTTTTGCTATTTTTCAAGAGTTTGTATGAATGACATGTTTACTTGTTAGCTAGTTTTAGAGGATTTTATTATGTTATCCTGGACCTACGTTTTTTTTCTTTCAATAAAATTGTCATGGCTTTCATTTGAGTGCTTTTCTTTGTGCATTTTTCCTTTCTTTCCACCTCCTTAAAAATGTAATGGACATCATCTCAACAATTTTGTTGCAGGGATTCTGTGTGCAATTGGATTGTCAATAAAATTGCTGATACAGCGCGGTCCAAACACACAGAATCTCCACAACAGAAAGTATAATTAAGGTGGCTGCAACACCGAGAAATCCTGACGTTGATCCAACGTGGAAATCCTGACGTTAATCCAACGTGGAAATCCTGACGTTGATCCAACGTGGAAATCCTGACGTTGATCCAACGTGGAAATCCTGACGTTGATCCAACTTTCAAATCCAATCTATTTTCAACGTTGATCCAACGTTTATACATGACGTTGTATCAACGTTGATCCAACGGTGTTGTGCCCGCTGGGGGGCTGTTCTATTAGTTCTATACTTGACCTATCAGCAGCTGTTGACACCATTGACCACAACATCCTTTTGCATAGATTGCAGCACCAATTTGGGATTCAAGGAATTGCTCTAGATTGGTTTAAATTGTATTTACATAATCGTTCTCAGTTTGTGTATATATCAGGTGAAATATCTAATGTCTCCCACCTCAGCCATGGTGTGCCACAGGGATCTGTGTTAGGGCCTTTGCTCTTTACTCTATACATATCTCCCCTTGGTCGCATTGCCCGACAACATGGCCTCCACACCCATTTTTACGCAGACGACACGCAGCTTTACGCCACCTTTTCTCCCAATATATCAGACGACGATATTAATACACAACACATCATTGAAATCTGCTTAGACGACATGCGCAAGTGGATGGCTGCCAATCTACTCAAACTTAACGCTAAAAAACCCAGTTTCTCATCATTCGCTCGCCTCACCTCAGACAGGAAGTTAATATTGCTAGCATGCGCATTGGAGACACTCTAGTTTCCTCTTGTTCTGATGTGCGCAACCTTGGCGTCATTTTTGACAGGTTTATGAACCTTGACCGACATATTACCACAGTTTGTCAGTCTTGCTACGCGCATCTACGTCGCATAGCAGCAATCAGGGCATCACTTTCATTTCATACTGCAGAACAACTCATCCATGCGTTCATCTCCTCTAGACTAGACTTCTGCAATAGTTTACTTACAGGACTACCCCAGCAATCATTAGCACGTCTTCAAAAAGTTCGAAATGCATCTGCCCGCCTACTCACACGAACAAGATCTTCAGAACACATTACACCTGTACTATACAATCTTCATTGGCTTCCTGTCAAATACAGAACACAATTTAAACTCTTACTCCTCACATTCAAAGCCCTTCATGGACTAGCCCCATCCTACACACGAGACCTATTACAACTTCGCAACATGCGACTAGGTTTCAGATCCTCTTCATCACAGACACTTTATGTTCCCAAAACTCGCCTGGCAAGCTACGGAGACGGGGCCTTCTATAGCTGTGCACCGCGTCTCTGGAACATCTTGCCAGACGAGTTAAGGGACACAACTGATCTTTCATACGGACCACAGTAATTTCCAGTAATCGGCGCATTTGAATGGTTCTCCAGATACTTTACGCTATATAAATCCTCTGATATTATTATTATTATTATTATTATTATTATGACGTCAGAGTGACATGTGACGTCCATTAAAGGTGCAGTTTTTAAGACCCTCTATCTCTGGAAGTACAAGTCCGATTTGGGTCCAACTTGGTTTGCAAGTATTCCGGAATGTGTTATAGGTATAAATTAAGGTGACGTCGTGATGACGTCATCGGGTGTCATCTGACGTCACATTAAAGGTTAATTTTTCATAGTTTTAGATCATTTAGAGTTGTTGTCATTATGTCACATTTGTTACCAATGAAGGGGTGTTAATTGTCATCACATGTCAGAGAATCATGTAACACTGCCGAAACAGCTAGTGTTTGTCAACAAACATATTTTGTACATGTTTCTTTGTAGACAACCAGCCATACACCAATATTCTAAGCCCAGACCCCCCCAAGAAGTGTCCAATAAAGAGTTGTCCAGCGGACGGCTTAAGGCGCATCGATGTGCATCTTCAAACACAACACAATTTGAAGGTAATTATGAACATGAGAATTTGTTTAATTAATGTTTATTAAATTTTCCACTGTTTCAAATCTCATAAATCTATGTCTCAACACACCAAAAACATGATCTTCAGGCAGTGAATACCAAACCTGTATGACTTATGACTTGGACTATAGTCAATTTTTCTGTTGAACTATTAACACTGAAACTAGTAAATGAATAAATGAATAAATAAATATAAAAGTAATGTCGAATTATATTTGTGTTAATGCTAAAAGAGAGGATCAAAAACATACAATATGTTTTTGAGAAAGACCAAGAGTTCAGCACAACCCGGACAGACCGAGGTTGCCTTTGAGCAACAAGCCCCAGCCAAAAGAACCGAACCAAAGGGTATTTTTAACTTGTATTACACGTACATCTAAACGTATTACACACAATGTATATAATGTATACGTATTGGCTAACCAAATACAAACCATATGTACCAAAATTAATTTGATTGACCAAAATAAAAGTAAACCCTTTAAAAATGTTCTGCAGATATTTTGAATGAAATTGAGGAATTCATGTATGCAGCAAATGGGGTAACTGAGGGAAATCGGCGAAATGCCTGCAACACGAAGCAGCAGTTGCAACTGGTCTTGGCCACCATGAACATCTCGATTGATAAATTGACTAAATTATCCCTTGATATGAGGGGCAAAAATGTGGAGTGTCGTGGCCGGGCGGTTAAGAACTCGGTTTTCTGTTCTGCAGAGCGTGAGTTCAAGTCCCGGTGTCGACACGTGTGTCCTTAAGCAAGGCAATTAAACCACTATTGCTTCGTCCTTCGAATGAGACGTAAAGCTGGAGGTCCCGTGTGTTGTGTAATGCACGTAAAAGAACCCAGAAAAACTTATCGCTAAGAGAAGGGGTTTCCTCCGGTGTTTCTGGAGGATCAAGACAGCTACCTTCTCGTGGTGATCCGGCTAAGAGAAAAACGACCTCTCGAACTAAAGCTGTCAATCAGGACTTCGGTCCATACGCATTATTATTAGGGGCAAAAATCAAGATATGCAAACCTGATTGCGCCCAGCAGGCATCACTTTGTATACGGTGCCAGTACTATAGAATTGTAGCTCTATGGTTATCCTATAAAGTACAGATCCAAAATGAATTTCCCTGAAACTGGATTGTGTAATCTCTTATTTCCTCCACCTTTAAAATAAATTTCAAAGTGAACAAAGAATTCGGCAATGCAGGACTTAAGCCTGCGACCTTCAAAATACTAACCAAACTAGCGATCTACCAACTGAGCTATCTTGCCCTATATGTTGGCGGTCTCAATTTTATATGGTCACTATCTTTGTGCGAGTCAATTTTGATGATACATTGTACTTGTACATTGAACTTCATGTGAGGTTACACACATTTATTCAATCTCTATCTTTGATTACCTACACACAGGAGTAGAAATAAACGGGAGCAATTAAGGCACCACCTTGCCTGGGGCCCAAGGGCAGATCAGTCTACAAAATCCATCAGGATGTCCAGCGAACATGGACATCCCTTGGACTCAGTGGGAGATGTAATCCAACAATAGTGAGGAAAATCGTCGCCACCAAGGTATAAAACTACTTACCAGATGAGTAAAAGCACAATCTGAAATGATAGAATCATTAATAGTTACCATGGGGCACACAGGAAAGGACACGGAGAATGCTATAGATTAGATCAATCGATGACATTGTAAAGTATGTATTTTATAGATTTCTTACTATTTTAATTAATCATAACCCGATCGTCAACATGATTTGGGAAAAATCTAACAATTATCTGTACTATCTCACACATTATACAGTAGGTTAAAGTAATTGACCAGACTTTTATTTAAAAAAAAATAACATACGTGACTTGTTACTATTAAAACAGGTTATATTTTAATTTTTTTGAGACTGCTTACTTAATGAACCACAATGTACTTAAATCTATCTAAATGTAGGTCGTCAGAGGATTGTCAAAACAAGAGGCAGACAATGTCGCCGAGTTGATGGCTCACAAGCCATCAACGCAGCGTTCTTATTACGTGGCAACCCAAAGGCTTAAAAACAAGATGCAAGCGTGGAGAAGCATTAACGAGATCATCGTAACAGTAAGATATAATGCTCGTTATTTTTTGAACCGTTAAACATAAAATGTTTCATCTTTGTTAGGAAATATGTTGTATTGTTGTCAAACAATGTTTGTCAACTATATACAAGGAAAAACATCGCTTCCGTACAGTTTGCAATGACATTTATCAATGTCTACAAGGAGGGCCATCAACCTAAACACAAACCTGCTACAAGTATTGACAATGTAAGAAATGATTTACATGTATGCAGTTTTGGGAATGTTGGCCGATCCGAACCGGGTTCAGGCTGATAGTGCCGGGAAGCACACCCACGCATTTCCGGCCTTGCTCGCTGATGACATACATTTCCGAACTTGAACTTGGCGTGTTTATGCGTCATCTGTTTTGAATTTTGGAAACTTTTTGCATTTATATACGTCACCCGGCGCGAACTGGTTAAATGAGAAAAAGAAGATCATGGAAAAGATTGCATTGTTATCACTAGTTTTAAACATTCTGTTTTCTTTAGCAGACAGAAAAAACATGTACCGTCAACAACCACGTCCCGGTAAGCTACAAGTACATTGCACCACATGATGATTACATACAGATTAAATTAGATTATTTTGAAATTGAAAAGTAAAAAAGTAATCAAAAAAATTGAAATACATTTCTAGTATATGCAATCATGCATGCATACATTCTACAAACAGTTATGATGTAAGAATAATAAAAAAATAGGTAGGAAGGAAGCTGTACAGTATGTGGTACACACGTACCAGTACGTGTATGTATGTAGGTAAAATCCACAATTTTCGGGGAGAGATGTATTTATTTGATTTGTATTTGTTTTTCCTTTAAAACAAACATTAAGGAACAAAAAAGAAACATGCATATATCTTTAAAAAAAAAAATGTGTTTGTACGCTTTTCTAACCAAATACTTTTTAAAATAAGCCAAATAACATTTACACTTCCCATAACGCTTTGCAGGTTCAAGGGTTTTACAACACCAAACCAGCTGCAGTACATTTCCCGAGGAAAACCGTATACACGGAGGAGCAGACAACAAAAATGATAACAATATACCACACCTACAAAAAGATAGACCCAACAGCGACATTGCGCAGCACAGTAAGTGATGGGTAACCCCTTTATTGTTTAGGTGTCGCCCAACAAAAAAATAAAAACACTTGCCAAATTACACCCCAGGTAAATTGGTTTTGGTTTGGTTCCTACTGTAGGTCTAGTCAAAGTGCATGTAGGATTTGCAAATGGAAGGTGTATACGTTTTACATAAATCTATTTGCATCAATATACACGTTTGGCCAACTTTGACATATATTTTATAAATTCTAAGAACATGTTAGGTATAATTGTAAACCATAATCAATTCAAGGTCACGGACTGAACAATAAAAATGTGATCCGGACTCATTGGCGGTATTGTGAAAGCGTAGGTTAAGTCAGTGAGGATAGCAACCAGTCATGTGAGAGGGTTTAACCATTAAAACATTGCTTTTATGTATTCAAACCAGCAAGAAACATTTTTATTCCATCAACCCTTCTTCTATCAGAGTTGTTCACTGCATGGCAGTGGCACATACTGGTACTAATTCACTCCTATTTATCTGAAAGACTGACAAACATAATTAAAGTGTGATAACATTTAGTATTGTTTTTATTTGCCTTTTGAATATCAGGCCAGATATCAAAGGCGAAATGCCTTCTTTGGCCAAATATTATGTATGTAGTGACAAACAACTGGCGGACAAGCTTCGCCACACTATGGAATCGGGACGATATAGAGGTAATTACTACAATTTTAATGATTATTTCACAGTCCTTGATTTTCCTCTACGTACCAGCCTTACAACAGCGATGCAGCCAGTTCTTTGAAAACAAATTTAAGTCCATTGTTGGTTTTGAAACACACGTCCCTGCTACATTGTGCATGTACCTCATCTGTGTAATAACAGATCTCTCAGAGATACTTTTATCTCTGAGAGTTTGAGTATTGCACTGTACATGTACATTTACGTGTGGCCATCTTCTTCTTTTCATGCAAACAGTAGCATACTTGTACATGTAGATAAACTACATGTATCCCACAAATTGTCCCACAAAAATGAATTCTTTGAGCTTTTGTTTCTAACCCTAACTTCTTATTGTGTCTGACAGGGTGGTGGACTAAATCTCTAAAATTCCCCATTCCATTTTATCTTTCGGAAAAATGGGTAAATGAAGTGTTGATGTTGATGGACTTGATACTTATTACATTACAGTACAAATTGTACTTGTAATGTTTGTAATGTACACATATTTTTTTTTTAATTTATATTTCAAAATTCTCCATCTTACATGTAGTTTACTCAATATCCAGAAAACTAGGACTACACCGTACAATCCCAAGTCAGATGGATTCATAGAGAGGTTTAATAGGACACTTATGAATATGGTAGCTACAATGGTGAACCCAAGTAGAAACCAAAAGGATTGGGATGAGCAGTTGCTATATGCAATGTTAGCTTATCGTAGTTCAGTACAGGAGTCCACACAGGAAACTCTTAATATGATGATGTTAGGACGAGATGTAGAATTACCAGTAGATATAATGGTAGAAATGCCTGATAGGGAAACTGTCCCTGAGGGTAGTGATTATACTGAGGAATTGCGAGACCGCATGTGCCTAGCCCACGAGAGAGCAAGGAAATGCTTGAAACAGGCTGCGGAACACCAGAAGAAAAATTATAATAAGGGAACTCAGGATAGCAAGATTACTGTAGGGGCGCATGTATGGCTACATAATCCATGGAGAAAGAAAGGGAGATGCCCCAAATTAGTCTTACCTTGGGAGGGACCGTACAAGGTGGTGGATCAGCTCACTGATGTAGTGTTTCGTATACTAAAGGGCAGACATGGCAAGTTTGCTGTAGTCCATGCAGACAGGCTTAAACCATATCAGGGGCCACCTGTTAAAGAAAAGACTCGGGAAAAACAGGGAAAAATCAGTATTGCCACAGAGACGAAATCCAGAGAGGGAGAGAAAGGAACCAATGCGATATAGGGATTCTAGTACAAAATAGAAAAAAGAAATGTACACTCAAAACATTTTTTTGTTTTTGTCTTCTAATTTTCTTTTGCCCTTAGATGGATTTGGTAGACCTGCAAGAAATAATCGCAGACCGAAGGATTTTTCGCTGCGAGGAATGTGGAGTGAGGTTTGGGAAGCCGTCCAATTTTGACCGCCACATCTCCACCCACCTCAGCTACCGAGAGAAGTTCCATTGCAGACACTGCCCACGGTGGTATTGGCGGCGTCACCATCTCAGACGTCACTACTTGCAGGCCCATCCACAAAGAATTGATGAAGTAACCGCAGTGAATCCCATAATTGAGCAAGTCGGAAAGGGCAGAGGGCGGAGTCAGGCTATCCCCGCACCTGAAGGCATCACACCCGTACCCCCCCAGACACCAGTCAGTCCTCCCGAAAGCCCACAGCTTCGAGTGGATGGTGATGTAGACAAGGAAGAAGCGTTGGAGGCTGCCATCTCATTGATGGCATCTGACATCGACGAGAGGGTCGAAGCACTGGAGAAAATGCCATCGCCAGCAGCAGTACCCATGCAGCTCCTCAAGGCCTCAGACCTTGAGGAAATTGTAACTCCTCGCCCCAAAACCCAAGGAAAACCAAGAAACCTTAAACAGCTGCTTGATTCATCGGCCACGTCTGCAGAGTCTTCTTCTGAAGATGAAGACGAGCTGAAGCCCGAACCCCGCAAAAGAAAATGCAGATGGGCCCCAGTATATCTAGAGGAGATGTTCGAAAAATCAGTAAGGGTCACCGAGGTGCACACCGTTTGGCACTACGACAGCGAAGGGAAAGTGACATCAAAAGAGGTCACCGAGCGGGTATATGAGGGAGTCAACAGAGACAAACAAGAAGAGTAACTAAAAGAATAAATAATTATTTAAGTATTTGTAAAATATGTTATTGCAACTTAAGTAAAATGTTACGGTGATTGTTAAAATTAATGTGTACTTTATGCCTAAATAAGCGAGACATAAAGAAGAAGTGTATATTTGAAAATGTTGGTTTAACTTGTTAGGTATGTTACAAAATGCCGACGTAGGGGGCGAAAAAAACTTGCAGCGGACGTGCGCGGAAGTCTAGGAGTGTTTGGGGGATCCCCATAGAAATGCTGAATTTTCATTGGTTAAATGGGGGGAATCCTTTTGACGTCAGAACTTATGACGTAGATAAATTCCTAACCTTTCACCCAGTCTAAAATTTTTTCAATACGTTGCTTCGTTCAATCGCACCATTCGCTGGAAAATAAGTCACTTAAAGATAGCCTTCAAAATCACGGATCGGGTGTTCTGGATCGAATAAAAGGTATGTTGGACATTAATTCATTTATTTATCTAGTATCTTGTAAAGTTTCCAACCAATCTGTCGATGCGAAGTACATAAATTTCCACCCGATATTGGCACCTTCAATCTGCACGATCATCGTCGTCAAAACATGGCGGTCGCCATTTTTGCGTATCAAAACACGATCGTCCGTTTCAGAAATCGTTAAACATCCACTCCCATCAGTATCAGAAATGTTATTTTTGGTAAATTGATTTCAAAGTAATATATAAGTTATCTATACTGGGGGTTATTTTGTACGTGTGAGCAATATTTTCAGATTAAAACCTGGCGACAATTTGTGAAAAAATTGGTACTGACTGGAACGAAAGAAGCCACTCATCGTGTCATGTCACGCAACTTAGCCCTTAAATTTATTTGTTTTGCTAACAAAACATGAACATATAGGGATTTAATAGTAGTATACACCATTTGCAGATATCGAAAAAATTTACTACCGAATTATTAAGAAATATCTTACTTATTTAAAAGTAAATAATGATTGTAGGCATCCAGCAGAATGAGGGCCCTAGATATCCTGTAATTGTTCCAAAAAATTGAATTGTATAAACCAAAATTCATTCTCGCCGTCCGGCGAGTGCGAAAAACAAAGATAACATAAGAATAACTGCTCGACGCCGGTGGAAAACAAACGCTGTTTTTCATGCTTTTCTCGGCATCCATGAATGTAAACATTCGGACAGGTCAGTTAAACGATATTTACTATAAAATACAACCCCCCAAATCCACCCATTCCTGATAATTCAACAAATTACCAATGGTGTATACTACCTTTAAATAATTAAATTTGGCCTTTGAAACTTTTGAAAACAACATTTAAAAATAAAGTGTCCTTTGAAATTTGTTTATTTCCCTCCTTCTCATTATATACTATTAAAGATTTATTTAAATAGCCATGATTTAGACAAGAATAATATTACTAAATTATAAGATTATAATTATTCAATTTGACCTTAAATTGTTGTGGTTTCTTGTTAATTTAAAAAAAAAAATCAGACAAGGTTAAACTTTTTTTCCACTTGCAACTGGTGCTTTTATTCCCCCCTTTCTCTCTCTCTCTTACTCTCACTCTCTTTCAATTTATTATTTTTTAAAACTTTTTAATTTATATTTTCAGATGCCTCCGAGAAAGAAAAAGCAAAAAGTAGTAATCTCAAATGCCCAGCCTGGAGTAGCACGAAGTCATCTTGAACAACATTTTACTGTGATGCCAGAGTCTCAGAAGGACTTGAAGAATGGACACGTATTATACTTGTTCACTTCATGTGGAAAAATTCGAGCTGAAACTGAGAGAAATCTTCGCTCACATTTTTCATTGTCGGATGAAGAAGCTTATTCAATTGCTGCAGTTGACTCCAGTCTGAAGTCTCTTGTTAAACAGACTTTGGATAAATTTAAAAGACTAAGCAATCCCAAAGAATTTGAAATGTTTGCCAACATTTGTGAGACAGAAAAGAGAATTCTTCAGATAACAATTCACAAGATAGTGAGTCCTTGCCAGCTTCAGAAAGCCAAGGTCCTCTGGTTGAATGTATGGAAGATGACATTAATCCTCCTCCTCTGAATGAAGAAACGCCAGTTGCTGCCTCAACTCCTGAATCGATGCCATCGACATCTGGTTTTGCCTCAACAAGATCAAGTACAGAGAAACTAACACCAAGAAAACGGAAACTTAAAAAAAGACTCCACTTTGCTACAACATCTAAAGTAGCTCAAGCAGCACAACATCGCATGCAGATTGCTCAGCTCAGGACCAAATTGAAAGTTCCAAAACGTGTTGTTAACCAAACCATAAAGCGAAAACAAAACACAATTGACTTCAAAGACAGAAAAATAAAGGAGCTAAAGGCAAAGTTACGTGGGAATGCTTTGGCCCAAGAGCTCGCCCAGGCAAGGGCTGAACTACTTCAACTGAAACGGACACACAATGAATTAATCAGGTCATGTAAATCTAAGAAAAAGAAAAAGACCACTGTCTCAGCCCAGCAACATCAAAATGTGCGTCAGAAATTGAATGACAGTCAAGAAGATGTCAAACGCCTTGAATATGACAACCTGGTTCTTAACCAGTTCGCGCCGGATGACGTACATAAACGCAATAATTCCCCCAAATTCAAAACGGATGACGCATAAACACGCCAAGTTTAAGTTCGGAAATGTATGTCAGCAGCGCGCAAGGCCGGAAATGCGTGGGTGTGCTTCCCGGCACTATCAGCCTGAACACGCTTCGGATCGAGTTTCGTTAAAAATAATCCCGCCCGTCGGCTCGGCGATGTTAAAATAATCCCGGCGCGAACTGGTTAAGGAATCGGTGGAAGCCTTAGAATCTGACAGTATTGTGGAATCCAAGATTGACCGCAAAACTTACTCACCATCAATGAGGATGAAAGTTTTTGACTGTATAGTGAATAAAACACCAACAGGAAACATTCCCACACTCATCAGCAAACTGTCAAAGCGGAGTGGTGTTGAACTTGATAATGTTCCTCAGCGCAGTGCGGTTGAATTAATGGCCAGAGAATTGAGGGCTATAGCTGAGCTTCAAACAGCAGAGGTTCTTCTGGAATCAAAGGATGTGACATTAGGGTTTGATGCGACGACGCAAGAAAAAATACATGTGAATAGCATACACTTCACAACCAAAGATAAATGTGCATACGTGTGTAGCAGCAGCAGTCGATGACTTACCAGGTGGGACATCTGAAGACTACGCCCCAGCATATTTGTGAAACTGTTGATAACTTGTGTGAGACCTACTCCTACTTCAATGAGGAAGCTGACTACCAAGATGTCAGGAGAAATGTTATCAATAATATTACAAATTCACTAACTGACAGATGCGCAGCAAATCATGCTTGCATCAGAATTGTCAACAGTGAGTGGGGAAAATCTCTTAACGAGCTCAACTGCCACTTGCATCCCCTGGATTCCATTGCTACACAAGTTCGGTCGGCCCTAAAAAGGCTTGAAGAATCCAGAGGCAAAGTCTTTGGGAAGGACTGCTTGGCTGGAAATATCATATTGCAGATCAATAAACTTCGATACAAAAATGGAAAAGGGGACCCTCGCGAATTCGTTGCTTTCTTGGACGATCCCTCGAGGTGTCCTCCCCCGGTACCGTGGTAACAGACTTCACATACTCTTCCACATTGGTGGAAAACTAATAGAACATTATGATGACTTTGTTGCCTTACTGAACAGTGGCACATCATGTGGGGGACTACGAAGTGCTATCCTCCACGACTTCAAACAAACCATCGCAATTTGCTGGGCAAATACTTGACAGGGCCATGGATGAGAAGATTTTACACATCCAGTGAGAATCAAATCAACCATATGGATGGCATTGAAGTAGTCAAAAAAGTGATTGCTCAACTGAAAGAGGCAACAGAAGGTACAGGGAGCCTAGTATTGGCAATGGAGGATTTCTTTGGTGATCCAGTGGTTGTTGATGCTACGTTGGCCAAACTTCGTGCTTTGCCGGTCGATCCTCAGTTTGGTGTGCTGATGAAGGGTTGCCTCGAAGCAGTCATCATAGTTTTGGAGAGGCAATACACAAAATACTTCGAACTGGATGTGACGGAGAAGTTGAAGGAAGAGACGGAAAGCACAAGGTCACATAACATTGATGCCGAAGAAATAGTGGGCATGTTTTCCTCGGCCAAACAAAAATCGCCAAATGCTACAATGTGCTACTTATCCTGTAGAATGAGAGCATGTAAGAATAAGACAGTGAACTACCTGGACCAGCTAGAAGAGAAGCGTAGAGAGGAGGTTCTCCGCAAGGCGGTGAAATGGGGAAGGGTACAGAGAAACAGACGCAAGAAGAAACAGAAGGAGTTAAGGTCAGAAATTATAAGGCGGCAGAAGGAGAAGGAGAAGGAACATGCCCGTGACACAAGAGAAAGGAAAAAGCTAGAAAAGAAATTAAGAGAGACTGATTTAAAAACTGTGCGTAAAGAATATCCCAACTTGGACTACTCCAAGAGTGATGACCTGCAAGACATTCTTGATGGCAAAATAGTTGGCAGAAAGGCATGCCATGTTTGGTTCGAAGAGGAAAAGCTTGTAGTGTACAATGCAAAAATTGAGAAGTTCAAGAAATTGAAGCACCAACAGGTTTACAGAGTGGCCTATTGGTCACAGTCAGAAGATTATGACGATGCTACAGATTATGACGTGTCAATGTTCCAGCTAGCAGCGGATATTCTCCATGGAGACTTGGTCTTTTGCTAGGCTATCTGTGGACCTGTAACTAATAAATGTACATCTTGTAAATACTGTAGAACTTCTCATTGAACTTTGATATTTGGTGACTAGATAAAACACTGCAATATAAAATGGATTGTGATGTTATTATAATGAGCACTACAAGAACTTGATTTAACTGTGGATCACCTGGTGCATAAATTTTAACCAAGTTGAACTTATAAAATTATGGTAAGTACTTTTTTCAGACCTAAATGTTTATTTATTACTCATCACATATGATACACTAATCATTAATTAATCATAGCTAATTAGTAAATAAATAACAAAACTTTAATTTCTTTTAAGTCTGTGTTTTATACATGTACTATATTTTTGTAATGTTTTTACATAGAAAAAATATTGCTTACAAACAAAATAGTCAATATCTGTGTGAATTGTTATGTCCGCCATGACTATTAATTAGTTAATTAGCTGTAGCTAATTAACTAATTATACAATTCAATTGCAGGTATTTAAAAGTAACATCTTGTACTCTGTAATTCCTGAAAATTTCATTCAATTCTCTTGATGTTTAAGAAAGTTGTGCTGTTTTATTGAAATATCCTGAAATATCATAAAAGTGACCATAATTAGATCACAGATTTTGCTGTAGGCTATTATAAAAACAATAGGAGACAAAGCGATGATATTCCGAAGATAAATTGGTCATAACTTCCTTAATATTGAAGCTAGAGACATGATTTTGATATCAAAATGTTTCTTTTACCATTATCTATCAGTTAAAAAGGAAAATATTGAATTTGAATTTGTTTGTAACATACCTAAACTTGTATCGTACAAATACGTACAAGTAAATGTAAATATTATCATTAAGTACATGATGTGCATTAATTGTGACGGACAATGTAGTAATATTAATAATTGATGTCCATTCTCAGTACAACAATCACTAGTATTACTAGTACTACAGATATAAAATCCCTGTTGACTGAATTTTCCCAATTTCTCTTAGTTTATCGTTATTGTTAATAATATTAAACTAGGTCACTAGTGATATGCAAATTAATACATGAAGTTAAACTGAGTGATGACAACTAAGTTATGTTTGTATAAACAGGTTGATTTCAGTAATTTTTTAGTTAACAATAGCCATGTGTCAAAATTAAACTTATCACTAATTCAGACATGGCCATGGCGCTTACTTTGCTGGGGACAGCAATTACATCTTAGGGGAAGGCTGTGTGACGAAAATGCCCCAAAACCCAATTTTATGCGAGCCAAAACTTACTAAATTCTCACCTTTTCTGCTAGCATTCAGGCATTTTCGTCTGGTAAATCCTAGTCCACAAATTTGACGTCTTTTTGAGCAATTTAAATCCATGACAGCATGTTCACGCACGTGTATATAAACTGTGCTAAAAATAGACTTACTGGAAAAATCCAACATGGCGGCTATTTGATTTTGTAAAAGCATTGGCCATTGGCCGAAAGTTCTTACATTATTTGTGGACGACTAAGACTGATAAAAGTGATTTAATACATTAAAAAGTTGTTATGAATAGTTATTTAGCTTCTTTAAAAGAGAACTTGGTAATTTCGAAGCGATTAAGAAAGTTAGGAGACTTTTTATGACCACTTTGAAATATCGTCTGGAAAGTCAGTGACTAGTAATAAATATTCATATTTGTGACGTCAATGCATTTTCTTCAATGAACTTGAGGTTTGTTTACGTTCATTGATGGTCTGTAAACATTACAGAAAATTAGCATTCTGGCTTATTGTGTATAATTTATTCACCTTTTAGGGCAGCTTAAGGATACAGAAACCTATGAAGATTAATTTCTAACCTTTTTATTGTATAATTGTGAGAATTTAGAGAATATTTGCGTCATTGTAATTCACATTACTGTAAACTTTACAAATGTGGGCGTGGCCTATTTAGTTGTGTGTATTTTTCGGCGCGCAGTTCAAAGCGTATAAAAGGGGCAAATTTTGTTCATTCTGGGTTCTTTGGTTGATGTGGGTCCACTCTTGCGGACGGTACTGCTGATTTCTAACGTTACAATTGATAGTGCTTTGGGGAGCAAAGAGGAATTTTCTTGGGGAGCTGAGGCTGAGATAGTTTGACAGTAAGTCAACCTTACTACTTGAGTTGGGGAGCCAAGTATTGGGGAGCCAAACTTTGGGGAGCCAAGTTTTGGGGAGCCAAACTTTGGGGAGCCAAGTTTTGGGGAGCCAAACTTTGGGGAGCCAAGTTTTGGGGAGCAAACTTTGGGGAGCCAAACTTTGGGGAGCCAAGTTTTGGGGAGCAAACTTTGGGGAGCCAAACTTTGGGGAACCAGATTTTGGGGAGCCAAACTTTGGGGAGCCTGAGACGTGGAGCAGATAAATAGAGAGTTTAGTTGCTGTGTGTTTACATCACATCAGCTCTAGATATTGATTACTGACTGGAGGAGTCGGATGAAGATAGGCTGACAAGTCTGATTTTCTTGAGGAGTTAATAGGAAAGGCCTGGGGTCTTGGATTTATTTGTAAGAGGCCAGGGGCCTAACACGAGAAGTGTAATTTGTCGAGTAGACAAACCTAAGTTAAGTTTAAAGTATAAAGGCCTGGGGCCTTGGTTTATTTATTAAGGATAGAGGCCTAGTCCTTGCTTCGATTTGATCGACGGGGATAGACGATACCCCGTCCAATTCGATTACTCTGTGTGCGACCTCCCATCCCCTTCCTCCCAATCTCCTCCCCTAATTTAATGTACCTAAGGATTGTAGTATTTAATGAATAGCCACAGTCGTCAGTAAAGTAGTATAAACTTACGAGATTAGTGGAACTCCCTGGATTAGTAAATATAGTTTCTTTGGAGTGAAGACTGGATTGTAAATAATTTTCGAGGTTGTAAATATTGATAGCACCTGATTATAATCAACAATCTATTTGTTTTGCTGTGATTGGAGTTGCTGATTTTGAATTAAATAATGGTTACAGTTTTGTTCTGAATCCCTGTTTTCCCAACCCCCTTATTTAATTAAGTCCAATATCTCGTGGAGTGTTTTCCCCTTGGTAATCTTCGTCATATATTTTGACCCGGATTCACGCCAGCTATCGAGAATTGCTAAACTGGAGAGGCGAAACTCCGGAGGTTTAGGCCTTAACTATTTCGCCTGGTGGCAGCGCTATCTAAAGGTTTCATTGCGGAGTATTATTATTATTCCCCCACAACTCCTCCGAGGTTGTAAATTTCGCCACAGTAGGTTACTGGTACAAAAAAACTTCAAAGTTATCATCTCTGATAATTGTCATGGTTCATATAAGCAAGTAGCAAATGAATAAAGGGAAATTTATATAAAACTCTGACTGTAATTTTCTGAAATATTTTTCTCGCTCGCTCCTAGAAAGCGTATCGTTGCCATCACAACACCAGGCCGGAAAAGCAGTCCACCAATTCAGGTCGTCGTGTGGCATCAAAACAGCTGATACGGCTGTCTTGATCAAGAAATCAGTGTACGAAGGGCAGGTACTATTTAACAGTTATTTGGAAAGAAGCAGGGGGATACTACAACGTGAAGATATTGGTCCACAAAGCTCTAAACAACAAGGCTCCCTACTACATTAAGGAACTACTACATGAATATTCTCCAGCAAGAACTCTTAGATCAAGTAACCAGCAACTTCTCAAGGAACCAATTGCTAAACGAACATGGGGCGCCAAATCTTTTTCTGTTGCAGCTCCTCGACTTTGGAATTAATTGCCACTTGAACTTAGATCATGCCATTGTACAACTAGGTTCAAATCGCTTCCTTGATGTCACAAATTTTCAAGGATTAATTTACTTACTTACTTACTTTACTTGTTGTTGTCTACAGCGCCTTGAGCACCCTGCAGGGTGGATATATGCGCTTTACAAATCTCATTATTATTATATTATTATGTGATATCCCTTGAAGGATAGCTGCGTTTATACCAATACCACAATATTGCCAAGGCACGTAAGTGAGCAGTTCTTTCAGGACCATTGGAAAAACCCTGTACAGCAATTTTGCGGTATTTTATGGAACTTATGAAATTCCAGGTATTAACCTCATTAATGCTACAGCTGTAGAAAAACTACATGTACAGATATGGGGTAATATATTATATATATGTTGATTTGCCGTGAATTTTAATGTTGCGGAGGAAAGAAGAGCCAAATTGGAAGCATGTGGATAAATTAACACTCAGTTTTAGCATTATTCAGCATCTACATGTTCTTAGTCGCCTTTAGGAATAATATTATTGTTATTTCTAACAGGGGCAAGGATGTCCATCTCCCTCTGTACCCTGCTGAGATTACATTGACCTACTGGCACAATCACCAGGTAAAGTGCGCTGATGCGCGAAAAATCCGGGATGTCTTGAAGGAGGCGACGGAGCATCGCATGACGCTTTTTAAGCGGAAGTATGGCCCGTCCCAGGCGGTGGATATCTTGAAGTATGAGCTCCAGATGCTGCACGGCGACGAGTACCACATCAAGGCTGCAGACAGGGCAGTTTGTCCCGACATCCAGTTTGCCCACAGGTTGTTCATTCACATAAACTTTCAGTTACCGGTACTAGAAGAAGACTTCTTGCGATACTCAAACTTCCAACATGAAGTAAAACAGGAGAGGCCAAATTATTTAATTTACATTTATTTCTCGTGAAGGAAAAAAGAGCGAATCAGACAATGAATTAGAAAGAATATGAATTTATAATTATTTTAAAAGTTAAGATCCACAATTACATGAATATCCTCGCATTGACAATGCAATCATGATGCGTGATGTCATACTTAAAAGAAACATGTAATAAGTTTTTTTTTTTGCTTAAATCATTAAAGTTGACAACAACATTATGTGTGTGGTTGTGTTTATTTTCTCTAATAAATGGGGAATTGTTTTTTTTTTTTTATTTGGTCAAACCACTCCGCCCCTCGAAGGGAAGCCTCATTAACAAGAATTGAGTAAGCCTTCATTTGTTTCCGGCTGATCCTAAATATCGAAGGATTTGGACAGCCAAAGTGAAGCTTACCAGAGCGAAGTGGTCCGGGCCTAGTGATTTTCGGCCCTCTGCAGCGACCATTTTGAGCGGTCGTGCTTCGACCGACCTAGAACAGCGCCTAGAAGGACGCTGTTTCGGCTGAAAATAGGCAGTGAGAAAGGATCAACAACCAAAGTGAACAATAAAAAGGCCATAAAAGAAAGTAGAAAAGTTGACCTTTGCTGGTTTGATTTTGACTTAACAAGTCACAGCTACCAGCAGGTTCGCACGCCCATGGGAGAAGGGACTGTGTCAGTAATAATGTTGCAAGGGAAACGTCAGTTAAAAGTCTAAGGTAGCAGGCCAAAACCCATTCCTTCCGAAACGGGAAGAATTTGAGCAAGATATGCATGACTACAATTAACACTCTGTCGACCCAACTAAAACTGTGGCACACCTGTATGAGGAAAATAAAAGGGGGATGTTGAGGTTGTACTTGTGCAGCAAGCTAATTATAGAGAATTCCAGTGACGAATTTCAAAAAGACCCAAAGAAGCAACAACTGCAGACTCACGCACAGTGCATAAAGGAGCGAGCATACAAATTCATCTAATGTTTAAATACTTTTTTCCCCACTTAATGTATATTGACTTAAACCAACTTGCCCCGTATAACACATAAATGTACATGTACATCACAGGACATCAACGTTTGTTTTTTGTGACAAATATAACCTTTTACCCCTGTCTACATGTAATTGTAAATAACTCCCTTTGGCTAGATACATAGGTGCCCAGATTGATCTATTTAAATATGTTTGTTGATATTTGATTAATCAAAAAAATGGCTTATTCATTTTGCATTATTTTTTATAATTTAAAAAGAAAACATGGTTATTATTAATATTTTTGGAGGGAGGGGGATGGGTAATCAGCTGTTTTGTTTAAAGGGGTCAATTTAATAGGTCTCATATGTAAGGCAAGCTTGTAATACATAATGAACAAAATCAAAAATAAGATCCACACAAAATCTATTGTTTGTCATTATATTCTTGTCAGCACTACACAATCTTCTGTGCTCACTTATGGAACATAACATTGCAAAGTTACAATAAAATAAACAGAATCACATGACAATCGAGAATTAACAAATGAATGTTTACAAATTGTGGTCCTGTACCCAACCCTGTACCCACATGTTGGTTGCTGTGGTCCACGAGTGATAGTGCCTGACCCACCCTACAGTTTTATTTTACACTGGATCTGTATTAACCTTATACCCCTGTCACACCGGAGTGCGATCTCACGGCAACCTTACTGCGATGCAGTTTTCATCAAAAACGCAGTGGGGTCGCCGAAAACTGGCAAAAAAACCCCTGAAATCTATGAGGTAGGTAGCTCACAGTACGCTCTTGACTCGCTCACTGCGCTCTCACTACACTCTCACTGCGACCTATGCATTCCCAGTTTGATCATCGCCGCGCTCTCACTGCGCTCCCACTACGCTCTACGCGATCTCGCTGCGACCAAGACGACCTCGCTACGACCTCGCTACGGCCTTATACTACGCACTCACTACGTCCCCACTACGTTCTGTTTGTTTGTACCGCGTTCGCGCGGCGACTATAAATACAACAATCTGTGTCCGGTTGTTTTGTTCTGTTACCCAACATATCCTACATGTATTTGCACTACACTGAGGCTCGATCAGTTTAATCGCAAAAGAGGTGGGTTATTTGACACAGAATGAGCTTTTTTCTGAACTTTGCAGGCCATGTTTTATTTAAAACAAATTGAATGTGGAGGTACCCCTGATAAGATTGATAAAGATCCGGAAGCGCAAATTGAAGATGGACCAAGTGGTGAAGATGACAACGCTGTTGAAGATGAAATTGGAGATGAAATAAAGAGGAGAATTCTCGCAGCGACGATGAAGATGAAATACACAGTGATGAAGATGAAAATCTTCAACACGATATTGTTGATATGCAGGGGCGATTAAAGAAGAAGTATCTCCCTGTAAGTGTTGTATACATGTCCTAAGATTTTGCAAATCATTGTCTCGGTCTGCCCTGTATTCACTGTAGCACCTGGAACTGCATGGTTTTGTTGATTCTTCATTGAATAAACAGTGTTATACAGTGAGCGAGCTTATGTTTCTCCTACATGTATTTGTGAATTTAGAACCGAGTTATAGGGACTTTGTGCTATTCGCACATTGTTTTTGTTCCTCATAATAACCATTATTCAACAGACGTGTCGTCCCGGATACAGGCGTTTCACAATACAGTGTGCTATCAAGTGCTTGCACCCGAGAGTCTAATTGTTTTAGTTTGCACTGCATTGAAGGTGGCAACCTCTTGGTGACACAGAGTATTGTGAATCGTCCATATTATTATGGTACCGGTCAGGCTTCAAATTATAAAAATTATTCTACGTGCACCAGTGCATGCACTCTAAAAAATGTTCATGTGCACCTCCCAAAGGTTACATCATGGAGGAAGGAAAACTTTTCCTTCCTCCATGGTTACATGCAGCTTATGTGAAGAAAACAAAGAGGATCTATAGTACAATGTACATGTACTGTATACCGGTACATGTACACGGGACTACATGTTTGCTTCATGCTGTCCATGTAGGCCTGTCTACTTTATATCTGCTCACTGAAAGAACATGAGGTATTATAAAGCCTTGGCAATGGGCAAAATGTTTTCTTTCATTGACTATAAGAATAAGAATTGGAAGGTAATTTTGTTTTTCATCACAGTATAACGTTGCCTAATATAGGTTTTTAATTTGTTTGAACAGGGCAAACACAGGGCGAGGTTGTGCAATTTGTGCTGCATACGTTACAGGTATTTATCACAGCTGCACGTGAAAGGTTTGTATCATTGTGATATTGTTTAGTAATCATTTTTCTTTTGCAAAGGTCTCAGAAATCAGAATCATTAGAAATGTTACTGAGAAACCTTTTATCCAAATGGTATTTACCGTTATATTTCTAGAATTGTTATGGCACTAAACAACAGAAACAACAACCTGGGACCGTGACAAAGTACATGCTCAGCTTGAAAAAGCTGTGCATGTACTTGACTCTGCACCAATAAAGTGCCAAAATAATGGGTGTCGGACAGTTGACGCTCCACAGATCAACTGCCCTAGGCTAATTTCATCAGGAGTGTAAGACCTAAAATCAGAACAAGGCAGGCTCAACTCAAATCACAAATCAATGGTATGTGTATGTTTGTGTTTGTATTCCTTGTAGCTGTTTTGATTGTTTTCCTGTGAGATCATACCATTACCAATTAAAGGTTCATTAACACACTCTTCTTCGTATAGCTTCTGTATACTTTTTCTAAAGGTAGGATTCACAATTGGTAATTGCTTGAATTATTATGAATGGGTAGATTTGGGGGGTTGTATTTTATAGTAAATATAATTTAACTGACCTGTCCAAAGTTTTACAATCATGGATGCCGAGAAAAAAGCAAGAAAAACGGCGTTCATTTTCAAGCGGTGTCTGGCAGTTGTTCTTGTTATTGGTCTTTTTCGCGACAGCCCTCCCGTGATTGTGAATATATTTTTATAAAATTAGAAACAATTTTTGAGCAATTACAGGATATCTAGCACAATAATTTTGCTGGATGCCTAGCATCATTAATATATTTTGAAATAAGTAAGATATTTCTTAATAATTCAGAAGTAAAAATTGTCTCAAAATGATCTGCAAATGTTGTATCCTACCTTGAATCTCCGGCATATTAAACTTCCAAAATTTGTAATGTTATGTGCTTTTATCTTTCAAGATTGATGTTCGTTTAAAAAAAATTCTTGTGTTTATTGGGATGCGTTCAAACCAGTTTTATAGAAAACTTATCAAAACATCAGTTTATTACTGCAATTAAAAAATCTGACCAATAGACCCGAGATGTAATGATGTCAAGGCTTTGTTTACATATGCGCTTTCTTATAGGAGCAAAGTGGGCACGCCAGACTATGTAGGGACACACTCACTACGTCTTAGGCTTGTTAATGTTCATACATCAGAATATATTTGTTTTCTCACCAGATATTCTCATCAGTGGCAGTGACATAAAATGTGCCGGGTGTGTACCACCCCAAGAAACCAGGCAAGATCCGTGTGGTCTTTGACTGCTCAGCACAGTATGCCGGTGTTGCTCTCAATGATCACCCGCTGCAAGGTCCCGATATGATTAATGGGCTGCTTGGAGTTCTCTGCAGATTTTGTGAGGAAGAAGTACATGTAGCCTTCATGACTGACATCAAGGGAATGTTCCACCAGTTTCATATGTCAGAAGAGAACCGAGATCTCCTCAGATTTCTTTGGTGGGAAAATGGTGACCCGACAAAGGATGTTGTTGATTACCGGATGACTGTGCATCTCTTCGGTGCAGCCAGCTCACCTGGATGTGCCATCTTCGGACTCGGACGAGCTGCCGATGATGGAGAAGATGAGTTTGGATCACCTGCAGCAAACTTCATCAGGAGAGACTTTTATGTCGATGATGGTTTGAAGTCGGTTTCAACAGTCGATACGAGGACATTGCAGCAGGTGGTAAAACAAAACACACACTTCAGTCCAGCAAATCGGGGGTAAGGCGGCTTACCAGAACAAGCAGCAAGGCCTTCTATCACAGAGGGTCGGATAAAAGTGGCGTGGAAGACACATTTACGGCATATATTCAAAATCAGTTTGAGGTGTCCAACCATCTAATTCACTACGTTGGAAATCGTGCCAATATCTTATTTGAAGGTGGGGCCTCTACATTTTTCCATCTGGATCATATTAGAAAGTTTGTAACTGCACTGCCTGATCCAAATAATCTTCTGAAGGCGGTAGCAGAAGACGCAGGAGACAAAGTTTATCAAGCTGAATTAAGGTCAATTGGCATCATACATAAATGTATAACCGAGCCACTCTGGACAGCTGTTAAGAATGCTGACAATATCCTCTCCCTCAACAACATTTTGCATGAAGTGCAGCTGAGATTGACTGAGTGGAAAGATGATGCGGTCATAATACTTGAAGGAAAGTCAGCAATTGAGTCTGTTCCAGTTATCGTTGATGAAATCTATAATGTGCTGTTTGCAGAGGAAGATGATGAGGACAGCTATGCGATCAGCATCCAGGCATTAGAGCTCATGTGTTGTGCCATACTTCAAATCCTAGAACGCCAGTGCAAAGACCAGTTACCGGGTGGTGAATATTGGCATCCTACCCAATCTTTTCAGCAATCCTTCGCAAATGTACCCAGTACAAATCTGATCGGAGAAAGGGATTTTGCTATATTGGATATGCTTGTTCGACAGAAGCCTTCAGCACGTGTAATCACCTTGGAAGTCTTAATAATGTGGGTAAATAATAAGACTGCTGACTGGGTACACAGATTAGAGCCGTCCAAACGTGAAGAACTAATGCAAGAAGCTAGATCAATTTCCCTAGGAATGCTGCTACGATACAAAGAGAAGATAGCGCAAATAAAGCAAGACAAGTGGAAAATATGGCAAGGAAAGCAAGCCCAAAGAGAAGAAAAACAGAGGACGCAGTCAATTGAGCGGTCACTTAGGAACAATTGACTTAAGAAAATACTGAACTTAGGCATTATTAATTATCCTAAGTTAAGAACAAAAAGTTGGGAATTTATTAAAAGTTCCTATCTTTAATTAAAAGTTGCGATCTTTAAAGTGAGTGAAAGAGGCTGACCTTTGACCCAGTGTATTCACTTGAAATTGTCTGCAGCTTGGAAATAGAGAGAGGTTCCACACAAAGTCATATTTCTGTAAGTATTTGCTTCATAAGTCAATATTTTATTAATATCAGTCTAGTGTAAGATAGAAAATGAAAATTATTATACATAGAGAGCTTGCAGGTAAATCAGGATATTGCATTTTCTTGTGCTTGATTTCAGCCTCAGTGAGTGCCTCAAAAAAAGCACAGTAAATCCCCATACAAACTTATGCATGGGAAACCTTTGGTAAATTAAACTGTACATTCGCAAATAGCAGGAAAAACTAATAATAATAATGCCTTGGCTTTTTTTCATATTAAAACTTTTTTGTTTCATTGCCTATGCCTCTAGTCTAGTCTTACTCTTAGGCTTTCTTGTTTTAATTGTATTTAGAAATCTAGGCCAAAATTCAAGGAAACGTTAGACTGACGTTTGTCTTTTATTTGACTTTCACTGAGTTTGTGAAAACAACTTCCCTTGACACGCTATGATGAGGCTATGTTTTTTTGGTTGACAAGAAATGCTCTCTTCCATGGTTGTCTGTCTAGACTAGTACGAACACATTTAAGGCCTATTTATAATAAGCTTAACTAATAAGTAATAGACTTGGGCCTAAAGCTAGCCCTAGCTCAGGCCTACTGAAAACGATTTTGTGTAAATTCATTATTTCAAATTTACGTGCAGAAAGTGCATTTTCGACGCCATGCAATTACCATATCACAACATTGGGTTTATGGTTACACTGAACAAGTTTTACATGCGAAAGTATGTGACAACTTGTAATTGAGAGTAAGTTGGGCTTATTTTTGAAAGATTCTTACACATCGCAATCCTTCCAAAAGCAAGCTTATTATAAAAACACCATAATCGCTAAAATAAAAGTAAGTTTTGTTTACATTTAAGCACAAAACCAGGTCTGTGGAGTGATTACAAATATACTGCCGAATTCAGCAGCCATAAACAATTTTGATTCAGTCTAGCTTTATGAGGTGGCAGAACTAGGCGTCTTTTAAATATTATTAAAGGCGAGATATCTTTGGGTGTGTGTGTTTTTTTAAATTATTTTGTTTTGCTTCCTTGGTGCAGTAATTAACATCAATTTGACACAACCTATCATTGTCTTGTTTTTGCTTCGTTGTGTACAGTTTGGCACCTTTTCGTAGGCCTACAGATATGGATTCTAGCGAGGAAATACTGGAGGATAAGCCTAGTAGTGTTCTAATTATTAAGGCCAAAAAAAAGAAACAAGTCTGGCTCAGTAGGTAGCTCGAAAACCAAAATGCGTTTTTGTGTCTGTTTTTTGTGATATGGATTTTCTGCAGAATACAGGGGTTGCGCTAGGTTGTTGGACCATAGGTGCACAAAGTGTATGTTTGATTTGAATGTTGGTATTTGGGTCATTTTGCTATATTCTATGATAGTTTTGAAATATGTGAACTAACAAATTCATGATTTTTGACTTTTTATTTTTAAAGTCAGCACTACCCCTGGCAGAATATGCCTCAAATTACACAAAATGACTCAAATCAGTTGCATATTATGTTTACTGTATTATTTAGGTAATAACAGTGCGAGGACCCGATTATTACTGCGTGATAATGACCGGGTTGGGGGATGACTGCTGGTAATGGATCGAGCCAAGGCGAGGTCCAAAAATTGTGAAAATGCTCCAAATTTCGTGACTTTTCTTTCGGCGATATTTCCAGCGTTTTGTGTTCATGTTTAGGGGCCATGTTTTAGCTTATGCATGGTACCCTGTCTCTTCAATATGTGTTGTTATTATAACCCATACTTTGAGACCACACTAGCAGACCACTGATGCCCACCATGCATAGCAACTCGCTGTCGTTAACAGACGACACGCGCATTTTGGGTTTTGGGTTGGTTTTTTTTATCTCGCATGTTGTTTTATCACAGGCTAAAAAGCGCCGAAAACAGAACTTCAGAGAAGAAGAAAAACTTGCACTTCTGCAGTTTGTGCAGGACCACAAGCGCCAACTGATGGGCAAAGCTGGCCGGCCGGGTCATGGAGATGATAAGGTACATGAGCCATTAAAACTTAGGGACCATTCATTATTTTGACCTGAAAACAAAATGACCCCTCTATATTTCCTACCACCCCTCTTAAGAATAATTGATTAAGAGCATGAAAGTAAATTTCTCTAATTATTGTCTGATCACTAGAGAAACTCTTAAACCACTACTCTAAATGGAACCACAGAGCTACTGTGTTGGCCCTATGCAATAGTGATGTGTGAGATAAGAGCTAAGATTACAATGTAAGCTAGCGCATAGATCTATGTGTTCGTATTTGTGGGTCAGGTAAAATAGCATAATCATTCATGACAGATGAGAGGCAACATTTTCTTAGTCATGCATGACTACAGCAGACCCTTAAAAGTGATGTGCACGAATACTTATTTTGTTTTTCAAAACAACCTATGTTCTTTGTTTTTTTATTAATATTAACGTGGATATTTTAAAGTTTTGATTATTTTGAATGGCACACTGTAGAAGTGGGTCCTTATAGCTGCTGCTGCATTTTTTTCATACAGCGATAAAACAAAAATCAATTTTGCTTATCGTTACTGTTCTGTCGAAACCTTGTAACTCCATCCAGATTGACCCCTAGGGGCACATGAATTCATAGTAAACCTTAATAGATGGTCAGAAACAAATGTTACTTTATGGACGATCGTAAATGTTGCTTTACATCGATAAATGTAAAATTTTTCTCATATAAGGGGTTTTCCGGTCTGACTTCTCAAAACTTGGTCACAATGATTATTGGATAGTGGATCATCTGTGGTAATTAGCGAGTTGGGGTCTAACTTGGGCCCTATGGCCGTTTCACTTCAATCACCCAACATTGTAGCATATGATTTGCATTTTGTGAGTTTGTCAAGATATTGCTTCCCTCGGGGTGTTCAGGATTCTTTGGTCCAAGGTCCCACTCAAGCTGTGTGACCCACCCAGTATGGACTACAATTCTAAAAATATCCTAACATTGGTGCATGTACATGAAACTTTGTACATGTAGTCAACATTCAGAGCTAAAATTTTTTGAAACAATTTTTGCGGTCATCCAAGGTAAAATTATTTTTATGGTCAGTTTTTGACCCTTTATAAAATGGTCAAAACCTGTCTTGAAACAGTCGCGCGACTTGTTTTATGTCCAAGGAATATTTTTTGCTGTATAAGTGTTTGATGCTTGAAAGTTTGTTGGGTATGACATTTCCAAATTTACTGCATGCGTACATGCGTATCATATTTTTGTTTATAGTTGTTGGTATGAGCTTCTGCAACCTTGGTGCTTTGGTTTATCTTGTAATGAATTGTTTAGATTTTTCTGCCCTACAGGAAGCCTGGTACACTCCGGGAATAGGATGTCATTCATCAACTGGGTGGATAGAGGAACGTCCGGCGCAGTGAGACTCGAACCAAAACAACCATAACTCATCCAAGCAAAAATACATTGATTGCTGCCACTTTACCGGGTAGGTGATTAATAGGGATGAGTACACCCTCAACTCATCTGAGCTATATCTAGAGATTGTGTAATGCTAGGCTGGCTAAATGTAGAAATTCTTGACCAATCAAATGTTAAGTATGTTAGGATATGAATTGGTATATGAAAAACCGGATGCCTTTGGGCGAAAAGCTTGTTGACAAATTAATCATTACTGTAAAGGATTGGATAAAAAGTATCTAATAATTATTTTATTACTGGTCGGAAATGATCACCAGTAAGGGTATGTTCATATTTGATACTTCAGAATTGACAACTTTAGAACTAAAAAATCAGAACAAGATTCCATGAAAAGCTGAGTAGCATGAACATGAATGAATTCATGTATTCCATGTTAGCAAATATTTGCGTGTGAAAATGAATAGAAAATCAATTGTAACACACACACTGCCTTTTATCGGCATTGAACCTTAATACATGATTAAGACTTAATTGCTCGCGCATAGGACGGAACTGGCAGCTTAGCTGATCGCATTTCCCGAATGTCTTTTCACTATTACAATACTGTTGCGTTTTTAAAATAATTTGGTTGATGTGCCTAGTTTTCAACATTTTATTTCTTCTTCACCTCTGGTCTACAGGTACAGGTACAGGAATTTTTTTTTTTTTTAGAGATCCACAAAATGGAATCAAGTACTTTGTTATATACAATATTTTAAATAATGCCATTCCACTGTTAAATTGAATATGCATGTGTGTTTAGGTGTATGTATCTTTTGTTAAATTTCACAGAATCTGATCTCTCTGACGAACAGTGTAAGAGTATGGCAGAGTGGCTGAAGCACAACTTGGCACCAGTAGCTCGGGTGACATCCTTCATGGAAAAGACTGCTGTCAAGAGGGCAGAGTGGATTCGCAACAACCCTGGTCAACCATTTGACAACATCCTACAAGAATATCCACGGCTCTTTGACACACCTGGCATGGTTAGTACCAATTACACACAAAGCAAATAGGGCACCACTGCCCAGCAGTGTTAGCCTACTGTACCTACCACTTTGGGGCCTAATTTTGGTCATGTAACCTGTGGTGGTTACTGGTGCAGGCACCCCTCCCTATGTAACCTTTCAACCTGCCTGCCATAGAAGATGATTGCAAGAATGACAAACCTTGCCCTAAGATGTTAGGGTGGTGTTGTGGATTGAGTGGCTGCTCATCCCCTCTGCAGACCTCTTTTTGACTCCACTACCGGTCAGGGTTGCACCTGACTGGAAAAAATGTGATGCAGTTGTGGATGGTTTCAGAATTTCTGGCATTGTTGTATAGTGGGTCGATTCGGATTGTTTGAACTGGTGTTTCGGCACGGCTGTGTTGTTGGGTGGCTCCTCAAATAATGCTCCTACTCTATAACTGTTGAAATGATAAAAAACTCATCCTGTAAACTTTTGCTTTTCTCGGCATCCATGATTGTAAAACTTCGGACAGCTCAGTTAAACAATATTTACAATGAAATACAACCCCCTTAATCTACTCATTAACGATAATTTAAGCAATTACCAATAGTGTATCCTACCTTTAACAAGTCATTTACACCATCCTTACTCCCCCTTGCTATATGCCACTGCTGAATTGCCCCAACCCCCTTTAGGCCTGAACATTTTGTTTTGTCATCTCATGCCTGTCCACACAATTTTTTATGGGGGGTGCGAATTTGTACTGATGGGACCAAAAATGCCAAAAACCCATTTTCGTCAACCCATTTTCGTGTGCCAGTACTGTTATTTCTACATCAAAATACCATTATTTAACCGAGGGGGGTTGGGGGGTGGGGAGGGGGGTTGGGGGGTGGGGAGGGGGGTTGGGGGGTGGGGAGGGGGGTGCGTCCACATCCGTCGTCCCCCCCCTGCATCTACATGCACCATCAATTGGGGATCCAACTGTGGCAAGAAACAACCATTCCCTTTCCACGTAGTACGTGTAGTTTGCCATTATCAAGTACCTTTTTTTTCATTATTCAAATCTTAAAAAACATCACTTTGCATTTTTTTTTAAAGTGGCTCTTCCACTTTTTTTTCTTTAGATGAAGCCAAGTTGCAAACCCACACGCCACTCAAGCGACGCAAAAAGGTGGAAACTACCGACTACATTCAGTTTTTAAGAGAGAAGTCGGAGAAGGAATATGCTCTAAAACAGCAGCAGCTTGAGCTCGAGAAAGAACGGTTTGAACTTGAGAAGAAAGAACGGCAAGCCAAGCTGGAACATGACTCACAAATGATGCAGCTTTTGCTGAAACTAGTGAAGAAGGAAGATTGAATTAAATGTATTTCTTCTTTTCTCAGTTGTTGCCCAGTATTTAATATTTATTACTATTAACTGTTCATCCAGTTTTACTACATTTAGGCTTACAAAATGTTGGGACACAACAGTTCATAATTGAGGATGAATCCAATGTTTAGATGGTGTCAATTTTGCAGGATTGAGGATGGTTTTTAGCCAAAAGTGCCTGGGGTTAGGGTTAAAGGTCAATGGTTGGCATAATGAAAATTAAACCGAGCCCAAGAAATTCAGAACAAATAAAAGTAAACTCCAGAAATTAAATCAATGGTTGTTGCATTGTACATGTATGTATTACTGGATTTTTATTTTTTTTGTCAACTATACAAAAATCTGGTCGAGTTCATTTGACAAATAGAAACCAGTAATTTTGTATTAAAGTGTGGGAACTATGAGGAATTTAAGGTAGATCTTGACGAGGCGATGATTAAATACAAAGGCACAGGTTTGTCGAGTTTTCATGCCCCTCAAGCCAACAAAGATGGGGTTAAAGGTCTATGCCGTCTGCGAGGCATCTTCTGGCTACCTTGTCAACATGATGATACATTCATCAAGTGGCCAGAAGATGCAGAGCATCTCCATGAAGATGATGGAGCCATTCTTGGGCCGTTACCATCACCTCTTTTGTGATAAGCTATATACTTAGGCATCCCTCGCAAAAGAGCTGCTGGAAAACGAAACATACATCTGTGGGGCTGTCAAACGGTCATCCAAAGGCCTCCCAGTGGATTTATCTACCAACGCGGATACCAACCCCCACTTGCACAAACAGATAGCCCAGCTCAACAAGACACCAAGGGGCACCATGTACTTCCGGCAGCAACGCCAACTCACCGTCGTCCTGTGGAAGGATACCAAGGTGGTATCTCTCCTTTCTACTTGCCACCAAGCCTACCGAGACAGAGCAAACGATGTTGTCATCAGAAAGGTAAAAGAACCAGGGAGCAAATACTCCACAAAGAAGGATGTCTCCTGCCCTCCCCATGCCACAGATTATACAAGATACATGGGTGGAGTTGATATAGCCGACCAACTGCGTGCCTACCACACCTGTAGTCGTCAATCGATGAAATGGTGGGAAAAGATCCTCTACTTCATTGTTGGTGTGGCACGGGTCAACGCCTGGATATGCAGCAAGCAATTCAGGAAGGATGACAACGAGCCAATCACCAACAAGCATCGGCTCTTCACCGTGGCCATCGGCACCTCTCATTGCAGGTTTCGCTGAAGGAACACCAGCCTACCAACCCCTGCTGCCACCCGTGCCCACCATCAATGGCCCCAAGCATCGCTGCATTCGAATGCCCTCCAAGCATCCCAAGATGTGTATTGAGTGCCGTCGTGTAGTGTCTTCTCTAGAAATTCACAAGACATCGGTTTCACAGAAACAGTCGAGCATGAAATCCCCCTCGTGGATGCAACACCGTTCCGGCTCCCATACCGGCGGATTCCGGCAAGTCAGTTCCAGGAAGTCAGAGAACACATTGCTGACCTTCGAGAGGCAGGTATAATCCAGGCAAGCGCGAGCCCGTATGCATCACCCATTGTCATCGTACGAAAGAAGGATGGAGCAATCAGGATGTGTGTCGATTACCGTCGCCTTAACTCAAAAGCAGTCCGTGATGCATACCCACTACCTAGAATAGAGGAGACTGTAGACGCTCTTGGAAGTGCCAAATATTTTTCAAGCCTAGACCTGACATCTGGATACCTGCAAGTAAAGGTCGCAGAACGCAATAGGCCCAAAACTGCCTTATATGAGTACAC
This sequence comes from Crossaster papposus, assembly GCA_037893245.1. Taxonomy (NCBI): domain Eukaryota; kingdom Metazoa; phylum Echinodermata; class Asteroidea; order Velatida; family Solasteridae; genus Crossaster; species Crossaster papposus. Next base: position 669,256 of record JBAIAA010000217.1, on the reverse strand, counting down.
CAGAATGCCATTTGGCTTGATGAACGCCCCTGTGACGTTCCAGAGGCTGATGATGACTGCATTTAGAGACCTGAATTTTACAAGCGTTCTACTCTACCTGGACGACAGTCGTTTTTAGCTCAACTGTGGAAGAGCATGTACAACGGCTTGAGGAGGTGTTTCGTCGGTTGAGCAAACATGGGCTAAAGCTCAAGCCTTCGAAGTGCCACTTACTTCAGGACACAGTACACTACCTTGGCCACGTGGTGTCCGCAGAGGGCATCGCCACGGACCCTGACAAGACATCAGCAGTAACTGAGTGGCCCACTCCGAAGTTTAAGAAAGATGTGAGAAGCTTTCTCGGATTTACCGGGTACTACCGCCGCTTCATCCGTAACTACTCCAAGATTGCATCGCCGATGTTCAGCCTCATTGGTGGAAAGAGAGGAGTAAAAGATCCCCCATTTGTGTGGAGCGAGGAGTGTCAAGTTGCCTTTGATATCCTCAAGGAAAGAATGACGACTGCACCCATCCTGGCGTATGCAGATTATAATATCCCCTTCACGGTGATGACTGATGCGTCTGGTGCAGGATTGGGAGCAGTACTGTCCCAGCAGCAGGAGGGAAAAGAACGTGCAGTGGCATATGCCAGTCGCACGCTCTCGTCGTCCGAGGCTAAGTACCCAGCCCATAAATTGGAGTTCAAGGCGTTGCATTGGGCCGCAACAGAGAAGTTTAAGGATTACCTATATGGCCACGAGGTAACAGCATTGACAGACAACAAACCTCTTACGTACATCATGAAGAACGCCAAGCTCGATGCTCATAGCCACCGGTGGGTTAGCGACCTTTCCCACTACAACTTAGACATCAACTACAGACCGGGCAAATCTAATGCCAATGCTGACTCCCTCTCGCGGATTCCAAGGTCCGAAGTAGTCAAAATCCTCGATGCAACGGAGGGTGAAAAGGGCTTTTAGTGGGACAGTAACCCCCAATCCAGTAAGCAGGTCGTATCCTGTCCTCTGGTGAAGTCTCAGCAGACTACCAAAGGTCAGACTAGTGAGATGACAGATGCATGCCGAGAGTCGAGTAGCGACAGCAATTCCGAATTGGGTACAAAGATTGCTTCCAGTTCCAGTCTGAAGCAGGCTCAACTCAATGATATGAGTATCCAGACAACACGTCCACTTGAACTTGTCTGCATCTATTTCTTGGGACTGGAGAGGTCCAAGGGGGTTATGAACACATTCTAGTCGTCACGGACCACTACACCCGATATTTGCCAAGCCTACCCCACTAAAGATGAGAAGGCAACGACTGTGGCGCGAGTGCTCTGGGAGAAGTTTGTGGTCCATTATGGTATTCCAGATAGACTGCACTCGGATCAAGGCAAATGTTATGAATCGGCGGTGATCCAGGAGCTGTGTAAGCTTCTCGGGGTGAAGAAGACGCGGACCACTCCATACCATCCTCAGGGAAATGGTATGACAGAGCGCTTTTATCGCACCCTGTTGTCAATGCTCGGAACATTGGAACCAGAGCAGAAGTCGAATTGGGCCATGCATGTTGGGGCGCTTACCCATGCATATAACTGTAGTCGGCACGAGTCTACTGGACACTCCCCATTTCATTTGATGTTCTTGCGGAAACCCAAACAACCTGTTGACCTCCTACTCCCAGTGCCGTCGTCGGATGATGCAGAAGAGGCCAACACCAACCGAGATTACCCAACGTACATCAAGCATCTCCGGCAGCACATGCGTCAGGTGTACCGTGATGTTCAGAAAACCGCCGACAAGGCCAGGGCAAAACAGAAATCTGGGTATGACAAGAGAGTCCATGCAAGTGTCCTACAGCCAGGCGATAGAGTTCTTGTGGCTAATAAATCTCAGCGGGGGAAATGCAAGCTGGGAGACTGCTGGGAGAGCACTCCCCATGTAGTGGTACGCAAGTTGACGGATCTACCAGTGTACGTTATCCGGAAGACAGCATCTGACAAGACCAGAACCGTTCATCGCAACTTACTCATTCTCTGTCCCTTTGATGTGTCTGAGGAAGATGACAGCACCCAGCACAGTGTCGCTCTCTCTGATGAGTTTGAATCAGATGTGTCCCACGTTTCTGACACTGATGGACCCACCTTAGCAGAAGATAGGCGTCTGTAAACTATGTATTTTTAGTACATGTAAAACACACGTTTTATTTGTATATCACATGAATTTGTGGCGGCCATTTTGAATTTTGGTGGCCACTTTGTATCAATTGTCTGTCATGATTTTTGCTATATGTTCTTGGCTTTTTGACATTTTATGAAAATGTGCCTTCCATTTCCCCAAAAATGCCACTAAAGTCTGGCAGCCATTTTGAAATGTGGCGGCCACTTTTTAAGCATAAAAGATGGGTTTCATCAACTGTCGATGCTGTTTTCTTGATTTATTTTTAAAATTGTCATTCCTAGAGGTTTTATTTGCTATATCTCTAACACACTATGGACTTATTGTGCGTTAATTGGTAATGCCAATGGTCACAAAATTTGGAATTGTAATTGCGTATCTAAAACAAAGCCTTTGAGCGATACAAATTTTGTTATAACTTTTGTTCCGATATAAACCCTATACAGCTTGTAGACCCATCATTTGATTTCAAATTTGGAGCCCTTTCAGATGATATAAAAGTGTATTTGTTTTGTTTCAAATTTCATGAATCTGCCTATCAAAGTTGATGATATCTTTCATCATGGTCAAAAAATGTAGCTGTTGAATAAAAACAGGATTATTTAATTATTTCTTGTCTTTGGTATTTTCAGAGCTGGTTTGTCTGAATCCCTTGCAACTCAGTGAAGCATACGTCAAAGAAAACAAGGTAAGTGTCTTTTTGAACTCTGCTTTGATAAAAGGCGTATACACTGAATCTTATTCCGCACCACTGTTGGCGTAATGATGGGAGCAAATATTCATCATTCTAATGATAGTATGAGCTTAAGTATTTCTATGCCTCAAATACATTTCCGAGAAAAAAAATCAAACGATTTTCCACTGTGCAGTCTTTAAATTCATTCAACATCAAAGTGACTGTTTCTCACAATATACAATCATTAGGACAGTGTAACTTCATATAATTATAACGCACCACTTTCTAATGAAAAGTCGCAAATGGGTTTGCATCTGTGTCCTATTCTGGGCCGAATTTGTCACTATGTCATTGGTAATTGATTTTAGACAAGATTCTGGTTTTTTTAAGAAAAAAAGGCACGGTGCCCATATCCGTACCAAAAGCACTTAATGGAAATGAATGTGTTAAATTGAGTTTCACTTTCCGTCACGATTTTCCCAGTATGATTGAGCACATCTTAATGAAATCATTCATTAACTATTTACATATAGAATGCTGCTGATGTTGACAAAGCTACATGACCAAACCCCTAGAATCGCCTCATCTGGTCATTTTTCTGCACAACGACACAATCCAGCAAGTAGTTGTGTGTGGGGACAATGTCAAGGTCGTTTTCAACCCCACCACTGCCGTTGATGCATTCCTCTTACTGATTGGGGTTTACTTCGCATTCGACCTGGAATATCCTAAAATCTACTTTCAAGTCTTGGGATTTTCTCAACAGTATATTGTTGGAGAAAAATATACTGGTATTACTTCCAGCAAGTTTCATCAATTTACAACAAAGTTTGAGAGGTTTTAGCTGTCAGGTTAATTTTGTTGTTTTTCCATATACAGTCGACTCTCGCTAGTACGAAAACGGATATAACGAAATTCCGGTTATTACGAAAATTATCCTTGGTCCCGGCAAAACTGTGCACGTTTCTATGGGGAAATATTCGCTTATAACGAAAACGGATTGTACGAAATTCCTGTTACAACGAAAGGTTTTATTAACCCCGTGAATAAAAAAGCATTGTTATTGATCCATTTATAACGAAAGCTTACAAATCATTTTAAGCAAAAAAAGCCTAAAATAACACCAGAATGCTGGACTGCGTGCCAAATGAAAGTTGGGTTATTTCACAAAAATAGGTGTAATTTTGGAATGACTTGACAAAGTAACTTAATCTTTATCTCATAATAATGACAGAAGTTTTCACGAGTATAAAGCTTGTTAGAAAAGTTCTTTGTTAAATTAAATTTAACTTCAAATTTCCTCCTTTTTAGCTCACCGGTTCATGTCAGTATTGCCACAATTGAGCTTACATATGAATTTGTGCTGTTCACATAAGCGTTTTCCTGTGATGAAAAAGAGACCAATAGCAGCTCTCGGTCTATTGTCGACTGTTTCACCCGCACATCGCTTGCGCCATTCGTTTACACGTTTTTTTTTTATTTTGGCTACTGCAGACCTCCCGTGTTCAAAGACAGATTTTCTGTATTTACAGAGCAGGTAAGTATAACAAAAAACGATATATCTGTTACTTGGTTGTTAACCAGTTCGCGCCGGATGACGTATAAACGCAAAAATTCCCCCAAATTCAAAACGGATGACGCATAAACACGCCAAGTTAAAGTTCGGAAATGTATGTCAGCAGCGCGCAAGGCCGGAAATGCGTGGGTGTGCTTCCCGGCACTATCAGCCTGAACACGCTTCGGATCGAGTTTCGTTAAAAATAATCACGTCCGTCGGCTCGGCGATGTTAAAATAATCCCGGCGCGAACTGGTTAAAGAACAAACTGTGTTATTCTTATGTAGTAATTTTATCTTGAAATACTGTAAAATTAGACCAAAAAAAACTTCAAAAGTCGCAGCGAAAATGTTGCCGCGTTTAGGCGACGCTACGTGTTTGTTGGACCGTACCATTTTGACAAAAGGAGGCTGGTCGCGCGAGCAGTTTATGCATACGGAAGTGGCTTGGTATTTAAAACAAAACTTCTGGATTAAATGATCTACCGGTACTAATTTAATGTTAAATTTAATTAAATTGTAGACTAGAAATCTCAATCATGCTTTTTTTTTGTTGTAACAACATGCTGCCTCTGGTATTTGGTAAAAGATCATTTTTAACAAATAAAATTGCAAAGGAAATTACAAATTTATGTTTCTTTAATTTCATGAACCTGTTTAATAATTTTCTGCTACTTAGTACTAGTACTTGATCAGTTGACAATCTTTTAATTTTGTTTTTAACTGTTCAGGGTTATGAATTTGAGGGACAGAAGTGCTGAACGGAGGATTGACTACCGTGTCCTCCACAATGGTGGACCAGTGCTAAGGCCTTCTCGGTTATCAAGCCAAGCAAAGTGGTCAACTTCAGAGCTCTTTCGATTAGAGGTCATCGACGAAAGAGTAACTTCATCTGGATCTGAGGAAGTGAAGGTTCATTACATCGGCTGGGATGACCAATATGATGAATGGCGACCGAAGTCGGGTGTTGTTGACACCTCAGCCGAAAGTGAGGAAACAGATGCGTTGAATTTGCTAAAGATTGACCTGAAGATACAGGTAAAGGAAAACCTCCACCTTTCTAGAGTAAGAGACTCCAAAATAACAATTCACATTCCCGTTCAGAGAGAGACTTTTCAACTATTCATTGATACTGTTGGAACCTCTGAAGACAGTTTAAAGAGAGGAAGAAGAATCTACCGTGCCACACACAAATCCATCGCCGAGTTTTTGGGCTGTGACTGGTGGTTTCGTATCGTCAACGCTGCAGGAGACTTTGCGTATGCTGAGGAAGAAACAATTCAAATTTGGCTTCACGAGCGGAGGTGTTTGGAGGAGTATGTCCTGACTGAGGGAGGAACTCTTGAGACGCGGCTCTTCCATAGAGGGTATCTCCTAGCTCTTCGTTTTGTAAAGCTAGTAGGAAACCGAAGTGCATTTCATAAATTAGGTTTGAATGTGTAAGATGCATTAGGCAGTGTTGTCCTGGTAGCAATTTGGTAAAAGTATTTTATATAGACTGGGAACATTTCTAAACATTTACATTTTAGTGAATAGTTCTGAATAATAGTTTCCAGGTCAAAATGGCTTCACTTTTGAAGTTGTTTGTTTGTATTCTCATCCTAGGTTTGGGGGGGAAATTCTTTGGTACATGCAACCGCTATCCAGATGTGGATTCTGATTGGATACTAGAAGTCAACAATTACGCAATTTATTTAATGATAAAGGAAAGCAAGCTTCCACCTGGGGTGGGTCAGGCAGAGTCTGTGCTGAAAAAAATATGTGAGCAGAATGACATCAATTTTGACTTTCTGGATGGGGAAGTGACTCAACGTTTGAGACACACAATCAAACGTATCATGAATCCTTTTTCTAAGGCTTTCAGAAGTGGTGGTAAGCAAGCTAAAAAGTATATATGGAAAAACTAGAAAACACGATCTATAAACTGAAATTAGGTGGGCTAAAACGGAAAATGGAACACGAGCTCGAAAGCAAAAAGAAGCGAAGAAAAATTGCAGAAAACGATGCAAAAGAAGCAAAGCAAAAGGCGAAAGAATACAAAATTTCAGTTAAAAAAGCTCAAACAACACTGCGAAGACTAATTAATTGGAAGGCGAACCAATCGTAGACGAGTACAAATAAGAAGAAATACGGAAGAACGTGGGCGAATCAAAAGAAAAAAGATCTGAATGACACTGTACAGTTTACAAAGGACTTGCTCACAAACGAAGGAGTTGCAGTAAAAACAATGAAGGTTGAAGACATGTATGGCAATATTGTTCAATTTCCTGATTTCCCAGTCGAAGACGAACATAAATCATCGATCAACAGAATGTTATACATTAAAGATAGTTTCATGATAGCAGATAAGGCCTACCAGGAAATGTCACTCAAGGGGGATCTTTTCCATCATTGTATGCTCTTCAAGCACGTATGAAAGAACTCAAGTCTTTTTGGTGTTCATACATTGCCAAATGGCAAGGGAGTGCAAGAAAGATTAGAAGACAAATTAAGACGTACTATTGTGAATATGCCCCCGACTGAAGAAAACGAACTTGTAATTAATATTACTGGTGATGGCACTACTGTCGGTTCCCGTATACATGTGACAAATTTTGGCTTTGTTGTCACTACACAAACATGGAGGTCAGGTGATCTTATTCTTGCAACAGCCAAGGTCCCGGGAAAAATATGATTCTATTTTGGAGGTACTTCAGAATGTTGTAATGGACACTAAACCTTGCAGTCCATAACTGTTGTGACGAAAATGCCCCAAAACCCAGTTTAATGTTAGCCAAAACTCACTAGATTCTCACCTTTTCTGCTAGCATTCAGGCATTTTCGTCTGGTAAATCCTAGTTCTCTTTTATTCTGCGAATTTGACGTCTTTTTGAGTAATTTAAATCCATAACTGTGCTAAAAATAGACTTACTAGAAAAATCCAACATGGCGGCTATTTGATTTTGTAAAAGCATAAGCCATTGGCCGAAAGTTCTTACATTATTTGTGGATGACTGAGACTTTTAAAAGTGATTTAATACATTAAAAAGTTGTTATGAATAGTTATTTAGCTTCTTTAAATGAGAACTTGGTAATTTCGAAGCGATTAGGAAAGTTAAGAAACTTTTTATGACCACTCTGAATTATCGTCTGGAAAGGCAGTGATTGGATAATGAATATTCATAACTGTGATGTCACTGCATTTTCTTCAATGAACTTAGGGTTTGTTTACGTTCAGAAAATGAGTATTTTGGCTTATTGTGTATAATTTATTCACCTTTTATGGCAGTTTAAGTATACAGAAACTTATGAAGATTAATTTCTAGCCTTTTAGCCGATATTGTATTGAATAATTGTGAGAATTTAGGGAATATTTGTGTCATTGTAATTCACGCTACTGTTAACTTTACAAATGTGGGCGTGGCCTAATAAGTTGTGTGTATTTTTCGGCGCGCAGTTCAAAGCGTTATAAAACGGGCAAATTTGGTTCATTCTGGGCTCTTTGGTTGAAGTTGATCTACAGAGTTGTAATTGTGCTGCTGGTTTCCAAAGAGTGTGTAGAAATATTGGGGAGCAAGGAATCGATTTTAGGGAGCAAGTTAATAAGTTACTGAGTCAATAGTATAGGGGAGTACATGTATAGGGGAGCAACTACAAGTTAATTGGGGAGCTAAATTTATGGCTTAAACCATATCAGGGGCCACCTGTTAAAGAAAAGACTCGGAAAAACAGAGGAAAATCAGTGTTGCCACAGAGACGAAATCCAGATAGGGAAAGAAAGGAACTGATGCGGTATAGGGAATCTAGTACAAGTTAGAGAAAAGGAATGTGCACTCAAACATTTGTTTTTCTTTTCTAATTTTTCTCTTGACCACAGATTGAGCTGGTAGACCTACACGAAGTAATTGCGGACCGCCGCATCTTCAAGTGCGATGAGTGCGGGCTTTGCTTCGGCAAGAGGTTTAATTTTGACAGACATATTACGACGCACTTAAGGTTTCGAGAGAAATTCCAATGCAGGAGATGCCCTCAGTGGTACTGGAGAAAGTTTCACTTTCGTAGACATTATGGGAAATGTCATCCCAGAGTAGCCGGAGAGGTCGGAGGCATCAACCCAATTATTGAGAGGGACCGGAAGAGCTTTCCGAATCCCCCCGCAAACCACAGTCTGTCTGCGAACCCCTGTCCGCCAGCAACTGAAAGAACCCCAACCATCCCCAGAAGTCAGTCCATCAGGTGGACACATGGTCGTGAAGACACCGTTCTGGACCCCACATCTGAAGAACACCCCCTTCCCATGGAAGTTACAGAAACGGAGGCGACAGAGGCTGCAATTTCCCTAACTGCCTCTGACATTGAGGACACACTAGAGAAGTTGGAAAATCCCTCCCCGCCGACCAAGCCTCATCTGCCGCAACCCATGGGAGAGCCACGAAACCTCAAACAAATGCTGAAGGAACCAGAGTCGGCCTCATAGGAGGACGAGGCCCTTTCAACACAGCTTCGCTGCCAGTGCAGGAGAAGGTGCCAGTGGCAGCCTGTGGCAATGCAAGAGCTGTTCCCCGGGAAGGTCAAGGTCACTGAAACCCACACCATTTGGGTGTATGACAAGAAGGGACGAGGCGAGAAGAAAGAGACCACCAAGCGAGTATATGAAAGTGTGAAGAACATGCAAGAAGAATGAGGTTTAGTAAATATTTGTTAAAGAGCATTATTATATTGTTATGAATTAGATTCAGGCCTAATTGTTGTTGTTTTTATTAGACACAGAATTGTGGCCGAAACGGCCCCGAATTTAACAAGAAATGAAAATGTAAGCAGACTAGTGTATATTGTAACTTATAATAACTTGTACAAATTAGTTATAAATTAAATAGCCCAGTGGCAGTGAGACTTGTTGTATCGTTCATTGCAGAATTGGAAACTGCACCTGTTAACCAATTCTGTTACAACTGTTTTAAATTTACTAAAGGTAGTTGTATATGTACATGTAGTACTAAGGTAATTAGAGTAGTGAATAAAATTTATATTGAGGCACATGGTTAGGAATAAGAGATTAAATGTATGCTATAAATGTTTATCTATCCTATGTATTAAATTTAAAGTCACGTCAGAAAGTCAATGCAATTACGTTAAATTTTGTACACGTATGCCATGTGTACTTTATAATACATGTACATTACAAATAGCCACGTAAAATGTTACTGTACTACATGTACTACTAATGATGTGTTATTTTACTTTGCTGGGGACAGCAAACTCAGGGGAAGGCTGTGTGACGAAAATGCCCCAAAACCCAGTTTTGGGGCAAAACCCAAAACTCACTAGATTCTCACCTTTTCTGCTAGCATTCAGGCATTTTCGTCTGGTAAATCCTAGTTCTCTTTTATTCTGCGAATTTGACGTCTTTTTGAGTAATTTAAATCCATGGCATGACAGCATGTTCACGCATGTGTGTATAAACTGTGCTAAAAATAGACTTACTTTTACTGGAAAAATCCAACATGGCGGCTATTTGATTTTGTAAAAGCATTGGCCATTGTCCGAAAGTTCTTACATTATTTGTGGATGACTGAGACTTTTAAAAAGTGATTTTATACATTAAAAAGTTGTTATGAATAGTTATTTAGCTTCTTTAAATGAGAACTTGGTAATTTCGAAGCGATTAGGAAAGTTAAGAAACTTTTTATGACCACTCTGAATTATCGTCTGGAAAGGCAGTGATTGGATAATGAATATTCATAATTGTGATGTCACTGCATTTTCTTCAATGAACTTAGGGTTTGTTTACGTTCATTGATGGTCTGTAAACAATACAGAAAATGAGTATTCTGGCTTATTGTGTATAATTTATTCACCTTTTATAACAGTTTAAGTATACAGAAACTTATGAAGATTAATTTCTAGCCTTTTAGCCGATATTGTATTGAATAATTGTGAGAATTTAGGGAATATTTGTGTCATTGTAATTCACGCTACTGTAAACTTTACAAATATGGGCGTGGCCTAATAAGTTGTGTGTATTTTTCGGCGCGCAGTTCAAAGCGTATAAAAGGGGCAAATTTTGTTCATTCTGGGCTCTTTGGTTGATGTTGGTCTACAGAGTTGTAATTGTGCTGCTGGTTTCCAAAGAGTGTGTAGAAATATTGGGGAGCAAGGAATCGATTTTGGGGAGTAAGTTAATAAGTTACTGAGTCAATAGGAGTACATGTATAGGGGAGCAAAGTGATAAATAATTTGGAGTGATTTCAGGATGGTTTTGAGCCTGGGCTGGGGAGCTACAAGTAAATAGGGGAGCAACATTTATTGGGGAGCATCTTGAACGATAAGGGGAGCAAAGTTTTTGTGCGAGGAGCCTGTGAGGAGCCGATCATAATCGTGGGGAGCTCGAACCAGGAGACGGGGAGCATTGGAGTCGCTGTAAGTTAGAAACTCCTCAATACAATTCAATGTAAGCTTAATGTCAGTAGTCAGATATTTGGAGTTAGACTGACGAGTCTGATTTTCCTGAGGATTATTCTGACAAAGGCCTGGGGCCTCAGAGATTATTTAGTAAAGGCCAGGGGCCTTGGATTTATTTAGTGTAAAGGCCTGGGGCCTTGGATATATTTAGGAAAGGCCAGGGGCCTTGGGTTTATTTAGAAAAGGCCAGGGGCCTTGGATATATTTAGTGTAAAGGCCTGGGGCCTTGGATATATTTAGGAAAGGCCAGGGGCCTTGGATTTATTTAGTGTAAAGGCCAGGGGCCTTGGATTTATTTAGTGTAAAGGCCAGGGGCCTTGGGTTTATTTAGAAAAGGCCAGGGGCCTTGGATATATTTAGGAAAGGCCAGGGGCCTTGGATAATTTAAGTGTAAAGGCCTGGGGCCTTAGATTTAGTCAGCTAGGATTAGAGACAGGTTTAAACGATGCCTGGTCCCTGCTTTGTTGGACGAGTTTAAACGATACTCGATTCGACTTTGGATAGGGGTGAACGATACCCTGTTCCATTCGACTACTTTGTGTGCGACACCCCCAGCTATACTCCTCCCCCAACTCCTCCCAATCTCTTCCCCATCTAGTGTATTAAGCTAAGCCTAAAGATTGTGTAGTACTGAGAGCCAGTTATTGGATTGGAAACTGACTAGAGTTATTGGATTACTGTATGAACTGTATTATAAACATTATTCTCGAGATTGTAGTAGAATAATAAACTGTATTATAAACATTATTCTCGAGATTGTAGTGGATCAAATAAGCTGTATTGTAAACATTATTCTCTAGATTAGTGGAACTCCCTGGATTTTTAAGATAGTTTTCTTGAATTGCAAACTGGATTGTAAATAATTATAGAGGTTGTAAATATTGATAGCACCTGATCAAATTCCGCAATCTATTGTTATGCTGTGATTGATTTGCTGATTTCGAATTAAACAATTGTTACATTTTTGTTCCGAATTTCTGGTTTCCCCGACAACATTTATTGAAGTCCAGTCTCCCGTGAAGTATTCTCTCCTTGGTTAAGCTTCGTCATATATTTTGATCCAGATCCACGCCAGCTATCGAGATTTACTAAACCGGAGAGGCGAAACTCCGGAGGTTTAGGCCTTAACCATTTCGCCTGGTGGCAGCGCTATCTATAGGATTGTTTAGGATTTATTATTATTCCCCCTTCCCCACGCGACAGTCGTCGTAACCGAGATTAACAACATCATCCTCATCCACACTGTGAATTGCAAAACCTTCAGACTTAAGTACGTCATTTGTGCAGATTTGAAATTTTTGGGGGCATGTTCATCTGATTACAGTTGCCCATGGTGCAAAAACAAAACAAAAAAGAATTTCTATGATGTGTTGATGAAATTGTCAGCAGACGAGACTACATCGTGTGAGCGAACTATTTCAGAAATTGAAATGCTCTGTAAAATAAACAAGTCAAAGGTGAAAGAAAATTATTCTTGTAAAAAACTACCCATTTTCCCACACATCCCAATCTCTTCTATCATTCTAGACCCCCTTCACTTGTATTTGCGAATTTCTGATCAACTCATTCGTCAACTTGTTCTTTTTCTTCGTACTGCAGACAACATAGGAAAAAATAAGAAAAATGTTGATAAATCCTCATGTAAAAATATCAAAATGTTTGAAGACTTAATTTGTATCAATTTCCAACGCTAATCGGCCGATCAGCGTTGGAAAAAAACTGGCTTTTTTTCAAATACTGGCCCCAATTGACCATGCATCGCACTTGTTTGCAATCGATTACAAACCTATGAACGGGTACGAGCCAGCTAGACTGGTTCCCTGACCTTATAATTCCCCAATGTATGTGAAGTTGTGAACTGCTCCGTTTCTTCTTATATGGAGTCAGGGAACCAGACTACAGGAAAACGATTGGTTTTTTTGTTTTCTGCTTTTTATTTTTTTATCTTTTTATCTGTTTATCTGGTGATTTTCATGTGTTTTAATCAACACTGGTTTTTATACAAAGTTCATTGTTTTAATGTTGTGTTTGAATATGTTCACATAAAATATGTGGTATTATTATTGTCATCATTATCATCACATGTAATCACTATTTGAGAAGGCACAAATGCTACAATCACACTGAAATATAAGTATAATACTTGAGTCTAATATTCAATGTTCACATAATATTTTTTACAAATTAACATATTATATAGTGATTTGATTTTGCTAAAACGTTTGTTAAAATGCACTTTTATTTGGCATTATGGGACATAAACAGATTATTTTAAATGGAATCCAACATTTTTCCAGGAAAACAAATCCCTAACAACACAGTTAAATATTCACTGCCTTTGACAAATCACTCTCCCTCAGAGCAATTTATTTATTTCTTCTTGTTTTTCACTTTGTAATATTTGGTTTGTTTTTAGGTATGTTGTTAAAGATCATGTAACTTCATTGAATTTCCATGGCTGTAAGCCAAAGAACTTTAATATATGGACACGCCTGCTCAACAGGAAAGACTTTAAGGTCAAGTCATCAACAAAGGTATGTAGCAACCACTTCAAGTATGGCCAGCTCTTTCATGGCGACCCTCATCCTGTGCTATTTCTAAAGGGATATGATGAAAAACCCATCACTCCTAGACGACCACCTCAACAGAGGTCCAGCAGTACAACACCAAAAGCAAGGCGGAGGAGCTTGAAGCATAGGTCTGTAGGAGTCCAGGTGGACCCATCTGATTTTATTCCTACCGTTCCTGATGATCATGACTATTGCCATCCTGCATTTAGGAACCGGCAGTGCAGTGCAGAATGGGTTGCACACCTTGAGGAAGAGCTATACATTGATCTTGAACTGTGAAGAGCTCAAGGAAAAGTATGTGGCAGCACAATCCGCTGTTGCAGCATGCAGCAAAATCCTGACTGTTTCGAAGTGTCGAACATATCGCATTCGAAAGAAGTTATGAAACTTTACACAGGCTTGTCAATTATGATTTATTTAAATGGCCGTTAGAAGAGGTTTCACCACACGCACAAAGCCTACAATACTTTAAGGGAAAGTTATCTTTGTTAAGCAAATTGGCGACACAAATAAACCTGGACGTAAGCGGTCACAGTCCATTGATGATGAATTGTTAATGACATTAATGAAGCTTCGGCTTAACCTTCGAGAGGAAGATTTGGCTTTTCGTTTGGTGTCGGACAGATCACGGTTTCTCAAGTTCTATCTACTTGGATTCCTTTTCTTCATAAGGACTTAAGTGCATTTATTTATTGGCCAAGCAAAGATGAGATTCTTAAGTACTATCCTGCATGCTTTCATAAGTACAAGGGTACTGTAAGATGTATAGACTGTACAGAGATACAAATTGATCGTTCTTCACTTGCAGCATCGAACTCACAATTAAGTTTACAGTCAGTACAAGTCTAAATCAACTCTAAAATGTATTGTAAAGATGACCAATATTGTGGAGAAGTTTCAACCTGGGGATGTTTGTATGGCTGACATAGGTTTTAACATACATGAACTATTCCTTCATAAGCAAGTAAGACTTGTGATCCCCATTCAAGCGCACAACAAATAGCACAAGTCAGTTCACAGAGTCAGAAGACATTCAAACTAAAACTGTCGCGAATGCTAGAATTCATGTAGTGCGAGCTATAAGTTGGTTAAAGGAATTTGCAATACTGCATGGGCCTATTCCATTGACCATGATTGACCTGATGAAATCGGCCCTTGTTGAATGAGCTGCTTTAGTTAACCTGCAGCCTGTGCCATAAAAATAAAATAATTCCATGAGACTCCACGGAATAAACCTAAAAATAAAATGATTGATCCCAGTGAGTTGAAAGTCAGAAAATGTATTTAATGATTTTGTTCCAAATCCGATAAACTTCTAGGAATTGAAAATAAATACAACATGCATATAAATGAATCTGACAGGAATCCTGAAAAGAGCTGTGTTTGACAAGACTCACGCACAGTGCTGGGACGATCTGAAAAACTTGAAGAAAACAAACTACATAATGTTCTGGTGCGGTCATTCCTGGGGGCCATTGACATGGAGTTAAGCGGCATGGTGGCAGTAACTTATGTTAATGTTATGGCCAGTCCCGACATGTGATCATTCCTGACTAATGCCATGAACATTTGTACTAAAAAGATTTCATTGCAGATATTGTTGCATAAAGGAGCGAGCGTACATACAAATTCATCTAATGTTTTATAGATGAAGCAAACAAAACCTTAAAAAAGTAGTTGTAAAAGTACCTGTAAACAGTCTAATCGACCTTCAAACAAAGAAGATACATTCTAAGCCTGTAAAATTGCTTTTTAGGGCTATTTCAGGTTAAACCAACTGTTTTTGTTCTATGTACTTTTTATCTGTCACTTTGTTGTCAAGTCTATTTTATCCTGAATAAATAAATAAAATCCAATTTGAAAAATTATTGAAAAGTTAGAACTGAACGATTTTTAAAGTTGTAATGTTGGGTGTCAGTAAGCTGGTGAGGAGTGATACCAAACTAGAATGCCATTAAATGCATGCAAAAGAGAGTTAATTCACCCTTTTCCTTCCCCCACCAAAATGGCAGCCTCGGTTTATTTAACAAGGGTGTTCAGAAATGCATAGTCTTCATATCTCCTTTGTGCAGAGCATGTATTCCGCCATGTAACAGCCTCATCAGATTACAAACGCAGGTTTTAACTGTGGAAACCAGTGCCTCTGCAAGCTTCAATGTGTTAGTAAATAACCAAGTAATGACCAAGTACAGTAGATATTTGCTGAAAGTTCTGTAAATCATGTACCTAAACCAGTCATGTCTTGTTGCATTAACATTTCTTCTTCAGAAAAATCACTAATTTTAGTTGTACCGGTAATTAACCTTGGGTAAGTTCCAAGCATCTTAAACTTTAATGGTTACTGCATAGGAAAAATTTGGTACAAACTAAAGGGGCTTACTGTACATTACAATTAAAAGTTAACTTGGGAATGAGAATTTCTCTTCACATAGTGTTAACAAAAAAATCCAGCTTTTCACACAAGTGAAAAAAAAAATTCCACCTGTTGTAAAAATGTACCATTTCATTTACAGTGTCAACTTTGAATTTACAATGTACTACAATGTATATGCCTGATATGACTAGTAATATACCTTTCTGTACAATCTTTTCTGATGGTAAGGAAATACCGGTAAAACTCAAAAATGTTCAAAATTTAGATGCCTTTCTGGAACTTTGTAATTGTATGAATACAATTATTTTACAATCGATAATTTAAAGGTAGGATACACCATACACCATGTGAAGATATCGAACATTTTTACTACCAAATTATAACAAAACAAAAAAATAATTAGAACTGCCCGACA
Source organism: Crossaster papposus (assembly GCA_037893245.1). Taxonomy (NCBI): domain Eukaryota; kingdom Metazoa; phylum Echinodermata; class Asteroidea; order Velatida; family Solasteridae; genus Crossaster; species Crossaster papposus. The sequence continues at coordinate 653,069 of JBAIAA010000217.1, read as the reverse complement.
CCGGTTGAAAACGAATGCCGTTTCTTGAGTTGTTTTTTATTCATGATTGTAAAACTTCAGACAGGTCAGTTAAAGGTAGGATACACCATTGGTAATTGCTTAAATTATCATGAATGAGTAGATTTAGGGGGTTGTATTTTATAGTAAATATCGTTTAACTGACCTGCCAGAAGTTTTATAATCATGGATGCCGAGAACAGCACGTAAAACAGCGTTTGTTTTCAACCGGCGTCAAGCAGTTACTCTTGTAGTCAGGTTCATAATGTATATAAAGTTTCGTTCACTTTTTTTGTAGATTTGCTAAACTATACATTTTTGGAAACGTTAGGATATACTCAACAGGAAAACTAATGTTTACATTTGTTTTTAGGTTCTTTTGAAAAAAAATGGTTCTTTAATGTGACGTGACACATGCCCTATATCTCTGGAAGTATAAGTCTGATTGGGTTCAAACTTTGTATGCAGGTATGGCGGGATCTGTTATAGATATACATTAAAGTGGCAACATGATGACGTCATCGTGTGATTTTTGATGATTTTATTTCATTTTTTGAACTTTAAGCAAATTAAGCCATATCTCATCAACAGAACATAATACATTTTTGTAATATGTTTATTGGGTCATAGACATATGCACACAATTGTGAAAAATGTGTGACATCATCATGACGTCATCAAAATGCTATTAAAAAAATCCAAGATGGCCGCCATAAAGAACCTAAGAGCAAATGTAAACATTGGTTTTCATGTTAAGTATATCCTAACGTTTCCAAAAATGTATAGTTTAGCAAATCTACACAAAAATTTTGCGAAAATACATAAGAAACCTGAATATCCGGACGACGATCGCGATTCTTTTTTTATAAAATTATATTTTTCTGAATAATTACAGGATATCTAGCGTAATCATTTTTTGGCATGCCTAGAATCAATATTTACTTTCAAATGAGTAAGATATTCTTAATAATTCGCAAATGGTGTATCCTACCTTTAAACATTATTTACTATAAAATACAACCATCCAAATCCACCCATTCCTGATAATACAAGCAATTTACATTGTTGTATCCTACCTTTCAACAACAGAAAACATTGTTGCCCATACAAATTTATTTAGGATTTCCCTAGATTTCCCTTTAATACTACTAAATATTAAGCCTTTTGTCGAGAACAAAGCGAGACAAAAAATGACAGTAAACAACAAATTAAATCGGTGTTGAAAATAATGCTTTGGATGCATAAAGATACATTTTAATCTGATTGTCTAAAGTTTTTGCACTTGACTTACTGTCCAGCATCTGTGTTATGCAGCTTTATAGACGATGTGCCTCTGTTTACATCTGTATTCAAACGTGCCCGTCAATATGCGCACGCATCATGTTTTACATAAATTTGGTTAAGAGATGACATCAGAAATCACATAATTCAAAGGCGATCTGACCTGCGACGTCACTCTAAGCAAATTTTATGTAAAACACGATGGGTGCGCATCGCTGCCGGGCACATTTGAATACAGATGTAAACACGGGCACATCGTCTATATTAAACCGTCTTTAATATCTGGTAATATCTAGGCTACAACTCTAGATTTATTGAAAAACAAGAAGGAATCTTATGATCGGCAACTTGCAGAGTATATTGTATGTTGGAGGGAATCTGCTTCTTTTTAAATGTTTACCATACTTTCAAAAGTCTTGAGATGTACCCGAGATTGATTCTAGGAATTTGGTATCCTATCCCCCCCAAAAAAAGTACTGATACACCGTCTCCGTCAGCTAGGAATTCTCTCCCAGCTAACACCCTGAAGTGAGGCCAGTCCAGGGAGCCAGTGCACACCCTCTAAACACGTCATAACCCAACCATTAACCCCATCATAGTCCCCTCCCCTTAGTAAGGTTTAATCAAATTAAATTGTTATACCTTTATTTTAGATACTGTATTTCTATTGGTCTCCAACGATCGCGTTTCCAGTCAATTAAAATGCAGTCTGTAAGGGCACTGAGCCGTGAACCCAAAACAGAGGAATAACAAAACAATTGTTGACTGCTGTGATTTGGGATATGACGTTTTGAACACCCTCTGGGGTTAAAAACATATCCCACACCACAACAGTCGATAACTGTTAACTATTGTCACCTCTTTAAAAATCTAATCACTACTTATCCCCCACCCCACCCCCCCTCCAATTAAAAATTTGTTTTGTTATGGTACCGACATGCCCACTGACTCGGAAAGTACCTCCTTTGGCTGTTAAAGAAACCATATTTTCCATTGTCATATTTTTAAAATGTCTTTAAATGTCTTTTTATAGTCAACTGCTAAACCAGATGAACTGCCAGACTTCACAGTGTACGTATGGAGGTTTACAGTTCAGGACTTGGTTCCAGAGAATCGATTGCACTGTCGCAGATCTTTGTTTGTTGTCAGTTCAAGGGTGTTGATGAGGTTTATCATGAAGCTGTCACTGCACTCTAATTACAATAGTGGCTGGAGTGAAGGCATTGTGACTAGATGATGCAGACCTCCGCTGGCTTCTTTGTGTGATTGTGATAACGTTTAATATCACACAATTCATTTAGGTTGGGACTTGGTTCCGGTAGATCGATGGCATGTTACGCACTGTCGCAGATCTTCATTCGTTGCTGAGTTCGTGGATGTTGGCGAGGTTCCTGAAGCCATCACTTCTCTACAATTACAAAGGTGGTCAAAGTGAAGGCATTGCGATTGGAAAATGAAGACCTCTGTCAGCTTCTTGGTGTGATTGTGATAACGTCCAATATCACACGATTCATTTAGGTTAGGACTTGGTTCCGGCGAATTGATGGCATGTGATGCACTGTCGCAGACATTCATTTGGTACATGCCACGAAGCTGTCACTGCTCTCCAATTACATTGGAGGCATTGTGATTGAATGGTGTAGACCTCCATCGTCAGAGGTTTACAGTTGGGACTCGGTAGATCGATAGCCTGTGAAGCACTGTCGCAGATCTTCAATCGTTGCCGAGTTCGTAGATGTTGGCGAGGTTCCTGAAGCCATCACTGCTCTCCAATTACAAAGGTGGCTGATGTGAAGGCATTGTGATTGAATGGTGCAGACCTCCATAGGCTTTCTATTGTGCAGAAAGCATTGTCAGAGGTTTACAGTTGGGACTTGGTGGATCGATGGCATGTGAAGCACTGTCGCAGATCTTCATTCGTTGCCAAGTTCGTAGATGTTGGCGAGGTTCCTGAAGCCATCACTGCTCTCCAATTACAAAGATGGCTGAAGAGAAGAAGTTGTGATTGAATGGTGCAGACCTCCATAGGCTTTCTATTGTGCGGAAAGCATGGTCAGAGGTTTACAGTTGGGATTCGGTAGATCGATGGCATGTGACGTACTGATGCAGATCTTTATCCGTTGCCGAGTTCGTAGATATTGGCGAGGTTCCTAAAGCCATCACTGCTCTACAATTACAAAGGTGGTCGAAGTGAAGGCATTGTGATGGGACAATGCAGAACTCTGTCAACTTCTTGGTGTGATTGTGATAACTACCAGTATCACGTGATTCATGCGAGGTGGTATTAGACCTCAGCGAAATTAGTAGTTAAAAGTGTCCATCAATTACTTCTTGAAGAACTTCCACAAGTACCGTAGACTGACACCACACGTTGAAGAAAGTCAGTATTTTTAATTTTCTGCTATGAGATGGTTGATGTCACAATGACTTTATGGATCAAAGGTTTCATTTTGAAGCTGAATGGAAACAGATTATCTGGATTTACTACTGGGTTTAGAGATTTTGGTTGAAGCAATGTTGGCATGACACTGTAGATGCCGTCATGTTTAATGCTGCAGTCATCAAGGGCTACCTGCTGCTGCTGGATTGAGTGAGCTGTAAATGCTGAGCTGTTTCACCGCTAGATTGACTACAGTTAAAGTGGACAAATGGCAATGTGAGGAGCACTCGTTGATATCTGCGTCCTACAGGCGCGGTTCTAAAAGTACATGCTGGAAAATACGTATGCTGGAAAATACGTGTACTGGATCTACGAAAGTTGGAAGTTGATGTCACGTGCAAAGGGTCTAGCCCCCTAAGAATTAGGCTCTAGAACCGCACCTGGCATCTTACCAGATGACAGTCATAATCTTAAGTTCTTGGTGTAGAAAACTTCCACATCCTCACTCCTCAATGGACTTGATAATTTACTGGTTCCGAGTAGCTACTGCCTCCCACGCTTCATGGACCATCCAAGTCCTCCATGCTTAAGTCACTCTGCATTATCAAGAAGAGCAATTTAACTTCCCAACAGTGTCTTGATAACAACATTCAAGTCGATCCAATTTGTCTTCAATTCAAAGATTATGCAAGCCATGCATGTGCATTCACATGTGCAGTCATCTCACTGAAGAAGCAGGGCGTGTTTAGCAGTAACCACAATTTATTTTTGTTTAATTTTAAATACATAGACATAAGAAAATATGGTTTGTTTAAAGGCTATTTAACATGTACATGTACATTCATTACACTTTATTATATACCGGTAAAGCTATTAAATATGTACATGTACATTCATTACACTTTTTAATATACCGGAAACTGATATACAGAACCTTGTCATGTGAAATTCGTTATTGCTCCCATTCACGCAGGTTTGAGATTTACTATTCAACAGTTAAAATCATCTTAGTTCCTAAGGTTAACAGTCAACCCTCACTACAAAACCTGGGGGGGTTGTAACCCGATTTATGCTAGGCTGTTTTCCAAATCCCACCTTCCTCTCCATCTTTGGCTTCATTTTTACAGTTTAGCAATGGTAACAGAGCAGGAGACGAAGCCTAAGCTGGGGTTTGAAAAATGGCTCTGCTTGTTGACAACATACAATCATGGCAGTGGGTGGCGACATCAAAAGATGAGCCAACACTCACGAATCTAACATACAGTATCAGTTACAACAGATATCGAGTGGCCTTAAATTGTGAAATGAGAGGAATATTATCGCTCGGTAAAATCTAGTGGGGGGAGAGATTGGAGATTTCAAAATTCGATTTTCCTTTTCTTCTTTTTTTTAAAACCAAATACCCATTATTTGATTTCACTGGAATTTCCATCCAGCTCACAATCATGCCAACAAAATGTGATAAGCAAGGTGCCCCATAGACTCTGTATCGTTTACAAGATTCAGGTCTTTACCAAAACACTTAAGAGCTGTACTGTGGGAAAAATTGATGGGAACTCTCTGACAAGTCAGATGGGCAGGCTAAAAGAAATCACTTGTGAAAGCAGTTGCAATCACAAGCAGTTGAGACCACAGATCACATTGGAGGATGTTACAGTTGTTTTCTTTCAGATGTGTCAAAAAATTAAAGGCGATTTGTTTTTACATGTAGGTTGCTTTTGAATATTCGGCTTTCAAAATCGAAACCGAATATCAAAAAAATTGGTTTTAAATCTCCCCACTAAGAAAATCTGGAATTTTCCATTTCACTCGGCTCGCAAGTTTGGATCATGAAATAAAAAAGTCCAGATTTAACCATTCCACTCTGAGCCACTTAATATTTGTATAATTGATCATACAATTGATCCTACTTAAACTCTATTAAATCAGTGGCATAACTGCCCCCCCCCCCCTGAACAAAATATAAATAAATATAACAAACAAACATACATTTGATCTCAATATTATCCAAGGAGAATCTGTTTACAATAATCCTTGTAAAATGTAAAGAATTTTCTTCAGTTTTACAAAATAAATCCCTCTCTCTTCCCCTAATTCCCTAAAGTGAGTTTTCTTTAGATACCATGCACAAACCAAGTTTCAGGTCGTTCACTTCCAGTTGGCTGAGCAATCATTTTTTGAAGGAGGTGGGATAAAATGACATTTGTAAAAAAAATTCGACAACTTAAATGAAGAACGATATCAATTGAATTTTACATGTTCTCCAATAACAAAACTTTCAACACTGTTCAATATGCATCCATGCAGGAACAGTTAGCAAATGCATTTCTTATCAGTGCAAGGCTCCCTAAACATGCAAATTCGGTAACCACAAACGCCCTCTTATTTTACCCCACTTCATTCAATGATTGCTCAGCCAAACGGAAAGTGAACAAACTCAAGCTCATCTCAAATTTAAGTTTATGCCCTAGCACATTTATAAAACATTATATATTTACAGTTATCATACTCGGTTTTCCTATAATCTAAACTTTAGCAACTACATGTATATGGCATAGCATACATCTATATTCATAAATTTTACCAATTTTGACATGAGCCACGAACCAAACCAAAAATATTATACCTCAAATGTTTTGGCTGTATTGTGAGAAAAACCAATTGAGCATAATTTTTAACTAGAGACTCTAAAATAACCTTTAGAACTAGTTAATGCTTGCCTAACCCTATATTATTTTTAAAAATCACTTTTTTTCACATCTGCAGTACACCTTCTAAGATCATCACAGACGAAGACTTGACCCTGACAATAAATAAGAAAATCTTACAGCATTGTCCGATAACGACTTGTTTCTACTACAGGACAAGCTGCCACTGAAATGCAACATGACCATTGATGTTCGCTAAAAAAACAATCATCACCATTCAATCGTAAGTATTAATTATTAAGGGAATAAAACTGTGGTTGGCCGATTGTAAACAGTATGTTTAATAACGGTTAAGTCTGGATGCTGATAAAGACCCCAGCCAAAGGCGAGGGCCATTATCAGCAGCCAGACTCCATACTGGTTTTAAACATATTTTGTAATACCAGCCAACCACTTCTATTTCCATTCATAAATACCTTTTTTTAAAGTCCTATAAATTTCTGCCTTGAACCTCAACACCTTGGGCCTTTTGAGTCAAACAAAGTGAAACAATTAAGTTGCTAATGTTTGGTAGGAAACCTGCCAAAATCCTGCCTAACCTGCAGTTGGAGTTTAATGAGCTTGGGGGTACTTGGGTGTAAAAAAACCAAAAAACTAACTGCATGCTCTCCATCATGCACTAATTCATATTAATACGACTCTGAGAAGACCCTGTGTAGTCAGTTTCAAAGAGGCTGCCTGTACAACGACCCCCTTCTAAACATGCTGCAACTCAGGGCCAAGAAGGACAACCCCCCTGACAAGTTGTTTCTACTTCGGGAAGTGTGGGCAGCAGAGGCCTTGTTGGAGGAGAAGTCTGACCGAAGAAAAGGTGAACCCAAGTCATCAAAGAGAGTAGCTACCAAGGCCCAAACTGCGTCGGCGGAAAGCCAGAATATAAAGACGGTCCCCAGTCCAACACCAAGTGACGGCAGAGAGGTAGCCAAGTTGCGGCAAGCCGTCGACCGCCTGCACCGCCGACTTGACGGGTTCTTCAAGAATCAACCCAGCACTTCCCGTAGACCATCTCATTCAGCCACATTCCCTGGTCGGAACTTTAGGTCTATCTTTTGTTACAACTGCGGCGAAGACGGCCACCGCATGGACTCCTGCACCAGGCTCAAGAATCCTGCCCTTGTGCTAGAGGAGATGATGTCTCGTTTGTCCAAAGCCAAGGATGACCAGATTTCGGGAAACGACAGCGGACAGCTGTCTTTGAAGTGGGCCGTTACAGAGAAATTCTACGACTACTTATATGGAGGGGAGTTTACTGTCCTAACAGATAACAACCCACTGACGTACGTGTTGACTACGGCAAGTTAAACCAAAAGACCGGCAAGACAGCCCTACCGACCATGGAGGCCAGTGACTGGCGTCAACTCCAGCTAGAAGATGGTACCATTGGTGAAGAAATCACATACTTAAAGAAAGGACAACGCCCCACTACTGAGCAGCGGTCAGCACTGTCGGAAGAGGCCCAAATACTCCTTCGTCAGTGAGATAAACTGTCCCTTGAAGATGATGTTCTCCACCGGAAGACAAGCACAAATGATAAGCGCGACACACTGCAACTAGTTCACCCTAGAGTCATCGAGACAAGCCCTACAAGGATTGCACGATGATGTTGGCCACCTTGGGTATGATAGAACATTAGACCTCATTCGCTCCCGTTTCTATTGGCCTAAGATGGCGATAGATGTAGAAAAGAAGTATCAGACGTGTCAACGATGTGTGAGACGCAAGCGACGACCCCAGAAGTCCGCGCCCTTAGTCCCCATAAGAACCACGACACCCATGGAGTTAGTCTGTATCGACTTCCTTTGTTTGGAGCCGGATGATAGCAACACGAAAAACATCCTAGTCATCACTGACCACTATACACGGTACGCCCAAGCTTTCCCAACCAAAGATCAAAAGTCTCGTACTGTTGCCAGGGTGCTATGCGAATCTTACTTATCCATTATGGTTTCCCTGAACGGCTGCATTCTGATCAAGATAGAGATTTTGAAGCTCAACTCATAAAGGAATTGTGTGAAATGGCTGGTGTAAAGAAAAGCCGTACCATCCCCAAGGAAATGGCAAATGTGAGAGATTTAACCAGACACTCCTAAATATGCTCTGCACTCTTGATGAAGATCAGAAGAAGAAGTGGAAGATACATTTTGGTCCTCTTGTTCATGCATATACAACTGCACGAAACATACATCCACTGGGATGTCTCCCTACTTGTTTGGCCGTGAGGCCCGCCTGCCGATCGACATCTTATTTGGGTTACCCTGGTGTCAAGAATCGTGATCAGTATGCAACCGACCTGCAAGAGCGATTGAGACGAGCCCATGAGCTTGCGTCGGCTATGATGGAGAAAACTGCACAGAAAAATAAGTCCCGATACGACAAGAAATTAGTACGGGAAAATGCACTGAAGAAAGGTGACAGGGTACTCATCAGAAATGTTGGCCTAGTGATTGCATGTGAAAATTCATGAAATTTAGAAGCCCTTGCCATTTATAGCACTTGGAAATGTATATTATTATTCAGATGACATTTAAACCTTTCCTTCCACAGATGGACGCAGGATCGGGGCAAAAGGAAAGCATATTGTTGCACCCCTCGTGGCCTGACTTAAGTCACTGCAGGGTGTTCATTAAATTCTCTGCAAATAGATGACACAAAACGTCCAGTGAGTGGGCTGATAAAACTGTAATAGTGTTCACTCAAAGTCATCCAGTTTAAGAGTGACTGATAACAATTAAGGACTTAAATGGTTAAAACATAAGGGATAAAACTATGGGTCAGATATTACAACAATCCTATTTTGTACTGAAGCCTCTTTAGACTTAAAGACTTGGCTAGTCTTTTAATGATCTCTACTGCCAAAGTAATATCTACCAAAATAACAAAACCAGAACTTGTAAGATAAACACTTTCTCTCTGTCTAAATTCACATTGAAACAAGATAAAGAAACACATTACATTACTGGTATAAAGAAAAACATTAACTATAAAACCATCATGCAGTTAAAGTCTGGAATAAAACAAGTCTACCAGCCAATCTTCTTATTGCCCTTCCTAGCCTGGCCCTTGTCTCTCATAAATCAAACCAAAGGGATGTCCTATACAAGCTAGATAACATGAGGGATTATTCCAGGCTAGCCCATTAACTGTTGAAGCCCCAAGGCTATTGGTGGGCCAAACCAACATTCCATTGTGCTCAGACCATGTGGTCCAAGTGCCCTTCATCTAGCTACATGTACAAGGATATAGGGGGTGGGCCACACAGGCATTTCATTGTTCTTAGACCATGTGGTCTGATGTCTAGCTACATGTACAATGTATACTGTACAGAGAAGATGGCACAATTACCAAAATGAAAACCATCAATGACTTTTCCTACTACGAAAATACATATAGTGGGAAAAGTGATCCAACACAAATCTCAGTATAAATCTCATCTATAAAGTCTGAACTGTTAAACGTACAAATCAATGAATCTAAATATCATCCGGAACAATAAGATAATTCTTGGATAAAACATGACTCTGAACAGGAATCTAGCAAAAGTAAATGTGTCATAGGCCAGACTACACAAAAGGTTCATAAAAGTTTATCCAAGTTCAAGAGTCAAAATACGATATCTTTAAAAGTCTAAAAGGAACTAGGATGACATCTAGATAATCTCTATACATTATCCACTGACCATGAACTCCAATAACATTCTACATACCTGCAAATAGATGACACAAAACGTCTAGTGAGTGGGCTGATAAAACTTTAATAGTGTTCACTCAAAGTCATCCAGTGTAAGAGTGACTGTGGGTGACCACTGATCCACTCACCAGGGCTCTGTGCCATGAGTCCAATTATGGCTGTTCTATGAACAGGCTGTTGAAAATTAGGGGGGTGGTTTCCAGAGGGGGCATGTAAAGAAGCATGTAAGCATGTACGATTAAGTCTGCTACAATATGTGTGGATTTAAAGGCGTTAAAAGAAGCTTCGACAATATAAAAGTAAAAGGAAGGTGACAAACTAGCAATGTACCATTCAGCAATTAATAAAGCCTCATATGAGCTCGTAAAAGAAAACCCTGCTCTTGTGGGAGATAAAATGATATTACTGGAGCTGGCACAAACAAAACTAGAATGTGGAGGGCTACAATTACAAAAAGGGAGGTCCAGAACAATGGGTCAAGGACAAACACCTGCCAAAAAACGTGTCTGTCTGTCTGTCTGTCCTCACAAATGAGGCAGGAAAAACTGCACCAGATCAGAGAGGACATCAACGAGCTGGATTTACAACACAAGCTTGTAGAGACGCAGAGAGAGAAGTATACCACAAGCAAACATTACCAAGGAGCAATACTGAGAAGCCTCGGAGAGATTGGTAAAAATCCGACAGAAGAAACGAGTAAAACAGACTGAGCTTGGTGTGCTGTCGAAGACCGTGGGACAAGATGTCCGAGAAAATATCAACAAGAAGAAAAAACCAGCAGCAGAAGATAGGAAGCAAAAAGCGAGGCGCATCAAGATCAGCACCACCGACACAGTCAACCACTTCAGATTTTGAGCGGCCGGAAAGCCCTAGTGATGATTTGCCTCCAGCTGGTTCACCGTCACAAAGCAGTTTTAAGATTAAAAACTTGCGGGATGTCGCTAATTCAATAGCTGCATCAAGTAAGCCATCAAGCCCTCTCAAAATGCTGCTGTCGGGTCACTGAGCCCAATCTATCACACAGTGACAACAACATCATTAGCACCTGAGGATGAAGAAGGTGACCCTAATGACGACTCGGATCGCATTTCTGGCAGCTCTGACGAGGACTCTATTGATGACTCGGGTCACATTTTTAGCAGCTCCGAAGAGGATGATTCAACAGAAGTCGAACCTCAAATTGACACATTGTTACGTATTACCAAACGATCCACTGAAGAAGGGAGGCTGGATTTTTTGAAAATCCCAACACATCAATAGCAAATGAAAGTGTATTAGGGAATTACAAAACATTTAGAACATTAAAGATTCAAGGGACATCAGACCCCAAGGAATATTGCATCCAAAATGGCTTGTATATATCTCCCATCAAGGGTATCACCCTAACAGAAGCTTGCACTTTGCACTACAACTGTGTAGCCGAACACATGCTGATTGCAACCAGTGTGATGGCCTTATAGGTATCGCCAAAGTTGCCATGGACAAAGGCATCACGAAACTGCCGAAGTCTACAAGATGTTCTTTCCGCTACGCAAATATGTGTCGAACAAAGCAGTTCGTCATGTAATGGAAATGATTGTCTGCCTCTATGTCATGCCAAATTGATTACATGCAGCTGCAGAAGGGCCTATAGCAGTTTGGTCCAACTCAGAAAGGGAATACTACGGGCATGACAAATGAGTCTCTAAGGGGTATATTCCAACTGGCTTCCACTCAGAAAGACTGCACGTTAATCAAATATGCAGCATGTGCAGTGTCAGGGAGGAGTGCTAAAAAAGCAAAACAGGATTTTGGCTTCGAGGACTTCCACAAGAAATAAAATGAACACTAGAGCAAGTCACTTTTTTTGATGGAGACAATACAGACTTTTGCTGACAGTGAAGACAAGGCATTGCTGAAAACATATGGAATAATTGATGCGGAAGCAGAGGAGGTAGATGACGACCTGAATGAAGAAAGTGAAGAAAATGGAGATGAGGTCGATTGGCAGTCAGATAGCGACTCTGATAGCGGCTCTGATAGCTCTGAGCTAGAAATCCAGTCGGACAATAATGATAAACTTGTCTCTTTGGAACTAATGATTTACCGATCAGGTTCTTCTTTTTTAGATGATAGGTGCAAAGAATTCATCACAAAAAAGAGAGATTACATAAAGAAGAAAGCACAGAGGGCGTTCTTAAAGGAGAAAACCAGACATTGCATGTTGAAGAGGAGGATTCCTAAAAGGGTTTCGGCAATTGTCAAGCGCCATCCAACTATTGGCAGAGACATAGAAAAATATGTGTCTGACAATACCATAGGACCTGTCCCTTCCGCTGAGGTCTGTGGAGGTCTGTGGAGGAAGTAGAGGGCCTTGAGCAGCGGCTCAGAGATGATCAGACCCTGAAACCAGTGTTGGTAGGTTTTTAAACAATACTCCATTCTTTTGCATTGAAAGTGACTAAGAACGAGCAGGCATAACAATACCAGTTGAGTCTGTTCATGTGTGAGCCAAGACGTTCATACTCATTGATGAACCAAGGTCTTAGAAAACCTGGACATCACAAGACGTGTACAAAGGTGTACAGAACCTTCTGGGCTTTTAATCCCTGCAAAACTGCCCAGCACATTTTATTATTTCTACATTGAGTAGAAATAGTTTTGTTTTGCTTATATAACTGAAAAAGAACCCTCCCATTGACAATGATTTCCGGAAATGTACTCCATCAAGATTCAGAAGTGCAATTTTTGTTAATACGACTCAATGTAGTTTAGCTTGTCGGAACAGGATAAAATTACAAATCATGGATTCACTCACATTAACAACATCTTAGGTATAGCTTAGTTCATCAAAGTACAACATCAAGTCACGAAGAATTTTGATGTAACAAATGTATAACATAGCTTTCCAATCGACAAAATCTTCAATTAGTTATCAGCATATCATCAATTACATGGAAAAATGAAGTACCTCATTGTAGCTACATTGTATATGATACACTTTATTCTACAATGTAATTTAATCATGCATGGGGTAAAAACACATTTCTCGCCAATCGTCGAGCATTTCTTCTTAAAATTTATACTTGTTAATTTTGTATTTGGATTATATGTTTGCAATAGGATAAGACAAACTGCTATTGACCTAACTCAAACCAGTCCAACAAGGCAAGAAAGCATCTCAGACCGGACACAGAGCGGTGGAAAAGATACACAACCAGACGGGTTTGGTTGGCGGGTAGGTTAATCAAACATTCACTTGTCATTCCAATTGTGTATCCTCCTATTTTAGCATTTCTAGAGAAATGTGTTCAATAATGATAAAGTCAAGCCAAATGGGGAGTGTGTATAAAATTATAGAGCACTCATTACAACTATAGTCAGTCATATTTGACAAGATCCAAGAGCATCTTCAGATGCATGAACTGAGTTGAGTATCAATTATTTCAAATATATAAAACATTTTTTAATGGTGTAAAAATTCTTTATTTATCCTCAACATCATATACAGATGACTTCGAGAGAGCCAAATCCCTGCAGGATTCTGCTGTCGTAACCTCTCATCCAGAAGATGAAGGCGATTATGAACCATTGAGCAAGAGGCCACGACATCCACCCATGCGCTTTGTTGAGGATAGTGATGCTGATGGGGAATCAGAAGGTGATTATGGATAAGACAAAAAATGTCAATATCACATGCATGTTTCCCTCCAAATACATGGAAGTTTTAATTATCAGTGGTAGTGGTAGATATATGATGGCCTAGTTCTGATAATGCAATTTGGAACGCATGTCCCATTGACACACATGATTAGGCCTTACAGGAGACGAGAAGACTCGAAAAACAATTGCAAATTGCCCCCACACATCCTCTATTATCTTAAACATTTTTCATTGCATAGATTGTTGGTTTCATTATATGTAATGTTTTTTTTTTTATTATTATTTATTCAGAAAGCCAACAATAAGGCAACCAGCCTGTAAAAGTAAGGAAGTTGTGCACAGAAGAGCCAAGCGTTGCTTCTTTAGAAACTGCCCAGCCACTGGCATCAAAAGGATGGATGCACATCTTCATAAACAGCATAAACTGAAGGTATAAATGCTAATTTAAACAAAATAGGAAAAATGCTGAACATTGGAAAATGTAAGCAAAATCAAATCAGCCATAAGTGCCAACAAAGTTATGTAAAATTTGAAGTCACTCGTGATATGAAATGAAAAGATAAGGAAATTAAATGAGGTAAACAAAAAAGCGTATCTGTTTGACCGCTGTGTGTTATTTACTTTGAGAAAGCAATAGCAGTAAACCGGCAATATCTAGTTATAAAAGATTGTTACACCGACTTTGTTCCAAAACAGAAGGGATCGAGACTCTACAAGTTCTTCCTACATAAATCCGTAAATACCAGTAAAGGACAAGGACAACCAGCACCAAAACCACCAGGAGACAACCCACCTTCGAAGCAATCCTCACAACCCCCAGGTATGCTAACACAATTAATAACGTAATCATAATATAACACTTTTAAGCGCTTTACCATGATCATTAAAAATATTGTCTCGGCTCCCTGGAGAATAATACAGCTTGATGCAGCCTTGACCCAGGTGCTAGAAATCCAGTCGGACAATGATGATAAACTTGTCTCTTTGGAACTAATGATTTACCGATCAGGTTCCTTTTTTTTTAGATGATACATGTAGGTGCAAAGAATTCATCACAAAAAAGAGAGATTACATAAAGAAGAAAGCACAGAGGGCGTTCTTAAAGGAGAAAACCAGACATTACCTGTTGAAGAGGAAGATTCCTAAAAGGGTTTCGGCAATTGTCAAGCGCCATCCAACTATTGGCAGAGACATAGAAAGATATGTGTTTGACAATACCAGAGGACCTGTCCCTTCCGCTGAGGTCTGTGGAGGTCTGTGGAGGAAGTCGAGGGCCTTGAGCAGCGGCTCAGAGATGATCAGACCCTGAAACCAGTGTTGGTAGGTTTTTGAACAATACTCCATTCTTTTGCATTGAAAGTGACTAAGAACGAGCAGGCATAACAATACCAGTTGAGTCTGTTCATGTGTGAGCCAAGACGTTCATACTCATTGATGAACCAAGGTCTTAGAAAACCTGGACATCACAAGACGTGTACAAAGATGTACAAAACTTTCTGGGCTTTTAATCCCTGCAAAACTGCCAAGCACATTTTATTATTTCTACATTGAGTAGAAATAGTTTTGTTTTGCTCAAATAACTGAAAAAGAACCCTCCCATTGATAATGATTTCCGGAAATGTACTCCATCAAGATTCAGACGTCTGAGAAATGTGCAATTTTTGTTAATACGACTCAATGTAGTTTAGCTTGTCGGAACAGGATAAAATTACAAATCATGGATTCACTCACATTAACAACATCTTAGGTATAGCTTAGTTCATCAAAGTACAACATTAAGTCACGAAGAATTTTGATGTAACAAATGTATAACATAGCTTTCTAATCGACAAAATCTTCAATTAGTTATCAGCATATCATCAATTACATTACATGGAAAAATGAAGTACCTCATTGTAGCTATATGATACACTTTATTCTACATGGTACCCTTACATAGAATTCTATAGAACTCTATAACATTCCAGATTCTGTATAGAACTTTTAAGGATTCTCTATAGAAATCGGTTTTCTCTATAGAATTCTATAGAATAATTTTCCTATAGATCTAAATTTCTATAGAAAATTTAATTTAAAAAAATGGCGTCCCCGCTTCTCTATATAATGTTTACGGTTGTCTATAGAAATCGGTTTCCTCTATAGAATTATATAGAATAAATTTTCTATAGATCTAAATTTCTATAGAAAAGTTAATTTTTAAAAACGGCGT
This sequence comes from Crossaster papposus, assembly GCA_037893245.1. Classification (NCBI taxonomy): domain Eukaryota; kingdom Metazoa; phylum Echinodermata; class Asteroidea; order Velatida; family Solasteridae; genus Crossaster; species Crossaster papposus. Next base: position 637,165 of record JBAIAA010000217.1, on the reverse strand, counting down.
CCCCGCTTCTCTATAGAATTTTTAAGGATGTCTATAGAAATCAGTTTCCTCTATAGAATAAGTTTTCTATAGATCTAAATTTCTATAAAAACGTTTATTTTCAAAAGTGGAGTCCCCGCTTCTCTATACAGCTTTTAGGCTGTCTATAGAAATCGGTTTCCTGTATAGAATTTTATAGAATTTGTTTCCTATTTACACTGTATGAACATTTCTTTAGAAAAGATACTTTTCAAAAGTAGCATCCCAGCTTCTCTATAGCACTTTTATGGTTGTGTATAGAAATAGGTTTTCTCTATAGAAGTCTATAATAGCATACGTTTTTCCATTGACCTAAATCTCTACAAAAAATTAAATTTTGAAAACTAGCATCAAGCTCAAACGAACACTAGGGTTGTTGGTTCCCCTGTATAATTATAAAGCACATTTTCCATTGACCTCAATGTCTATAGAAAAGTATGTTTCCAAGTGTGCATGTTTTAAAGAGCTGCATCCCAAAACTCATTCGTGCTTTTGTAAAACCTACAACTGTAGATATTGCACAACTGCGGATTAATATTACATAACGCACGTGAACATTTACGTGTACAACTTCTCTTCTTATACAGTACAGTACGGATATTAATGAAAACAACAAACTTCTATTTGTTCAGTCTAACGCACATTTTATTACAAAAAAATCCTTCCAATTAAAATAAAACAAGATACACTAGCTGAACATACATGTATATAGTAACTCAGAACACTAGGCGATCACAACACCAACATTGTAGCCTAATCTACAGAGCTGTTCCCAAATTGTTTTGATAGTCTGTAATAAACAGTACAAACGTGTGATGAAAAATTAAAAAGACCCGTGGGCACTTGATGTATTCTCTACATTGAAATTATGTAAAGTACACATCTTATGTAATAGTCATATGATACTGAGGTGAGGAAATTGTTCGGCAAACATCTTAGATGGTGGTCATTATTTTTATGTTGATCAGATTAACCACAAAATTGAATTTCAACAACATTAAAGTATTTTTGTCCACTGAATTTGAATTAGGAAGGAAAACTATAAAAGATTTTCAAAACATTTCAAGTGGTCTGTGTTGAAAAAAGTTGGAATGCATGAATATGTAAATGACATAATGCAAATATTGTTATATATGTTGAATCATCAACCTGCTAACGTCATTGTCAATAGATGTTGCTGTAAAGTACATGCATCATGGCTTGGTCATATTCTGAACACACTGGTATTTTCACATTTACATGTAGTAAAACAGGCAAGCTTTGGATATGCCCATACACTGTACATGTATACATATGTACATATGTATTTATTATTAAATACAGGAGCAACTGTTTCAACTCTTCAACGTAATGTGGAATTAATCCAATTCCACGTTATTTGGAAGAATGGAAACAATTTCCTTGGTAGCCAGCTTATAATATAGGCATTTGCTATGAAATTCATCCAGAGTGCACAATTTATACTCCTTGTGGCCCTTAATTCTTACAAGTCCTTTGTGGGGTACAGATATGTTTGCCTCTGGTACCGTAACACGAAAGAAAGGTCTATCTTTATTTAATACAGATAAGTACAAGTAACAATGCTTTGTACAAGTACAAGTTGCCGTATTACAAACCAAGCACACTAAAAATATCTTCTTCACGATAGCGATATTTCCATCTATGGTTGATACATAGCAGTCAACACGTTTCCGTTTTTTGTGGGTGTATTTCTCTGTTGTAACTTTTACACCGCCCCAGGAAATTTTGTCATAACCTAAAATAAGTTCCTGAGTGAAGCCAATATCATGCAACAATTGTGATTCACTGTTACCAACTTGTTTAAGTTTAGGGATTCCCTTCAGTACTTTTCCTGTCCAAACAGTCTCACCAGGACTGCCAACTTGGAAATGGTGTATATGTTTTTCAAAGTAATTTCTACTACTGATATTACCTTGAAAGCTATCCAAAGCAACATGTGGGAGGGCCCTTGCAAGCAAAAACTTTCTTGCTATTTGCTTTTGTACATACTGAGTCCCGCTTATCATTCTGTTCAATTTATGGTTCATACTTTCGAAAGCAAAGCAAGAGATAGACCAAAGTGGGCCCCAATTTCTTACTGAATCTGCCATGTGGATCAGCTGATGAACGTTGTATGTTATATACTCGATGCCATATAATGTCTCATATTCAAGAACGAACTGCAGCAAAAGCATTTCTGCTTGGTTAATTGCTGAAGAATCAACATTAGTTTGCATCAGAGTAAAAACAGCTGTGACAAAACACATCCAGTGTTTGTAGTACGACAACGGAAGAAGTTTTTCTGTGACAATAGGGGAATAATGAAAAAGCCATGATCGCCACTCATGAGCCTTCCAAAATTTCCGCTGTGTGAGCGTTCTTGTTAGACGTGTTACTTCAGAGGGTGGTAGTTTGCTTAGCCTTTCATTCAAGGCACCTACTTGATTGCCAATGTAGAATGGCATACCTGTGCTCTCCAGCCACAGATATGTTAAAGTTCTTCCAACGCCAAGACAGACAGTGTGCATGTAGTCCACAACAAATCCAGAAACTATGTTGAAGTGTAAAAGGAGCAATATCATGGAAGGCCCCTTAACACCATGAACCACATATGGAAACCTTTTGGGCCAAATAGACCCCACAGAAACGCACGGCTTTAGTGTACCGTAATTTCCTGCGGTAAAGCCGCACGGCGGTTAAGGCGCAGGTCCCTAAAATCACCCCAAAAAAATTTAAACGCCAACAGATAAGGCGCACTGCCGAATAAGGCGCATGCTTGAACGCACCCAAAAGAACACCAGGCGCCACCCGGTGTAGGTACATCGCCAGAAAGGGGTCATTTTGTTGCCTTAGAACGATCCCATTATTCCAAGCATGAATTAAACCGTAACCCCATGGGCTGGTCCCATGAAGAAAAAACCCAAAGTACCTTTATCCATCGAGCCAACGCTGTGCATGATTGGGGTCATTTTGTTGCCTTAGAACGATCCCACTATTCCAAGCATGAATTAAACCGTAACCCCATGGGCTGGTCCCATGAAGAAAAAATCCAAAGTACCTTTAATTATCCATCGAGCCAAAGCTAGCTGTGCGTGATTGCGGTTTCTGACCCTGCAATGGTGCGTCTTTTTCCAAAAGAAATAAGGTTCAATGAACTAAAACCATTGAGTGAGCCGACACGAAATGTATCAACAATCGCAAACACCAGATGTTCCTGACCGCAGAGTTTATACAATGGAAGCCGATACACGTGCCTCTCCCACAGATATCGGGTTTCAAAACCACGTTTAATGTTTTGGTCCGTGGGATTATAAATTAATTCAGTACCGGTAGTACCGGCAAGTTCAGTCAGTCAGTGATTATAGTTTCTTTCCAGACAACGTAATCAGACAACATAGAGTTGACTTAATATATGGAAGGGATTTTTAGAGGGGATTTGTTTTTAAATAAAGTTCTTTTCCTTTATTTCAAACCTATAATTTGTTAATCACGTTCATAAGATATTTGTTTAATACATCACTACTCTTAGTGTTAGTTTTGTTTTGAAGATCATTAAACTTATTTAATATCTTACTAATAAAATAAACGAAACAGACACATGAACCATCTCTTTTCTCGTTTGGTCGTCCTGATAAGGACGGTTTGTTTTGTTTGACTCTTCAACATTTATTGGAAGCTATATGTCAGGTGGCTGGTGGAAAGAATACGCCGAATTTCATCTTTATCTTCAGGCTTGCAGAAAAAAAGAAATACATTGACAAACGCCTTTTAAATAAATTAAATAACTGCCAGGCGAGGGTTAGTGTAAGTAAATACAATGTATCTTTGTTGGAGATAAGCGGGCCGGGACAACATTTATTGAGAAGCAGTTTGTGTTGAGAGAACGTCAACACCCAATGGTAATGAAGATTTTTTTAACTGGACTTCAGGGTTGGATAACGATTTTGTCACTGGGGAAGTAGTGAGCGGTGCTGAGGGCTTTGATGTTGGTCTTTTCAAGAAACTTGGTCGGCTCATCACTCAGTCACCCTGAATAATAAGATAATATTACGTTAAATTCTTATAATACTTTCTCAAACAAACATCTAAAATGAAGATATAATAAAACACCCTCAACGTTCACACAATAGAGGTTTGGTGAATGCGAATTCCAAACGTTTAAGTAATTCTGTTGCAGCATTTTCGGAATGAAAGAAAACGGCCAGAAAGAAAAAGGGGGTCGACACATTGCGGCATTGTTGGAATAAAAGCACGGTCGTGGGGGGGGGGGGGGGGGGGGGGGGGGGGGGGGAATCAACACATCGTGGCATTGTTGGAGGGTAAGCACATTCATAGGGGATCAACACATCACGGCATTGTTAGAATGGAAACACGGTCACAATGTCCGAAGAGTTGAGCTAATTGGTTGACCGCATTATTGAGTAAGATTACGGCGTTCAAAGAATTCTTCACACAAAGACCGTCACTTTGAAATCAAGCGACATCATATAAGGCGCACCGAAAGATAAGGCGCGGCGATGTTTTTGTGGTCTAGAAAGTCAGATAAGCCGCGGCTTTACCGCAGGAAATTACGGTACTCACACAAACGACCTTGGAATCCCCTGACTCTGTGGAGCGCAATTTGCACTGGTTGGACTAGTCCATTATTGACAATGGGTAATAATCCGAATTAAATGGTATTTGTGTTGCATCATTTTAAAAGCTTTGGGAGATGTTTACTTGGTGAACTGTTTATCCATAACTTGATCTGGGAAAATGCACAATTATAGATTAACAAAAGACCAACCAGAAAATACTTCAAACTGATTCAATTTCTTGTATTAATAAATCACAACTGTGTACTTTATTATAAAAGGAAAAACAACATGCAGAGTTACCGAAAAAATAATCTAAATACTATAACATAAGAGTTGTGCATATGAAAAACAACAAAATGCATTAGTCTACAACTACATTATGTATTAAAGCAGCCCATTTGTCTGACGTTAGCACACACTGTTTATAAACCCGTAATAACAAAAGTTATACAAACTATTGTTTAATATTTCCATGTAAAAAAATATTTCTACATGATATGGCAAGCTGACAATTTGTAAAAAGTTTTAGAGCACACTGATTTACTTTATAGATTGTACATCATAGATTGTACTTTACTTTTACTTTTTTTCTGAGTTGCTGTCCATCATTAGCACTTTAAACCACACTGGATTCACTAACCATGAATTCCCGAACTATGGTTAAATCTTGCCAGTCGTTCTTTTTGTAAATTTTACAATACAGAATTACAGATACAATGAAATGTAATTTGTCAGTGTCAAATTATGCTCATGTCCCAAAGCAAAATTTGCAATTATACATTGTATTATAAAATTTGTCTGAAGTTAGCACACACTGTTTATAAAGTTTAACCTGTTATAAAAAAGTTATACAAACTATTATTTGATATTTCCATATAAAAAAATGTATCTACATGATATGGCAAGCTGACACATTGTAAAAAGTTGTAAAAAATTTAATAAAAGACTCAAAATTTGGCCTGACAGTATCTGCAGCTGATTCATTTTTAACTCAAAGTTCTTCATCTTCCAGAACTACATTGTTTAACGGGTGGTATTTTAAATGACATGTGCGTTTGTTATGATCTACCCCACCACACCTACTACAATGTACATGATATTCCAGGTCATCTTGACACCACTGGTCGAGGTGTGATATTCTGTTTTGTTTCTGCATGACTTGAATAAAAGCCTCGGTATTCCTGTGGTTGGTTGCCCGAAAGAAGAGGGATGTTACTTTATCATTCAATTTTTCCATAGCTTGTTGGCTAAAGTTGTTTATTGGTCCGTGCAGTTTGAGCGATTCGGAAACATGGTTCATGAATGTGTGCATATAGGGTGTGACATCTTTAGCTTGGAAAGTTTCAGCATAATTCGACACCCAATCTCTAGCACGAGTTTCAACTGCTTCTGGATCTACATTTTCAGATTTCATGAGGGTCATTATATCACGGAATTCTTTCCATAGCCACTTTATTTGATGTGTTTTGGGATGCCAAGAAATGAGATTATCAAGATTGATGTGTTTTTGGACCTTGATGTGCTCAGGACCAGTAAAATCTCGATACTGAATTTGAGCAGATTCCTTAGAGGTATAAAATGACCATGGTATAGAAAGGTCCCTTACAAACTCTTCAAATGCAGCTATGTTTTTACACTTGGACAGGTCTACATTTTTTGAATTTTTCCCAACATTGTCTTTATGTCTCAGAATCTGAATGAGCTGCAGCACTAACTGGTCTGAAATTCTTTAAAAAAGATGTAACGGATCTGCAATAACATTGTGTACAGGGATGAATGGGAGAATGGGTGGTCTAACACAACTCATGTTTTTTGTTTTTGATAGTGCACTAAGACGGGTAATTTCTTCCACAGTACGTGCACCTAATTCAACATCAAGCATTGACCATTTTTGCGTATGAATGTAGCGTTCGTTGCTGGGACACTTACACCACACGCAACTGTACTTACTACTGCATGCCCCTATCCCCATCATCTCGTTCAAAAACTTCATGTCAGCACCCAAATAGAATTTCAGTGGAACAGATTCATTACCGATAGAAACATTGTCTGGCAAATTGGCAACAATGGGTTCAAAAATTGTACATAGAAATTTGTATTTTTCTGGTTTTCGAACCATGCCCAAAATATACTCACTGCTCAGGTGCTTCCCATTGATTACCCTGAAGGTTATATTCACACAGTGTATTCGCTTGCCAATGCGTGTACCGTCACCACTAAGTTTTACACCAATGTGGCTGCTGAAGACAACTTCGGCCCCTGATGGAGTTGACGGTAGTTGATGCTGGCCTTCTCACGAAGCTTCATTTCTATGACCGAGAAAAAAATATGACAATGTTAAAATAATTAACAAACAGAACTTGTATTTAAATTTTAACTCTGGTGACAAACGATAATGAATACACTGAGCTGCCAACACGATCGAGCAAAATGGGTGAAGTATCGTGTTTACCCCCTTCTGATTGGAAATGGAATAAGCCATTCATCAGTGTACACGCACGTACTTGCCTTTTTCACGTGGTAATTTTCTTTCCTCAAACTATTGATTATACGGTGAAATTGGCTAACACAAATTACATACTTTTGTTGTATATAACTTAAACTACAATATGATTACAAAATTGTAACAAAAATCAGAAGGACTTACTCACAATTTGGCCCAAAATATACAGCGATCGAGACGAACGTTCCAACCTTTCACTTCTCCCGCCGATTGATGTAGTCTCCTAGCAGTCTTAACAACTCTTACATGCTGTTTACGATGTGTACGTGTGTGTACGTACGTTCGCGCGCCTACGGAAGCGTGTACTAAATTGCGCATGCGAAAAGACTAGCCAAGCAGGTCAGGCTCTCGAGAAACGCTAGGTTTGAATGGATAGTTTTTGTTTAAAGAAAGATCCGCGAGTGTTATCCTAAACCAATCAAAATGATTGTTACATTGTTAGTTCGGCAAAGGCTTGCTGAAGATTCACTCTTTAGAATTAAGACGTGCGGTGGCGCTATTTATTTTTATGACGAGTTGAAGTCGGGAGTTACTGTACAAAAAAGGACTTTACACAGGAAATGAGACCGATTTTTACGGAAAATGTGACTTTTATCATGAAATCAGCGAGCCTTAATGATTAAAGATTTCATTATATTTAATATTTTCTGAAAGTAGAGTATCTTAGCTTCGTTATGCTAACAGAACTAAGAAATATATTGAAAAGTATTCTTACAATGACGATAGATGCAAAAAAAACCGACTTTTTCGATAGTTTCTCCATTGTGATTTTCGTGAAGGAAACTCGCGCAGGCTTAGTTCCCCAATGGTATCGATATGGTTTGTTAGAATGGACAGCTTGTCGGGCATCCTCTTTGAAAGAATGTTCATCCCTTTTAGTTGGCAACTGGTCCATTTGCTTTAAAGGGTATGCCCGTGTATATCCCTTACCTTTTTGGACACTTTCGCCAGGATGAAGGCACCACGAACAACCATGCTTTCCATTGAACTGCATGATGTCTTGCAATTGGCATCTTGCCACACTGTCACAAGCTAACGGGCCAGGAAATACTCTGGTTTTTCTTTTTGATCCAGTTTGATCTTCCCATGAAATTCCCTCATTACTGAGTGCGTTCATATCTTCCACAAAGGGTTTCAGGAAAGATGGGAATTTGGGTTTGCCGCTACCAAACCACAATCCACCCATCAAAATATGCTTCCGTCTCAATGGATAAGGTAGTTCATTAACCATGAGAAGCAATGGCCAAATTGAAAAATTTGAAGATGAAAAGATTGCTGCCCCATCTGACCCCCAGGTAACACTTACATCATCTTCACCCATTGGCAACTGCCTGTACGACCTCCCCTGACTCAAATCACAGTTCTCTCTTTTCATATTTTTTTGAATGTTTGGATCCTGTAAAAGATACTGAATTTGCTTGTCTATCTCAAAAGTTAGGAAGTAATTACCGCTGTTGATACTTTTATCACGGTCTACAAACAGCCCGCAGTCGGGGCATGATCCAGAATCTTTCCCTATGTAACCCTCACATGATGAACAATATACATGACAGTGAACCTGCCCACAAAATCCTTCAAAGTGTTTGTTAAATAAGTACTTTGATGCAGGAAATGCAGTACCACTTGGTAGGTGAAGATGAAGCAGTTGAAGGAGGCTGTCAAGTGCATTCTGTGTAAGGCTGTGATGAAGAAAGTGCGCCATAATCATCAACAGGCTCTCCTTTCTTGTTATCTGGGCACCAGGGAAAAGAGGCACATCCTGTCGGAGGAAATCAAAACATTACATGAAATCTACATTTATTTAATAGTATTTTGTTACTAATCCATTACGAGGGACTTAAGAAAACAAAAATGTGCACACAGCAGCAACGTTTGCACCTTTTGAAGTCGGGGGGGGGGGGGGGGGGGGGGTAGTTTTCTTTATTTGTCGTTCATGTCAGACTTAGAGTCATTGATTTGAGTTATTACAACTGAGTATCCAGAAAAATGTACATTTTGTAGTGATACCCTAATATCATTTCTGCCAAGATCAGGTTGCAATTCAGTACTATGAAGAGGATTTTCTGTGAAAGTGTCTCAGTGATTTGTTTTAGCATGCTAAGATTTTATTACCTTTTGTCCAATTTATATACCACATTTTGATACCAGATTATAACAATTGGAGGTGCCAGATTAAAGCATATAAAAATATTTAATGAATTATAATTAGGCAATGGTTCAATTTATTCAGATACAATTTGGTACAGCTGATCATTATGTTACGTATTTGTTGTAAGTCTTTGAGGATTAATAGCAGTACATATATCTTGAAATACAGCAGTACATTTCCCATGTGAAACACTTACCAAATCTGAGGGAAATACATCCCCATTTTCCACAGCGCCTTCGTCAGGAGGAACCTCTGGATCCGATTCAACGGGCTCATCATCCTTAAGAAAAGAACAAACGTACATTTGCTTTGGTTATGTACATAATGTATAAAACATGCAAAATACCATTATTAACATTTAGTGATATTATTGCCGTTTTTAAAAATAGGCCGAAAAAAACCGTCACACTGCTGGTTCGGTTACCGGTACCAGACTGAATTGTTTTACATAAACAATTCAGTCTAGTACCGAACCATCAGTGTGACGTTGCATATGGTACCAGACTGAATTGTTTATGTACGTACATAAACAATTCAGTCTGGTACCGAACCATCAGTGTGACGTTGCATATTGTCAATTGGTGTGACGTGCGCATGCACGTCATAATCATTTCGTTCAAACATGGCGATTTTTAACGTTCCGTGTGAGAAAATTCTTCCCATGTTTCGCCTCGATTTCCCGCGAAGTAAACAACTGAGACCGCCGGATGAAACGGCTAAAGAATACAAATGGACAAAACAACTGTAAGTGAGAATTTCACTTGAAACTTAGGCTTAGCCGATAAAAACTGCGAAGTTTTTGCGTACACCGTCGTGTGGCCTAGTATACGGAGTCTCGTAGTCGTAGTATATCGGCCACAGACTGGGGCTAGGGTCTGAGCTGGTTTGAGTCCGAGTTGGTTTGATGAGTCCGAATTTACTTGGGTCCGAGGTGACTAGGAGTCAAAGTTGGATCCAAACCAAAAACATGGTTTTGTGCCTACCTCTAGCTCTCCCTCCGACTGTGTCATATCTGATGTAGTCAGTGTAGAATCTGATGCTGGATCTGCCTCATCATTGGTGTCTGCACCATGATCACTGGCAGTGGCAGTGGCAGCAGTGGGTTTCACAAGACTCTCTACTTCGCGTTCTGTTCCCTCTATTATCTGGACCTGATTGGAGGGCGATATTACCACCATGATCAACATGTGAACTACTGCTGCTACTAGTACTACTGCTACTGCCGGTAGCAGTGCTACCGGCAAGTTCAAGTGGTTCAACATCGTCATCGATGAATTCAATAGTTATTGGAGCGCGTGCAGAAATCGGCGGACCAAGTGCTGCAGTACGTTTGTCAATCTCAGACTCCGATGAGCTATCCCAATCGGCAGGTTTCTTCTGTGAATGCCTAAAGCGTGTCCTCCGAGGTATGGATAACTTGTTTCCTTTAATCTCTTCCCACAGATATGTCTTAATTTGCCGTTTTCAACAATTTGTGTTGGCCATGATGGCGACCACCGACTCACACAAACTAGTGTAACTAGACAAGTTATAATATGCGAGTTCCAAAGTCTGGTGACAAGTAATGCATGATCAAATAGGGAAAAATTACCTAGTATCCAGACGTCACTATACATGTAAGGCACTTCCATTCAACATCGGACTCACGCGCGCGGTCATATACATCGTAGCAAGTACGCGTAACAACCAACCTCGTTCCCAGGATGTCGTGCAGCGACCTCACCGACACAAAAGCTGCACTCTAAATCGCGGTTGAAAATAAAGTAAGCCCTGGGAACGAGGTTGGCGTAACAACCTCTGGGGTCCGGTCCGGGTCAAGCTTGCGATATTATTAGCTCGTTCACATATTAAAAAATATTACATATATTTAATTTCAATTAAACTGTACATTTATCTTCATGATAAAGATTATAAAAATAAAATGTCACGATACAAAATTTACAGTTATTTCTTTTTTAATGATATATATTTAAATCTATTTTTTCTCCTCTTAGCAATACATAAATCAGTATATATTGTGATTCTACGTCACGCGCAATAAACAAGCTAAGCCAATCAACGTGCGGCCAGTTAACGGACGACATGCCAGTTTACGTTTAATTGGCGGCAGTTTCTTTCATCATCCGTTCTGCTTCTGCGTTTTGACTTTCAACCTCACCCGGATTATTGTAATATGATTGTTATTCAAATCAAAGTTGTTTGATCAATAATAATATTAATATGGATAGCGTTAACCCGAGTACTGCTGGGTACGTCCTGGTGAAGTGGGTTGACGAAGACTCCTGGGACGTACTCCCGATGAAAAAGTGTCTGCAAGATCTTAACCGGGAAGGGGACGGGCAGCTGCAGGACAAAATCAGCCAAGTGTTCAATTTTTATTGGAAGAAGGGCAAAGAGTCGGCACCAGCCACGTTGCTTGCATACGCGGGTACGGGTAAGGTTAAATTTTTCGGCGAAATAAGGCTACTCAGTATTATTTATAGGCTACCAGAAGAAGTAATTGACTAGGACTAGGCTAGGAGTAAGAAGGAGTAGGAGTAGGACAATTGCCAAGTTTTGGACATATTTATTGCTATTGGCAATGATTGGCATGATTGGACCGAAATGATAGTTAGGCCAAACAACCCTTCCTCGGCATAATACCAACAGCCTAAAATCTCAAGAAAAAAGTGGACAATAGACCTAGGCTATTCATTAGTTCTCAATGGGAAAAGGTCAAATTCAATGAAAATGCAAACACCTAAAAACAAAATCCAGCAGAAAACCCTGTTTTTTTTGTGTTTTTTTTTTGGGGGGGGTTTTAGACCCCCTCCCCCCCCCCCCCCCCCAAAAAAAAAAAGTGAAGGTATACTCTTCAAAATTCTTTCCCACAAGATGATTGTACGAGATATAACAAATATACTTTTCCTTTTGTTTTAGGATATTTTTTTTAGTGCATTTTGAACGAGTTGTCGTGGGTTGTCGTGAGTTGTCGGTAATTAGTAGTAGACCCCGCCCACGCACCCTGCCCTACTGCCTAAATTAGGTGACCAGGCGTTGGGCCCCTACGATCTAAAAGTCTGAGTAGTACATATATAGGCCTACTGGCACTGGTGTCGTACTGCAGCGCCCAAAGAGTGAGATGTTTCTTGTCATGCTTGTGCAAAAAAGAACTGCAACTTCTTTCTTGTTAGTTTTAGGGGCCTGTTTTATTTTATTTATTTTTGTTTCCCCATGCATTCAAGGAAAACAACGTGACCTGGAAAAACAACGACAGAACTTGGTGGCAAACAACGATGCCAACGACGATGATGAGGCAGGACCAAGCACGTCCCTTGGTGTTGGACACCGTATGATCAAGAGGCCTGCTCGACTTTTGGACATCACGGACGTTGATGGCGATGTCGAGATGGAAGAACGAGACCAGGTACATACATACTACGCCTTTGAGTCTCCGGCAGGGCCTCATACATACAAATACATAACTCATTTAAGTACATGTATACATTGCTCACAAGTCTGAATTGTCATCCGTATCAGGGAAAAATTCTGTCACTGGGAGAAAATTGATCAATCATAAATTGTATAATTAAATCTGGGGGGAATAGGAATCAACCAAATACACTTCTCAATATTTGTTTTTCTGAAGAAAGAATAGCTATATTTTGCAAAATTATATGAAACAAACTTCTACTCTTAGTCTTACAATAAACTTCAGTATTTTTCACGAATGTGACAAAAAATCGTTACTCTGTAAATTTATGTTTTTGGGTGAAATTGATAATCTTTTTCCAAAGCACAAGATCCACTGTGTACAGAAAATAAAAGTTAATTATTGTCATTGTATATGTTAGGTTCCCAAGAAGAAGAAGAAGGCCACATGCAGCAACACCAGCCTGAGTATTCTGTCGGCCCTTGCTGAGGAACAGCGAATGATGGGGAGTATCGGGGATGAAACTGCAGCAACAGCACCAACAGCAACATGTAAAAGATGCTCCAAATATGATGCGTTGAAGGCCAATTACCTGACACTGAAGGCCGGAAATGAAGCCATGCAGGTTTACAAAGGTAAAGTGGTCCTTGGGCATGTCCCACAAAACATAACACAATATGTTTGCACTGAAGATAACCAAAAGTCCATCAGAAAAAGGGGAAACAAACAGATCTTGCATTTTCCAGGAATAAACTTTTGCTCCCCATAGACCCTTTTAGTTCTCCTATGGGGTTTTGTGTACAAAATGTCACTACAAACTGTCCCACAATGCATTGCTGTATATACCTTAACTACATGTACACACATCCAATCTATCCGTAAAAGGGTCTGTGCTGTTTGACAAATCAAATTTTTGTGCTTATGATTTTGTTTTAAAATTAGAGGTTATATGTAAACCGCAAACAAGTATTTTTTATACTGTTTTGGCATATATCCTAAAAAAAAAAATCCTCACTCTGATCACAAATGCACTAATAGCGTTTGGCAAACTGCGTGCTGTGGGCTTCATATTGCGTAAATTCCACACGTGGTACAAGTTGAACAAGGGTTAATTCTCCAACGGTGATAGGTAAATTGTATCTTTATGGTGCCATGCCAAAACCCACAGAAAACACATCAACATGTAACAGATGTTTTATACTAATTATTACAATTTGTTTCTTGTTTGTGCTGCAGACCTGCAAAAAGTCGTGAACCGTTTGGAGGACTGCACGGCCATTTTTGAACAGACTGCATGTGTCCCATAAATCTCCAGCACCACCTACAGCTCCGAGCTACAGGCCTCCAGCCAGCTCATCCACGCCCACAACAACGGCCAGCTCGGGATCCAGACCGCCTACTCCGGCTACCTTGTCGATACCACCCCCTCCATCAAGGCCGACAACTCCCAGCATATCCACTCCGGAACATACTGTAACGAAGAACCCTGCTATGGTAAGATTTGTACTCTAATCCCAGAAGGCAGCATTACTGGGTTGGCAGCGCATTCATTGTAGCACGTAGCATTCATTCTTGCATGCACATGTGCATTTTACAAAAAGTCACAATGCTCCACTTATGTAATCAGTGTTTAATGCGTACTTGCGTACAACCACTGCAGTAATGGCTTCTACTACTGGTGGCTGCATTAGTCAAATTTTCTGTTGTCTCAAGTCTGCTACATGTAGCATACTTAGGGTTTTGAATTTTAATTGTGTGTTTTCTGTTATCCAGGTGGACATTGGGAATGGTGTGCTGTTGGAGAAAGTGAAACTGATGGCTGTTCTTCAGGCCAGCGACACTGCGACAACATTGGCTAGGAACCTTTTTGTTGCACTATTCAGGAAAGAGGAAGTGATCGGACGCAGCCTGACGGGCAAGAAGTCCAATGCTCACACATCTTTTATCGAGAAGGAGCGGCTGGATCCGGTTCGAGTGAATGGAATCATAGGTATAGTTTTCTTTCCTTTCATACTTGTCAGAATTGCATACACTTTGTTATGTGAGACCACTTTGCATTCTTGGTTATGCCGCCTGTCCCATTAAACAGGTACATGTACATGTGTACTCCATGAAATTCGATCTCCTTGTGCTAAATGTGGATAAGTAGATGGAACTTTGGTGAGATACACTAATCTATGTGTGCGTGTAAAAGAATGATGGTGCTTACCCATTCAGTGACATTTCTTCTCTGGTGACTTGTATGGCTTAATTAAGCGGGATTTAGTCTATGCCAATCATGTCCGTTTAATATACATAGAATGGGCGGACATATAGACTCGATGGCCGTTATACATGTATGTAAATCAAATGTGATTTGTTTTTGGGGTTGCGAGGAGAGGATTGTAGTTTGCAAATCCTCTTACTATAAATCCTCTTATTTTAATCACTGACCTACAGCGGCTCGTAAAAAGTATAATCCTGGAACCCGCTCTGAGTGGTCCATTGTAAACAACATACATGTATACAATTAACTTATGGCCCACACAAAAACTCTGTAGTGAAAGATTTACTATGTCAATCATATGCCATTGCTGGCATGCTAAATTTAAACCAATGAGTCCATATGTGACCCGCTCTGGCAAAACCTGACGCTTCTCGGCATTTTCCATTACGCAGTATGGGCCTGCAAAGAAAAAAAATGGCATCCGGGGCCAAATTGGAAATTTAGCAGAATTGAATTCGGGAAAAATTCTAGATTGCTTATAAATAAAAATCTCTATTGAAATTCATCTAAACAGTTGATTTTAATTGATTATAAAAACTTGACTACATCCCTATTTTTCCACTCGAACAGGCTGAAACAAAGAAAACACCAGGAAATGTGTTGTTTTTCTTGCCTCGTTTGCTGGTAACTTCTGTGTTGATCACCTAAGCTTTTGGTAGGGAATTAAACGTTTTTACGAACCGGCACAACAAGCATTTTGACTGAATCTATTCTTCAGTCAAAATACTTGTTTTGCCGGTTCATTAAGTTGACGAATATGTTCATCAATGTCGTCAATATGTATGTTTTTGTTTTTTCTTTTACAGACTTCACCATGAAGAAATATCAACATGGACCGACATCAATAGTAAGGCAGTCGCTATCAAACAAAGTAAAAAAAAGGAACAAACAGGACTAAAATTCCGGAGGTCGCAGGTTCAAGTCCCGCCTTGCCAATTTCTTTGTTCACTTTGAAATGTATGCAAATTTACCTAGTCAGTTTCCCTCGTGGTTCATTTGTGTATTTCTAAATAATGTTAAACCAATGAGCCCAACAGCAGCAGAACAAGGGGGATAAAAGAATGCCAGCTATTCTGAACTAGGCATAAACATGCAGACATTATTATGGTAATTCTTTGTTTTCAGAGATACCCTACAACAAAATTATAGACTAGACAGCTGATACCTTGAGGTTTACACTTTTCAGGACAAAAGGAACTAGGAAAGTGATTTTTTTTAACATCGATATATTTGTGAATGGCCCCCTTCTTTAACCCCTTTCTTAGCCCTCTCAGAGCCGGGTTGGCATCAAAGTAATCAATGCCTCTGAAAATCTTCCACTGCATGCGCATATGAGAGAATGGCACTTGGTTTTTTGTTTTACAGCACACTGACAAAAAAATGTGCGACATTTAAAAAGTATGGGGGATCCCCCTACCGGCTCTTTGAGGGTTGAAATAGGTCTTTAAACTCCCTATGTACTTCATTTCATTTTTGACATTATAAACTCCCATTTTTCATTCACGCATTTATTTTGTTTGATATCTCATTGGAAGCACATAACTTTGGTGAAACTACAAAAATAGCAACTCAACATTTGGATTTATTTTTAAAGTTAAAATTGACTTGAGCATGTAGCATATAGATGCACGACGTGACAGTTGGCTTTTACAATGGGGGTCACTCATTTATGACATCGAAAGCCATTGTGTAGTAGTAGCCGCCATTCCTTTGCTTCCTGTAAATAATGAATGGATGATATAGATGGAAGTGATCACTGCCCATGTTTCTATAAAATGTAGCTTTTCTATTTTTCAGCTTAATTTTGTTTATAACTTTTAAAACAGTGCCTCTCTATAACATATACATGTATAACTTAACAAACTTTATTGTAACCACAATTCTAATACATCTTTCAGCGAAAAAGTATCCCTCGTTTGAAGAATCAATGTTGTAAATGGAATTTCAACTTCATACATGTATCATCAGGATTTGGCATTTACTAGCTTAAATGAAGGGTACACCTTTGGTAATTTAAAGCGTACATTTATAATACAAAACTAAACCTGTGAAAGTTTCATTTCCAAAGATGTTAGCATTTTTGAGATCAGCGAAAATATGGAGCAGTTATTTACACGCAGAGCTGCTGAAACCATGTATTTTCATAACGTGAGAAAGGCTTAGCCAAAAGCCCTTCTCAGATTCGGTGAAAAATGATCTCTTTCTCCAAAACCACATTACTTCAAAGGGAATCATTTCTCACAATGTTTGATATTGTAAACAGCTCTCCAGTGCTTCTTGCCAAGTAGGTGTTTAATGTCATTACTTTGTGGAGAAATTACCAAATACGTAACCTACCTTTAAAATTCTTAAAATTATCGAGGTTTCCAATTAACTGTTATGATATTATGTATGTATATTTTTTATAGCCATGTCATTTTAGGTCGTATATACACCCAACGCGGAGAATAAATTAAGAAGTAGGTAGTAAACAAGAAAGCAACATTTTGTTTTCCTTAACATCGTCATTTGAAATAAAGACTTTCATATAAAAAAACTAGGATTTTTCAAGAATTACTTTTATATTGAACGTTTTATAGAAATCTATCAAATGGTTTATAGAAATAACATTTCTATAGAATTCTATCAAATGGTTTATAGAAAAAGCGAGATTTCTCAAGAATTTTATTGATATTCATAGAAAAGAGGCCTAATTTCTATAGAATTCTATTAAATTGTTTATAGAAACAACCAAATTTCTATAGAATTCTATTGCAGGTTTTATAGAAAAGATACCTAATTTCTATAGAATTCTATTAAATGGTTTATAGAAACATCAAATTTTCTATAGAATCCTATTCCATGTTTTATAGAAAAGAGATAAAATTTCTATAGAATTCTATTAAATGGTTTATAGAAACATCAAATTTTCTATAGAATCCTATTCCATGTTTTATAGAAAAGAGATTAAATTTCTATAGAATTCTATTAAATTGTTTATAGAAACTTCTATAGAATTCTATTAAAAAAGTATATCATTCTATAATTTTTTTTTATAGAATTCTATAAAAATCGTCTATATAATTCTTTACAAAAAAGTTCTATAGAATTCTTTACAAAAAAGTTCTATAGAATATCTATAGGCCATTCTATACAAAGTTTTATAGAGATTCTATAGAGGTCCGTTATAGATTTCTATAGAATTCGTTTAGAAAAGTGGCCCACTTTTCTAAAGAATCTCTATAAAACATTTCTATAGAATTGCCTATAGAAATTCTATAGATTTTTTTTTATAGAATTCTATAGAACTTTTTTGTAAGGGTAATTTAATCATGCATGGGGTAAAAACACATTTCTTGCCAATCGTCGAGCATTTCTTCTTAAAATTTATACTCGTTAATTTTGTATTTGGATTATATTTTTGCAATAGGATAAGACAAACTGCTATTGGCCTAACTCAAACCAGTCCAACAAGGCAAGAAAGCATCTCAGACTGGACACAGAGCGGTGGAAAAGATACACAACCAGACGGGTTTAGTTGGCGGGTAGGTTAATCAAACATTCACTTGTCATTCCAATTGTGTATCCTCCCATTTTAGCATTTCTAGAGAAATGTGTTCAATAATGATAAAGTCAAGCCAAATGGGGAGTGTGTATAAAATTATAGAGCACTCATTACAACTATAGTCAGTCATATTTGGGTCATTCCACGAAGTTGAGGAACACCTGGTTATTGTCCAAGTCCCATAAAACTAAAGAATAAATCATGAACATGTTTAAAAAATAAACCTTGTAAACTTACTTAACAGAAAAGAACACATATAAAGGATTATTTTAAAACTGATTTTGTTGATATTTGTGGTAAAATTTTTCCAAAAAAAATCATAAAAAGGTGGTTTCCGGTTATGTAAAAGTGAAATATTTGTGACAAAATAAATTGGCATTTTAAAAACCAATTAAGTGGTTTAAATATAATACAAAAAAGTCTCATTCGTTTTTATTTCTTGGCATATAATGCACCCTGTATATTCCATAACACTATTCATGTTGATCACCCCTATTTTATAAGTGGCCTCCACTTTTGTTCAAGGGTACGGACGTAACTTGTGGTTTCCGTTTAGATATAAGGGCAATACGTCCAGAACGAGATTTAATTTGTGTGCCCTGAATTTTTTTTTTTTAAGTGCTATAACTCATTTTATTAGCTATGATCTGGTGCACCTTTCCCCAACTCATCGTTCACGTGTTGCGTTTCAATCTTACGATATATATATTTTTTTGGTTCAAGCACGGCACGGTTTCCGGAGCCATTTCCTTACGTCCGCAACCTTCAGTGTTCCGTAAAACCACAATACACGCCCCCGCGTTCGAAATGCTTTCTTCCATGCCCCGCAGACCAAGTTGGGAAACCCCCAAACAAACTCACATGTCAGACAAATTCTCTGTGTGTGAAAATAACCGCTGGTGAAATGTGGGTTTCCGCACGTTACGTCCGGGGGGGTAGTTACGTCACCAACTTTCTTGGAAGTAAATCTAACTATTAAATGAAGCCGTAATTGATTTTGCAGTGCCAAATTATATAACCAAACCAAATCTGCGAACAATACATTTTGTTTTAGCGCGTGTGTATTTACTTTCGATTTGTTTCACGAATTTGAGTTCGATTTGAGAAAGATTCCCACGGTTTCCGCGCAATACGCCCGTAACCGCATGGCCAGGACCGCACCATAACTAACGATGGGGGAAGCATCATATTCCGTTCTGAGGTGTCGTACTCCAACCAGTAAATAAAAAACAGACAGATATTTTCAAACTGGAAATGTTAATCATTTATAGTCATCACATTATCCGTATTTGTATTGTTCGGTAATAGTTTTATAAAATAAGAAACAAGGTAAGTTTATAAGAAACAAAATAAGGTAAGTTTTTACATAATCCCTGTTGACAAATGGTACATTCTGTGTTTACTTGTCGCTCGTTGGTAATGCGTCTAGTCCCTATATCGTATGAGCATCAATAATGCAGTGCTATGTCAGAGCACCATACTATAGCGAACTCGCGCGCGCGCCGCGCTGTGAGTGTGATGTCGCGTGGAATTATCGGCAACAGTTTTCTACAAAATTGCCAACTTATATTGGAGTTGAAATTAATATCGTTTATGAAAATGGACCTTGTGAATATTTAGATTGTAACTCGACAATCTGATTAAATATCCAGTCCGAGTAACGACTTTTGTTGTAGCCTACAAATCGTCGTTTTAACGTTAATCCGAACCAAAATGCGACCATGAATGATGACGAACATGACGAATCCAATCGCTTGACAACGAAAACAGATTTGACCATCAAAACGGCCACAGAACTACTAAATGCGCCACCGGAGACACAAGTAGAGACCGATGACTAAGATTGAGGTACTAATGTTTACTAATGATCTGGATGAAAAGTGAAATTTTCCGTTTATCGGCAAATATTCTGACGCGAAAACCACGCGGGCACCATTTTTAACGGCTATTTGCAGCGCTGCAATTGACTTGTGGATAAGGCTATGCGTAGCATATACAGGCCAATCACAGGCGCCTCTACCAAATCAAAGTCGCATGTGATTGGTGGAGGCGCCTGTAATTATTATACAGCTATTTCGATTTGCCTGTCATTACTACGCATAGCCATATCCACAAGTCAATTGCAGCACTACATAGCCGTTCAAAATGGCACCCGCGTGGAATTCGCGACGAAATATCGCCAATAAACGGGGAAAATTCACTTTGTATTCATATGATAAGTACATTTTAAAACCTCAGTTTTAGTCATCAACCTCTACTTGTCTCGCAGGCGGCGTATTTAGTAATTTTGTGGATGTCTTGATGGTCGAATCTGTTTTTGTTTTAAAATGGTTGGGTCGGTTTTTTTGCTACTGCGTGGTGGACATGTTGGAGTTTGACAAAATGACAGCCCATCTCCCACCCCAGTCCAAATATTAAGGATACTTGCAAACATTCAGAATGTAACAAATGTATCTTGAAAATATTTCTTTACCTAGAGGAACTGTCACCTAAACTCGGTATGGTTTCCGGAGGTTACATCCACAACCTGCCACATGATGCATGATAAACGAGGCCGTATATTTCTTCGCGTGTCAGGGTTATTTGAAAAATATTATTAGTTCAGTGAAATATGGTTAATAGTCTATCCAAATTTGAGAAGCATTTAATAAATAAATGATTTTGAAATTTCAGCTTCTTTGTCACACTTTGTTATCCAACTTCATGGAATGACCCATTTGACAAGATCCAAGAGCATCTTCAGATGCATTAACAGAGTTGAGTATCAATTATTTCAAATATATAAAACATTTTTTACTGGTGTAAAAATACTTTATTTATCCTCAACATATTATACAGATGACTTCGAGAGAGCCAAATCCCTGCGGGATTCTGCTGTCGTAACCTCTTATCCAGAAGATGAAGGCGATTATGAAGCATTGAGCAAGAGGCCACGACATCCACCCATGCGCTTTGTTGAGGATAGTGATGCTGATGGGAATCAGAAGGTGATTATGGATAAGACAAAAAATGTCAATATCACATGCATGTTTCCCTCCAAATACATGGAAGTTTTAATTATCAGTGGTAGTGGTAGATATATGATGGCCTAGTTCTGATAATGCAATTTGGAACGCATGTCCCATTGACACACATGATTCGGCCTTACAGGAGACGAGAAGACTCGAAAAACAATCGCAAATTGCCCCCACACGTCCTCTATTATCTTAAACATTTTTCATTGCATAGATTGTTGGTTTCATTATATGTAATGTTTTTTTTTTAATTATTATTTATTCAGAAAGCCAACAATAAGGCAACCAGCCTGTAAAAGTAAGGAAGTTGTGCACAGAAGAGCCAAGCGTTGCTTCTATAGAAACTGCCCAGCCACTGGCATCAAAAGGATGGATGCACATCTTCATAAACAGCATAAACTGAAGGTATAAATGCTAATTTAAACAAAATAGGAAAAATGCTGAACATTGGAAAATGTAAGCAAAATCAAATCAGCCATAAGTGCCAACAAAGTAATGTAAAATTTGAAGTCACTCGTGATATGAAATGAAAAGATAAGGAAATTAAATGAGGTAAACAAAAAAGCGTATCTGTTTTATTTACTTTGAGAAAGCAATAGCAGTAAACCGGCAATATCTAGTTATAAAAGATTGTTAAACCGACTTTGTTCCAAAACAGAAGGGATCAAGACTCTACAAGTTCTTCCTACATAAATCCGTAAATACCAGTAAAGGACAAGGACAACCAGCACCAAAACCACCAGGAGACACCCCACCTTCGAAGCAATCCTCACAACCCCCAGGTATGCTAACACAATTAATAACGTAATCATAATACAACACTTTTAAGCGCTTTACCATGATCATTAAAAATATTGTCTCGGCTCCCTGGAGAATAATACAGCTTGATGCAGCCTTTTTGGGACAAAGCAGCCAACCAGCGCAGTCCCAGGCCAAACTGAAACACACAACCTCCCGCTAAAGGTTTACCCACAGACTGCGATTTCAATGCTGCAGACCACAATGACACGGCACTCCACATTAAAAACAAATAAAATAGTATGCTCGCACAAAATTGAGACAATGTTAATACTGGGATGTTTTTTGTTATTCCTCTCTCAGATATCCTGTCGGAGTTTGAAGATTTCACCTATGCCTCTAACGGTGGAACACCCGAAAACAGGAGGAATGCGCGTAATGCACGCCGGCTACTACAACGCATTATGTGCATCCTCAATGTCAACTTGGAAAAACCTAATGGCGCCAAACACCCCTCAAAAGTAAGAATGTCCCGAGTGAATAAGATTTCAGAAATCTAAATTATTTGTATTAATCCCAACCCCTCAGGCCCTTTTTACTAGCAACCATCCTCAATCCTCCAAAATCCTCGGATTGCCTTACTAAAAAAATGCATTTATTTTCAATCATCAAAAATTCTTCAATTGTTTAACTTGTGTTCAAATCAAAGGGTACCCACTGCCTCAATCCTCTAAAATTCTTAGATATTTCTTGCCCAATGAACAGGTGAGGGGTGGATGGGCGGAGGGACAATGGCTCATGTATCTGTATATCATGTACACTTGAATTGACAAAGTGTTGTATGTCATTCAAGATTTTGCAATGGACGTTTCAGTCGACAAGTCGATGTATGGAGCCATTGCTAGGACAACTGACGTCACAATTCGGTACTATATACATGTACCACCCTGGCATAAGGCTTACCAATCCTTCAATACCATCTCAGGCCGAATTAACATGTACTCCTCCAAAATCCTGGTTTTTTCCCGTTAAAGTCAATCCTCCAAAGATCCTTATTTTTTGAAAACCCCATTTAGCCTCCATCTTCAAAAATCCTCCACACTTGAAACAACATTGTGCCTCAATCGTTCAAAATCCCCATTTTATTTTACAACCATTCATCCTCAATCCTCAACATTCCTCAGAAACTACACTGACGATTCTTGATGATTGAGGAGGGTTAGGGTTAAGTGATTTATAAGGAGAAAATTATTATTATTAAACTTTTTTTGTACAGGCTGCTTGTCCAGCCTGCTTGTCCAGCTCCGTAAAGACAACAAACAACCCCAGACTATTTACAAGTACCTGCTCAGCACAAAGCAGTTAGGGCAGTTTTTGCAAATAAATCCCCACCAGTCTCTTAGGCTTGGCCTATCAAATACCAAAGTGAACCAAACGATGGTGCTGGCAGACCACTTCATCAGGAGCTTGAGACCCAGCATCATACACAGATTAAACTTCAACAAATCCAAAATCGGTGGTACGTAAAATGATATATATTCAGGGACATACGAAAAAACTTCCTCTTCTCCTTTTTATTAGAAAATAGCCGTCACATACTTCATATATGTGACGGCTATTTTATATGTGACGGCTATTTTATAAAGTTAAATTTATTATTATTATTATTATTGTTATATATTTCTTTTAGTATTATTATTGTTGTTATTTTATTTTTTATTACTATATATACCATTACACCTTTATAAAAGTAAACAAGAGCAATTATGAAAAAATCTACAAATCAAGTGTCAAATGTTTGGGGCAAAAGAGAAAGTGAATAGACCAAACATATTTTGACTTGACATTTTTTTTCTTCAAATTACAGAACTTGTCATAGAGGGTGAGCAAATCAAAGAGTTTTTGATACGCTGCTCGCAAGAGATCAAGGTCTTGTGTGATTCCGGTAAGATGTAAATCAATTCTACATATTAATGACCATACTTTGTATTCCATACAAATTTGAAAGAAAATCAGTATTTGTTTCAACTACACTGGTCCATGTGGTACACTTTTCATTTTCCCCCTCTGCACCTTTGTGTCCTAAGGTACAACAATGACAACCAATACCAGCACCAGACTGAGAAACCTCCCGATGACAAAAATCATCGTGAGCCAAGCACCAAGAGCCGGGGTTATAGAGAATGCAACCCTTGGTGAGTGGCAATCGCAAAGTTGTCACGCACCCGGAAACCTTCGTCGAAATGGTGATGTTTGAGGTGGGTAAATTACTTATTCTAGTGTGTCATTCCAAATAAAAACAAATATGTAAAACAATACTTTTGCCTTAACCTTAACCTTACCCTCATTTCATTTCATTTCATTTCATCTGGTCTCTTAATTTCTCTCTGCAGCTTACATCGAATTTATTTAATTTTTAATTTGCTGTATTATTTTTTTGTTAATGTTAGCCTTTTAGTCAGGAGAGCCTTTGTCTCTTTCAGGTGATCTTTTGTTTTTGTTTTGTTTTCTGTTCATACTTTGTTTGTCTTAGTTTCTACTGTCGAGGGAAAAAGAAAGGAAAACAAAATAATATAAACTGGAGGTGTTTGTGGACAAACATCTGTGGTTGGAGTGTGTGCCAAGTCTCGAGTAGATCGGATTTACCAAAGTGACAAAGTGTATTGTTAAAGACAACATGTACAAATCTTATGGGGGGAAATTATGGGGGAAAATTGCATACTTGTGACAGTATCTACCTACCCACAAAGTTGCATGATGACAGCCTTACCCTTGTGTTTTTTTGATGACACACATTTGTCACTTTTGTGTGTGAATACCTACGACCCAATAAACCTATTGCAAAAATCATTTTGAATTTAGCATGTTCCATCTGTGGGATGTGATATACATGTATGTTATAAGTCGATCAGATTTACCAGTCTTAAAAAAAAAATTACAAAAACAAAACCTGTTTTGCAGGATTTGCCTATTAGCTAAATATCCTTATAACAGTTACTTTTCCGTTCATAATCTTGTGCAACAAAGTTTGTCGCAAAAATATGTCGCTTTTATGCCATTTTTACAACTTGGGGTGTACACCTCATGATTTGGTGTAGTTTTAGTGCACATTTGGTGTACACCAATTGTGCACCTGCTTTATGCAAATGAAGTGACTACACCAAACATGCACCACAAAATCTTTAGGACCCTACTGTCGCAGATCATGTCCAAATGTTATAAAAGCGATAAGTAGGGTCCTAGTTACTCGGACTACTTTGTGTAGGACTAAAACTTAAAGGCCCGTTCCCGACGGAAATCGTTCCCGACCACCACATATTGAACTAGTCTGAGTAAGATCACTCGGACTAATATTGAACGCACATGTACGTGCTCATACTATAGTTGGCCTGATTTTCAATATCATATTCCAGGAATCTGGCAATTTCTTTTTTATTGTGCAGTTTGGGCAACAGTGGAATTTTTAGAGGATCACATCCACCTGGTGACTTTGCTTGATGAACTGGACACTGAATCGCCCAATGACTTACAGGTTGGAGATGAAGTCATGGCCTTGTACTCGGATAAGAAGCTGTACCCAGCAAAAATCCAACTAATTAGTGGTGAGTTTATGTACACTTGTTTCCTTTTCCAACTTTCAGTTCACTCCATCCCATTAATAATGGCCAAGCCACTTTAAGCCCCAGCCCCATGTATAGCCCTACATTAAACAGTACACACGTTATTCCATTTGTTAACCAGTAATACTTCAGCTGAGCAAAGCAATTTCAGTGTAGGCCTATATTTTAACTTGAGAAGACAGCCGATGACAGGTGAAATTGCATCAAATTTAATTTTCTCAGAAAATCATGGCTTCTTTAAAAAAAAATTATGCAGTTTATGTATTGTAATTTCTTTGTATCAACGTAGATGACAAAGCAAAATGTGTTGCTGCAAAACTTGCATTGTCAGTACAGTGTCTTACCCGTATTTCCGTTATTCGTGTAATAGTACGAATTCGCGCCGTCGCCAGATTTTCGCCAGATTTTCTTATCTGTGCATAGCAGGGAGTTCCTGTCATGGCACGAACAGAAAACTGCGGTGGCTCATGTGGCGAAAACGGCTGATTTGCGGGTTTTGTAACGCGTCTAAAAATGATCTACGGACAAAGACACCCTAAGTTGCCGACAAATATTTATTTCTACCGATAGGGGCAAATAATATTATTTCAGTCATAATTTCTCTGATATTTTCAATGGAAAATAAATTACAGAATAAATTCTTTGTGGACATAATTGTTTCAAGTCACAATAATCAGTTTACTTTCATTTAAAATTCAATAATTTGGCAAGTAATTTATTACTAACCTAGGTAGTCTTATACACGTGTTGTTTTCATTGGTTTCGCGGGCACATGAACACATGACGACGCTGCAACATCATGTCGGATGCTGAGAATATTGGTGTGTACAAATTTACATTTAAATTGTTACTTTGTTTTCTGTAAATGTAGACAACTCACTCCTTTATCATGTTTATGATACAAACTTGTGATGAAAGAAATAGGTTTACTAGCCTGAGATTAATATAAAATTGGGCATTGGATGCTCGCTTTTATTTTGTGTTGCAGAACAGTTGCGGGGGATAGGCGGCCTAATTTTTGGTTAGATTTTTCATGCATTTTAGATTAATGTAGGGCAGATAGGGGGTTTATTGCTTTTAATTACACCTTCACTTTGGGTAATTTTTTTAGGTAAAATAGCATAGGCCTAATTACCAAGATGGCAGATGGGTTGTTTTGGTTTACTTCTTTTCTTTTCTTTTTTAACCTCTTCCAGTTTTACTGTTTGTGTTGTGTTTAAAATGACCGCTATCAAGCTAGTGTAGGTTGCATTGGAAACAATTTTAATATAAAAATAGGCCTAAATTAATAAAAATAAAAAGGTTTTCTTTTCTTTACCCCCCAGATATTCCCTTGGATGCGACTTCAATATCTCACCTTTTCAATTTGCTTCAAGGAGGAGTGGAAGTGACGGGAGTTGCTGTTGATGCGACAGATTTGGCCAAAGGGGCAGAGGCAGGAGTGGTGAATGATGTGACACCAGTAGCAGTGGGAGCGACTGAAGAGGCGATGGTGAGAATAGCGGAAGAGGCGATGGTGGAAATAGCGGAAGAGGCGATGGTGGGAATAGCGGAAGAGGCGATGGTGGGAATAGCGGAAGAGGCGATGGTGGGAATAGCGGAAGAGGTGATCGTGGAACCGAAAGGGGCAGAAGATGTGATGGTTGAAGGATTGGCAGGAGGATCGATGGAAGGAGCTGAAGACAGTTATGAGGAAATTGATGTACCTGTTGACAGAAGCCTCAACATAACTATCATTTTTGCTTCCGGAGACAGAATGTGATGGTAATGTTTTTCTGTTCTTTGATAAATAATTTTGTCTGTTTTTTTGTTGATCAGAATCGTGTTACTTACCAAATGTTTATTTCATGTTATTGTCTTTGAAGATGATAGAGGTGAGACTGAGGTGATGGCAAAAGTTAAACGCCCCTGGAAGAAGAGGCCTAAACAGTACATGTAAGATAGAACTGCGAGGCAGAAGGTGTTTTATGAGAAGAAAATGCGACTCAGGGTTAAGTTTTATCACTGAAAGTAGGTAATGTTTACGTGCTGTCATAAACTTAGTTTTTGCTTCTACTTGGGAAAACCTTGGGAACTTTGGAGTTGGATTTTAAGTGTAAATGAAAGTTTAGAGTTTAAAGAATATGTGAATACTTTGATTGAGAAATATACTGTTAAAATAATTGATTTACTGATGAACGAAAACTTTGTTGTGCATAGTAATTTTCGTTGTTTTACAACTTGTGGGCGTGGCCTGTTTACTACGCTCATGAAAAGTACGCGCCTAAGGCGCGCGATTCAAAGCCGTATAAAAGGGGCACATTTTGGTGAATTTGGGGTCTGGTCTGGTTGATCTGGTTGGTTTGGAGTTGCTCTGGGTTAGTTGGGCGCTGCGCTGCCAATCGCTGAGGAGCAGAGGAGCTGAGGAGCGGGAGAGGAGGCAACCATTCGAGTCTTAGTGGGAACAAGCAAACGGAGGTAGGGATAAGACAATATAATTGGAGGAGCTAGTATTGGAGCTGAGGAGAATTAAAATTGAGGAGCAGACTAGAGGAGCGAGTTGAGAAGCTGAGGAGCTGGACCCGAGTTCAGAGGATACATCGTCACATCGTGAGTTAGCCTGCTTATTAATGGAATGGAGGAGTTTGATAAAATAATCTAAGGTCATCTAAGTTATTCTATGTGCTAAGGAGATTCAAGAAACTACTGGCAGACTTAGTCAGAGGACTTGACTTAGCGTTAATTTGTTTAGAGGGCAAAGGTTTGCCTAGTGCGGATTGTTATTTTGAAAAGCAAAGAGATTGCTTAGTGTAGTACCGGTATTACAGATTAAGAGGCATAAGGATTGCCTGTGTGGTTAATTTATTTAAGCTGTTTAGAGGAATAACTTGGAGAACTGATTATTTTCCTCCCAGTACAGAGAGCACTAACTTTGATTGCATCCTCGACTTGTTGAATTAATTCGGAGAATAAGGCTTGTTCTTAGCCAGTGCAGAGAGCATTGTATTTCCTCAGCCCATATTTAAAGTCTTAATAATTATATAGGTGAACTTGACTGAGCTTTAGCACATCTATGATTTGTGTGGATTAGAATTAAATCATTAATATTCTTGAGTTGTGTTGAATATTTGCCTGAAGAGTGAATTTCTTTTAGTGTCATAATTGTCCTCAGTAAAATAGAGACT
Source organism: Crossaster papposus (assembly GCA_037893245.1). NCBI lineage: Eukaryota > Metazoa > Echinodermata > Asteroidea > Velatida > Solasteridae > Crossaster > Crossaster papposus. The sequence continues at coordinate 608,160 of JBAIAA010000217.1, read as the reverse complement.
GTTTGCTACTGCACGTTACACTTCTTCACTGGGTCATATATTGTGACTACGAACCAGAGCCTGAGATCGAGAAATACTAAACCGGTGAGACGGAACTCCGGGGGTTTAGTGCCTATACATTTTTCGCCTGGTGGCAGCGCTATCTTGGACCGTGTAATTAAGATTGGACTGTTTTCCCGAAACGCGTAGGCTCAATAAATTATTACTTGGCCAACGCACGACACGTTTCAGGTCGGGACTAAGTCAACTACAATTATAATTACACAGCCCCAAATAAACAACAGTTAGTTGTTGTTTGTACTATATTAATTTTCCGTCACAATGGTATTTCTGGAAACACGTGGCCTCTTACTGTCAGTTATCATATTTCTATTTTTTATTAAAACAAATTCTTTGTTTTCTCTTATTTTTGATGTGTGTGAGCATGTTTTTTCCCGCAGTTTTCCCAAGTTGTATTGATTTCGTCCTTATATTATCAACGTCACCGAAAGAATTTAAAAAAAAATACAAGGCTAAACAACAAACAAAATTGCGTTTGCGGTAACCTGACCTACCTGGATTTTTTGGAGCCAAATTGCAGACCTCAAACTTGTTATTGCCGTTTTGCTAGTTGATAATTGTACATAGTTTCAATTTTTGGTCGCAATCCTTTTCTACACCTAAAACTCGACTGAAATGCAAACAAAAAATAAAATAATGTTCCTAACTAATAACTACCGACCTGGATTTTACCCTACACACTTTATTTTGTTAGGCCTAACTTATCGCCAACAGTTTTGGCCTGAACTTTCCTCTTTTTTTTATATTGTTTTTGTTCAAAAGGCAAGGGGAAATTTGCTAAACAGCCAAAGTCAGCTGCCAAACCGTCAAAGGAGAAAACCACCACTGGTAAATGAAAAAAAATTGGACAGTTGGATGATATACATCAGCATACCCTTATACATGTACAGTACTTAATACTAATAGTATAGTATGAACATGTTTCATGCTTTATCCGTTTATATGAAATTGGTAAATTTCTGTTACTATGTAGATGTTAATGGAATCAGTGGAGTGTACAATCTCCAATCTCCATTCTCCATGTCCCAAATTGTGTTTCACAATTATATATACTTCATTAGCAATACAATTCAGACCCATTTAATTTCTAATACATTGATTTCTGGGAATTAAATACTGCAATACTGCAGCACAGTAAGCACACTGCCCTAGAGCTTTACATACAAACATGTAACTGATTTCGCGTATATTTGTTTTCATTTATCGATAGGAGCAAGCAAAGGGAAACGAAAACCGCAATTAGATCACGATTGTGCTTTAATGGCAGCACGTATGGACATGCTGCTGGACATGGGGCTTGGATTCCCCACAGCAGTTGATGCACCAGCACCAGTCAACACCACGGCAGCCACTGATCCAATAGATGAACCATCTTCCCCTGCATCAACCACCTTGACCCCGCTCTGCAACTACAACCCTATCCACCACGCCCAGCCTACGCCACCCAAAGATCATCCATCTTTGGGTGGAAAAACACCCAAATGTTGGAATGCGGCCTGTGTTGCCGCAAGGCAAGAAATAGTAGCTTTACAAGAAGAATTGGAGATTTTGAAGATGAAAATTGGTAAGTTGGAAGCACTGTTCCACCACTCGCAGTTCACGAATTGCTAACCAATAAAAAATTATTTGCAACTATTAATAATAAAATTGACCAGTAGCTACATATACTGGCTTATTGCAGTTGTCCCACGTACTCGCATATTACATAATATGTATGGGGGTGGGGGTAGGGGATCAAAGATCCTGGAATTGTTGGCAAGCTTACAGAGAGACAAGAGACAGGGTGGTGGGAATTTATTATGGTGCAGCATTAATACATGCTGAACCACACCACCCAGACCACTGCACCCTCCTGTCTGGGGGTCGCTCCACTTTCTAAAAGGGGATCTCACTGGTTTAAACAATAGTCTTGTATGTATGGGACTAATCTATGATAACACTAAAGACAAAACATGACGGGTGTTTCCAGCCAACTCAACCCCCCCCCCCCCCCCCCAAAAAAAAAAAAATGTAAACAAATAAATATATAAATATATAAACTTAATCCATTGAAAAATACAAATAAACAAGTAACTCACAGAAGTATGGGTAGAGTGCAGCATTTCCCCAAGGTATACCTTGGGGAAATGCTGCACTCTACCCAGGGGCGGAACCAAGATTTTGAAGGGGGGGGGGGGGGTGGGGTGGGGTGCACATAAAGCAAGGTTCCTTGCTCTGCCTGGATGTATTGATAAATATCAATATTAAAAGAAAAAAAAAGGTGTTTTGGTGCCCACATTTTGTCCTGAACATTGCTATTTTTTTAGCCAATCTTTTGGATCGGTCGGCAATACAATAAAAGGAGAAAACTGTGTGTAATTGTGAATGAAGATTTGATAAGCAAACAAGTATTACTATCATTAGGGTACAGAAATGTCAGAAACATTTAGATGGCTCTGACCTCATTATACTGTGAATGCATATTATTCCCAGCAGGTGCTAGAGTGTAGTGGTGATGACACTGTCTCATGTGCCGTTTTAGCTGTACCAGTTTTAGCTGTACACATTGTGGTGATAATTTGGAACAAAGGCATAACAGCAGAATTTGAGTTATTTTAGTTCAGGGGAGAATAAGCAAATTCATTTCTTCCACAAATATCTTCAAAAAACTTATGCAAACATTTCAACAAAGTGTCATTGTGAATGTAAACTCTGCATGACAATAATCGCATCTTATTTCAAAATCAGTGTATTCAATTTCTTCTTTTTACTCAGGTCTGATGCAAAATAGTGTGGGAAAGAACGAGCCTTGTTCCACTAACCCATCAAGCTACAAGAAGGTGTCGGTGAGGTGAGAGGAGCACAAAATGGTGGAATTTTGGAAGAGGAGGCGATGGAGTTAGGGAGCGAAGAGGAAGAAAGCGAAGAGGAAGAAAGGGAAGAGTCAGAGGGCCGGGAAAGGTTGGGGAGGGAGGGGGGTGGGGGTTAGGGTAAGAATGTCTTGATGTAAACACAAAATGTAGATATTGCAAACGAAACCCTGCAAATGCATAGTTAACGTACACGCTTCGAAGAATGCTTTTAAAGAGGTAATACATTTTGTTGCAGCTATCTAAACAGTAACTAACCAAAATATTGCTGAAAAGCTTGCTTATTGTAAAGATATTATCAAGTTTAAACTCACTGTTAAAATATTTCATCTAGAATGCTGTATTTGAGGAAAGATGCTCTGGAGGAAGAAAAGAGGCGGCTTGAGGAGGAAAATATACTTATGCAGAATGACAAGCATCAGAAGGAAGAAAGAATTAGGGTAATAACTGAAGGTAACCCAGGGCATTTTTAGCGGGTGATGTAAATCCAAACCCTGGTCCCACGTCAACTGACAATAAATATGTTTCTCATACCCTTCAGGATAAACAACGGATCACCTATAACCAACATCAACTTCTGTCTCTGAACAAATTCAATAACAAAACTTCTCCACCCCTGCCTCAATCTTTGTGGACTTGCATCAAAACTTTGGGAATAGCTAAGCATTCCCCAAGAGGAAAACAAGGTGGGCGTCGCAAATGGCAGAATGTTTCCCAATCAATTGTCCCGATCAACAACTTCCGAAGTGGAACTGAAAGCCCATGTACTACATGTAGTACTACTGGTGAAATGCAGAGTGAAAGAAAAGTAAACGTTTGTGTCCTAAATGCCCAGTCTGTAAATAACAAGACTACAGTGCTCACCGATTACTTTCTGCAACAGGATTTTGATCTTATTGCATTGGTTGAAACCTGGCTCTCATCTGATTCCAGCAAGAACAAACAAGCCATTGGAGAGTTGTGTATGCCTGGTTATGATATGTACCACATACCCCGCCCTGATAGGCCTGGTGGCAGTGTATCTATTCTACACAAGTCATCAATCATCAGAGGTGCTACTACGGCTCATGACGCTTCATCTTTTGAAAGTCTATGCTGTGACTTGACTTTCCCATCAAACTAGTTGTGATTTATAGACCACCATATAGTAAGAAAAATCGCACTACACCCAAAGTATTTCTTCAAGAATTCGCTGACTACCTTAGTTTGTTATCTGCATCAAAATGTAAACTCCTAATTGTTGGAGATTTTAACTTCCACTATGAATCTTTGACTGATCCTGATACAAACCACTTGAAAGAAATAATTTATGTCTCTAATCTTGAACAGTTTGTCACCTCACCAACTCACATTAGTGGCCATGTTTTAGATTTAATAATTGCACGTGCTTCTGATAACCTCGTTGAATCTGTGAAAGTTCACTGTTTGTTAACGTATCACGCTGCAATTCACTGCAAGTTGAACCTTGACAAGCCTCCACCTATGAAACAGCAAGTTTCTTATAGAAAGCTGAAAACTATCGACCATGCAGAATTCTCTACTGATCTAGAACAATCACTTTTGAATTTTGATCCCTCATCAGATTTAGATTATATTGTTGATCAGTATAATTCTTCACTTACGAGCATTTTGGACAAGCATGCCCCCTAAAATCCCGCAGCATCACAATTCGACCTTCCAATCCATGGTGCTCTCCTGAAATCGATGAGGCAAAGAAGCTGAGAAAAAGACTTGAAAGAAAATGGCGGAAAACCAGGTTGGAAATAGATCGTGAACTGTTCAAAGCTCAACGTCAACGAGTTTATAACATGATCAATGATGCCAAAGCTTCTTATTATAGAGATAAAATATCAACATGTACAGACCAGAAAGAACTTTTTAAGATTGTGGAACAACTACTTCATAAAAAAGGGAAATCTAAACTTCCCTCTCACAATTCTAAAGCAGAACTGGCAGAGAAATTTAATAAGTTCTTCATCTCCAAAATCTGCAAAATACGCAAGGAACTCGATACTTCTGCTGATGTTGGCATAAGCAATGACACAATTTTCCCCCAGACGGATGATGATAAATCGATTGCCAATCTTGAAGTTTTACTTCCTGCAACTGAAGTTGAAATTCGCAAAATAATTGATGCATCTCCACCAAAATCCTGCGATACTGATCCAATCCCTTCTTGGCTCTTAAAGAAACATCTTATAGTCTACTTGTTCCAGTAATCACAAGGATCGTCAACCTCTCGCTGGACTCGGCCACTTTCCCATCATGCTTCAAAACAGCTCTCGTTACACCTCTTCTTAAGAAACCATCATTGGACTCAGAAAACCTAAAGAACTATCGTCCTGTTTCAAATTTGGCTTTTGTCTCAAAAATCATCGAAAAAGTAGTATCGACTAGGTTATCAGATCATCTTACTGAAAATAATCTCTACGAACCATTCCAATCTGCCTACAGGAAAAACCATGGGACTGAGACAGCTTTGCTACGGGTGCAAAATGATATTCTCCATGCTATGGATAACAAACGTGGTGTGTTTCTGGTGCTACTGGACTTGTCAGCTGCCTTTGATACCATAGACCACGGTGTCCTTCTATCACGTCTTTCATCTATTGGTGTCAAAGGTAGCGCCCTTGAATGGATAAGATCGTATTTGAGTGATAGATCTCAAGCAGTCAACATAAATGGATGTTTATCTTCAATCCTCCCGCTTCTCTTCGGTGTCCTACAAGGCTCTGTTCTGGGCCCTCAATTTTTCACTATTTACTCAGCTCCCATTGCAAATATTGCTCGTAAACATGGTTTACTGGTGCACATGTATGCGGATGATACGCAACTGTATTTACCATTTGATTTGTATGACAACGAAGATGAACTAGCTACTCGCAAACGCATGGAATCATGTATTGTGGACATAAAATCTTGGATGACTTCTAATAAACTGAAATTAAATGACGACAAAACTGAGCTCATCATAGTCACATCAAAATATCTTCAATCCAGAGCCACAAACAACTCTATTCAAATAGTGTCATCACCCATTCATGCTTCGCCAAGTGCTCGTAATTTGGGAATTATTTTTGACAACACGCTATCTATGGAGGATCACATCAAACGTGTCTGCAAAGCTACATATTTCCAAATCAGGAACATTAATCAAATTCTTAAAGTTTTGGATGACGATACAGCAGCTACTTTAGTTCATGCTTTGGTAATATCGAGATTGGACAATGGAAATTCTCTATTATATGGTATAAATGAACAACTACTGGCAAAGCTCCAACGTGCTCAAAATGCTGCAGCACGCATGTTAACCCGCACTCGTAAATTTGATCATATTTCGCCAATTTTGAAACAACTACACTGGTTACCAATTCGTCAAAGAATTCAATTTAAGCTACTTTTGCTCACTTGGAAATCACTTAATGCTATGGCACCAGTGTATATTAATGAACTTCTTTCTCCATATATTCCAAAACGCACTTTGAGATCTGCTGACAAAATTCTTCTGACTGTCCCTAGAACTGTTTCGTCGTATGGTGATCGTGGATTTTATGCAGCTGCTCCCAAGCTTTGGAATGCCTTGCCATTCGAACTTCGCAGTTGTAGTTCCATCAATGTTTTCAAAAAGTTGTTAAAAACTCATTTATTTGAAACTGCTTATAATATTTGATTGTTTTTGCAAAACATTTTAATGTGATTTATGTACTCATTTTGAGCTTTTACTTGATGTCTTTAATTTGATTTCTGGTATCGCATTGCTGACACATACCTTAATACATGTATGTTCGGCCATTTGTTTTTCTCATTTTGGTCGGGCAGGAATCAGTTATTGCTGTTAAGTTGTTGTAACTGCTAATTCTGGTCTTCTCCTCTCTTTGCTTGTTTGCCATGTGCAGCTGGGCAGTGTGTGTTGGTACTGTGATATCCTCTTTGATCTTGTAGGGTCACATTATTGATCTTGAATTGCCTTTATGTTTTATTTATTGTTGCTTTTTATTTTGGTTCATTATTTTTCCATTGTGATGTTTGTGTTTTATGTTGCGCCTCAGAATAGGTTTTCTCTAGATAGATGGCGCATTATAAATGCTTTATATTATTATTTTTTTATTAATACTTAGCTAGGGATTCCAGAAAACAAGTTCAAGAGATGCGGAAGAATGTAAAGGAAATTGATGATGAAATAAGGAAGACAAGGAAGGAAATTGATGCAAATGAGAAGCTACAGCAGGAAGTTTTAGAAGAAGCAGGTAAAGTTACGGGTCTTTTAGAAAAAGGTTTGACAAAATTATCCAAGAATTAAGGTTAAAGAGAGCAGCATATCATATAGTGGCGGATTCGTTGGTACTGATGTCCACAAAGTTTTCCAGGCAGCAAAAATAGGGAAATTTCCAAACATTTTTGAGCCATTGACAATAGATGAGAATAGTTATCAGTTCGCATAGCCTAAAGGTTAAAATGACAATCCTTCGTAAATATAGAATGTGCTACGTTTTTTACACTGTTAATCGTCCTCTATGTAAGCACGAGGTTGAATTACTAGTTCTCTGTTTCGGGTGATGATTTTCAGTGAACTTTCCTTTGGGAAAACCCGAAACGCAAGTTTCATTTGTTGACCATAGAAGTTCCTCGACAAGCGAGACGGCTCTTAACAGGAATGTTAACTGAACAAGCGTCAGAAAGCATTCACCCATATGTTAATAGGCTTGAGAGGATGTACTCATCTGTTCAGAATATTCCTCAAAGGCAGCAGTTAAAAAAAGACGGAGGAAGTTTTGTTTTTCCGGTGGGAAGAATAGAAATCAGATCTCTTCTCATTGGTCCACCTTCATTAATACTGTTTTGTTTGTTTTGTTTTAATTTTTTCAGTACATCCGGGTTGTCAACTTTGGGTTGAAAGCCCGCCATTAAAACTTTTCCTGATATATCCACGAAGAGGTTAGGCGGTGCGATCAACGTTGAAGGCTACCCCCCCCCCTAATGGCCCTGTCACACCAGACCATTTTAGGCAAACGCGTGAATAACGTGTTGTAATTTTGGCAACACGCTGGCAAATGCTGACCAACGCTAGTATTACTATCATTAGGGTACAGAAATGTCAGAAACATTTAGATGGCTCTGACCTCATTATACTGTGAATGCATATTATTCCCAGCAGGTGCTAGAGTGTAGTGGTGATGACACTGTCTCATGTGCCATTTTAGCTGTACCAGTTTCAGCTGTAACATTGTGGAGATAATTTGGAACAAAAGCA